>CP126891.1:127745000-128345000 GCA_030440675.1 Furcifer pardalis
GGAAATAAATAATGCATATCAGCACTGGGTCACAATAAAGCAAAGCAATCACACTTATATACCACCCCATAGTACTTTGTGCACTCTCTGGGTGATTCACAAGTTAATTAGCTTTTTCCCCCAATATTCTGGGTACTCATTTTAACTACCTTGGAAGGATGGAAGGCTGAGTCAAGCTTGAACTCTGCTCAGGATAGAACTCACAACTTTTTTGTTGCAGGACAGCAGTTTAGCCTCTGCGCCACCAGGGCTCCTGGTGGTTTTATGGAGTGGGGGAACAGACATCAGTACCATAACTTACGAGATGTAAAGCCTACTAGGCTGGCTTAAATCCTGTTGCCATTGCTTACACTGCATAAGGCTGACATCATCAACAGTTTTTTTAAAAAAAAAAACCCAACAACAACAATCATCTCTGAATTTTCTGCCAAAGTTCCTGAGACTCTTTTGTAACCTTTCTAATTGCTGGAAAACCATGGAATCTGTGGGACAGATGGAGGAAGTCTTTAATTACTGAAACTCACTGTCATTGGTAAATTGTCCTGCTGATGCCAATGTCCAGAGAAACTGAAAAAATCCCCAATGCTGGTGACATCCTCAGCCTTAAATGGCATGGCTTACAGCAACATTGTGTGTATGTGTGAGTACCTAGCAGTTTACCACACATTCCACCAGGTGACTGCTAACTAGGGCTTATCAACCAGGTTATAAATTAGAGGTTGCCAAAGGGTTGCTGACAAAACTTTGATTCTGAGACACACTTCCTAAAAGAACAAAGTAAATTGAAATTATGTTACGTCCATTTGAATCAATAGAATTTACAGAGTAGCTTATTCACCAAGTTTATATAGGTTAAATGGGCTTACTCTAGAGAGATTTACTGTGCAGGCGGGGTTCAGAAGAGGCAGGGGGACTAGAGACCACATTGCCAACATATGGCGGATGATGGAAAAAACAACGGAATATCAGAAACAAGTCTACTTCTGTTTCGTTGATTACACTAAGGCCTTTGACTGTGTAGACCACAACAAAATGTGGCAAGTAATCAAAGATATGGGAATACCAGAACATGCCTCATGAGAAATCTGTACATGAATCAAGAAGCAACAGTTAGAACAGAATATGGAATGACGGACTGGTTTGGAATAGGAAAAGGTGTAAGACAAGGCTGCATTTTGTCACCCTGCTTATTCAACTTATACATAGAGCACATAATGCTCAATGCAGGGATAAAGGAATCACAATTTGGGATCAAAATTGCTGGGAGAAACATCAACAGTTTGAGATATGCAGATGATACCACCCTAATGGCAGAAAGTGAGGATGACTTTAAAAAGCTCCTGATTAGGTTGAAAGAAGAAAGTGCAAAAGCTGGCTTGAGACTCAATATAAAGAAAACAAAGATCATGGCAACACGCCCTATCAGTCCCTGGAAAATAGATGGGGAAGAAGTAGAAGCAGTGACAGATTTTACTTTCTTAGGATCAAAGCTCACTGCAGATGGTGATTGCAGCCATGAAATAAAAAGGCGACTGATTCTTGGGAGGCAAGCTATGAGAAACCTGGGGAGCATAGTGAAAAGCAGAGACATCAAATTGCAAACAAAAATTCATATAGTCAAAGCAATGGTATTCCCTGTGGCAATGTATGGTTGTGAGAGCTGGACCATTAGGAAAGCTGAGCGCAGAAGAATAGAGGCCTTTGAGATGTGGTGCTGGAGGAGAGTTTTGAGAGTCCCCTGACATCAAGGAGAACAAATAGGTCAATCTTAGAGAAAATCAAACCTGACTGCTCCTTAGAAGGTCAAATAGTAAAGATGAAGCTAAAGTACTTTGGACATCAAATGAGAAGAGAGGACTCACTTGAGAAAGTCTTGATTCTTGAGGGCAAAAGAAGAAGGGGGCGGCCAAAAATGAGATGGCTAGATGGTATTGTAAACACAATGGGCACAGAGCTGAGCGAGTTGAGGGGGATGGTGGAGGATAGGAGTGCCTGGTGGACAGTGGTCCATTGGGGTTGCAAAGGGTCAGAATTGACTGTGTGACTGAACAACAAAAAGGCATGGAATTTTGGCCATTGTCAAGCTCTAGCCAAACGTAAATTTTACAATTTGGTTAATCATGGTATTCTAAACAATGCAATCAACATGTCTTCTCACTTCTTTGAAGACCACCTTAAAAATCCATCTTCATACTATAGCCAGTGTCATGTTCAGAAGACCAGTCATGGATTTCCCCAATCTGGCACCCCCTTCATCATGGAATCAATCAGACAACCAGTCACATGACTGATAATGTAACCAGTGCCAGACTGGTTGCTGACTCTGCCACTACCGCTGCTGAGTTCAGGCAGTGGGTGTCGGTGGGTGTGGTCTGAAGTGAGCTCAGGTAATCACCGTGGGCTGCATTAATGAGATGCATGGGTATAATTGGGGCTGTGGGCCATAGTTTGGGCACCCCTGAACTAATACATTAAATTTGTGGTACAAATGGAGTAAAGTTATTTCTTGTTAATTTAGAGCTGTAGTGTAACAAAGCTATACTCCAGTGTTTTGTTTTTTTAAACATAATTACAGTCAGCCAGGTATTTGCAATTGACTATTTCCAGTCTTTGGAAAGTGAGCATGAGGTGGGTGTACCTGAGAAATCAAACAGAAGCAATTTCTGTGAGTTAAAACCTTTCTATGCACAGAATGCAGAGACTGAAGTCCAACCTAAAAGGTTTGTATTCCCTCTTCAAACAAAATGAATGTCTGATATATAGCCAGCTACTTACATACCCTCTATCTATGAAGAGAAAAGAGAATATCCTTTGCCTGTAGGAACAATCCAAACTAATTAATTTGTGTATGCATATTGGTGTTTCCTTACAGGTCAGCGTATGTAGATGTACTCTCAAAGAGGTAGGGAAGAATTTTCTTGTTGGGTCCAGATTTTAACAAGAGCCAACCTAGTTTGTGGTTCCTGGTGTGAGATGAGGGTTGAAGTTCCAGTTATCTTTTAGGTGGCCTGAAAATGCCTATGTGAGCAAACACTGTGCATGAAAATTAAATTTTGATTATTTAATTTATTTATTTGATTGAAGCGATTTTTTAAAAGCCAGAGTGCTGTGGAAATTAGGTAGAACATATTTATGACACACACAAAATTTGTAAACTAGTATTCATTTGTCCATGCAGAGCATCAAAATAATGTTTTCTAGGTTGTCTAAATCCAGTGAAGGTGCATAGTTTAGTGCTGAAGCATATATGTTAGATTAAAAAGTCCAAAATTCAATTTCTAGTATGAAGAGTTTAAGAAATGGAGCTTGGATGTCAGCATGAAAGAACCCTTCCCTGTGGACATCCACTTAGGTTAGAGAGCAGCTTACTTTGTAGCGGCTTAGTATGTTCAACACAGTTGGGAGACATTTTGAGTAATTGCCTATCTTCTGAGTGATTTTCATTCATTCTTTCTTTCCTTTCTTCCTTTAAAAGGAGCATTTGGCTTATTTCCAGTGAAAGCCTTCTTGTACTTTTGCTGAAATCTTGATGCTTAGCATAGTAAGCTGCAGTAATGTAGCCCCATTGAACCAGTGGTTGGGGTGGTTCATTGGCATATGAGTAAACCTTTCAGCAAGTTCCATTGGTTTAAATAGGGCTATTCGGCTGCAACAACATAAAAAACAATGAGAAGTTCTTGTGCTACTATCCAAACCTAAATTCAACACTACAATACGAGCTGACTCCACTGGGTTTTGAAGCAAAGCTGTTATGAGGTAAGGATCTAATGTAGTTGTGGCATGCATGCCAGAGGTGGTATGGCCTATCTGTTGGCATACGTGCCTTCAAGGGGAAGCCCTGCCCAACCCAGCTGGCACCAATGCCACCGTCACTTCCCCACCCCTTCCTCTGCCAATGGGGAGGTGAGAGGGGAGGCTGAAATCCCACCCAGGAGGTTGTGGTGGGGTGGGGCGAGGTGGCCAGACAACCCCACCTACTCCTCCTAGGACTTGGACATAACCACAGGGGGCACATCCATGGGGGGGGGGGGTGAGTTGGTGCACCTGTAAAGGGAGTCAGGAGCACACACTAGTGGGGTACACCCATGTGACTTCACCGGAGACATCACATGGGTGTGTGGGCCCATGTGGTGCCTGCCCATGGACCACCTCCTCTTGGGTACTAGGTCTCTAAAAGGTTTCCCATCACTGAGCTAAAGCCATTGTCCTTTGTAGACAAATATGTTTCCACCATATTCCATGGTTGCTTTCAAAACAAAATAAAACACTCACAACCCACACAAACATGTTTTAGCATTTATAATGAAATGTGTGACTCTTGATAAATGCTGATCAAAATGGAAGCAAACATATTCCCTATTCATCCCTGTTCCCATTTTTCTCCCATTAGGAGATTGCAAGGAATTTAGTAGGGTAATGCTAGAGCAGTGATGGCCAACCTTGGCACTATAGGTGTTCTTGGACTTCAGTTCCCAGAAGCCCTGATCAGCAGGTGTGCAAGAGGCTCATCATTGAAACCCTTGTTGTTGCAGTAAGGCTTCGGGCTGAGATTAGGATATCCTCATTGTGTCTGACCTGGATTTTTGTGGTAAAGACATGCCTAGACTCTGTAAAGCTGGTAGGAGATCAATCAGTCCTTAAGTGTTTTTTTCTGACAGCAACAGAAACATTGTAGTCCATCACCAATATGACAGTGCTTCCCACAGTGTCTATTAAAGAAAAAACAGATATTAATGCATCAGATTTGGATGAGGAGCTGTCCAGGCGAGTATGAAAAACAACAAGTTTATATTTGGACTCTGTCATTACTTTTCATTTCCATGACCCTTTAAAACTCCTTCGCAGGGATATTTACTTCCATCACTGGTAATGTTTCTATGTTTGCTTCCTAATCTGTTTGCTGCTGTTTAGGGCAAAATCTTCCCTTGGCAGATCAATTTGTTGTATATCAGCAAAACCATAGTGCAATGCTAAAATATTCATCACAGATCACCGCTCCTATCAATTAAAAATTACTTGAACTTGAAATTGAAGTCTTCAAATCAAATGTAAAAACCAGTAGAGGGACATTCCCTCTGCATTTCTATCAGAAGGAAAGTCCAAAATATAAGGACCTATTCTGTTGTCCAAAACGTGCTTCACGTTGTTACTATTTATGTGATTGCTCTGTTGATAAATTCATAAATGAAATTCATTGGCCAACACCCTGTTGTGTTACACAGTCATGAAAAGGGCAATTACATGAATGTTTCCCCTGCTTCAGCAACTTCCCCTTTACAGCAACTGCTTCAGCAACTTCCCCTTTAATAATAATAATAATAATAATAATAATAATAATAATAATAATAATTATTATTATTATTATTATTATTATTATTATTATTATTATTATTATTATTATTATTATTATTATTATTATTATTATTATTATTATTATTATTATTATTGGTGCTGGTGCTGCTGGTGCGGCTGGTGCTGTTTGCTGTTGTGGTTGTTTGAATTTACAAGTTCTCCAAATCTTATACTCCCCACTCGAGCCCAGCAATTAAATTATCCATGCTTGTTTAGAAATATAAGAAAATAGTTCTTTACTTACAGTTGTTTTAGATAGATTAGTAAACAGTTGCTTTGCTTGATAAAAGAGTTCTTTACAACAAGTTTCATTGTAGAGAAACATGCTTTGCTCATAAGGCAATAATAGGAGAGAGAATGAGCAAAAACAGTAGAATAGCAGGAGAGTATAATTGGAACAAACACAATGAGTAACAAAAAACACTGAAGCTAACAGACCAGAGTAACAAGCAGCTTAATATACATGAGGTGAATCTAGAGGCAGAAAACTGGAAGTCTTTTCCACTGGCTAGTTAAAGACACAGTCCATATTAACAACCCATTGTACGATGGGGTTGATTTAATATACTCAAGACAGTCTTCTGGAGAATGAATAAGATCTGGTCCTCACCATCTATATTGATGACAATTAAACTTCATTTGTTCACTTCCATAATGATCCTGGCCGCCATCTATGCCTGTGTGACTTGGAAGGCATCAGCATGTATCAACAAAAGACTTGTCCTCTTCCAGCAAAGGTGCCTCTGTTGAATTTTAAAGATTCTCTAGTTTGACCACATTACCAATGAGGAGGTGCTTCAAAGGAGTGGCTCATGCAAGTTACATAAGATTGTTGTACAAAGAAGACTCCAAATGGCAGGCCATTTTTTCAATATGGAGAAAAACAGGATCCCTAAAATGGCAATAAAGTGGACCCTTCCTAATGCCAAATGACAATGAGGACGCCTTGGAAATACATGGTGCTGAATTTTCATGGCAGATTTAAAGACCCTGAAAATGACATGGGAGGATGCTGAAGTGCTTCCCCGAGACCGAGACCATTGGAGATCCTTTTCTGCCCAATATGCTACATAGAATGGGAGGATCCAAGTCTAAGTAAGTAGGTAGGAGAAACAAAGCAAAAAGTTGCCTAGAAAAATTGGAACAACAGTAGTTACTATTTGGGAGCGGAGGAGGCTTGAACTACAACTGCCAACTAATTAGCTCTACAAATGAACTTTCCAAGCTTGTCCCTTCCCTTCTTTGCTTTGCCCTGCCCCATTTAGCTGGGTCTTCCAGCCTTTTGTGTATCATTCTTGTTTAGTGGCTTGAGGAGGAGAAAGTGGAGTCATTCAGTTTCAACAAAAGATCAACCCTCCTTTGTCTCTTTTGCCACAGTTACATAGCCAAGAAGCGGTGTCCTGCAGCCATAGGTAGAAATGTTTGCGGGGCAAAGGGTATCATGAGCCGTTAAGATGTGGGCTTGAGACCTCCACCAAGAAAGAAAGAACAAAATATGGTGCGTCCTTCACAATAGAAAGAGAAAATTTCTGTTTTCAACCAAAAAAGGAAAAGTGAATCTTTGATTTTCCTAATACTCGTCACTTGATTCCCCTATGGATTCTGACCCCTTATAAATGTTGGTGCTGTGGACAGAGTTCCAGTCGCCATCCAACTTGAAAAGGCACAAAAGTGTAACAAAATGCAACAAAAGAGACGTCCCATTTCCCTCTAGCACTGTATATGCAGGTGGGCTGGTTTCCACCCGTCTCTAAGATTATTTGGGAGAAGACATGCTGAACATGCTTTTAGAACTGAAAGTGGAGCCAAATAAGCCATTGACTAGGAGATGATTAGTAGCCTCTCCCTGAACCCAGCAGTTACTCACTATATTTCATTTCTCTCTCTTAGTCTGCCTTGTGCTGTGACTTTTCCTGAAGTTGAACCTGGAACATTCAACTACAGTTCTTGCCTGTTAGTTTAGTTACTGCGGGCTAACTTTGCCACCTGGTGGTAGAAAATGAGAACTGTACCCATCTGTTGGCCAAATGTTGTACAAACTGATGAATTTTGCTGCCTTTTGCCCTTGGAAAGAAACCAAGGAGGGCAAAAATGAGGTGGTGTCTTTTGTCTTCCCCAGGAAACTAGGAAGTGTCACCAATGCAGGAGGAAGTCTTGGTGGAGAGTGTCAGAAAGTCTCCAAAAATCACACACACATGCACACACAAAAAGAGAAATAGCAATTAGACTTATATACCACCCCATAATGCTTAGTCTACTCTCTGGGCGGTTCACAATTTAATTAGCATTTTGCACCCAACATGCTAGGTACTCATTTTACCAACTTCAGAAGGATGGAAGGCTGAGTCAACCTTGATCCCTTGTCAGGATTGAACTCACAACCTTCTGGCTGCAATCCAGCAGTTTAACCACTGCACCACAAGGCTTCTTTGGAAAGCATGTGAGATTTTGTCACATCACTTTGTGGCACCACACATGCATGCATGCATGTTTGTGTGTGTTATATGCATATAGACTTTCCAAAGGGAACATGAGGTTCATATGTTGGTGGACTGCAACCCTAATGTAACTAACAGTAAGGACTTATGAGATTTGGCCAGTTTTCTGTCCTCACCCAGGTTGCATATCTAGACATATTAGTCAGGAATATCATAATATGGATGATCCTGGTCTTGACCTACAGTGCCACACCTGGCAGTGGGAATGTGCTAGTAAGTCAAGAGGTTCCACTTCTATTTTATGGCTCTGACAGCTTTTTTGTTGTTCAGTCACACAGTCGATTCCGACCCTCTGTGACCCCATGGACAGCTTGTATACAGTGAAACTGCCTCCAGGTGAGTCAAGCAAATTCTGGGCTCAAAGCAGAAACTTTTAAATTATCATCATTTTCTCTCTGAGAGTGATGTAGTCACTTTTACATGCCCATAACTGACCAAACAGAATTTTGGCCATTGGTATGCTAGGAACTTCTTACGAGCTCTGTCTGTCAAGTTAAGCAGTATGACTATTTTCCTATTTAAAATGCCACCTGTCCTTTCATTCCATTTCTCATGTCATTTTTGTGTTTTAGGGAAGTAAGCTTCAAAATTATTATGGCTGCCCCTTGCTTACAGGTGGATTTTAGAAATTGCAGACTGCTTAATTAATTTGAGATTCAAGATATGACTAGCTAAAGAATTCTTCCAGAAAATTTATGTGTTGGTTTTCTCATATAATTTTGTGCATTTACAACCCAGGAGACCATAGCATGTCACATTTCTGGACAGTTGAACGTTTAGGTTCACTGACACGTGAAGTAGCATGGAGTCTGCTTAACAAAAAGAGACATCTAACAACCCCAAACTGACTTTACTGTTTTCTGGTCTTCTAATCTGGATTAGACTGGGATTGTGGCATCTCAAGTGGTTAAGACTCTGAACTCACTGACTGGAAGGTCGGAGTTCAATTCCTGGGTACTGCATGACAGAGTGAGCTCCCATCTCTGTCCCAGCTCCTGCCACCCTAGCAGCTCAAAAGCAAGAAATTGCAATTAGATAACTTGGGAGTACTTCAGTGGGAAGGTAAACAGCATTCTGTGCACTCCAGTGTGCCTGTCACATATCCATAGAAATGTCTGCTTTTCTGGCTCTTTGGCTATAAACAGAGATGAGCACTGAACCCTAGAGTTGGATACAACTGACTTTCAAGCAAGGGCAACCTTTTCTTAATCTGGATTTGAAAATAATTCTGAGTAATTTTGTTTTAAAAAGTATTCTGCTTAGTATTGATCACTAAGATTAAAATCAGATAAACTGATTTATATTTTTTTGTGGCATACATCTTCATATCAGATTTCCTAGTGGTGTATAAGCCACCTTGCCTAACTTAACCTGCTAACTGGTTCCGTAGGTCTACAATCTCAAGATATGTCACCTCAAAACCACCAGCCAAAACAGGGGTATCCAAACCATGGCCCAGGGGCCAGATACAGTCCCCAATGCCAATCCAGCCTGTGGCACCCTCACCACTCCCAGAAGTGGATGGGGGACACGCTCACCAATGTGCAAGTATGTCCAGAACCACTTCTGGGAGTGATGCAGACATGTTTGTGCATGCATGGGCCACCTGGAACCACTTCCGGGAGTGGTGTGGGGCATCCATGCCACTCCTGGAAGTGGTTCCGGACATCCCCACGCATTCACAAATGCACCTGCACCATTCCCGGAAGTGGCTCTGGATGTCCCTGTGCATGCGCAGATATGTCTGTGCCACTCCCGGAAGTAATTCTGGATGTGCATGCACAAACACGCCCTGTTGCGGGGGCATGGTCAGACCCACTCAGCTGTTCTGGGGCCATGGTCAGGACCCCGGCACAAAAAGTTTGGGCACCCCCAAACTAAAAGCTACTTCAGCAGGGATGAAAGTTCAAAAGCCCAAAGTTTATCTGACTAAAAGTGTTTTCCCATGAAAATGCCTTCACAGATCTTCCTTTTACAAGTAGTTTCAGTACACAGAAACAGCCACTAAGAAAACAATCTCCCGAGGATCTTAAAACCAGGATGGGGGCGGGGGGGACAAAGTATGAGAGATTGGTTGAGAATGCAATTTGTCAAAAGAAACAAAGGAAAGAAAAAAGTTTGCCATCCCGTTATAACTTTAGTATGCTTTTATTTTAACTTTCTTGTCCTTTTTTTACCCTTCAGTTACCTTAGGGAAAACATGGGACCAACTCCATAACCTTGTCGAAGAAAGAATTATCTGTATTCAGCCCAAGTCACAAAAGAATCTGAACACCAATTTGTTACAGATAAAAAATTATGTCTTCTTCAGGATGGGTGACATTTAAATGATATTGTTAACAGTTTTTCTTCCATGTCAGGTTCTTAATGGGGCAGCTCATCTTAATCTTACTGACCTTTAGTTTCCTAGTATTGCTTTTATGCAGAATAATTGGACTTGCCAATTAGTTGCCTATTTAAGCATAGAGACTATCCTTAAAAAGTATTCTTGAATGCTAAAAGGGTTTTCTTTTGCAGATGAAAAAAAGGAGAGGACACAGAAATGGATACAAAATGAATGTATTTGTTAAGAGGTCAACATTTGCCAACAGGTGCAGGATCCAGACTTGGAGTCACATAGGCTGCAGTACGCTTTGGATAAGTAGAAGCTTCTTGTGCCAGTACAGTAACACCTCGGATAACGTTTACCTCGGTTAACGCTAAAATCGCATAATGTTAAGTAATCTGGGGGGGGGATAACGTTAAGGTCCTATGGGATGCATTGGATAACAACCGCTAAAGCCTCTGTGGTTACAATGTATCTCTATGAAGCTTTAATGTTATCCAATGCATCGCATAGGATTTTAACATGCATCGGATAACACTAAAAATCGGATAACACCAAGACTTGTGGAACCAAGTTTTAGCGTTATCCGAGGTTTTACTGTACTTCTGGTCTGTTGTGGCTGTGGATGCCTAAATAATATTCCTGTATTGGCTGAGGACTAGTAAGATTGGCAGATGGATGATGGGATGTGAAGTACCGAGCCAATGGTTGATTGGCTGGTGCAGCTGGAATGTTCTGGTAGTGGGGGAATAGGCTGTGCTTGCACTGAACAGCTAAATGGGCTTAATCAGGTTTGAAATCAGTTAGAGTGGCAGTCTTCCTTGGTCCTTAAATTGCTTTTGCCAGCTACAGAAACACTCGAATGCTCCAGTTAGAATCAGATCAAGAGTCCCCACCACACACCTCAAAATGCTATGAGAAGATGTCCTACTGACATGTATGGAGTGGTGGCCAGAGGGACCAGAGAAAAATGTGTGACCTGCTAAGATGAGTGGGAAGGGATGCTTCCCTATGTTACATAGTTCAAATAGAATTGGGAATTTAAAAACTCTCCTGCTCTTGGATCAGAGGTGCTACTAATCTACTGCCACAAAAAACATGTGGCAAGGTAAATATGTATGTAACCAATGAACAGAGAAAGTGCAACTAAAGTAGTAGCACCATGTCTTGTCTGTTTGCCAACTGTATCTTAAAGTGACCTCTTTTAGTGTTGACAGAATGCAACCTTCAGCTTTCAAACTGCTTGTAGCGCCTAGTACAGTGCTTTTATGCATTTCCTTTTGTAAGGCAAACAAGGGAACAATGCTCTGAATTGCTCTTTATGGCCAAATAAAAGGACCACCTGGATCAGCAGAACCTAGGATAGTCTTATCTTTAATTTCTGCCCTACCCAGCACCATTATCCCTTATTATGACACAGCAGGGTGGGTTTTTTTTTTAGTCAGCCTTGAGCCCCATTACAATTTACGGGGAAGGTGGATAGGAAAAAGATACAGAAGGAAATTATTAAACCCCATGATAAGGATGTGATAAGTATCAAGAATGCTGATGCTAGGAACCAAGTCAAGGAGAAGAGACTTAGCCCAAATGTCCTGATTTCTAGACGTCAGTTTGTTGCAGATTGTTGTGCAGGTTTTTATTGTAGAGAATGTTTAATATTCATATGCATTGCCCGGAAACCCTCTTTGGAATAGCCATGAAGTTGAGAAAGTATTAAAATGATTAACAAATAAAATAACCCAGGGAGGCACAGATGGAGCATCTTTGAGGAATGTAAGCACATTTTGGCATCCCTGGGGCAATGACAGCACCTGTCAAGTGATCCTTCTGCTCCTGAAGCACAAACAAACACTATTTGATGAGAGACAACATGACTTTGACTATATGACTTTGGCAGTGTCCCAGCTCTTGGGGACATGAAAGGAGCCTCATTTGGGCATTCCCTGAGTGGAGTTTCTTCTGAAAAAAAAAATCCTTTCAACCCAGAATAATTTCTGGTATGAACTTATTATTATTATGGACCACAACTGGCCATCAATAATACAGGGCCCTTAATAGAACTAAGTCCTTAGTGGGACTAAGTCCTTAGTGGGACTTCAGTGGTTCAAGTGGTTAAGACATTGAACTCAATGACGTGAAGGTTGGAGTTCAATTCTTGAGTGCTGCTTGATGGAGTGAGCTCCTGTCTGTCCCAGTTCCTGCCAACCTAGCAGTTCAAAAGTAAGAAATTACAAGTAGATAAATAGGTACCACTTCAGTGGGAAAGTAAACAGCATTCCATGCACTCTGTTCTATGTGTCCAGTCATGCCTGCCATATCTCCACGGAAAAATCTGCAGACACAGACAGCGCTGGCTCTTTGGCTATAAACAGAGATGAGCACTGAACCCTAGAGTCTGATACAACTTGTTTGTTACCTTTACTTTTACCTATTCAACAGGACTGACTTGTGATGTTGCTATTAGTGCTAAAAGCCAATATGTTCTCATAGATCAAAGACTGGAGTAGGACACAGGAGACTTGGGCTGAAATACACTCTCTTAGCCGACCTACCTGGCAAAGGTGCTGTGAGGATGTTATGGGGTGGAGAGTGATATTAGCTCTTCCCTGAAGAAAGGATGTGAATGTAATGAATCAATAAAGTAAATACATTCCATTTGTTGGCTCCAACAGTCTACTGCTTAGGATTGTGTCATACACAAAATGAATGGCATAACTTAAGCATGCTATTTTCCTGTTTTTCCCTAACATCAGTGGCAGGGATTTTTTTTTTCGTTTAAAAAAATGTGTTATTATCATAGATATGAAGGTTCATCACTTATTAAATATATATATG
Source organism: Furcifer pardalis (assembly GCA_030440675.1). Classification (NCBI taxonomy): domain Eukaryota; kingdom Metazoa; phylum Chordata; class Lepidosauria; order Squamata; family Chamaeleonidae; genus Furcifer; species Furcifer pardalis. The sequence goes on from CP126891.1 coordinate 127,758,012, forward strand.
GATACTGACTAACATGAGATCATCCAAAATTCTGTTAACCAGTGGCAATTTGCTGCTGTGGTTTATGCCTTTGTGCTTCTGTTGGTATATTTAACCCATAAGCTGCTGCCTGACATTTCTTCATGAGTTTTAAGAGAACAATTCTGCCTTTCACAACTCAAAAGCAGCTAACTGTGCATAGGATTTCTGCTTCACAATATAAGAGCATGATGTTCTGGCAGATGTGATGAGTATGACATTAAAAATCACTATATACTAACTCAACTCAACAAATTAAATCAAGAAGGCAGTAGATATGGTTGGGAATAGTAATATACCTGCCTCTTGAGATTTGGATAGGCAGTCGATGCTTCCATGATCATTAAAAGTGTTACTAAAATTTGAACTGGCATGTTTTGTAACGCAGAGCACAGATGCGAAAATATATGGCTGAGTCATTATTGTTCAGAGAAGTTTCATAAGATCATAAAAGAGCTGCCCAAGGGAAGTGATGCGTCACCTGTGAGGATGAAAAACACTTTGGAGAAGCAGTAAAAACTCATCCTCAATTTATTTTATACCTTACCATACAATATAGAGTCTCCCTTCAGAACTCATCAATGAGTGATTCTGCAAGAACTGCATCTAAAACTCTCCTCCTGTCTTGGAAAGTTTACTCAAGCATTTTCCATTCCACTATCTTATAGGGCAAATGGGAGAATCTGGTGAAACCCAACACAAATCAAAGAGCTACTACCACACCATTAGGGAAGCCGATCATAAGCTCATTTCAGCAGCCAAGATCCAACTGGGTTGAGCTGAGGTTGCCTCCTGTGAGGAAAAAGGGCAACATTCATGTGAATATATGTGTGCCACTACACACAGCCAATCTCTAGTGTGATCCTTCTTTGTGCTTCCATAGCAGGAATAAAGGAAAATTGGACAAAATGCCACCAGCAACCATGAGTCAGTTGTGGCCCCAGGGCTACAGACTGCATCATATAATAACTGAGATGGAAGGGGCCATTTAGGCCACCATGCCCAACCCCCTGTTTAATGCAGGAATCAGAATCAAAACACAGTAAAACCTCATATAACACTAAAACCTGGTTCCACAAGTCTTGGTGTTATATGATTTTTAGTGTTATCTGATGCATGTTAAAATCCTATGGGATCCATAGAGATACATTGTAACCACACAGGCTTTAGCGGTTGTTATCTGAAGCATCCCATAGGATCTTAATGTTATCTGATGCAATTCTTCCCCCCAGATTCCTTAATGTTATGCGATTTTAGTGTTATTCGATACTAATGTTATATGAGGTATTACTGCATATATGATAGATGGTTGTCCAATAACCTATTGAATGCTTCCAGTGTTGGAGCGCTTGCAACCTCTTGAGGCAGATGGTTCCGCTGTTGTACTGCTCTAACCGTTAAGATTCTGCACCCCCTGTTTCTACTCTTGCCAGCAGCAACTAACCATTTCCTTCTTTCCTTTTCTGAAGGCATGATTTTATTACTCTCCTTTCATTTTTCTCTAAAAGAACACAATAACAATAAAGCAATATTATTTTTGGCCTGCAGTTCTTAAGTCAGACTGAGCATTAAATGAAATCTGTAAACAGGATTTGCGGGAATTCTAAAAGTTGTTAATAATGACAGCATAGTGGAAGGTTCCATTGGGTTATAACCATGACACATTTTGATCTGTGGAATGAAAAGGGTCTGTGAAGCTAACAATTTTTTTTTGAACTGCCAGATTTACACATGCTGCTCTCTGAACTAAGGATGTAACAAACTCTCTTATATTTATTTTGTCTTAACAAAAAATTTCCTTGAAGGTAATCTGTCTATCTATTACTTGATGGTAATCTATCGATAGATAGATAGATCGATAGAGATAGAGATAAATACTTCAACAAAGAATCTGAATTCCCATTTATAATTCCATATTTATGGAGGTGCTTGCTAAGTCAACATTGCTAATACAGTACCCGACATTTTTATCAATATCAACACAAGTTTTATTTTCTAGTGATAAGCAAAGTTTTCTGCAGGAAGAAAGATGGGTATTTATCACAAATACTTCATCTAATCATTGTTCTCCTCTTTCTAAAGAGCCCTAATGTGTAGCAGGTCCACAGAATCTATGCTGTGCCAAACCCAAACAGTATCTTCATGAAATTCTTTGCTACCTGTGAAAGAGGTTGTAAACACGTGTTTTCTTATTTTGGCTTTTTTCATATGATGGGACCTTATTATTTAATTTAATTTAATTGTTGGTTTTTTGGCCGCCCCACTTGCCTAAGTGACTCTATATGTTCAAAGTATCCATGGGGCCTCTTATCTTTCCTTTTTTCACTCTCCAGTTTACAGTGACATATGGCTATTGCAGATAGTTCTGCTGAAAGTAAGCCTGGCTGAGAAGTTCCCATCACTGCTGTCAGCAGACACAGGGCATTTTAATTTAAGAAAGACAGAGACAGACACACAGAGAAAAGACCTCTTGGTCACCTTCCATACTTCATCCATGATCATTCTCATCAACATATTAAATGTCATAAGCTCTGTCCATCTTTCCAGTCTCATATGTAAGTCTCTTCACTTTGCATCTCCGATCAAATTGCTGGGAGAGAAGAAATGCCAAATTGCTCGGAGAGAAGAAATTAAAGTTCAATGAAGCATTACATAGAACAACAACAACAAAAAGGCACCAAACATATTCTGCATTGGCTGAATGGCTCTTTCTTTTCAGGTTTTACTTGCATCTATCACAAGTCCTTCCCAAGTCGTTCAATTTCATCCAAGAGGAAATCGACATCAGATTTCGTGGTTGCTGGGTTGGAGAAAACCATTCTAAAAAAATTCACATTGTCCCCATGAGGTTGATAGCTAACCATCACAGTGCCTTCTTCTATCATCCTTGATTTTATCTTTGGAGCAACCTGAGCAAAGAAGAATGAAAATTATTTTTTGGAATGATATAATAAATAGCGGCTGTGACAGCAGCGGTGCCGACATCTCTGCCCAGCTGCGGACAGGTCGCCGTTGGGTGTGGAGGGCCCGTTGTTGGTTGAGCCGTGGTGGAGTGGGAGCTTTGGAGCTGCAGAATGGGGGCTTGGCCTCACAGGGGCCAGTGGCAGGAGCCCTGGTGTGGTGGAGTCTCATGCCCCCCCATGCTGCCTGGTGCTTGGCTGATGGGGCACAGGGCCTGACATCGCCCCCACCCAGCCTTGACTTTGGACTCTGAGACCTGGATGCTTCTGGTTGAACTCTTATTTTGGGATGTTTTGCTTTAGGTGACTTTTATTATTGTATTCTGATTGTATTCTGCTAATTATATCTTGTTCTCTAGTGTATGCTAATTGTAACTTGTTTTATATTGTATTGTATATGATATTGTTGTTAGCCACCCTGAGTTGCATTGCAAGTGGGCGGCATACAAGTTCAAATTGATGATGACGATGACGACGACGACAATAATAATAATAATAATAATAATAATAATAATAATAATAATAATAATAATAATAATAATAATAATAATAATAGCCACAGGGTCAGCTGGTACTAGAAATGGATAACTGAATTCATGGTTAAGATATGGAACTAAAGAATTACCGTATTTGCCGGCGTATAAGGTGACTGGGCGTATAAGACGACCCCCCCCCCAACATTTCCACTCAAAATATTGAGTTTTTTATATACTTGCCGTATAAGACTACTCCCTCTTCTGCACACCTTCCGCACACCAAATAAAACGTGAAAGAACATCAAGGCTGTATGTTATCAAACATGTACAGTAAACATAAAACAGTGCAAGTGCAAAGTCGTACTTATTTATCTACCATATATACATGAATATAAGCTGACCCAAATATAACCCCGAGGTACCTAATTTTGACCTTGAAACCCAGGAAAATAGATTGACCTGAGTATAAGCCAAGAGTGGGAAATGTAGCAACTGCTAGTGAATTTCAGTAATTAGAATACAGTAATATTAATTATTTTATTGATTTTTTTAGAACTGTACTTGCACCACCTACCAGTGGTGGCGCTGCAGGTAAAGTGGGTGGGCAGGTCAATTGCACTGAGGCAGGAAGTGTTGCTCTAGACTAGCCTCTTGCTTTCCCTGCAAGGAAGAAGCATGGCGTTTTCCTCCATCTTGGGCAGAGCAGAAGGTACCAGTAAGTGAAACCCTTTCTTTTTCCCCACCAATTTGAAAAGGAGACACAATTGTAATGTAGAGCTTCTTTCTTCATCTGGATGGTATTTAGAATGAGGTGGGCGAGCATCGGGAGGCCACTATGGGCAGCTATGTCTATCCCAACTGAAGTGCACCCGGTGTATAAGATGACCCACACACACACACACTTGGAGGCATGTTTTTCAGGGGTAAAAAGTACTCTTATACGCCAGCAAATACTGTTAAAAAAACCTCAGAGAAGGGATACATTGGAGCCATACGTGAAGTGCCTAAGATGTTATACTGAAGTTGTATGAGGTAAAAGACATCGATCATGTTACACAGTTTTGAATGAAGTGGTTTAACTCACAGGACTCTGATGTCCTTCAAGCATGTGTAGCTTTTTGGAAAGTCTGTATAGTAATTCTGTGGCAAAAAAAATTTCTATGATATTTTCTACTATTCCCAGTTAATCTACTAAATCTTTTGAAAAGAATTTCAAATGAGGAGAAAATTTGGAGAAATTCTCATGGGTAAGGTTTTGTACTTACTTCATTTATGAAATGGCTAAATATGTAAGTATATTTTCTGTCTTCCTTTGTACTTTCATCGCTATAGTAATCATGAGTCTTTCCAGCTTACCACACTCTAGTTAAAGCCTGGAGAGAATGCCATGTAAAAAGAGTAAACACCTTACCTTGGGTATCTTGGAATCATTAGACAACCAGGGGGAAATATTAGAGATATACAATATTTTTTTTTTTTGGGGGGGGAGCAAATACAGAACCCTCAGCCACCTTGCAAGCTATCAAATTGGTTCTGACTTTTGCCAACTGTGGGATGAAACTTGGCTGACTAGAAATGCCAGCTGGAGTGCTTTCAGGATCCACCCTTAGGCACCAGTTAGTGAAAAGTAATGCCTAAGAGCTGCACCAAGAAGTCAGAGCTGACAAAGGGTGAGCAAGTCTGTTGTAACTCAGATCATTCTTAGACTAAACTAGACCATTTTGATTGATTGATTGATTGATTGATTGATTGATTGATTGATTGATTGATTGATTGATTCCTGTCTAGGAAGGCCCAATGTCCTTGCTTGTGCATGTGAGGCAAGTCCGGACCCAAAAGTGTGTCCACCTACTTTAATGAAGGGTCAACAGATAGGGCAGCTGTCCACAGAGACAAAAAATTCTGGCTCTGAACATTGCTGAAAGGTCTAATCTCGCTAAGATATTTATTTACAGGATCAGGCTTGTTCATTCAGCACATGGTTTTATACATCATGTGGAACTGTCAAAACAATTGCATATTTTTGTCTTTCTGCTTTGCATGAAGGGAGAAAGTACATATATCTTGTATAGACAAATGCTTTGAGCAAGGTAAATACTTCATCCATGTTAGAGAGGTGTACATCCTTGTGTTCGTATAATACTCTAGACACATGGACAGAGAAAGTTCACTCACGGTTTTCGGTTCTGTGCTTCTGCCTAATCTGTCAATGCCCTGGTAGTTTAAATTATCTGCCTAACCTCAGGGACAATTTTGAATAATTCTCAGACAGAGATTTTGCCCTGAGCAATGAATAGCAACAATTCTTTTCTGAAGAAGTTAATTATTGCTCCAGAAACACACACTGAGGAAACCACATCAAAAGCGTTTGACAATGCCAATGCTCTGACAAGTGATGGTTAAAGATATTGATCCTTGGAAGTCCCTACAGAGATTAGAACTAGGCTGCTCATGGGATTTGGCATGTCTCTCAGCATTACAACTATGAATGGAAATGAACTCACTAGAATCAGTAGTCTAGACAAAAATACAGGTTTTGCACTGTCCAAGAAGACAAAACTTTACTTTGAGAATTTGCGTATCTGTGAGGCTTGCCGGATATTTCAGAGACATAAAGTGTGGACACAATCATGTAGGTTTTTTTAAAAAAAATACAAATAGTTTAAAAGGACATACAGTTGTACGTCGCTTAAAGAGCATAATGCGTTCCACAGGATTGCTCTTTAAGCGAGTTTGCTCTTTAAGCGAAACACCATTGTAAGTGACCAATTGTGACTTCTGGTGGGGAGGATTGTGAACCCTGATTTAGTTGTTAAGCAAGTTTTTGATTGGTTTTATTTGTTAAGCAATGTGAACATTCAGAGAAAATTCTGCTCTTTAAGTGAGTTACTCTTTAAGCGAGGTGCTCTTTATGCGAGGTTTGACTGTATTGGAATCTGCACAAACCCAGTTTAGCAAAGATGGTGGGAAGTTGCATAAATTAGGTACAACATACAGCAACGCATACCTCCAGAGAAATGTATAAAGATATGCATGCATTTTAGCACAGGCAGACAATACAAAGCCTTGCAACCTGATTTTAAAAACATAAAAGCATAGCTTTGATTTGAAGAAATCAAATCACATTATGGCAAAGGCTCTTTCAAATTCCTAGCTGTGACAGTTTTCACTAGTTTAAACATGAAATACGCAGTTAAATATTTATTTTCAAACAAAAGGCAATTCAATGTGTTTACTTTGAGAAAAACAAACATTTAAGTGCTCTTTTAAAAGACGTAGTTATTCAAATTGTAGTCAAATATCAGGCAGAGAGACAGATATTTGCTTTAGGGAATGGAGTGGAATTTGGGGCAACGATGTGGGCTCTATAGAAGTTTGCCTCTGTCTAGGTTTGATGTGTAGCTGAAAGAAAATAAGAGAGAGACTGACTCCATCAGACATTTCACCAGGTTAGACTGGAATGGAATAGTCTGATTCTCGGCATCCTTCTTCTAACAATAAAGCTGCATGAGAACACTTACCTGATGAAGTCTTTTCTGTCTCTCTGGTCCTCTGGGGATCTGCCGAAGACTTGGTGAAATGTACCAGAAACATACATTGGTGAGTTCAGGCTTTAAAATAAGACAGAAAAATAATGACTTATGTCCCTGAATGTCTGTGGTGAAGATACAGGTGTGTGGGGAAAAGAAACTGGAAGACTTCCCAGCCCCATTTGCTTTCCTTTCTTGAAAGCAAAGGTTTTATCTTTCTTTTGGAGGGATACTATATTATTATTCTTTATCATTCTGGGCTTGCAATCATGCTTTGGAATGGAACAGGTAAGTGATAGTGCCACTTGGCCAGGTGACAAAAATTGCTACTTATGACAGGTGAGATACAACAATGACAAATATCCAGTTCTATGTAGGCAATTCCTTCCCTACTGGCTTCTCCCCCAGTAGGTGTATAGCAAATTGCAACTAGAATAAATGAACAAGGAGATCCACTGAGAAATTTAACTACACAATGCAGTTGTAGCCATTTGGGACAACTCTAACTGTCATGGTACTACAAAATGTTTGGCCAGTCAGCAACTCTCAACCTGGATCCACAGCTAAAGAACAATAACCTACAGCACATACACACTTCATATAAAGCAAAGACACATCTGTTGGGCCTAGCAAGCATCTTGATCTAAGCTACAACTACTGTTGTTAGATGTCACATCAACATTCATTGCTCCATCCTATGGATTCCATCTTTAGTGTGTTGAACTATGATGTATTTTTGTGGGGGTTGTATTAGAGCACTCTATCAGAGAATGTTGAGTCACTTATTAAACTATAGACCCAACGATTCCATAGGATGAATCCATTGTGCCTAGTTGCTTCCGTCTGCTATGACTATGAAGTACAAACATGCTCAGACCAGTGGTTCCAACATGGGGCACACACCACACAGGGGGACTTCAATTCTCAGAAGCCTAAGTCAGTACATTGGCTGATCAGAACTTTGTGGAGTTGACTTAGGCTTCTGGGAATTGAAGTCCAAAAACCAAAGATTGAGAAACACTGTACTAGCCTGTTTTTCCTTTACTGTTGATCATGGACACAATACAGCATCAAGATGTAAAGTTTAAACTGATTGTTCAGATTCAGATTCAGATTATAATAGACCATAAAAGACAAGATCTTCATATTGATTCACCCAATAGAGGCATTCTGTGTCCTAGCTTTACTAACGATAATTCTTTTAGGACTAATTTTTTTAAAAATTGATCTGTCATCATATTTGCTATGAGATTTGATCTGTTTCTACAAATAAATCTGGGTGGGTAGGAGTAAGGATTTAGAAGTCTTATCTCCATAAGGGTGTGATTGATGAAGCCTTACACAGAACATGACACTGGATTTATCTGTTCTTCAGGTAGATGAAGCCTGAGGAATTGCCAAAAAAAGGCAAGATATTTTCATAGAGACTAAAACATAGTATGAGTTTGTTTGACACTTGGATTGAAAGTGGTTAGTTTCATTAACACTGGAATGATTAAATATCATTCAGCTGTTAAGTTGCTGTGGATATTTCAAATTTTAAAATGTAATGACTATGATGAGGATGTTGTTGCTGCTATTGTTTTGTCATTGTTATTATTTTGTCTTCTTACACCTGGAAAAGCACTAGGACTATCAGACAAGTGGAGGAATTCAGCTTGGTAGTAACACACACACACAAACACCGAAGAGCCTATAATCTGGGGATGGCGAACCTTGGTACTCCAGCTGTTCTTGTTCTTCAATTCCTAGTAGCTCTGATCAGCAGGGCTGGTCAGGTTATTGAAGTCCAAGAGCACCTAGGGTGTCAAGGTTCACTGTCACCGCTATAGTCCCTAAACATCTGGAGAACCACAGTTGTCCTTCCTATTTTAGAGGCAGAAGAACAGAATCCATGCATGCTCCAGAAGTGCTGTTCTTGATCAGTACTTACCTCAGCATCAAATACAAGCTCATAGTTTTTTCTTGTCTTCAGTTCCTTATAAAGGTATTCTGCAAGTTCTAGAAATCTGTCGATAAGAATTTCAAATCCTCTGGTTCCCTTTAAGATGTCAGGCAGAGGAGAGAGTGTAGAAACAGAAAAATTTTCAGTGTGACATTCTAGCTGTTTAGGTCTCCTCAGGTCATGCAGTGTGAGTAATGAAAGTGCCATCTAATCTCTCTTCTGGCTATTTTCAGACAAGCCTCTGAGAGACCACACTGTGTCATAAAGGTTTTTGGCCAATAGGTGAGCTTCATGTGGCTGCATGGTAAATTGCTCCAGAAAAATTATTCAAGAGAAAGAACCAAGCCACAAATGAAAGTGCAAGGCAGACAGTGAACGTACTTGAAGCAAAGTGGATGTCAAGTGACTCATCTCAATCCATCAATTGCAAACCCTGATTTATTTGTTAAGTGAGTTTTTGGTTGGTTTTATTTGTTAAGCGAACATTCAGAGAAAATTCTGCTCATTAAGCGAGTTACTCTTTAAGCGAGGCACCCTTTATGCGAGGTTTGATTGTACTATTATTGTGGTGATATGCTATGATAAAAAAAACCCCACACAGCAACATATTCCTGAATCGTTGCTAAGCCATATTTTAATTGTAAATGACATGGTTGTTAATGTGGGCTGTATTCCACAGAAGTGTTCTCTAAGACAGATCAAGAGTCATGCATGATGGGAAAGTATATTTTGCATCTTGGGGAATTAGCTACATATTTGTTTATCTGTTTATATTACGATAGTATCCATTAGGAAATAAATACAGGGTGTCCCAAAAGCCACCATAAATAACAGAAGATATCATGGAATGTATTCACCATGAGTAGGGGAGAAGTGTGTGTGTGTGTGTGTGTGTGTGTGTGTGTGTGTGGAAAGAAGTGGCCACATGTAGAGAATATTTTGTAAATATTTTGCAATGAATATTTTGTCAATAATTGTACATTTAGCTAAATTTTCCATTTTCCCTATGTATGGTGGATTTTGGGATACCCTGCAGTTTTCTGATACCACATCCTAGAAAGAAATAAGCAAACTCTCTTTATTATTGTCCTCCCTGGACCCAGCAAGCAGGCATGATTTTGTTTGACGGCATCAATGTAACAACCTTATGAAAAAGCATAAGCTGAAAATAGGTAAGCAGCTCAGAAGTACTTAATGTCAGAGCAGAAATTTGAATCCAGATCTTTTCAGTTCAATCAAATTCTTTGCTACGTCAGTGGCTCACAAGATTTATTTCAAATTCCACAGGTTCCTCCTTAATTGCTTAGCAGAATTTCTTCTGTGTGATGATCAATAAAGCTAGTGAAACCTCCCAGAAACTCTGATCATTGGCCATAGTGGTGGGGCTTCTTAGAGTTGAAGCCCAAACCATATGGAAGACAAAAATTGAGAAGCATTCCTGGCGATAATCCCACAAAATTTTCTCTAATGTTCTGTGATTTTTGAGAGGCTACACCAATCAGTTACAGTGAAGGGTTTCAGGGATTTATCACAGCCAAATGTTAGGCAATTTTTTTCCTATCTGTTGTTCTTCTCCATTTTATATGCACTCTATCTTCCCTTTTCCGTCTTTCACTTCCACTTTGGGACTTCAAGCCCCCATTCATTTATAAGCCCTCATGTCCTTACATTATTTTTACACCTTCTCCTTGCAAGATGTTTCCTACCTTGGCTCTCCACATAAGCCACAGTTTGAAAGCATCAACATGTCGGCCACACTGGATTGTCTTGTCACCGGTGTCATAAGATGTATCATACTGTTTGTCTGGTTGGAAGAGATATTCAGCACAAAGCTGATTACAGGCTTGGAGAAGACCCTAGGAGAGAGAGAGAACTGTCAGGATGTGCTGCATTTGGAAACACCCTCTGTCCTGCAACTGGCACCTGGTGCAAGATTTTTTTAGTATCTATTTTGGTGGTGGTCAATAATAACTACTGGAGGTAGACTGGGATACCAGATGAGAACTGGAACCCTTCACAGGGTGTAAAAATAAGAGTTTATGGACATTTCCATGCTCTTGTGTAAAATGCTTTATGAAGTTTACCTAAACCTTGTATGAAATGCATGACACAAATGAGAACTTGGAAAAGTTACTGTTTTTCATTGCAATCCCAAAATTTCTCAGCCAAAAGGCTCTGGCTGGTAGAGTCTGGAAACTAATTTTTGACAACCATGATTTTCATTTTTGAAGTAATAAATGCACACTAAAATTGTGCCTATTTTAAAAAATCTGCTAGGAGATTACTGGTGCAAACTGTATTCTGAAAATCTAAATACAAGCAACCATATCTAATATAGGCTGTAAAATGTTTGATAATTTTTGCACTCATAGGCAGTAAAAACATGGGTGGAAAGACTAAGGAAACTACAGCACATGGTTGACCAGTAAGCATACCGACTTGGGGCCTAAGGTTGGAGAACACTGATATAAAGCTTAAACTGGGGACAGGGAATTATTGGCCTTACAGATATCTGGAATGTTAATTCTCAAAAACCCAAGCCAGGATGATCAATGGCAAGGGGCAAGTATTCAAGAACCAAAGGCTCCCTACATCTGTCCTAGTATTTCAGCAGAATAAAAATAAATCATAGTAAGAATCATTTGTTAGTTCCAGATTACCTGCCTGAACACACCTGATCTTATCTGATTTTGGAAACTAAGCAAGTTGATGTCTTCAAAATCATCAGGTAATGCCAACAATATCCAAAAGGGGCACGGAAAGAATCCTGTCACAAACCTTGGAAAAACTGCAAGTCTAACAAATTTGAGCTATATGTACAAATGGTCTGATTCGGTGTTTGGGATGTAAATCTTCACTTCCCTCATCCTCAAATCCAACAATGACAACTTACAGTGCTTTCCATCTCACCAGCAAGGATGGTGAGGAAAGTCATTTTATTCTTGATAGACAATATTTTGCACAAACAGGCAAAACAGGCATGTTTGCTATACAATTTGCACAATTGTGCAAATTGAACAAAATTCCTAAACGTCAGGGTTCCAACCACCAGACAGATTCAAGCACTTGATGGGTTCTTTGCATCTTTCTTAAAGATAAAGCAACCCTTTTATGCTTATTGTGTATGAGCATGTTTTACTTCTGAGAGAAAGGCAGTAGTGATATTTGATGGAAACTACAAAGATCAAAGTAGAAAAAGAGACTTTGTCTTGCTCTTGAATGAAGACAAGGGATCTAAAAAGCTTTAAAATCCCTTACCAAGGTTTGCCATAATGTCATGCCTCCCTAACCTGACATGAACAAAAAAAATAGGAAGTGTTCATTTAATCTTTACTCAAGATAAGGAAGCTGCCTATGTTATGATGAAAAGTGTTTACTTAAAAAAAGGTTTTTACAAAATAATTTAAAAAATTGTCAAGAAGGCTTGGCTAAAAACACTTATGACTTTGCATGCATGCCTTTCTCCAAGGTATCGTCTACTAAGTTTAAAGACTTGCTTTCAAGTAAGTATGTGTCAGAGCTTGAACGACCACCTTTAAAAAAATTTTTTTGTAGTACTGCTCCCCGAAACTGCTGGCCCCAATAGCCATGATGGCTGGAGAATTCTGAGAGTTGTACAGACTGAAAAGTAACCTTTCCACTCTCTAGCATGCATCTAGAACATGTCTAGATCTGTTTATGTGATTTCTATTCTGCTAGTCCATCTCTAGGATGTAAAGTTAAATCTGGTTAGGAGGAATCCTGCAATTTTCTGGGAAACATTTAAGATGCTCATGGTATGAAGAGAAAGGGAGTTATTTACCTTCTCACAGACTAGGAAAGCTGAGCACTGCAGTGGAACACCCATTAATTTGTGAGGATTCCAGGTGACAGAATTGGCCCTAGGTGAACAAGGAAATTAAAAGACAATAAATATGTCAGAACCGGTCATGCAATCTGAAGCATACAAGTGTGCCCATAAATATTAGTAAAAAGCATCAGTATGAAGTCACCGACCTTATCATATTTTATAGTGAGGTTGTTAATAATGCCAGCTTTGTTCCTTAAAGTTCAAAGCATCATCAAAGCAACTCAGAAAGAATGCGGGGGAGTGAGAAGATAAAGCAGAAGAACTCTGGAGCACTTTAAAGAATACAGTGGTACATCACTTAAAGAGCATAATGCATTCCATGGGATTGCTCTTTAAGTGAGTTTGCTCTTTAAGCGAAACACCATTGCAAGTGACCAATTGTGACTTCTGTTGGGGGGGGGGATTATGAACCCCGATTTAGCTGTTAAGTGAGTTTTTTGTTGGTTTTAGTTGTTAAGCGAGGCGAGCATTCAGAGACAATTCTGCTCTTTAAGTGAGTTAGTCTCTAAGCGATTAATAACTTTAATGCAAGGATTTATTTACAAGGATTCCTCCTTAAAATCTTCTAAGAATTCAGGCACATTGAGCAGCAATACTATAAAACTAACTGCCACTCTGTCTATTGTTTCCTTGTCCACTAGAATATACTTCCTTCAATGCACAAATTCACTACATTCAGTGAGGCATAAAGAGATCTGAAAATCATCCACTTATGTTATGTGTCCCTATTACTATAGTGATATCCCTCATAGTTGGCTTTGAAGAATGCCAGAACCTAAGCGGAAATGACCAGAAAAACTCAGTGAAAGACAGATAAAGAATACAACAGGAGGCTTACCGCTCAATGCCATTCAGTTTATGGCCATGATTCCTTGACAGTAGCAAACCACCTCCCCATGCTGCCTACCAGAAAGGAAACACACATTTTGGAAATTGCCAGTTTCTGTCAATAACTCTACCAAACAGGTCAATCATCCAAACTACAATCTTGGCCTTTCCATTCTGCTCTGGATCTCAGGAGGTTGTCCAGATGGACATTGAGTCTGCTCTGTGGGGGCATTTAGGGGAGTGGGGCTGGTCTGCTGTTTTTTAATGTGCATTCACAATTGCTGGACACCAGAGCAGCCCCAGTTACTGTCAAAGTAACTTTTTGAGGTTTTACTTTTGGGGAGTGCTCCATTGTACTCGGCTCCCAGTGAATGTGGGTGCTGGGAATGGGATAAAAAAGAGTTTTAACAAGTGCTTCCACTGGGGTGGAATACAAAAGGGAAGCAAGTTTTGACCTTGTGTATGTGTGTTCCCAATGGAAGAGCTCCCAGCAGTGATTTCTCCACTGGGGAAATTTGCTAGTTTTGTGAACTGTGCAGCAGTGCACTTCCAGACTTCAGCAAAGCGAATACTTCCCCTGAACATCTCTGAAAGATCAGGGGAAGTGTGTTATTTTTAAATATTTTAGCTGATTGATCTTGCACTGCATCACTTAGACTACAGTAAACCCCTTTTCTCTTTCCTGTGGTTTCAACTGGCAATACTCAGGAAGGGAAAGGAAAACTTTTTTTACTGTTATCTAAGTGATGTAGTGCACAACGGATAATTTAAAAACATTTTAAATAGTTTATTTCCCACAACCATCCAGAGGGCGTCCAGGGGAAATATTGAATCCCATTTAGATGGGATGAGCACAACTAATGGCACATTGTTATCTCCACCAACCATTTCCAACGTTTTTCACGGTACACCAGCCCACACCTATACATGGTCTCATATTCCTGCTGTTCTAAATGAATATGGCTTCATTTGAGGATCATTAAGGAGTAGGGGAGTTCTCTCACAGAAGGGATTTCAGATTCTTTAGACCAGTAGTTCCCAACATGGGACCCATACCCCACAGTGGAACTTCAATCCCTAGAAGCCTAAGTCAGTGCATTGGCTGATCTGTGCTTTGGATAATTGACTTAGACTTCTGTAAATTGATGTCCAAAAACCAAAGGTTGGGAAACACTGCATTAGATTCTTTAATGCTAATTTTTTTTCCAGGGAAAGCATACATATAATCTCCTCTCTTTGGAAGAAGGGTGGGATATAAATGAAATCAATAATATCCCATGAATACAAACGAGCTTTGCTTTGAAAGCTGCAACGTGTATACAAGCAGTCAGTTCTCGGGGGATAATGTATTCAGTGGTGCAGCAGATTACTGCTTCCCTCCAGCAGTTTTTCAGCATACTACTTTATTCTTCACAACATGTTTATTTAAAAAAATTCTACTACTTTAACCACACTAATTAATACAAATTATAATCTCATTGTATTTTAAATAAACAATTAGTCATAGATATACCGTATATGCCGGCATACAGGGCGACTTTTTCACCCCCCAAAAAATGCCTCCAAGTGGGGGGTCGTCTTGTCTATCGGGTGCATGTCATTTGGGTTCCCAAATACTTACCGGGGCTTGGGCAGCAGCTCCGGGGAGACCGTTGAATCCTTCCCCGCCACCTTCTTGGAAGATCCCGCCCTAAGCTCCCCTTCGCCCAATCAGGGGAAAGGACAGGTCTTCCTGCGCGGTTCCTGTCCTTTCCCCTATCGTGGTTCTTGTGCAGCGGCGGAGCAACCGCCCACACGGCTGGGGCTGCTTCTCGTGCCCGCGGCAACCATCCGCACGACCACATTGAAACTCGCCGGCATTCAAACTCGCCCACGTTCAAACTCACTCACATTCAAACTCACTCGCATTCAAACTCGGCCGCATTAAACTCGCGCCCGCGGCAACCTGATTGGCTCCTCCGTCTCTTCGGGAAGATCCCGCCCCAAGCTCCCCTTCACCCAATCAGGGGAAAGGACAGGTCTTCCTGCGCGAAAATATATCGTAATATTTTCTGAGCAAAGCATATCAGAGACTAAACAAAACAACATCAAAAAACTTGTGGCACCTTAAAGACTACGGTAACTCTTGTATTTGCTCTTTTGCATGTGTGGAAGGTGTGCGGAAGAGGGGGTGGTCTTATATAGCGAGTATATAACAAACTCTATATTTTGAGTGGAAATGTTGGGGGGTCGTCTTATCTACCCAGTCGCCTTGTGCACCGGCATATACGGTAAGTACAAGACAATAATTTGTTGAATCATCCCAAGAGGTTTAATTTTCCTGTGGGTGTTGTTCTTCTAATAAGATCAGAATTTCTTTTTGACATTTGCATTGTGCAAAATGTTAAGAAATTCAGATAACTCTACTCTACCTTGAAATGAATATCTAAATTATTTCTCATAAAGTAGTGCTAATTTATGTTAGGGCTAGGGCTAGGGCTAGCGCTAGGGCTAGGGCTAGGGCTAGGGCTAGGGCTAGGGCTAGGGCTAGGGCTAGGGCTAGAATGCACCAATCAATACATTTGTCTGTTGTTCCTAAAGTAGGTGTGAGAATTGGCATCCATGGAAGAGAATATAACTAAAGCAAAAAGATTAGTTTCCTTCTCTTACTAGATAGTAGCAATATGTAACTAAAAAAGATCAATAAGCTTACATCCACATGCATCCAGAGATCATACTTTTCACAAATGTCAGCAATGCTGGGAAGAGGATCAAAGGCTCCGTATACCGTGGTCCCAGCTGTGGCACTTACATAAAATGGTACCTTCCCCTGAAAGAGAATACAAAATGACTGCCTCCATCAGTGCACAGGACATGGCCTTTGGCATGCTTGTTGCTATAGTGAGTGGTAAAAGGTCAGTTTTCTAGCTTACAAGTAATACAGTAGAAAGAGCTGTTGTCACCTCATTCCCACACTCCAAATTGGGACCAAACAGAATGTGGCAAGCAGAATGTGGCAAGCAGAGGGGTTGAGAAACCAGGTGCACCTAAGATGGGACAACTAGGCCTCACATCCCAGTCTTTGTATCAGACTGCAGGGCAACAGATTAATTCCCCCACTGGTACTGCTTTTAGGTCCTGAGAATAGTATCTCCAGTCTGAATTTCTCCCATACCTTTAATCTCCCCTCCTCCTGGGCGATCTCCAACGGCAAGCAATGGGAGTTTTGCAAGTTCCTTAAACTTTAGTAGTGATATAAGCGCCACGATGAACTAACAGTCCAGTTCACAAAACAAAACGTCTGTTTTTCTTTTCATGGAAGAGAAACCCTGCTGGACTTTTTCCTTTTATTGTGATAAGAAGCAGAACAATTTCCTTAAATCCATTTGAAGAACCAAAATCCAAATCATAGTGATTGCTAAACTACTAAACTGATTAAATACTTTGAAAATAAAATATCCCATTCCTAGGTCATTAACTCTAATCCTAACCTAAATTTGCATGATTAACTTAAAATAAGAAAGCACATAGATTCTAAGTCTGAATATCAATGTAAAATCGGCTAAGAGTCGCTTTGGCAACATTGCAAATGACCTAGTTTCCTTCCATCTCCCCAAATTACAACCTCAGTTTGGCCCCATGTCAGAGTTCCATCTACTGATCTTTCTGGTGATGTCTCTGAACTTCAAAGTGGTCTGTTGGATCCAATGAAACCCTCTTTATAACTTGGCAAAATCATGGCTTTTTATGCTAAAATTTTCCTCATTCTCCCACCTAAGGAATTTAGAGGTGTCCTTGAGACAAGATCCAAAATATAAGATGTTATCTTCTCGAGATCTTTCAAGGTCAGAACTTATTGGCAAAGTTCACAAGGTTTTACTTTCACACACCCCTCTCTAATGTGGGTGGGTGACCTAACAAGTTCAAAAGGCCAATGAACGTGAGATTCAAAGTTCAAATATTTACATTGAACTCCTGGAAATCCCTCTCTCTGGTTCTAGTGGTGCTAATCCCATGATGTAATGCAATCTAGGAAACACTTAGACAATCTGCACTGCAAAGTTCTGTTTCTCAAACTGAGAAGTGGTGGTAAGTAACTTAATTCAAAGTAACATTTTCCAAGTTCATGACAAGAGCCTCCTTGAAGATTGTGGTGTTGTGAACCACAACTGGACGTATCCTGGTAATGGCAACCTTGTATTGCAATCTAATCTTTCTCTCACTAGGTCAGGAGAAAAGAACTGCAGAATGAACTCACCAAAAGGTGCCTTAATTTTGGCAGTTTCACATCTGGCCTAAACATAGAAGAAGTACTACTGTAGAAGACAGCGGTCAAGTGGTGTTTATCATGGTTTCTATGGGAGTTTTACAACAACTGTGCATGCTGCTGGTAATTGGAGTGACTGGGAGGTACTTTTTTTTTTTTTTTTTTTTGCTATACTGATTGTCTATTTATCCAGAACTAACCAATTGTTCCTTCCCACATCTGCATTCAAAGAGAATCCTGCTGCTCTCTGTTCTGTGCACGTTCCCTCTCTTTGTCCATTGGTGTCAGACAATTTTTGACTTTTGTCTGTTTCATTAGTTGTGAGCATCCATGTAGTAAAGAGAGCAGTATAAGTACATATGTAATTCCAAGTAACTGCAAGTAAAGAAATGTTTTGTATTTTTTCTCCTACAAATATCTCAGAAAAGTCCATGAAACATTGAGTGTCATTTAATGAGAAAAGGGTGAACTCTGGAAGTCTTGGAGCAGGGGTGTGCTGGGCACCTTGGGAGGGCGGTGGACAGGGGGTGATGGCAGTGCCTATTGGGGGGTTGGGGGGAGAAATCCCATACATTCCTATTACCTCTGGTGCCCACCCACCCAAATCCTCCCAGACTGATGCGGCAACTCACCAAATAGAGGCAGTAGGCATGAATTTAAGAACAAGTTATGCAAGCATTATATCTCACATTTAATTAGGAACAATTCTTCCCTAATTAAACAAAAAAATTCACTGCCCAGGAAGAAAATAGACAACTGTAACTTTTTCAAGTTACAATCCACAGATCCATATCAAACAAGCAGAAATAGATCAGGTGTCCCTGGGATGATGGAAAGGCAAAGCTTCTATCTAAATTAACAAACACATATCAAAATGATTTATTACCAATTTACCTGCCTCTGGGGGTGCCAGTCACTGGGGCACACCGGGATGAGTCCCTGTATCCCTGTGGTCAAGCACATGCCTGTCTTGTAGCTATTTCCTTCTGTGGGGTTACTTCTACTGCACAACTATAGGAAATTTTACCAGAAATTCAAAAATCTGCAATAGTGGCAAAATTAGTTTTCAAATAGTTTTAAAGCTGTTTTTTCAAAAGAATGTTTGTATATGTTTAATTGTATTGTGAGTTTCAATTAATTGTGGCAAGTTGTGCAAGTGTTATAGGAAAACAAATAGGATCCCAGCCCATCAGAGGACAAAAAAGCATCAAACCTGTCTTTTAATTTTGAGGATGTTTCTCTCCAGTTCAGATGGAATCATCTTTCCCCTGTTAAAATATTAAGAAAGAAAAACATCTGTTAAAAAGAATCACAAATAGTAAAGGTAAATATAAATGTAAAGACCACCCTTGCTTAAAAGCCAGTTGTATCCAGCCCTAGGATTTGGTGCTTATCTCCCTTTGAAGCCAAAGAGCCAGTGCAGATGTTTCCACAGTCATGTGGCAGGCATGACTAGACACTGAAGTGCACCAAACACTGTTTACATTCCCACCAACATGGTACCTATTTATCTACTTGTGATTTCTTGCTTTTGAACTGCTAGGTTGGCAGGAACTGGGACAGAGACAGGAGCTCACTCCGCTGTGCAGCATTTAGGTCTAGAACTGCTGACCTGTCGACCTTCCAGTCATCAAGTTCAGCATCTTAACTACTAAGCCACATCAGTCATCCCCTGAAATAACACTAATAATAACAGTGAGTAGAAGGATAATGACAGCATTTTGTCTATCCTGTGAACAAAACTGTTAACAGATTTGTATATTTGAAGGACTTCAGATAAAAATCAACCCATATACAGATCTGTCTGCCCTCACATGATTTGAAAGGGGAGAAGAATTAACCCTCTGGCTCTACCTATGCCCTCAGTTCTCAGGTGCCTGCACACTTTGAAAGGTAAACCTCTGCATTCAGGAATTTTTCCTACTAAAGTAGTTTTACTAGGCTAATCAAATCAAGTTCAAATTGTACAGGGAGTCAATGAGAGCAGAGAAAACATCCTGTTTCATGCCTAATGCAGAGTGCAGTAGGGATGGATAATAAAGGATGGGGACAGAATCATTCCCAGGCTTCTTCTCATACAGGGACTGTCACAGGTGAGGAAAGTATGGGACTTCAATTGAATCTTTATTTCCTTCCTATCAGCAAAATTAATCTATGTCCTGCTTTGGAGGGGAAAATGTTCATTCTTATTAAACATTTAGCCCAATGACGGTTAACCTTGGCACTCCAGGTATTCTTGACACTCCTGCTGATCAGGGCTTCTAGGAATTAAAGATCCACAACACCTGCAGTGCTAAGGTTCACCATCACAGATAATTTCCCAGTCATTTCATTCATCATACATCCCATGGACATTCATTTGATTATTTTGTCCTTATTTTTCATGTGTTTCTCGCTTTTCCTATGGCAATAGAACAAATTTTGCATCCAGATGATTGTGTGTGTGTGTGTGCAGCTCATTATTTTATTTTTCCAGAATGACTTGAGAAGACACAGCACCGAAAGTAGCGAAGGCAAATCTTTTAGAGACTGAGTGCTCAAACTACAACCCAAAACCCACTTATTTATTGCAAAGTGCCAACACAGCACCAAGGGAGGGAGGAAATGCTACCAGTGGGCTGCTGGGCAGAGGGGTGGGGTGAACTTTGTGCTGGGGGAGGGCGGAAGTACTCCCATTGGGCTGCTAGGCAGAGTAGAAGAGCAAACTATGTGCTGGGGTGACTGCATGGGTGCCCACAGAGAGGGCTCTGAGTGCCACCTTGGGCGCACGTGCCATAGGTTCACCATCACTGACCTAGAGCATTGTGGGAAAATAAAATATCAGCTAACAGGGAACAACTACTGGACTTACTGGTGCAGTCTATAGAAAAGGAAATCCCCTCTTTTACCAGAGAGGCTCCAAAGAGGTACAGCCAAACCTATAAACACCAAACCTTTATCAATAAGACATTTGACAGTTAAGGTGAAATGTATGTACAGTAAAACCTCAAGTTATGAATAAACTCAATTCCAGGGCGTTGTTCGTAAATCGAATTTGTTCGTAACTCGAGGCATCTCCATTTAGATAAAGCAAAAGCCCCACCCCACCATCCAACAATCAAAACAGGCCACTTCCACCCTCCAAAAATCAATCAAACTACCCAAAAACAACAGCAGCATTGGAAATAAAGCATACATATGCAAAAACGCTGTTCCTTACCTTAAAGAAGCTTTGAAAAGGACAGAAAACTCAGAAAACTCTAGCAAGAAACAGCAATCAGCAGCCATTTCGGCGCTGAAACTCCAGGCAAAGAACTCCTCTCTAAGCACTCTACTGCCACCTACAGGGCTCTGAAAGGCTGTGTGTGTATAAAATATAAACCCATTGGGGAAATGGCATTTTTTGCTTCACTGGAGGCAACACAGAGGGGAAAAATTAATTCGTAAATCATGGCATGTTTGTAACTCAAGGCATAGAAGTCAGTGCAGAACCAATTCGTAAGTCGAATTATTCATAAGTAGGGACATTTGTAAGTAGGGGTTTTACTGTATATATACAGGTCACACATACCCATATCCATGGGTTCAGTATCTATATTCAATTAAAATTTCCTGAAATACATGGTTTTTCTATGGTGCATTACCAGAGGTGGCCATTACAGGCCACCATTACCAATGTAAACATAGAGTTCACTATTATCCTCAGTTTTAGGTGCCCATGGTAAGTCTTGGAATATACAGATATAGTTCAAAACTAAGTGCGACAATCTGACTCTCACCTTTCATCACAATTGACAGTAATCACGCTATCCATCCCAATTCCAAGAACTGCAGCAGCTTTCTTTATAGAATAATGGCTCTGAGATAATTAAGGATGGAAAAAAAGAAAAAGAAATAAGGATTACAACAAGCTTTCGCATTAAAATCATGACATCATCACAGCTTTGGTCTTAAAGGTATATGAAGAAAGAGGACCCTGGGCTTTTAGTCTATCTCTTTCATGTTGACATCAGTAAGACTACAATTCAAATGAAATACTACTTAGGGTATAATCCTACACCAAGCTATTCTTTTCCTTCTTGGAATTCTCAACTTATTTTGAAAAAAAGTTAAAATTGGAGGCAACAAAACAGAATGTTTTATATATGAAGTCAAATGAGATCCGACTGCTCAGTGTGGAATTAACTCTCATTCTATTGACAACTGACGTTGGAAGATCATTCTCCCAACATCTGTAAACTTTATTTTGTGCTGCAAAGGCCATGAACCTAGTTCTGGATAACAGGCTAGCAATAGCTAGTCCTGACTTTGCTGAACTTCTAGAAACAGACAGGATCAAGTGTTTCCAGTGTAGCATGATGTGTGGGCAAGATTGGCTAGAATCCCATTCTTTCCATTTGGAAGACCTGATACTGTAAGAACACTCTGCAACCAGAATGAAGGGAAAGCATGTCAATGTCTGAGTGATACCCAGATGACTTGGCAGGACTTAATCCACCTGAGTCCTGCTATCTTCTTGGCATAATGTCCCCAATATATGCAGCAAAATGTTATCGAAGTAGAGAAAGGCAATCAGACAACTTACTAACAACATTGCTATGGAGGAGGCAAGTGGCCAAATTAGACATTATCAATGACCTGCCATTGAGATTGTCTGATTTTCCAAGCAAGAGATTTTCATACTTCCTGTAATTTGCAAATCGCTTTATTGACATTGGTCATTGGAAGATAAATGCAGGTTGCATCTGCAGGTTATGCAGATAAAATGCCCAAATCACATCACAGCAAATCTAAATTTTCAGCTATCAGTAATGGAATTTCTGCATTGTATACTTTTGTTGTCTTAACAATCAGGACCCAGTCGGTGTGCTTGGAGAGGGAAGAGTCCAGTCCTAGGCCCCTTCAATATGGGGTGCCTCAGGGCTCGGTGCTCTCTCCTCTCCTATTCAACATCTACATGAAGCCGCTGGGTGAGATCATCCGTTCCCACGGGGTAAGGTATCATCAATATGCAGATGATACCCAGCTGTACATCTCGGCCCGTGGGGACCCAGGCGGTGCAGTGGAAGTCCTCTCCAGGTGCCTGGAGGCTGTGAGGGTCTGGATGGGGGACAACGGGCTACAACTGAATGGCTGAGACTGAGTGGCTATGGGTGAGGGGTCCTGTGTTATCACGGGAGCTACCAACTTTGGCTCTGGATGGGGCAGTTTTGCCCCAGAAGGACCCGGTGCGTAATCTGGGGGTCCTCCTGGACTCACGACTACTGTTCGAAGAACAGGTGGCAGCCGTGGCCAGGAGGGCTTTTGCACAACTTCGTGTAATACGCCAGTTACGCCCCCTCCTAGACCGGGACGCCTTGCTTATGGTCACGCATGCTTTGGTCACCTCCAGACTTGATTACTGTAATGCGCTCTACATGGGGCTGCCCTTGGTGACCATTCGGAGGCTTCAGCTGGTCCAGAATGCGGCAGCCCGGGTGGTGATGGGGTGCGGGCGTTATGCTCGGGCTTCACCACTGCTTCGGGAGCTGCACTGGTTGCCAGTTTGCCTCCGGGTGCAATTCAAGGTGCTGGTCATTACCTTTAAAGCCCTACATGGTAGTGGGCCAGGTTACCTAAGAGACCGCGTCACCCTAAGAACGTCTGCCCGTCCCACCAGGGCGGACCGGAGGGGCTCTCTTGTTACTCCATCGGCCAGGGTGGCTCGCCTCACGAGCACCAGGAAGAGAGCCTTCTCTGTGTTCGCCCCGGCCCTGTGGAACCTTCTCCCGACAGAGTTGCGCCTGCAGGCGGAGCTCCTCCCCTTTCAGAAGGGCTTGAAGACATGGCTGGCGAGCCAAGTGTGGGGACACAGCAATGTAGGTTCCCACCCAGGATGGCTAATTTAAGAGCAGCCATCCCCCCCCCATCTGATATTTGTATCAGTTATTATGTATTTATTTGCTTTTATTGTTGAATGTTTTAAATTTTTTATGAATTTTATGAATTTTTAAGGCTTTTATATTATGATTCAGGATGTAAGCCGCCCAGAGTCGGGTTTACCCGATTGGGGCGGGATATCAAGTATGAACAATAAATAAATAAATAAATAAATAAATACAGTCCCATCAGTTGGATGGCCAATATCTGTCCACAACAAAACAATGAGCACTAAAATGAGGAAAAGTGAACAGGAAAGTTGATGACAGTTCTCTCTCAACTTGATTGTTACCCGTTGTTACTATCTATCAGAGACATAGCAAAGGACATACTCACATATTCAGAAGTAAACAATACAATGTTGGGAAGGGCTCTCATGCCTTTGGTTTTACTCTCAGGGTAACGTTTATAGCGGGCAACTAAAACACTATAAAGATTTGATATGCTGCCTCCTAGAAAACAAAGGGGTAAATTATGTTGCCAATTGAATATATTAGCCTTATGGATCTAAGGCTTCTGTCCTTTTTAGATCTACATTGTAGATGAACTGAGCTCCTAAATCAGGGGTTCCCAACCTATGTCTCATGGGCTGAACCCAGCCCACGGCACCATTTCATGTGGCCCACATTGTCATCACCATCGTACCAGAAGTGGATGCATTTACAACAACCGTAAACGCACCAGTGTTTCCGGCAGCTGCAATTGGACCTGTGGCAGTCAAAAACATGTTTATGACAGCCTTGGATGTGTCTTACAGCAGCATTTATGCTGGGGGAAACCATATGACTGGTCCACTCAGCTGTCTGGGGGCATGATCCAGGCTGTGGCATAAAAAGTTTGGGAACCCCTTTCCAAAATCTTTAACTGCACATTTGTACGTAATTAGTCAATGTTTCTTCTTTTCAGCAGTTAATGTTAACGTAATGACAGTGTCACTTTGAAGATCCTGTTATTAAAAATTGGAATTAATAAACTATCTTGATCTAATGGAGATCACTCAGAATATGCTGTTTGGAGGCTACATTTTGACCACTTTGATATTGGAAATGAATGGCCCCAACCCATTGTGTTAGATCTACTGCATGTCTTTCAGCTACCAAGTATAAATCACTTTAAATCAACACATATGAACGCTCTATGCAAGAAAAGTCAGTCAGCATAGCTATGATGCATGGGTGGTATTCCTCCCTCTCCCTAAAACCCTAAAAAGACTCTCTGGAGAAAACATTGTTTATTATGTGAAATTGATGAGAGCCTAAAGGGAAAACAAAGAAAAAGACTATCCACCCATGAAATTCTATAAGGCTATCTTGCCTTAAGATTTTTCTTCTAAAAGTTTTGAATTCCCAATTTGCTTTGATGCACATCTTCATCATCTTTGTCTACAGTCTATGCCAGTGATGGTGAACCTTAGCACTCCAGGTGTTCTTGGACTTCAATTCCCAGAAGCCTAAGTCACTGTGAATACACAGTAAACCCATTTGTGTGGGTTCACAGAGACTTGGGCTTCTGGGAATTGAAGTCCAAGAACACCTGGGGTGCCAAGGTTTGCTACCACGGGTCTATGATTTTGTATAAATAACTATACATTTATACACAGGTGACTTCAATTCATATTCAGATTTTAAATGTCAGCAAATAACTTATGTTGGATCCAGGTTTTGAATAAAGCACACAATTATAATGACTCGACTTACCAGGTGAAAATATGCCATCTGCTTCACTTTCTGCCCATCCAATAATGTTATGCATTTTCTTAAGTAAGATGTCCTCCATTACAATAAATACTGGAGCTATTTCGTAGGAAAACCTAACAAAGGTTTTGAAACAAGCAACATATCATAGTCATAAATATGAGAGACACAGAAAGGAATTCATTCAAAATGTTTGGCAAATAAAAATAAAGAAAAAACAAGGAATAGTTTCTCTGTTAGTAAAGCAAAATGCCCACCTTGCAGTGGATATGGCCACAGAAACAAATCTAGTTTGATTGATGAATGGCTACTAATGTATTACTATGTCCATTTAGAAAAATTATCATGCTGCATCTTTGGATGAGGAAGTACATTTCCATTAAGAGAACAAGAAGCTGTAGGTTATAACTGGTGAGGGTTGTAGAAGGAGCCTCTGCATTCAAGAAAGTAATCTCTCCAGGGGAATATTCACCTATTATCACAAGGAAATCTGGACAATGGCCACAGTTGGAAATTACAGTAATACCTCGGATAACGCTAAGACTTGGTTCCACCATTCTTGGTGTTATCTGATTTTTAGTGTTATCCAATGCATGTTAAAATCCTATGGGATATATCGGATAACGTTAAAGCTCCATAGAGATACATTGTAACCGCACAGGCTTTAGTGGTTGTTATCCGATACATCCCATAGGACCTTAAAGTTATTCGATCCAATTCTCCTCCCCAGATTACTTAACGTTATGCGATTTTAGCATTATTCGAGGTAAACATTATCCGAGGTATTGCTGTATCACAAAACAAATGCAAGGTGTGTGCTTAATCTCTGCCCAGTCCCTGCTAGCTATATTTGAGAGGCCGAACAAAATTCAAGAACAGATACAAACCCTATTGCAAGACTTTACTCAGTACCCAGGCAAATTATAGCAAATGGTTAATGGCTCACGGAAAGCGACACACACACACACACATTCTTCTTTCTTTACCCAGTTCCTAGGAGCTCTAATCCATTTTCTCCCCTCACCACAAAACCACCAAAGGATCTTCTTGACTTTCAGATTGAAAGAGATCCCTTCCATGCTTCTCCAGAGGTCAGCACACCTGCTATTCTACAACCTGGCCATACAGCAGGTCTTTTGAGATCTAGAAATTACAAAGCTATAAATCAGTACTATGTCCACAAAGTGCCAGAGCAGATTTTTGCAGTATCAACCAAAAGTTCCTGGAATGCATCTAGCTGCTGAGAGGCTCCCACAAACAATATAGATGTGCCATTATCTAAAACAAGGTATT
The DNA here is from genome assembly GCA_030440675.1 of Furcifer pardalis. Lineage (NCBI taxonomy): Eukaryota > Metazoa > Chordata > Lepidosauria > Squamata > Chamaeleonidae > Furcifer > Furcifer pardalis. Next base: position 127,784,750 of record CP126891.1, read on the forward strand.
ATTGTCCTCTCAGTGAACTCTACTGAAGAGGACAACAAATAAAGCTTGACTGTCAAACAAACAATTTAAAAATCACACAAAATACCATTCTATTTTAAGAGGTTGTCTAATATTAAAAAACCAAAGCACTTCCTAGTTAGAGACTCAACAGCCACAGGTGCATTTAGGGTTATGAACATGATGACGAAAATGGCAAAGCCATTATAAAATGGCCAGAATATTGTTCAAAGTTCCTTAAACATGATCCTAAACTACCCAGTTCATTTAATTGCGGCAAGTGTCACAGAAACTACAATGGAAATCTAATTTTTGTTAGTGAGTCAACAGGGACTGTGGTGGCTCAAGTGGTTAAGATGCTGACTGGATAGGACTGGCTTTCAAACAAGGGCAACCTTGACTTATCTATAGCTCAACACTGCATTAAGAGCAAAGGTGATACAATCCAAAACACTCAGCGCGGACCCATTATTTGCCAGATTTACTCAACTAACCAAACTCAGCCTATACCATTCTGTAGGAAGTATAATTTGGGAAAAGCCAGGTGGAAAAAGTTTATTGCAATGCTAGATGCAGCTCTGCTTCAGATTGCCCCTCAACCATAGAACTATGATCAGTTTATAACTTCCATTTTGGAATGTTCTTGTTGTCTCCATTCCAAGAGGATGCCAAACTAAATACATTTCAACTCTTACCCCAGAAACACATGTTTGATACTAGATTTTATTTCACACTTGTTCATGTACATACAATAAAAGCTGGCAGAAATTTTATCTTGGCTGTTATAGAAACAAAAATGGATAAACATTGTTAACAGAATTGGGCATAGCAAAAAGCAGCCAGAAAGCTTAGAGACTACAGAAAAGACTGGAAAATAATCCAAACAAAAGAAAATTGTATGCAAATATAACACCAAATTAAACAGCATACCAACTGCTTTTTGCAGGGAAGTCCAATTAACAAATAAAAAACAAAAACAAAAGAGTATTTGGAATGAATCAAATGACTGTTCTACTGCTACATATTGGTAGAACTAGGGGAAAGCATAAAAGGTGTAGGAATGGCAATACTGGAAGACTCAGTAATATCCGTATCAAACAGATGAAATATTTTGGACAAAACACAAAGGAATTGTTCCTTCTTCTTTTAAGAACTGTTGCATGAGCAAACAAATCCCACAAACATGGCACAAGACAAAACATATTGTTATACTGAAGCCAGGGAAATAATCATGAGATCCCAAAACAGGATCCCTACTCTGCCACTTATACCAAGTGTTTGATCTTCTCTCTAAAATTGAACCTCTCCTAATTTCAGAACAGGCAGACTTTTGACCTGATAAGAGCTATACAGCTCAAATCTTAAATATTAACTGAGTATATAGAAGAAAGTATAGAAGCACTTAAAATAACCAGCACAGGATTTGTCAACTTTACAGCAGCATATGAGACTGTCCACCATCAGTTGCTGCTCCAAAAAGCTCTGCCTTCTTACTAAAGATCATGGTTTAACAAAATGGTTGCCATTCTACTTCAAAACTAAAGATTGTTTTTTTGAATTTCAAGGGAGGTGCCTCACTGGATAAATCAAAGGAATGGTCTCTTGCAATGTAGTATCCAGATGCCATAACTTTTTAAAAAAACATTTTCATAAATGATCAACTGATGTTCCCAATACTTCAAGAGCTTCATCTCCGTTGATGACCTTGCTCTGACATGCCAAGGGAGCACTTTCAAGTCCATTAAGCAGCAACTAAATCTGCATTAGAAGAGCTTTCTTTATATTACAAAATATTCCATTTGGCCCCCAAGTATTTGGGCATTAGTCAGTAACGTCATGTGGATTTCAGCCTCCCGGGGCTTAAGCCAAATTTTCTGCCCCCTGGTGGATGTTGGCGCCCACTCCCACTAGGGCTTCTGGGAATTGTAGTCCAAGAACACCCATAGCCCCAAAAGTACCACCTGGGGCGGGGTGCCCCCCTACCTATGCAATGCCTCTGGCATCAGTATTAATCAAACCCTGTTGACAAGAAATATTGTCTAAACTTCAAACAGAAAATTGCTGGCAGAAATAACATACTTAGGAAACTGCCTAGATCAGACTGGGGTGCATAGCCACAAACAATAAGAACAACTGCTCTATCCCTGTCCTACTCCACAACAGAATATGCTAGTATATACAATGGTAAGGTATGAATCAGCACATATCAAACAAGAGGCTGTAGCTCCTTACAAACCATGCAGGATTATTACTGGCTCCTTGAAACCTACTTTGTGGCAGAGTAACTGTCTCCAGCTTGATTTTATTTAGGTGTTTGGCTATGTCTATATTGGTCAGAGACTCCCATCATCGTCAATCAGTACATCAATTTAATGTAGTACTAGTGATGATGGAAAGTATAAATCAGTATCTATAATAAAGATCGCCCTTGCTTGAAAGTCAGACATATCTAACTCTAGGATTCAGTGCTCATCTCTGTTTCTATGAGGACACCCAAATTGGAAAGATCGCTATAGATTTTAGGATTGGTGACTTTTAAGAATAGGTAAAGGTCTCCCTTTCTCAAAAGCCAGTTGTATTCAACTCTAGGGTTCAGTGCTCATCTCTGTTTCAAAGCCGAAGAGCTTACCTATCTGCTTCTGCAGATGTTTCCGTGGTCATGTGCCAGACATGACTAAGCACCAGAGTGCACGGAATGCTGTTTACCTTCCCACTGAAGTGGTCCCTATTTATCTACCTGCAATTTCTTGCTTTCAAACTGCTAGGTTGGCAGGAGCTGGGACAGAGACGGGAACTCATTCTGTCCTGCAGTACTCAGGAATTGAACTGCTGACCTCCCACCTTCCAGTCAGTGTCTTAGCCACTTGAGCCACTGCAGTCCCTTACTGTACTCATTTTTCATATGAATTATTTGCTCGTCAGTTTAAGAATCAAATTAATTAAAATGTTAATTAAACATATATAGGAAGCAGAGGAAGGGGACATAGTTAAGAAGTGGCTTGTAATCCATCACAGTTTTCACTCTTTAAGTCTGCTAGCATTTAAGATGCTACAGCTCTTTTATTTTCAGCCTTCCTTAGAATATGTTGTAGGCAGAGTATCTATAGCAGTGTTCCCCAACCTTTGGTTATTCAACTTCAATTCCCAGAAGCCTAAGTCAATACCCCAAAGTATTGATCAGTCAATGTACTGATTTAGACTTCAGGAAATTGAAGCCCCCCTGTGAGGTTTGTGCCCCATGTTGGGAACCACTGATCTAGAGCATGTTTGCACTTCACATTCATAACAGTCCAAGCCACTAGGCACAATGGATTCATCCTATGGAATCCTTAAGTGTATAGTTTAATAAGTAACTAAACAATCTCGGCTAGAGTGCTCTAATGCAACCCCCACAGAAAATACTTAATAGTTCAAATGATGGAATCCATGGGATGGAGCAATAAATGTTGAAGTGGCATGTAATGACAGTAACTGTAGCTTGCATCAAGATGCTTGTCAGGTCACAACAGGTTTGTCTTTGCTTTATATGAAGTGTGCATGTGCTCTAGGTTATTGTTCTTTAGCTGTGATTCCAGGAGTTGCCGCTGACTGACCAAACATTCTGCATTAGTATGATAGAGTTATTCCAAATGGCTACAACTGTGTTGTGCAGTTAAAGTCCTTGATGGATCCCCTAGTTCGTTTATTTTAGTTGCAACCTGCTACACACTTACTGGGGAAGAAGCCTGACTGAACTCTATGGGAATGAATTGCCTACATAGTACTGGATGTTTGTCATTGTTGTATCTCATTTGTCATAAGTAGCCATTTTGGCACCTGGGCAAGTGGCACTATCACTTACCTATTCCATTCTAAAGCATGATTGCAAGCCCATATAGATAAAGAAGAAGAATGTATTGTCCCACCAAAAGAAAGAGAAAACCTTTGCTTTCAAGAATGGAAAGCAAATGGGGCTGGGAAGTCTTCCAGTTTCTTTTTCCCACACACCTGCATATTCACCTCAAGACTTCACCACCTTTAAATCTGGATGTAACAAGGGCAAAGCCTCACTTGGATCATCCTGGTTACAGCCCTTTTTTGTCACTGTGATTATATTTTAATCTCATCTGGAAGACCTCCAAGTGAATATTTATCCTAACATTGATTAGCATCCCTGTGAAGGGGTTTCAGATGAGAGATAATGATTTGCCACAATGATTATTCTACTCACAGCTGAACAGGATTTAAAATTTGCGTTTCTCACATTCATTCCCATCTCTTAAGTGGTATGCAGTAGGCACAATACCAGACTAAGCATGAGAACAAAGGTGCATCCATCCAATTAAAATGACTCTGGCTGTAGAGCTAATGACCATATATTGGATCTAGCAGCCACATGAGATAAACTCTATTGGAAAACTGGTATGGTATTACAGCACTACAGCAACTGTAAAGTAAGTGAGAAATAAGTAGATGGAGTTACATACTTCTGTACATATACATCAACATTCATACATGGTTTTATCTTCTACATAATCCATAAACAGGTTCAGATACTGTAATAGTTTTTTTTAAAGGACTCAACATTAAAATTATAATTTTGTATGAAAGGCCTGAAAGGATGTTTTGCTTATCATACTCACTGGGTTCCACTAGATGCTTTCTGTTTACCAAAACAGATTACCACGTGAACAATAGGTTGGAAGAACTCTATTCTGATACTGAAGCATTGCCTGCCAACTTGGCAGCAGGTTTGGCCAAAACAATGGGTTCACTAGCAAGTCAGTAAGCAAACACCGCTGTACAATGCAGTTACCGTATGTGGTTACATGTGTAATATGATTCGGGACTGGAGGCTATGCAATTGTGCAGCCTTCTTCCTTTGATCAAACCCTGCTTTGATCATGTTGTGCCTTGTCAATCTGTCCTTTTATCCTCCCTTATTGTCATAGAATCAAAGAAGCAGAAGGGACCCTGGAGAACATCTGCACAAGGAATGGGCCAACACCTGCAGATGCCTCTTAGGGCAGCATTGTCCAACAAGCAGCTTATCCTTGTGTTACGAAGGATATCATGAGATATTTTGTGGAATGGGTTCAGAAACTAAGATCTGCTGGCTAAAACCCAGCAGAATAACATAAGACTGAAAATATCATGACTTGTGAAGGCTTTTCAGAATGTTTTTTAAAATCAGATTCCCCTTCTGAAAGGCTTGAGTTGGGTCCTGTTCATTGTCTTGTTCCTTTTTATGACCTTTCTGTATTTGTCTCTTATGTTTGGCACATTAGTTAACTTCACACTTTTTGCTGTCCCCTACCCAAAAGGTTTGCACATATACCCCATCAACTACATAAATTAGTGTTGCCATTAAATGGCCTTAGAATCAAAACTTTCTGAAAGTACACTATATCTGTAGCATGTTGTTCAGTTTCAGCATTATTCTTTCCATACCACTGCCCAGATATTTAACAGGAAGGACTGATATTAAAACCATGCATACCACCAGTTACTTTCCTATTGCCCTTTCAGAAGGACCTTCTCACCTCAGCTAAAACAAAAGTTTACCCTTCCTTATAAAGTCAGGCGTGCCTCAAGCCTCAGAACCTTCTCTTTTCTTGTACTCACATAAGGCAAACATACCACTAGGGTAGTGTTTCCAAACCTTTGGTTTTTGGACTTCAATTCCCAGAAGTCTAAGTCAATTCCCCAAAGCACTGATCAGCCAATGTACCTTCTTAGGCTTCTGGGAATCAAAGTTCCCCTGTGGGGCATGGGCCCCATGTCGGAAACCACTGCACTAGGGTTACTAGGTGTGCAGCTTCTGATTCTTTCAGATATCAGGGCTAAAACTTGACATCAGGGTGTATATTTTTGTGAAAATAAAGGGGGGGGCATAGTTTAGGGTTGGGAAAACAGGGAGAGAAAGTGTTAAATAACTGCAGCTGTATTAGACATTTAACAAAGAAATATCACAGTCTACAACACAGGCCCACTGTACAGCATGAGGCATGCAAAAAGCCTATCCATCTGAACTACGCATGTGACATTAATAGAGAACCGAAATGTCACAGTACTTCCTAGAATTCAGGAAGTGATCCACAACTAAGCAGGTTACATTCAAAGGGTCCTTCTTGTAGCAACAATTATTCCTGCTCACGTTGAACTCTGTGCCTGCCTGTTTCATGTTTCTCTTCTTAGACTGTCGAAACCAAATGTTATGCTTTCCAGTGCTTTGTTCTGGTGACTTAATTGTACTTTTCGGTGTGGATTTTACTCTGATTGTTCCCATTTAGGTAAATGAACTACCGGTACTAGCACTACTCCATAGGCTTAGTAATAGTTGTAACATAATTAATCTTAAATTTACTACTTGTTTTTATCTTCTGTCTCTTTAAGCAACCTCCTTTTAACTTCTGTTCATTTTTCTGTACTATGCTGGTCTTGGACCATAATAAAGATTGATTTATTGATTGGTTTCTCTTCTCAGACTGTTGAAACCCAATGCTATGCTTCTCAATGCTTTGTTCAGGTGATTTAATTGCACTTTTTCAGTTTGGACTTTGCTCCGATTGTTCCCACTATCCAAGAGAATAGAAGAGGGAGAAAACTTCTATTTCGGTGGCACTTTGTGTGTAGAACATCCAGCACAGCTATGTTCATGAAGTCTCAATGGTTCCCAATGTACTTAGGTGACCAGGTAAGGCAGGGGTTCACAACCTATGACCAGTAGGCCAGCTCCGGCCCATGGCACCATTCCAACCTGCCCACTGTGATGACCCTGGAAGCAGAAATGAATGTGTTTATGACAGCCGTAAATGTGCCCACCATGGTTTACAACAGCATTTGTGGCGGGGGGAACCACAAGTCTGGCCCACTCAACTGTCGGATGGGGCATGATACGGCCCTTGGCACAAAAGGGTTGAGAACTTCTGAGGTATGGGTTGACTTTTGAAGGTTGGACACCACTACAAGTTTTGAAGCTGTCTTGCTCTACTATTATTCTTGCTAAAATCAAATATTCTATGGTTTTAAAAACACCTGCTGTGCTTTACAATATTATGGGTCCTAGCTCCATTGTTTAATTAACTGTGCATTTTATTGGTCTTGGGACTCTGTTCTTCTTTCATTCTTCTCTTTGTAGGAGTTAATGACGTTTTTATTGTTTATATTGCAATTTTATTGGTTTCATCACAAGTCATCCTAGAGGTTTTAAAGAGGAAAAATGGGATGCAAATAGGGCGAGTGGTTGAATGTTTGAGTGAGCAAATGAATGAATGAAACAATGAATGCATAAATAAATCTACTTTGCAGCTGCTGTGGAGGGATTTATATATCAGTTGAAAACATTGATCAGCTGAATGTCAAGTAGACTTGTTAACAGCAAGAACAGACTGGGCTGCAGTGAGTAATCATTCCTGATTTTTTGCAGAATGATTACTTACACCATATACTCCATTATTCTGTGTATTATGCCTAACATTGTATTGGTGGAAAAATTCCAAGAGGTGGTAGTAGCAGAACAAATTGTATCATTAACAATAACAACAGCAGCTTCAACTATAACATCCCAATGTATAGACTTTCTTCATATTGTACTAGTTTCATATTTAGGGTCACCCTTGCACAAAAGCCAGTCGTATTTTGCCCTACCTCCACCACATGGCACTTCCGGGTTTGGTGGAGGTGGTGGTGGGCCACATGAAATGGCATCATGGGCCACATCTGGCCCATGTGCCACAGGTTGAGAAACCCTGACTTAGATGCTGGAGCACACAGAACGCTGTTACTTTTCAAGCCAAAGTGGTACCTATTTATCTACTTGCAATTTCTTGCTTTTGGACTGCTAAGTTAGCAGGAGCCAGAACAAAGACTGGAGCTCACTGCATCATGCAGCACTCAGATCTCAAACTGCTGACCTGCCGACCTTCCAGTCATCAAGTTCAGCATCTTAACCACTCTGTGTCTGCTGAAACACATTCTTCTGTGCATTTTTAAAGAACAGCAAAAGGCTATTAGTTTGCTGTAGCTATGAAGATTAATCCCACATTAAATCAAGAATACAGTACTGTACATACATGTTTGTATTAGCTGTAGCCGTCAGCCATTCCCCAGCAAGTCCTACAATGTCAAGGCCACTGGAAAGTTGGTTGAAATAATGAGGATGTCCTTAAAAACACAAAAAGAATTGAAACATGAGGGGGCTGGGGATAGAAATATGTTGCATTTCAGCACAGCTGGTTACTAGTTAATTGTTTTTAATGTGTTTGTTGCTATGTTCTTTTTAATTTTTACTTGTTTTAGCCTTGTGAGCCACTTTGAGTCATTTCATGGGGAGAAAGTGGCCTACAAATGAGACAAAATAAATAAATAGCTGTACCTATCCACTGGCAGTCAGGTGATGCAAAAAAAAGGGAGCAAAATCTAGATCCCCAAACTTCATGGTTTGGCGATGCCATAGGGCAGCACTGTCAATTGTGTTCTATATGTCTAAGTAAGCTCATAGATGTATGTCCTGGGATATATAGTAGCAACACTGACAAAAAGCTAATTTGATTATATTTGAGGCAGAAGTAATGTGATTTTTTTAAAAAAAGTATATGGTGGAAGAATTAAAACTAAAAGATTCACCATCCCAACAAACATCTTAGAATACCTAGCTCTTGAAAGTCTAGATTCCAACCCTACATATTCAATTCTGAGAGGGGGGGGGGTTCACTTTTATTTTTTTTTTAGCAGTTCCCCACCTTTAACAGATTAATCCAGATAGTCAAAACCCAGCTCTTTCCATGATGAGAATAGCAGTTTTTATTGAGTGTGATTGGCAGACATGGAGGAGCATTTCATTAGTTTGTTGTTGGTGCAAATGTATCAAAATCTGCAATTTTCAAATACTTCATATTGGGGAAACATCAGCTTCATTTGTAACCTGTATTAACTATCTGTTACCTGTTTTAACTCCATATTTCAGGGTATCCCTACAGTCAACCAACAGTTGTTCCAAAGGTTCCGGCTGATCTGAGAGTTCCATGCTGAAACCTTCTAGCCCTTCCAGAAGTTGATGGGGATGGTGGAAATCCAGCACTTTACTCTTTCTGTCATAGGTCTTCTTGATATAACTCAAGAGAATATCCACCACTTCATGAAGGAAATGGTCTGTTAATTCCTCTCCATTCTGGGCAGGCAGCAACTCTAGGAGAGAAAAATGTCCCAGGAAGAGATAAGGAAATATAGGATTCAAGAGAAATGTTGTGGCAAAGCAGCTTTAACATAACATTGCTACATCATTGGCAGATTTTCCTTGTGCCTTTAAATCCTCAACTGAAGAAAGAAATAAGTCTCCTACCCTATCCATACCATGTTTGGTCCTTTCATTTATTTATTTTATACATTTAGAAACCAACTTTCAAAATAATTTTTTCCTAAAGTGTGTGCATGGGTGAGTGTAAGAAATTGATGATTTCGTCTATACAGTGGAACCCCATACAACAATTGCCCTGTAAAGCAACGAAATCTCACAAAAATTATGGGTTTTTTTTTTTGGGGGGGGGGGAATGGTGTTCCACATAACAATGTCCCATATGGAAAAAAATCATACAACAATTTTTTCAATGGGAAAAACCACTTAGCAACAAAAAAAATCTTTGTACGATGCATCCCATAGGGAAAATCGCTATACAGTAAAACATCGGATAATGCTAAAACTTGGTTCCACAAGTCTTGGTATTATCCGATTTTTAGTGTTAAAATCCTATGGGATGGTTCAGATAACGTTAAAGCTCCATAGAGATACATAATAACCGCACAGGCTTTAGCGGTTGTTATCCGATCCATCCCATAGGACCTTAACGTTATTCGATCCAATTCTCCTCCCCAGCTTACTTAACGTTATGTGATTTTAGCGTTATCTGATCCAATCGTTATCCGGTGTTTTACTGTACAATGCATATATCGTATAGAAATTGTTTCGTACAACAACGAGCTCCGTGGAATGGATTAAAATTGTTGCATGAGGTACCACTGTACGATACAATTGATTTTTTGGAATAGTAGCCGTGTTAGTCTGTGGTTCAGGCATCTCAGAAAACAAAACAAAACAAAATAAACAAAATAAAGTAAAATAAAAATAAAAAACACAGTAGCACTTTAAATAGCAGTTAGTCTTTAAAGTGCTACTGTGTTTTTTATTTTTATTTTACTTTATTTTGTTTATTTTGTTTTGTTTTGTTTTCTGAGATGCCTATACAATGGAGTGATTCAAACAACATAGGAGGGAAATTGATGGAGAAAGTCATGACTGCTAAGGGCAAGAACAGTTCAGGATCTGAGCAAGGTGGGAACTTGAAAATAAATACTGAAAATGAATTTACACATTGCAATCTGGCAGCCTTCCATCTACAGTGTTCAGATAAAAGAAGAAAAGTCTATTTCACTCCTGACCTCTTTTGTAATTGTGAACTACTTCAGATACTATTCTAAAAACAACAACAACAAAACAAGATGGGCACATCATTGTGCCTTTCTCCTATACTTTGGCTATAATGTTTCATGCGAAGGCCATACCAGGGCAGAAGGCTCGTGCAATGGAAAAGGCATTTAGGCAAATTGAAATCTTCTTCAGCAGTTCACTACACAGTGCACAGAAAAAGAGACACAGAGTCATGGACACATCTGTATGCTGAAACAAAAGATGAATCTTACCTGAGTCATAGATGTTGGAAAAATTTATTACAAATTTATTGTCAATTGTAGCATTCTTTTGACTCTCCTCACATTCCCCCTGGAAGCTGGAACAATGTTTTTGCCTCTGCTCGTGAGATTTGGTATGGACAGATTCATCTGGAAAAATAGCATGACCGTACGAAGAGAAAAGGTCAGAATGAAATAGGCCAATCAACGTCGCCATACCACTGCAGAGTTGTAACTTGGTCCGTTCATTTTCATGTCAGAGATCACTCTGGGTTGAAAGGATTTTTTCAGGGAACACCTGAATGATGCTCCTTTGATGTTTCCCATCATGCATCTCTCGGGAATCAAACCCATCTTTCTAGTCTCCAAGCCTGGTGCCTTAACCACGAAGCAAAAGTTGGCAGCAATTGTTGGCAGCAGGTTATTAGAGACTGGAAGGTCAGATTTCGATACCCAAGGGCTGCACAGGGACATGAAAGGAGCCTCATTCAGGTGTCCCCTGAATAGAGTTTCTCTAGCAAAAATCCTAGAGTAATCTCTGACACAAAATTATTATTTATCCCCTCAGAATTTAAACAATAGTAGTGGCATCTCCAACCAAATGTAGTATGTCTGTCTCTTGATATAGAGGTGGCCAGTTCAATTAGAGAGGGGTAAGGATCATAAACAGGCTGCATGGAGAAAATGTGGCCAGGAAAGGAAACAGGCATGCCCAGAAATCCATCGGATGTTAAAATATGCAAGAAAGAAGGCTGTGACTTACTTAAATGATGAGTCAGTGCTCTTGGGGGTTATCGTGGGAATGACAAATATTTTTCACCATTCTGATAGGACCAAGGGCAAAATAAAAATGGTCTGGGAAGGCTATATGTGATGCCACAGTTGCTCTTTACCCACCCTGCCCTCAGTGAATAGCTCCCACTCATGGCTTTACACAGGAGCAGGGGCTTTGAATATTGTTCAAATAAAATAAAGGGCCTCTTTTCTCTCCCAGACCCACCAAAGCTGAGACCTTCTCAAAGCAGCCTAATGTAAGATCACACGTTCCTGTCAGATAGGATTCTGTAGAATATGATATATATGTGTGTGTTATTCTAAGGTCTACCCAAGGTATCTGGAAGTCACATCCCTCCTTTTGGTGGATGTGTATAACTCCCAAACTGATAAGCACGCAACCAACCACGCATGGTGTCAGCAAGAATTTTAATCATCCTTCAGTTAATCGAAAGCTGAGGTCATGGAAAGGGTCATTTGTTCAGTACAGAGATGGTCCCACCTTCCTTTCCCATCTTCCCATCTAGCTCCATTGTTTCATCTGTTTGTTTAACATGATGAGATTTGTCCCTTTATTCCCCTCCCCTGCACACACACAATTTTTCATACTTGTTAAATATATTAGGAACTGTGGTGGCTTAGTGGTTAAGATGTTGAACTTGATGACTGGAAGGTTGGTAAGTCAGCAGTTCGAGACGTGAGTGCTGCACTACAGAGTGAGCTTCCATCTCTGTCCCAGCTCCTGTCAACCTAGCAGTTTGAAAGCAAGACATTGCAAATACTGTACATAAATTTTTTTGTTGTTCCGTCGCACAGTCGATTCCGACCCTCTGCGACCCCATGGACCACTGTCCACCAGGCACTCCTGTCCTCCACCATCCCCCTCAACTCACTCAGCTCTGTGCCCATTGTCTCTACAATACCATCTAGTCATCTCATCTTGGGCCATCTCCTTCTTTCTTTTGCCCTCGACCCTTCCAAGCATCAAGGCTTTATCAAGTGAATCCTCTCTTCTCATTTGATGTCCAAAGTACTTTAGCTTCATCTTTATTATTTGACCTTCTAAGGAGCAGTCAGGGATGATTTCTTCTGAAATTGACCTATTTGTTTTCCTCACTGCCCAGGGGACTCTCAAAACTCTCCTCCAACACCACATCTCAAAGGCGTCTATTCTTCTGCGCCCAGCTTTCTTAATGATCCAGCTCTCACAACCATACATTGTCACAGGGAATACCATTGCTTTGACGATGCAAATTTTTGTTTTCAATGTGATGTCTCTACTTTTCACTATGTTCCCCAGGTTTCTCATCGCTTGCCTCCCAAGAATCAGCCGCCTTTTTATTTCATGGCTGCAATCACCATCTGCAGTGAGCTTTGATCCTAAGAAAGTAAAATCTGTCACTGCTTCTACTTCTTCCCCATCTATTTTCCAGGGACTGAGAGGGCCTGTTGCCATTATCTTGGTTTTCTTGATATTGAGTCTCAAGCCAGCTTTTTCACTTTCTTCTTTCAACCTAATCAGGAGATTCTTTAGGTCCTCCTCACTTTCTGCCATTAGGGTGGTATCATCTGCATATCTCAAATTGTTGATGTTTCTCCCAGCAATTTTGATCCCAAATTGTGATTCCTCCATCCCTGCATTGCACATTATGTGTTCTGTGTATAAGTTGAATAAGCAGGGTGACAAAATGCAGCCTTGTCTTACTCCTTTTCCTATTCCAAACCACTCCGTCATTCCATTTTCTGTCCTAAATGTTGCCTCTTGATTCATGTACAGATTTCTCATGAGGCCTATAAGGTGTTTCGGTATTCCCATCTCTTTAATTACTTGCCACATTTTGTTGTGGTCGACACAGTCAAAAGCCTTCGTGTAATCAATGAAACAGAAGTAGACTTGTTTCTGATATTCCTTTGTTTTTTCCATGATCTATCTTGTGTTGGCGATGTGGTCTCTAGTCCCCCTGCCTCTTCTGAAACCCGCCTGCATTTCTGGTAATTCTCTCTCCACATACTGTTACAGTCTATCCTGTATTATCTTGAGCATCACCTTGCTAGCGTGAGGGATGAGCGCAATTGTTCTATAATTTGAACATTCTTTGGCATTACCCTTTTTGGGGAGTGGAACGTATACAGATCTTTTCCAATCCTGCGGCCATTGCTGTGTTTTCCAAATCCGCTGACATATAGAATGCAATAATTTGATTCCATCATCTTGTAGGGCTTTGAAAAGTTCAATTTGGATACCATCAACTCCACTGGGTTTATTGTTTGCAGTGTTTTTTAGCGCCTTTCTGACTTCACTATCTAGAATGTCTGGCTCATGTTCAATGTTCTCATCATTGTGATTATCAGGGGTGTTGAGGTCCTTTTTGTAGAGTTCCTCTGTGTACTCTTTCCATCTTTTCTTAATCTCTTCTGCATCTGCTAACTCCTTGCCATCTTTGTCTTTTATCATGGTCATTTTTGCTTTAAATGTTCCCTTGAGTTCCCCAATTTTTTTGAAAAGATCTCTAGTCCTACCCCTGATATTGTTTTCCTCTATTTCTTTGCACTGTTCATTCAGGTACATAAATAGGGACCACTTTTTGTGGGAAGGTAAGCAGTGTGTCGTGCACTCTAGAGTCAAGTCATGCCTGCTACATATCCACAGAAATGTCTGCAAACACAGACAGCACTGGCTCTTTGGCTGTAAACAGAGATGAGCACTGAACCCTAGAGTTGGATACTGTTAGATATTTGAATGTCCAGGCGGCGGGAAAATCGCCGCCTCCTATTGGTCAGTGGGCTGGCTCAAGCAGGGTATTTAAACCCCTGCTGGCCAGCCGTTGTTGTTGTTGTTGCTGTGACTTGAAATAAACAAGCGTGTTGTTTGGGTTCAACTACCGGTGTCCGTGTCCTCACTCCGCCCACGGATCCCCGGATCCAACACTGGCGACGAAGGTGGGATACTGAGGAACGGCACAGAACCAACACGCGCCAGAGCCAACATCCGCAAGGCACATCGCTATGGCTACCTACGTCCCACCGACACCCTTCCAGCCCAAAGATGAGAGGTGGAAGAGTTACATGGACCGGTTCGAGTTCTCCCTCGTGGCGGCAGAACTGGCGGACATCGCACCCGAGCGGAAGAAGGCGTTCTTCCTGACGCACTGCGGTCCCAAGGTCTACGAGGTCGCCCAGTCCTTGGTGGATCCGGTGCCCATCACGGAGGTCCCCTGGGAGGCCCTGCAGCGGGCTCTCAAAGACCATTATGCGCCGGAGCCATCCAAATTCGTTTTCCGGGTCCAATTTCGGGACCGGTACCAGATGCCCGGGGAGCCCATAGGCGAGTACCTGGCCGCCCTGAGAGCCGCAGCCATCCCGGCTGTTTTCGGAGCTTTCCTTGAGGATTCCCTAACCGAGCAACTCATCAGGGGGGTCCGGGATAATAAGCTCCGGAAGAGACTGCTCGCCCGGAGAGACCTGACCCTGGCCGGAGCCATCGAAGAGGCTAGAGCCTTCGAGCTCTCCACGTCGGCCACGGCCGCATTCCACAGGTCCCCGTCGGCACCCCACCAAGCCACCGCTCACCACCAGGACGTCGCCCCAGACGAGGACGAGGACGGGGACGAAGAGGCAGAGGTGTGCGCGACGGACGGGGGAAGCTCGGGAAGAGGAAATCAGCGCTGTGCCAGCTGTGGGGGGCCACACCAGAGGGCACACTGCCGTTTCCGGGAAGCCATCTGCCGCTACTGCGAGAAGCGGGGCCACATCGGGAAGGTCTGCCGGGCAAGGCAAGCAGAGGGCCAAGTCGACCGGCAGATTCAAAAGTTCCCGCCGGGCAAGATGGCCGCCAGCCACAGGTCCAATCAGAGGCGCCAAGGACGGAACGGCGGCAAGTTTGAAGATGCCGGCACACACACGCTGACCATTGGGCACACCGCAACGGAGAAGGGAGAGAAATTCTATACAACCGTCACGATCGACGGGGCCGAGTGCTCCATGGAAGTCGACTCCGGGGCCGCCATCACCATCATACCCTGGAGGTGGATGAAGAAGGCATTTCCGGCCATAAAAGAATCGGATCTCCAGACCCAGAGGGTCCGGGTAAAGGACTGCCAGGGCAAGTACCTCCCCGTCGCCGGGCAGAAGTGGGTCCAAGTCAAATACGGACAGAGGGAGGAGAGCCTACCTCTGACCGTAGTCCATGGCAATATTCCCACGCTGCTGGGCACCAACTGGTTCCCCGCCCTGGGGCTGTCCATCGCGGGCATCCACAGCGCCGCCACCGACCAGCCCGGAGACGCCTCACTGAGGGACGACCTGATGGCCGAGTTCCAGGACGTTTTCGGGGAAGGCTTGGGCAGGTATGTGGGGTCGCCCATTTCCTTTGCACTCAACCCGAGCATTGCCCCGATTCGGCTTAAAGCCAGGCGGGTCCCACTGGCCCTCAAACCCAGGGTCGAGAGGGAGCTCGACAAGTTAGTTGCCCAGGGGATCCTCGTTCCCGTAGACCATGCCCGGTGGGAAACCCCCATAGTGACCCCCATTAAACCGGACGGGTCCGTGCGCATTTGTGCCGACTACAAGTGCACAATAAATAAAGCCTTGGAACCAAGCGCCTACCCGGTCCCTGTCATAGACCACCTGCTACACTCACTGGGCCCCGGCAAAATCTTTGCCAAGCTGGACCTGGCCCAAGCGTATCAACAGCTACCGGTAGACGACGCCACGGCCGAAGCCCAAACCATTGTAACGCACCGGGGGGCATTCAAGTGCACGAGGCTGCAATTCGGAGTCAGCATAGCCCCGGGGCTTTTCCAAAGCACGATGGAAAGGCTTCTCCAGGGACTCCCGGGGGTAGTGCCCTATTTCGATGATGTTTTGATCATCGCGGGGGACCCGGGGCAACTCAAGGATAGGGTCTCCGCTGTCCTGGCGAAATTTAGGGCCGCCGGGCTGAGAGTAAAGCGGGACAAATGCTTACTGGGGGTCCCCTCTGTGGAATTCCTCGGGTTCCGCATCGATGCCAAGGGCATCCACCCAACAAAAGGGAAAGTGGAAGCCATCCAGAACGCCCCGGCCCCCAGGAACAAGCAGGAGCTGCAGGCATTCCTAGGGCTCCTAAATTTCTATGCAGCCTTCCTGAGGGGAAAGGCCACCGCGGCTGAGCCCCTACATAGACTGTTAGCGGCCAGGGAAGAATGGGTGTGGGGACCGGAGCAAAAGGCGGCCTTCCAGGCAGTAAAAAATCTACTCTCACAGGACAGTTTTCTGATCCAATATAATGCGACCCTGCCACTGGTCCTCGCCTGCGACGCGTCTCCCTACGGCGTCGGCGCAGTCCTGGCCCACCGACTGCCTAACGGCCTCGAGGCGCCCATCGCCTATTACTCCAGGACGATGTCACCGACGGAGAGGAACTACGGCCAGATCGACAAGGAGGCACTGGCGGCGGTGGCAGGGGTAAGGAAGTTCCATGACTACCTGTATGGCCGGGACTTTGAACTTATAACGGACCATAAGCCCCTGTTGGGACTATTGGCTGGCAACCGCCCCACACCCTCAGCCTTATCCCCCCGGATGCAACGGTGGGCCATTTTCCTCTCGGGGTACTCCTACACCTTGGTCTACCGGCCCGGGAAACACATGGGCAACGCAGACGCCTTGAGCAGGTGCCCCCTCCCGACCCAGGATGGCGCGGACAGGGGGGAGGCATCGGTGCTCGTCCTGGACGTCCTGGACTCTGCCCCCACCACCTCGGCCGAGGTTGCCAGGGTTTCGGCGAGGGACGCCGAACTCCGCACCGTCTCCAGCTGGGTCCAGCGGGGTTGGCCGGACAAGGGGGAAGGGGAATTCAAGGTATTTCACGATAAACGGGACGAACTGTGTTGTGTAGGGGGTTGTTTGTTGTGGGGGGACCGGGTAGTAGTCCCCAAGAAACTCCGCCCCAAGGTCCTGGAAACGTTACACACTAGCCACCCGGGGATAGTGAAAATGAAGGGGTTGGCCCGAAGCTACGTCTGGTGGCCAGGCATTGACAAGGACATTGAGTCGTGGGTGGCCAAATGCACACCTTGCCAGTCATCACGGCCCAATCCACCATCCGCCCCAGTCAGGGAATGGGAACAGCCCACGGGCCCCTGGCAGAGGATCCACATCGACCTTGCCGGCCCCTTCCACGGACACACATTCCTCATAGCAGTGGATGCATACTCGAAATGGTTGGAGGTCCGACTCCTGAGTAGCACCACGGCCCGAGCCATAATTAAGGAGCTCCGGCAACTATGGGCCACGCACGGCATTCCGGACACCCTGGTCTCCGATAACGGCCCCCAGTTCACGGCCACGGAGTTTGAGCAGTACCTGGCATCCCTTGGAACCAGGCACGCGCTCACCTCCCCCTTCAGAGCACAAGGGAATGGGCAAGCCGAGAGGTTCGTCCGCAGCGCAAAAGAGGCCCTAGAAAGGCTGGGGCCCGGGGACTGGCAGGAGCGCATAGACACCTTCTTGCTAGCCCAGCACAATCTTCCCTGCGCTGCCACTGGAAGGGCACCCGCAGAATTGCTCATGGGTCGGAGACTCCGCTGTCAGCTTGACAGGCTACACCCTAGGTACTCCCCAGATAAGTTCCGAGGAGACCCGCCACACAGCCGGACACTGGCCGTCAACACACCGGTTTTTGCCAGGAACTACGCGTCTGGCCCACCATGGGAAGAGGGTACCATCAGCGACACGCTGGGCCCCTACACCTACAGGGTTCACCTCACTGATGGTCGGACATGGAAACGCCATGTCGACCAACTCAGGAGGCGAACGAGCCCCGACACGGAAGGCAACCACCCCCTGGGAGCGCAGACCGGCCCGGAGCCAGACATGCACCCGATGGACGAACCGGTCACCGACCCGGTTCGACCAAGAGACATCCCCATGCAGCCCGCTCCATCACCAGCCAACTTACCGTGCGGAGCAGGCTCACCCCCGGTCACCGTGGAACCTGACGCTCCTATTCCGGGTCCGCCGCAGGCCCAGCCGGGGCGGAGCGAGAGCGACAGGTCCGCTCTGCCCGACACCCCAGCGCCGACTGAATTGCGCAGGTCTGACAGGGTCAGGACACGCCCCCGTCATCTGGACGATTTTGTATGCAAATAACAGGTTAAGTGCATGCTGGGGGAAAGGGGTGTTAGATATTTGAATGTCCAGGCGGCGGGAAAATCGCCGCCTCCTATTGGTCAGTGGGCTGGCTCAAGCAGGGTATTTAAACCCCTGCTGGCCAGCCGTTGTTGTTGTTGTTGCTGTGACTTGAAATAAACAAGCGTGTTGTTTGGGTTCAACTACCGGTGTCCGTGTCCTCACTCCGCCCACGGATCCCCGGATCCAACAGATACGACTGGCTTTTGAGCAAGAGCAACCTTGACCTTACATATGTTACCCAGAATAACAATAATTGTGTGCTGTCAAGTCAACTCTTATGGTAACCCTTTCCAGAGTTTTCTAAGTAAAGAGTACCTAGAAGTGGTTTACCACCTGCTTCATTAGGAAACAGTCTTTTTCATTTTGGAAGTTAAGCAGCATCATTAGCCCTTGGATGGGAAATTGCCAGGGAATACTTGAGATCCACAGATAGGGCTGGGAAGGAATTTCATCTTAAAACACAAAAAGCTGGTTCCAGACAGAGTTGAAAGCAGTAGAGTAGGTAGATTAATGATATGACTCAGAGTGAGTTGATTTCTTACATTCCTTAGCTGTGCACAGTGTTTCAATTTATTTTTATAATGAGGAAAGCTGTGTTTTGTGTGCTTTTAAAATGCATGCCCTTTTCTATGCACATTTTCCAAATGGGTGAATTTATTATTATTATTATTATTATTATTATTATTATTATTATTATTATTATTATTATTATTATTATTATTATTATTATTATTATTATTATTATTATTATTATTATTATTTCATGTCGGAAATTATTCTGGGTTGAAAGGATTTTTGCTGGATAAACTCCACTCAGGGGACGCCCAAAATGAGGCTTCTTTCATGTCCCCAAGATTTTTTCCCCACCAAAGTGGTCCCTATTTATCTACTTGCAATTTCTTGCTTTAGATCTGCTAGGTTGGCAGGACCTGGGACAGAGACGGGCACACATTCTGTCATGCAGTGCCTGGGTCTTGAACTGCCAACTTGCCAGCCTTCTAGCTAACAAGGCAAGCTTCTTAACCACTGAGCCATTACAGTCCCATTGGTACATATAATAATATGTATCCACACTTGAGGATTCTGGTGTGCAGACTGCAACCACCATGAGGATAATCACAGATCAAGACAAGCTTCCAACTAAAATCTCCAACTAAAATTCCAAACATCCTTAGAGAGAAGATGGATAACATGATACCTAAAGTTAGTGTGTATCTCACATTTCTTTTAAGAAGATCTCATATCTTTATAATGAAATATCTGTATAGTTTTGCACACTATTGTTGACTTTTGGGTGATTTCACCTGGTTGAGTAACAAAATAAAGCAGAAACAATTAGGCAAAGCAGAAACTTCATATCACATTGTATGGATGTGACTGTTTTAAATGGTTTTGTAAAGTTTACACAGAGATTTTCATTTTTGCTTTGACAATGAATTAGAAAGCCACCTTTCCAGCTACTTAATGGTGTCATCTTTTCTTGTGCTGAAAATATGAAGATGAACCTCAGTCACCAGCTTTTGTTTCAACAATTCTATAGAAAAGCCTGCTCTACAGCAGAACAAAATGCCCTTCTGCTTTTTTTTTGTGGAACTTGTTTAGTCATCCTCTTTCAGCCCCAAACAAAACCTGTGCTACAGCCCAATATTTCAAAATGACCTCTTCTTCCTTCTCGTCTTCTGGGTTTCAATAGACATTGTCATTGCCCAAGCCTAG
The DNA here is from genome assembly GCA_030440675.1 of Furcifer pardalis. Lineage (NCBI taxonomy): Eukaryota > Metazoa > Chordata > Lepidosauria > Squamata > Chamaeleonidae > Furcifer > Furcifer pardalis. The sequence goes on from CP126891.1 coordinate 127,805,075, forward strand.
CAAAATCCTCTTTGCTCCAAATGTGTTCACCCCATTGCCCTGGCTTATGTCCCAACTTAATTAACCTTCTCATGCCATTGATTTAGCCACCAGCCTATCATGTATCTCAGAACTTCAGAGATAGAAATGACCTATGGATAATCTATCCTAGCTCTTTGACAAAAGAGATACAGTGGGAAATTGAACTCCCAACCTCTAAGGCTCTGCAGCCAGATACCTACAAAGCCAACCAGGAGTTGGAAACAGGAAAGTGAAAAGTATTTCATTTTCATTTACCGTACATTGCATTTCATCAAATCTTACCAACATTCTCATCTTTGACTGTTAGATATTTAAATGTCCTAGCGGCGGGAAAATCGCCGCTACCCATTGGTCAGTGGGCTGGGTCAAGCAGGGTATTTAATCCCCTGCTGACCCAGCCGTTGTTGTTGTTGTCTGTGCTAACCACAATAAACAGACGTGTTGTTGGTTCACCCTTAATGGCTTCCGTGTACTCACTCCCGCACCCTGATCTCCGGATCTAACACTGGCAACGAAGGTGGGATATTGAGGAACGGACCAGAACCATCACACACACCAGAGCCACCTCTCACGAAGGCACCTCGCCATGGCTGCTTACGTTCCACCGGCTCCCTTCCAACCGAAGGACGAGAGATGGAAGAGCTATATGGACCGTTTTGAGTTCTCCCTGCTAGCTGCGGAACTGGGAGAGATAGCATCGGAGCGGAAGAAGGCGTTCTTCCTCACCCACTGCGGAGCCAAGGTCTACGAAGTGGCCCAGTCCCTGGTGGATCCAACACCAATCCTGGACGTCTCATGGGAAGCACTACAGTTGGCCCTCAAGAACCACTATGCGCCGGAGCCATCGAAGTTCGTGTTCCGGATCCAGTTCCGGGACCGATACCAGATGCCAGGGGAAACCATCAGCGAGTACGTAGCCGCCCTAAGGGCAGCAGCCGTCCTGGCGACATTCGGGCCATTCCTCGAGGACTCCCTGACCGAGCAGCTTATCAGAGGAGTCCGCGACAACAAGCTCCGGAAGAGGCTATTGGCCCGGAGAGACCTGACCCTGGCCGGGGCCATCAAGGAGGCCAGAGCTTTCGAGCTCTCGATGTCGACCGCATCCTCCCTCAACCGGTCCCCATCGGCGCCCCGCCAAGCCTCCGCTCACCATCAAGACGTCGTTTCTGACGAGGACGAGGAGGAAGAAGCAGAGGTGTGCGCGACCGACGGGGGAAACTCGGGCAGGAGCGGCCAGCGCTGCGCCAGCTGCGGAGGGCCACACCAGCGGGCACATTGCCGCTTCAGGGAGGCCATCTGCCGCTATTGCGACAAGCGGGGACACATTGGGAAGGTCTGCCGGGCAAGGCAAGCGGAGAACCAAGCTGACCGGCAGATTCAAAAGTTCCCACCGGGCAAGATGGCCGCCAAACAGAGGACAAATCAGAGGCGCCAGGGACGCAACAGCGGCAAATTCGAAGATGCAGAGACGCACACGCTCACGATAAGCCACACCGCCACACAGAAGGGAGAGAAGTACCACGCCACAGTCACGATCGACGGGGCAGAGTGTCCGATGGAAGTCGACTCTGGGGCCGCCATATCCATCATCCCGTGGAGGTGGATGAAGAAGACATTCCCGGCCCTAAAAGAATCAGACCTCCAGACCCAGCGGATCCGAATCAAGGATTGCCAAGGCAAGTTCCTCCCCGTCGCAGGACAGAAGTGGGTCCGTGTCAAGTACGGACCGAAGGAAGAAAGCCTACCGCTGACCGTAGTCCACGGTAACATCCCGACGCTACTGGGCACAAACTGGTTCCCCGCCCTGGGACTGTCCATCGCTGGCATCCACAACACTGCGACTGACCAGCCCGGGGACGCCTCGCTGAGGGACGACCTGATGGCCGAATTCCAGGACGTTTTCGGGGAAGGATTGGGCAGGTATGTGGGGTCCCCTATTTCATTTGCACTCAACCCGAGCGTTGCCCCCATCCGACTTAAGGCCCGGAGAGTCCCACTGGCACTCAAGCCCAGGGTCGAGAAGGAGCTCGACAAGCTGGTCGCCCAGGGAATCCTCATTCCCGTAGACCACGCTCGGTGGGAGACCCCCATAGTGACCCCCATCAAACCGGACGGGTCAGTGCGCATCTGTGCGGACTACAAATGCACGATCAACAAGGCATTAGAGCCGAGCGCGTACCCGGTTCCCGTCATAGACCACTTACTCCATTCACTGGGCCCTGGCAAGATCTTTGCCAAGCTGGACCTGGCCCAAGCGTACCAACAGCTTCCGGTGGATGACACTACGGCCGAAGCCCAGACCATTGTCACACACCAGGGGGCATTCAAGTGCACGAGGCTGCAGTTCGGGGTCAGCATAGCTCCGGGACTGTTTCAGAGCACGATGGAAAGGCTCCTCCAAGGACTCCCGGGGGTGGTACCCTATTTCGATGATGTCCTGATAATTGCGGGGGATCCCGGGCAGCTCAAGGACAGGGTCGCCGCTGTCCTGGCTAAATTCAGGGCCGCTGGGCTCAGGGTGAAATGGGATAAGTGCCTGTTGGGGGTCCCCTCCGTGGACTTCTTAGGGTTCCACATCGACGCCAAGGGCATCCACCCTACGAAGGGGAAAGTGGAAGCGATTCGGAACGCCCCGGCCCCGAAAAACAAGCAGGAGCTGCAGGCGTTCCTGGGACTCCTGAATTTCTACGCGACCTTCCTGAAAGGAAAGGCCACTGCGGCTGAGCCCCTACACAGACTGTTGGCCGCGAAGGCAGAGTGGGTGTGGGGACCCGAGCAAAAGTCAGCTTTCGCTGCTGTTAAAAATCTTCTCTCCCAGGACAGTTTCCTGATCCAATACAACGCGACCCTGCCACTGGTCCTCGCCTGCGACGCGTCTCCCTACGGCGTCGGCGCAGTCCTGGCCCACCGACTGCCCAACGGCCTCGAGGCGCCCATCGCCTATTACTCCAGGACCATGTCGCCGACGGAGAGGAACTACGGCCAGATCGACAAGGAGGCGCTGGCGGCAGTGGCAAGGGTAAGAAAATTCCATGACTACTTGTACGGCCGGGACTTCGAACTTGTGACTGATCATAAGCCCCTATTGGGACTCCTGGCTGGCGACCGGCCTACACCCTCTGCCTTGTCCCCCCGGATGCAAAGGTGGGCCATTTTCCTGTCGGGGTACTCATACACCTTAGTCTACCGGCCCGGGAAACACATGGGAAATGCTGACGCCTTGAGCAGATGCCCCCTCCCGACCCAGGAAGGCGCGGAATGGGGGGAAGCATCGGTTCTTGCCCTGGACATCCTGGACTCTGCCCCCACTACGTCGGCCGAGGTTGCCAGGGCGACGGCGCGGGACGCCGAACTTCGGGCCGTTTCCAGCTGGGTTCAGCGGGGGTGGCCGGACAAGGGGGAAGGGGAGTTCAAGGTATATTTCGACAAGAAAGACGAACTGTGCTGTGTGGGGGGTTGCTTGCTGTGGGGGGACCGGGTAGTGGTGCCCAGGAAAATCCGCCCCAAGGTCCTAGACACACTGCATGCCAGCCACCCGGGAATAGTAAAGATGAAGGGGTTAGCCCGAAGTTACGTGTGGTGGCCTGGTATTGACAAGGACATAGAGTCGTGGGTGGCCAAATGTACACCTTGCCAATCATCACGACCCAATCCACCAGCAGCCCCGGTCAGAGAATGGGAACAGCCCTCGGGCCCATGGCAGAGGATTCACATCGACCTCGCCGGCCCATTCCACGGCCAAACATTCCTGATTGTAGTGGATGCCTACTCGAAATGGTTGGAGATCTGACTCCTGAGTAGCACCACAGCCAGAGCAATGATCCGGGAACTCAGACAACTCTTTTCCACACATGGCATTCCCGACACCCTAGTCTCTGACAACGGGCCTCAGTTCACGGCCACTGAGTTTGAACAGTACCTGGCATCCCTAGGAACCAGGCACGCTCTCACATCCCCGTTCAGGGCGCAAGGGAATGGGCAGGCCGAGAGATTCGTGCGCAGCGCAAAGGAGGCCCTGGAAAGGCTCGGACCCGGGGACTGGCAGGAACGCGTAGAGACGTTCTTGTTGGCCCAACACAACCTTCCCTGCGCTGCCACGGGAAGGGCCCCCGCAGAGTTACTCATGGGTAGGAGACTCCATTGTCAGCTTGACCGGTTACACCCTAGGTATTCTCCAGACAAGTTCAGGGGGGACCAACCACAGGGCCGGACACTGGCCATTGACTCACCAATCTTCGCTAGGAACTACGCGTCGGGCCACCCGTGGGAAGAGGGAACCGTCAGCGAAATGCTGGGCCCCTACACCTACAAGGTTCGCCTCGCTGATGGTCGGACATGGAAACGCCATGTCGACCAGCTCAGGAGGCGAACGAGTCCCGACACGGATAGCAACCTCCCCCGGGGAGTGCAGACCGGCGCTGAGCCAGACATGCACCCGATGGACGAACCGGTCACCGACCCGGTTCGGCCAGAAAACAGCCCCATTCACGCAGCACCATCACCGGCCAGCTTACCGTGTGGAACAGGCTCACCCCCGGTCACCGCGGAGCCCGACGCTCGTATTCCGGATCCGCTCCCGGCCCAGCCAGGGTAGAGCGAGAGCGACAGGTCCGCTCTGCCCGATGCCCCAGCGCCGACTGAACTGCGCAGGTCCGATCGAGTAAGAACACGCCCCCGTCACCTGGAGGATTTTGTATGCAAATAGCAGACTGGGGCATTCTGGGGGGAAGGGGTGTTAGATATTTAAATGTCCTAGCGGCGGGAAAATCGCCGCTACCCATTGGTCAGTGGGCTGGGTCAAGCAGGGTATTTAATCCCCTGCTGACCCAGCCGTTGTTGTTGTTGTCTGTGCTAATCACAATAAACAGACGTGTTGTTGGTTCACCCTTAATGGCTTCCGTGTCCTCACTCCCGCGCCCTGATCTCCGGATCTAACATTGACAAAGTTCCATACCAAGTAATTAGACCCTTCCCCCTGCTTCCCACATAGAAGTGCATGGATATTTGGGAATGATTTGATCTTGTGTACATTGTTGTGTGTTTCCCCCATTGACTCAAGGGTATTTTCTGTATCCTTTTCCAAAAACATACATTTTTAGTCATGGACATTTATATTGCACATAATTTGAAAACTAAAAGAATAACAACAATAATATGATGGCTTCCTCCTCGTGGCAGGAAATGGAAAGCTTTCAGATTGCTTCATCAGATTTGGACAGCCAGCTCTCCCATGCAGTCTCTTGAAGATTGCACTTGTTTTAAGGACAGGGACTAAACAGGATTCACATACATAGGATAGTGCATTGACTTATTCTATTGCACGTATGAGTATGGGGAGTTCTCCTAAACCAGGGATCAGCAAACTTGGCTCTCCAGATGTTCTTGGACTTCAATTCCCAGAAGTCCTGATCAGCAGGCATACTGACTTGGGCTTCTGGTAATTGAAGTCCAAGAACACCTGGAGAGCCAAGTTTGCAGATCCCTGTCCTAAACTAAAGTGGCCTGGTCAGCACTCATGGTCTTGCTGCTAATGGCACAGTGGACCCAATATTGGAGTGTCAAAAAGCCAGAAGCAAGAGAGGGGAAGGTGGGATGAGGACTCAAACGAGGGTGGAACAACTTGAGGTTTTGCTTTGAGAGCACTGAAATCTAGAGGCAAATCTACAAATGAGTGGTGGGAAATTAAGCAGAAACTTATCAGCCTTATTTACTTTCCTCTTCATGTAAGCATACATTTTCTTCTCCTCTCTTTGTTTTGAAGGGGGTAGGTAATATACCATTTCTTCTCCTCAGTTTTCATGCCCCACAGTACAGTGGGTGGGAGAAAGTGCAGCTCTGGTGGTGGTGGTGGTGGGGAGTTGGGATCTCCCCAATTTTAGTTGGTCTCCTGGAGCATTTAGGTCTCCTGCGGCATTTGGATCAGCACACGTCCAAACACCTTCCACTAAACCCGTGAGCCCTGGTACTAGCTGAAAATGCATGGAGATGGGTGCTCAGGTTTTAAAGTCACCTTGCATGTATAATTAACCTTTTTCCTCCTCAGGTTCCCTATATTTTGTTATTTGTTTCCCTGCATGAAAACTGAGGGGAACATAACAACCCCCTGAGTCTTATGCTGTTGACCTGATGCCTGGAAATCTTACCTAAAGCAGCCTGGACTAGGCTGTGTCATGCTGGAGACAAATCATGGAGAGAGAGGCTCCTTTTCTGCTCCAAAAGTACCCACCCTTATCCTGCATTTTCAGTAGCTGAAAAAGCAGCACAGTGATTTTGAAGGAAAAGAAAATACTCACTGTTCTTCCTTCTAGTTGCAGCCAAGCCTGAGGGTCGAATTATACCAGATGCTTACCTTGTAGACAGCCAACTAGGGGTTTCATGTTTTTTTAAGTGATACCACTGCCCTGAGTCTGTTAGTATTTTCTGAAAGCTTGTTGACTCAGGTGCAGTAAAGTTACTTTTTTATCCTCCTCTTCCTAAAGCAAACGAGCTTCACATCTAACACTTTGAAGCATTCTGGACAGCTCTGTCTCTCTCTCTTGATGATGCTATGGTTGGTTCTAATAGAAGTTTTCTCCTACTTTGAATTTTTTACATATGCCCATTATGTCACCATTTATCACGGATGTGTCTTTAGTCAACTAAAGGGACAAAACAAAATAAAACACAAAAAGCCGTCCTTTGATTTTTGCTTAAATATTCTCAGTGCAAACAAAATAACATTTACATATTTAATTACTTGTTTTTACCTACAAGAAGCAGATGCCTCCAAAGATATCTCCATACAATTATCTGAATGTGCAAAATTGCACCTGCTACAAATGGACTGCTGCCTTGAACGTGTCAATCCCAGTTTTTACCCAGTATGTTCAGTGTTTTTAATGGTATATATTGCAATTTGGATTTGTCATTAAAATAGTCTGTATTCAAAATGCAAATCTATTTTCAGTTTGTCCAGGATCCATTCTTGTACAGTTATCTCAAACAAAAACACAAGAATTATAAAATAACTCTTTCACATATGCTAAATGAGTGGGAAGTAATTACTAAGATATAATCTTTTTCTAAGACTGACTCTTTTTAAACACTTGCCAAAATTTTTGCTAGCTGGGGGAAAAGGAGAGGCAATTTCGGAAAGGGAGGGAGAACGAGGGAGAGAAAAAGAAAATGGAGACGGGTGAAATCATCCATCAATTAACTATTTTCTGTAGTATCAACTTCAGTACCATATTCTTGGGGTAAAAGTACAATTCCAGAGCCATGTTGACTAGGGTGTTCTGGGAACTTAGTTTTAAAAAATAACATTTCCCATCTCTGTCTGTGTGTCCTAAGGTACCTCCAGAAGTCCATCTAATCTCTGATGTATATTCCATCAGATGTATCTAAGTCTCAATCAAATCCAACTAATTCATGCTGTTGCCATAACCTAGCCAGGTACCAACCTAGTACTGTATGTTCATTTGGAAGGGGAAGGAAAACCCAAGAAAATGCCATGAAAGGTCATTGTTCCATAGCCATCAGGGCAACCTATAACAATCCACCAACTCCATCAGCTGCGTCCCTATCAAAGGAAAGTGTTCAAGATGTAACTCCTTTGAAAACTTTAATTGCATCATATGTTTAGAGAAGACCCTTGGAGAACACAAGAGCTTATACATAAACAGGAGACAAACCTTTGTTTCCCGTTCTCATCTGCCAGCAAATTTTAAAACTAAGAATCAGAATTTCTGATCCCTATATCCCAAATTTCATAGTTGTCATTAAAATACTTCAAACGAGTTTTCCATGCGCCCCATCACAAATTGTCCAGCCACAAAGCATATGACCACATTCCAGACTGTCTCAGCAGTTCAAAGTTCAATGTAATCTTGAACTGTTACATTAAAAAAATAGCTACTGTTATCTGAAAACTTACTTGTGCAAGTAACTGTTGGGAAATCCATCTGTTTGCCTCTCTGAATAACCATTCGTCACAGAAAATCATCCAGTCTAGTGGGGGGGAAGGTACAGTTTGTCAGCAATCTATGAACATGTATATATTGTATATGCATTTCTATAAATTCAATTGCTTGAGTATATATGCTGCTAAAGTAAGATGTTTTAAAATACAGCACATAGTTTATACCTGTTGAATGCTTAGTGCCTCAGGGCATTCCAGCAACTTGTTAAACAAGATAGGTGGAGTCCAAGAATTCTGACTTGTTTTGTGTAGGTGGTTTTTTAAAGTGATACCACTGCCCTGAGTCTGTTAGGATTTTCTGATAGCTTGTTGACTCTAGTGCAGTAAAGTTACTTTCACATCATATTCTGCTATTATACATACTCAAAATTTAAATATGCCTGCCTATTTCCCTTGTTTGGGTACTGTTATATGGAACTATACTCAGCTTTCTATATGTCAGAAGTACATGTTACCACTAATTTCACTACAAGTTATATTTCCTGCAAGCATCCAGTCACTTTCCTTTATCAACCAATTGTACCTGTTGGTCAGGGCCTGGATAGTGCATGTCTTGTCCCTTCCTCTACATTCAGAGATCTGCAATAGACTACCACAACAATACAACTTCAGGTCTCCTCTCCCTCTTCCCTTATCTAAATGCTTTAAAGGGAGCTTCCACTCTCAGCATCCGATTTCTAGCCAGGTCTTCATATGTGACATCCTTGAAGGCTAGCAGGTCTGCAGTTTGAGACCCAAGTGCTTTGCAATGGAGTGAGTGCCCAGCTCCTGCCAACTTAGTAGTTCTAAAGCTAGAAATTACAGGTAGATAAATAGGTACCACCTCAACAGGAAAGGTAACAGTGTTCCATGCACTTCAGTGTCTAGTCATGCTGCCACATGACTATGGAAATGTCTGCAGCCACATACATCACTGTCTCTTTGGCAGAGATGAGCACCATCCCCTAGAATTGGACACAACTGGCTTTTGAGCAAAGGAGACTTTTACCTTTACTATACTTCACTTGCTCTGTTTCAGTTATGAAATACTCTAAATTCCTGCTCCATTCACCCGCCTTGCGTATAAGCTCTACGAAGAATGGATTCAACAGCCATCTTAGGCCAGTCCTGTGTTTGTAATGGAGTACAGTCGATCACCTTGAGATAGACAGACTCTCCCCTGCTTGAGCAAAAAAGCCACAGAGCAAGGGTGTGAGAAAAAGAGACCAGGATTGCACTAGGTTGCCAAGGCTCTCACCTACCTAGCCTTAATATGACTACTGGATAGGAAGATACTCATTTTCAGTGAGACAAACTATTTCAACATACCAGGACTGCCTGTCAAAAAATCATTTAGCCACGTGAAATTTCTTACTTCCAGGACAAACTTTCTTCTTAAGCCAGTCTCTCCTGGTGACACTGATAGAATTCTTAACTGGTGCTTCCAAATTCACTTTTTAAAAAAGACTGATTAAGGCCTCAGACTTATTTATTTATTTATTTAGTCACACTTCTATGCCGCCCTCCTCACGAATAACTCAGGCTGGCGAACAACAGTTAAAAACACAATCTATACTTCAACGTGTAGGCCTGATGCAAACTGTGATCTTGCACTTCAATTCTAAACACAGCAGATGTTGGTAGATCTTCCTTCTTTCCATTGGCAATGCAGAAACTACTGACAGAGCCACAGATATACTATATCTTATTCTTGGTAAGGGTTTACGACTGGGTAGTCAAAGTTATGCCACCAACATAATTTTATGAATTAACAGAGAAATATTTGAGGACCAGCACAGTTGGTGAATGATAAATTGAATTAACATAATTCTGTCAGTTTGTGCTGTTAAGCCTGATGTATGTTGTGCAGCAAATGACTTTTCTTAGAGGTGTCTCATTTCAGTCAGTATAAATGAAAGAACAACCTATTTTATGGTTAAGTAAATGTGAATTTGCCTGTCAGTTCCTCTTAGCACTTGCACTTGCTCTTAAAGGCTGTGCTTTACCTCATCCAGAAGAGCAATTCATCCTTCCTACAGCTGCAGTAAAAATCTAAGATATTAGTTAGTTATTGATTTAAAGTTTGGACATAAACTTTGAAAGGTCAGACTTGAACATCCTAATCCATTACTTGCTGATACTGTAATGCTTTTTCTGGAGGAATGTTCTGTAGCACTGCACTTTTAATACATGCATTTCCTAACCTTCATTGGTCAGAGAACATTCAACAGTATTTCTAAGAGTTTTTTGTATGACACACCACTTGAATTACACATAGCAGGCTGCTTGAAGGGCTTCTGAATTTAAGCTCACCTCATCTTATACACGCAGAGACATCCTTCATACTATATTGTAGCTCCCAAGTAATGTAAAAATTCATTTCAAGCACTCTTTTTTCTTGAGACCAAAGAAAACCTTTGTTGCTTGGTAATATTTATCTCTGAGGTGAGCATTATGTACCCTCAAAACTTCTACCTGGGCTGTAAGCACATTAAAGTTTGCCAGTGACTATATTGGTGCTGGAAGCAAACAAACCTCCCTAAATTGGATTCTTCTGAAGGTAATAAATATATGATGGATCAAAATGGCAAATGCCATATTACCACAAAGAGGACTGCACAGAAGATGGTAAAACCATCTTAGTATAGGTTCTATACTAAAGCAGTAGCACATGTCACATTCATAACCAGTGGTGGGTTGTCAAAATTCCCGCTACCCCACCGTGATGTCATTGGCGTCGTGGGCATAGCCAACGTCATGATGTCATAACGTCATGGACGGAGCAAATAAATAAATAAAAATAAATAAAAATGTCTCCACATGTGTCAAACCTCCGTTTGACGCATGCACAGTTCTGTTATTTTAGTGTGCATGCGTCAAACCTCTATTTGAGGCATGCACACTAAAAAATAGAACTGCGTATGCGTCAAATGGAGGTTTGATGGATGTGCAGTTCCGGGCAGCCATTTTGGCTGCCCGGGAATACATTTTTGGAGGGGGCCGGAGAGGCGACCATACCAGTCGCCCGGTGGTTTACCACCACCCCAGCAACCCCTCCTAATGGGGTTCTACCGGTTCAGGCGAACCGGTCCAAACTGGTAACATCCCATCACTGTTCATAACCATTCTGGGTCTCATAGTGTACCTCTTCTAGAGTTTAGAGCTGGTGTGAGGTCTGAAACAATACCAAACATCTCCCAAGAAGTAGACTATATTGCTCCTTTCACAGTTAAGCCTTCAAAAATGTGCTGGGCCTTTGGATGTATTCTTCAGTATGTTAAAGGTTATGACAGCCTTTCCCAACCTGATATTATCTAGTTATGTCATACTACGATGTCCACCATCTTCGGAAAGGGAACAGGGCTTTTTTTAATGTTGTGCAATAAATGCTTCGCACAACGTTAAAAACCGGATAACGATGAGACTTGTAGAACCAAGTCTCATCATTATCCGATGTACTAGTGTACTTGTATACATAATATGGGGCTGTGGGGGCTTTAGTGCTTAAGACACTGAGCTTGATGACTGGAAAGTTGGCAGGTCAGCAATTCGCGCCCCGAGTTTTACGTGATAGAGTGAGTGCCCGACATCTGCCCCAGCTGCTGCCAAATCCAGCAGTTCAAAAGCAAGATATTTCAAGTAGATAAATAGGTACCGCTTCAGCCAGAAATGTAACAGCATTCTGTGTTCTTTGGAGTTTAGTCATGCCTGCCACATGGAAAGGTCTGCAGACGCAGAAAGTGCTGGCTCTTTGACTGTAAATGGAGATAGAGCATCACACCCTAAAGACTGATATGACTGGTCTCTACCTATATAAGTGGAGCCTTACCGTCTCCTACAACTATAAGTGAAACTAATTACTTTTCAAACAACTGGTCTTCTCATAGCATTTTCCTTGTCAGCACAAAATGAATTTTATATTGCTCCTAATAAGTTTTCTGACTTTCTTTCTTATACAGGCAATGTGGGAGTTAGTAATTTAATAAGTTTACCCTTCCTTAGGGCACAAAGAAAATGAGGAAGTAAGTTTTTGTAAAAGGTACTTTTTATTACATTATTTGATTAATTTCAGAGAACAAATTGACTTAGAGAGGTGTATTAATAAAAGTCTGTAAGAAGTAAAACTAAGATTATTCATTTCTAAGATTTAGATCCCATATCCTCCCTTATGCTGGAAATGTGTTATCACTATCAGAATCCTACAGCTACCAGAATTAACTATTAGTGAAAAGAATTGCAGCCAATAAAATTTACCACAGAATAAGGATTAGAAATTTAATATCTTCCCTCTCCTCCCATTTCTTGCATTTTGGCTCCCATGTAACTGAAAGTAAGTCTGGAGCCATCTTCCTGCAGCTTCTATATATGGAAAGGTTAAATATCTGACTTAAGAGCCATCTTCATCTTCCACCCCAACCGGTGTCTAGTGAGAGGCAAGGTTCTTGTTTTGGCACTTCTAAAAAGCAAAGCAATCACACTTATATATCGCCCCACAGTGCTTAGTACACTCTCTGGCCAGTTCACAAGTTAATTAGCAGCCTTCGCTTGTGTTATTTGGTGTTCTTGTAATATTTCTTTGATGTTATCTCTCCACCTTCCTCTGGGTCCAAACATGAGTCCACATATGCCTTGTAAGGCATGGACTTCCAAGGCATTCTTTCCAAATGGATAAACCACTTTATTTGTTGTCTCTGTATGTAGTGCAAGATTGGTTCTGTTCCAATTTTTTCTCTTACAATCTCATTCCTGATTTTATCCCTACTAGTCCCTCCAGCAGCCTTCCTCAGACATCTCATTTCCATGATGACCAACTTTTGTTTACATTTTGTTGTAAGTGGTTATGTTTGGTGCTGGTAACATAAGGTGAGCTTGAATATGCTTTGTATGAGGGGCTTCTTTGCGTTGATTGGTACTACCTTGTGTTGTAAGAACAGAGCTAACTGTCCCAATATTTGGTTGTCCATGCATTTCCTGTTGACAGGTGAGAATTAAAGCAAGGAGCAGCTGTATTGCTTTAAAAGGAAGAAAAGAAGGAGAAAAGATAGTACAGTGATGGCAAAACATTTAGAGATCAAGTGTCCACAACTCAACAGGCTGCTGTCCATGCTGCAGAGGGGTGAGGTGAATTCTGTGTTGCGGGGGGGGGGGGCGAAATCCCTCCCATTGGGCTGCTGGGCAGAGGGGCGGGGCGATCTCTGTGCTGGGGTGATGGCATGCGTAACCACAGAGAGGGCTCCGAGTGCCACCTGTGGCACGCGTGCCATCAGTTCGTCACCACTGAGATAGGAGATATGGTGCTGTGCATGCTAGATCCTGGATTTGAGGGGCTTTATTTTCCAGTGGCTTTCCAATATGAGACATTTATCGTACGGCAACACAATAAATCAATGGAAGGCTACAAATGAAATAGCCTACAAGAAAAAGAAAAAAATCAGAGAAACAAAAGGTACACTGAACATACAGACAGTTCTCCTTTTATCAGTCTGCAATCGCCCACACAAAACAGTTCAACAATTGTTTTCCAGTCTGTAATATTTTGTTGCCACAGGTAACCACCTTTCCGGTCCATGTGACAGGTTTCTGATTCAAAAGGAAAAGATAACTCTTTGATTCGCCCTGAAATTAAACACCTTTTGTTATAATGATTAAATAATTATTCAGGTGAAAACAACAGTAATGGACCCAAAGGCATTTACATGTAGAGGCAGACGTATCTAAGCTTTTAGAGTGGTGTCACACCAGGAAGCAGAACAAAGAAATTGTGGTGAAAGGGAGGACTTCTTGATAGGGCTGGGCCAGTTCATAATAATCTCTGTATTGTGTGGGGAAATGATTATCTATAGCAGTGTTTCCCAACCTTTGGTTTTTGGACTTCAATTCCCAAAAGCCTAAGTCAAATCCCCAAAGTACTGATCAGCCAATGTACTGACTTCAGCTTCTGGGACTGCAGTGATCCATGAAACATAGTTTGGGAAATGCTGAATCCTATAGGTTGCAGTTTTGGACAAAATTGAACACAAATGGATTGGGGACTGAGAAAGTGGATGTCTCCGCCGATAATTTTAGGGTGCTCTCGCTCCAGTCTGTGAGATACCAGGGTAGTTCAGAGAAGGCAAGGCTATAACAGTCATAAACATTCTCATGTATTATATCAGGGGCAGTATGTTGAGTAGTTGCCAAGGGTCCAGTGGCTCAAAACATTTGGTCATTTTCCTTAGTTGGCAGTGCTGGTGCTTCTTGAATGGGAATGGAGCTGAGCTGTGCTCCATTTAGCGTGGCTCCATGCCACATTCCTGTCATCCTATGTTATCTGGAATGGAAGGCTCACCCTAGTCATCATGTGAGATCAAGCACTACATTACTGGCAAGCTAAGGTGATCACGCTGCATATGATAGACCCCTCTGGTTCAGATCACATTTGAAATGGCTCTCTAGCTGGAAAATACATCAAATCTATATATGCCTGGGAGCAAGGAGATTGGTGGCAGTGGGTTTCGTGGCAGCATAGGAGATACTGAGGTCTGGTGGATCAGCACACAGATGGGAAATATTACAATTTTGGATTGCAATTCTTAGAATCCCACTGTTGGCCTGACCATCTAAATTCTGGGATTTCTAGGCCAACAAGAGCAATGGTCCAAATTCTGGTAATAAGAAAAAGTACACAAAAAGCAACTGTATAATGCTTATCCCTGTCCAACAGGCTTTCCTCTGTATGTTCAGTCACATCACATGACTGGTTGCAACTAGTTTCCTACCAATCACATGGCAGAGAAAATGCTGGGAGAAGCTATATATGCATGAATGCCAATATACTACCAGCTCAGTGAACAAGGTGGGGTACACAGAAAGAGACTCCTCAAAGATTGTGGTAATTTTGAACCATAATTGGACATACCCTGGGCAACACCAACCTTGTTGTGCTGGCTAATCTCTCTTACATGATGTCAGGCGAAAGGAACTATGGAATCAATTCATTAAAATTCATTTTGGCAGCTGCATATTTGGTGAAGAAGAAGAAGAAGAAGAAGAAGAAGAAGAAGAAGAAGAAGAAGAAGAAGAAGAAGAAGAAGAAGAAGAAGAAGAAGAAGAAGAAGAAGAAGAAGAAGAAGAAGAAGAAGAAGAAGAGGAGGAGGAGGAGGAGGAGGAGGAGGAGGAGGAGGAGGAGAACAAGATTTTGGCTAATGCTTCCCCTTCCTTGGAAGAGCACTCATCAGGAGCACACAGGTGTGACACTAACCAAGCATGGGCCTGCATATACTCTGCTTGTCTAATTTTATCAAAGAGTAAAGTTTTGGCATATAAAAGTGAAATATATTTTGTTGGTGTTGTCTTCTTTAATGTGTTGCTAGACTTGTCAGTATTCAAGTTGCTCCCTCTTTTCTGTCACCAGAAGGGTATGGGAGATGTACGCATTTCACTCCCACTCTTGAACACTGCTATAACAGCCTGCGCTGGTAAAAAAAAGGAAAGAAAAATAAAGATGTTTTCTTTTTGGTTGGTCATTTGTTATTCTGAGCAGCATGCAGACCCAATTCTTACTGCCACTGTAGGAATTACATGTACGTAGCTACTGGCAGGGCTTCTGCCATTAGTGTGGGTTTTTTCTTCTTCCTTTCATTCATGAGAATAGCATTGAAGAACAGGGGTGGAGGCAGAAGAGTAGCGTGCCTTGGCGGGGCCCCGTATAAAAATCTTTTGGGGGCCCTTAGGAAGGGTAAAGATTTGTTTTGTTTACGCACGTTGGGGGCCCCCGTGAGACGGGGGCCCCGTATAATTGATACGGCAGATACGGCGGTAGCTACACCTCTGGGTGGAGGGTGGGGAACAGTTGTTGCTACCAAACATTTCAATTTTCTGGAATGAATCATGAGTTTTCCTCTTGAGTCCCTTTCTGGAACAACAACCCACACTTTTGGTTCAACCATGTCATGTATAGCATGTGAATTCCTCCTGGATTGCTTTAAAGAAAAGAAAAGAAAAGAAAGAGAGAATATAGGAGAGCTGGTGGGTGAAGGCGTCCAAGGACAGCTAAATAATGCAGCTCATTGCCTTTTCCAAGGAAGCATTTCAGTGATGGGCACCAGCCGGTGCAGACCGGATCGCCTGAAATGGTACCAAAAACAGCTGGCCATGCCCACCTCCCCACCCTGTCACACCCTCCTCCCAGGGGGGCAGGGTGAGGTGGAAGGAGCCCCCATGGCTGGGCCCAGCAAGGATGCACTGCTGCCGCTGCCACTGACTTGGGTGCTCCTTCAGCCTCTGCTGCCCCCGTGGTCCAGGGGGTGGGGAGAAGGAAGAGGAAGGAGCAGCCCGCCACAGCTCAGCCAGACCAGGCCATGTTGCTGCTGCAGCCACTCAGGCACCCTTTCAGCCTCCACTGCCCACATGGTCCGGGGGACAGGGAGGAGGAAGAAGAAGGAGCCACCCAACATGGCTTGGCCTGGCCAGGAAATGCTGCTGCCACTGCTGCTTGGGTGCTTCTTCATCCTCCACCACCCCCATGGTCCCGGGGGGGGGGGGAGAGAGAAGAGGAAGGAGCCACAACTGGGCCAAGCAGGGACATGCTGCCACTGCCACCACCTGGGTGCCCTGCCACCTGCCCCTTCTGTGTAAGACCCTCGGCGTCTTTGTCTTTTTGTTTTGTTTACTTTCTGTTGTATGCATGTGTGTGTTTGTTTCAGGATGGAGGGGGAGAGAGAGGGCCTGGCTAAGGGGATTTCTTTTTCTTTTGTTTACTCTGGTATGCTTGAAACACCATTTAAAAAGTTTTATTCTGTGCAAACATATGAGAGAGTAAACAAAACAAAAAGACAAAAATGTTGTGGCACCTTAAAGACTATCTGCTGTGTTTTAATGTGAGCTTTTGTGGATTAAGTCCACTGGCTCTTTGGCTGTAGTCAGAGATGAGTGTTGAACCCTAGAGTTGGAAACGACTGGCTTTTAAGCAAGGACAACCTTTTTACCTTTACCTAATAACAGAAGATCCCTGATTGGTATTCAAATTTGCTGTGAGGGCTTGGCCCTGATTAGTTGCAAGTGGTTAGTAAAGGTAAAGGTCAACCTTGCTCAAAAGCCAGTTGTATCCGACTCTAGGGCTGCAGTGCTCATCGCCATTTACAACCAAAGAGCCAGTGCTGTCTGTGTTTGCAGACATTTTCATGGCCATGTGGCAGGCACGACTAGATCACCCACCCAATCACATGGCTCCACCCAGTGGTGGGATGTCAAAAATTTTACTACCCCACCGTGATGTCATCACAGTGTGGGCGGAGCTAACATCATGATGTCATGACACCATGGGCGGAGCCAAAGGAAAATAATAATAATAATAATAATAATAATAATAATAATAATAATAATAATAATAATAATAATAATAATAATAATAATAATAATAATAATAATAATAAGCACACACACACACACCCCTCAACCCACCCACCCACCCACAACACAAGGACAGCAGGGAGGACAGCAAGGAGGCCATGCATATGTGCCAAACACTGTAGGCATGCATGCACACCAAGTGCTTGGCGCGCATGTGCAGTGGGGGAACCAGTGAAAAGGTAAGCCCCGAAGGTGGTTCCCCCCAAAAGCTGCTACCAGTTCTCCAGGACACTGGGAAAAGTTACTACCGGTTCTGGAGAACTTCGCACAGGCTTTCATGATCCAAGATCATTTCTTCAAGCATGCAGCAATTTCTTGGGTTTGTGGGCTGGGGATGATCTCCAACCAACAGCTATATGATGCTGCCTGCTATTTTTTTACAATTTGCCTCTAATCAGCAAAGCCTGACAGAACATTTGCCATTAATTTTTTGGGAGTCTCACTGATAATTTTCCTGAACTGTACATAAGAAGTTATCTTCAATCATGGAAGATTGTATAATGTTGATTTTTAAGTGATCCAATAAAGTTATCACCTTTCTCCTATACTTGAATTGTGTAAGGATCACATGGTTCTCTTTGTATGGTATATTTGATAGCTTTGTGTAGGCCAAGTTCAGTGTGAATTTTATAACAGGACATGATTCTGGGAAATTAAAATGTGCAATCTTGGAGCATGAGAGTTAGACAGAGATGTTTGGGCGACAATGGGGGGATGGGATGAAGCCTCATGAAACACACACAGTCAGTCCGATCCAGTGGAGAACAACAACCTACTACCCCGAACTCACGTTCAAGGAGCCTCTTTTATTGTTACAATTGTATAAGGAAATGCTTACATAGAAAATCACAGATTGGCTATTTAGGCTCAGTACATTGACTGTGATTGGGGCATGTTAGGGTGGGCTTCTACCTGATTGGCTATTACATTATATGCGTACCTCCTATAGCATTCAGTCTCATGACTTAACTGTGTAACAAACAACTTTTGGACACGTATGCAATCTCGTGACCTGAGACAGTCACAGCCCCAAAAGCAGGAGACCTTTGAACTGGATCAGGCATGGGCACTGGCTAACTTACTGGGGTACAAGAGTTAACTAGTAGAAGCCGCCCCTCCCCCTGTGCCTATACCAACTGACAGGGGAGGAAGAAGCCAGGGCAGGATGAGGACCTTGCTGCCCCTCCCCCTGTGCCTATACCAACTGCCAACATATTGTAATGTAATGTAATGTAATGTAATGTAATGTCTGTAAGCCGCCCTGAGTCGCCACGGCGAGTGGGCGGCAATATAAATTTGAACTAATAAATAATAATAAAAATAAAAGCACCCACACCAGGAGTCTGTGGGCTCACTGAAATATGGGGGACCCCATCAGTTCCCCACACAAAGATGCTTCTTTGGGATGACCAAAACCTACAATCCAGGCTTGGGTTCTCAGACATTTTCTTAAAAACAACAACACATCCATTAATTGTTCTTCCAACTAGTACATGTCTGGTAACCCTGCACTCCATTTGATCTCACTAGTCTTAGACATTTCTTCCAAAAAGGAGCAAACATGCTTATTATTGCCTTTTATGAATAATACCTTTTAACCTTGATTATCCAACGTACAGTCAATGTATAAGTATGATATCAATACGGTAGCTATTTGCCTTAGTGGTCATGTGAACAACAGAAAAGCAAAATATCAGGGTCAATCATTGATCTAATGAACAAAGTCAGGTAAATGCAGATTTCAATGTTTTTGAGAACCAGAATCAGTCAGTTTTGCATCACTCATTTCGTTGTTACCATGGCAGCAATATTTCATTAAAATGTGGTGGCATAATGCATCCCCCCCCCCAATATACATATATATCTTGGGAACGGTAGTAATGGTGAGAAATGAAATATCCACTTAGTCTAAGCCACAATTTATGACATTCCTCCCATAAAAAAAATGTTTGCAGTGGCTCAATTTTATATGGAGCTATCAGAAAACAAACAAACAAATGAACAAAGAAAGCCTTGATGTTGGGAAAGGTGGAGGACAAAAGAAAAAGGGGGCAGCCAAAAATGAGATGGCTAGATGGTATTATAGAGACAATGGGCACAGAGCTGAGCGAGTTGAGGAGGATGGTGGAGGACAGAAGTGCCTGGTGGACAGTGGTCCATGGGGTCGCAAAGGGTCAGAATTGACTGTTCAACTTAACAACAACAAAAATAAGTACAGAACTATTTCAGAACTCAACTTGCTTTAAAGTCGCATGATGCTATCCAGCTATATTGGATTACAGCTACCATCATTCCCAATTGATAGTTTCAAGAACAATGAAGAATTTCTGTTGGATCAAATCAAATCCACTCAAGACACAAGAAAGTATTGAAGGTTTGATATTGCCATCCCTGCTAATAACTAGTGATTTATGTATTCTTGCAAAAATCTGCCTAATCCTTTAATGCTGTCTGAGCTAGTGATGGCATCTTAAACACTAATTGCACAGGTGAAGAATAGTTTCCCCCGTTTTTCTGTCCTATATCTCCTACCAGTTTAATTGGATGCTTGCCAAGGCACCTTTTTGTTAAACTAGAAAATCTAACCTGAGTACAAAAGTTGAGGCTGGAAAGCAGTCAGATGTATCTGGGGAAATGGAAGATTGAGACATAGAGACTGAAATGCCCCTTGTAAAACAATTTAGTACATGAAATACCATGTTTGAATTGTTCCCTAGTGTCAGGTTTGGTCGCTATTTAAAGACTATAGTCTGGGTGCTCTAGTAACCTTACCTCCTATTTGGAAGCATGTTAGCAATTGAAATACAAAGGAAAGGAAGTATAAGGAGGAAGATAATAGGTGCTGAAACTAAGGCCTGCAAATGGGTTAAGAGCCACACTATTAGAAATGCCACATCTTACGGTTGTCTGGGTTCTATCAGGATTTGGGTCATCATCTCCACTGTCCTTTTGTTCCATTAATTGGCAAAGAGTCTCCTTCCCTTCCTTCCTTCCTTTTCCTTCCTTCTTTCCTTGCAAAAAGTAGGTCTCAACAAATAGAGAGAGGAATATATTAGCTACCACCTTTGTAGTTTTTTAAGCTTTTTCAAGTCATAGCTATGAAGGACATAGGTGGTTGCTTCCTATGAGGAAACAATTACAGTATCCAGTGACTCAGTGCTGTTGTGACTGGCCAGTAGCATGTCAGTGTATTCAACTGAAAAGAGAAGTTACCGGAGACACATGAACTGTTGCATGATCTTTCCAACTCAGGTCACGTTTAACACAGAAACGTGGGAGAGAACTCCCCACCACTTCCGATTCTCTGTCGTTGTTTTAAAATAACCCTGCCAATGTAGGTGGCACCCACCATCATAATACCCATATTGAAAGTGTGAGTGGCAGGGAGAGCATGGGTGAAATCAGCCTTGTCTGCATAGCTGGGTGATGCTCTTGTTACCTTAAAAATTAGGGCTTGGTTCATTTCCTGGTGGAGAAGTGTTTAACCCCAAAAACTGACACCAAGGCATGACTTTAATCAGAACAAACATTGGTTTATTGGTATTTTAAACAGATTTCTAATTCATAGAGGCCATCTATGAGAAAGAAGTCCCAATACCTCACCCGTTCTGGAACAAATCACCCTCGGGAGCCCAATTCCAGCTATTCTAGGAATGAGCTGAAGTCCCTCCTACTCCCCAACATTTTTATACATTTACTCTAGTCGACAATCAAGTATAGACAGGTACAAATGCTGTTTACTGAAAATGGGGCAATTAAATGAGTGTTTACACTTCTTAACAGTAAAGTAATTTCCGAAGTTGCACATGGACATTTTTACAAATACAAAGGTTAATGGTGAAATGTGCAAAAGTCTTTGTTTGCTGGATGAGGAAATCTCCTTTAGGCAAGCTCTGATACAAAGTGTCTCTTTTTAGTCAATTTGCAGTCTGTAAATTGTCACATTGTTTCCTTTCTGAATCTGTGAATGAATGAAGAGGAGCACCTTTGCTTTTCAGCCAGGAAAACCGGTTCTACTGAGTTCACACCTTTTGTCACACCTCTGGGGAAACTCTTGAGGCTCGGAGAATGGAGACAAAAGCGAAGTGATTAGTTCTAGTTTACATTCTTGTTTGGAGGGGAGAAGCCAGCTCTTTGTTAACTCTAATTGCTTGCATTCCTTGCCAGAGTACGTGACCCACTTGGAATAATCAATATTCTTTACCAATGCTCTTAGGCAGGCTTTTATATCAATCCTTATAAAATTTAGTTCTATTTTCCCCTTTTAATTAAGCCCCTTTGCAGAGGTTTATATCAAACCTTGTGTTATTTTATTTCATATGTTATCTATTAAGTGTTGGCTTCTCCCCATATATTCATGCCTTGGCCCATGTGTATGTAGTGGTTCTTTGATTGTGACTTCATTAAAAAGAAATAAAATGAAACAGTGATGTTTGATCTTAAAATTCAGGTAACACTCTGAAACACGACATTGTAAGACAACATGGTAGGGATTTCATGCTGCAACATCATCTAGAATTTACATTCAAAGGAATGTTGAATCAACCATGGGCCTGGGAGGCTTAAGGAAAGGCTGATAGTAGCAGTACCATTGAGGGGGTGGGAGAAAGATTAATTGCTTTTCTGCTCATGAGGAAGGTGTGGGAAGTTTGGATTGATGGCTTTTGATCACAAAAATGGTCTGAAGTGAAAGTGTTAATCACCCTTCACCCAACTAGTTTCTATAATCAACTTTACTTTCCCTCACCAAAAGTTCTTTTTCCAAAAACATGCACCATGTGTAGATTTAAACTTTCAGGCTTTCAAACTTTATTTTAAAATGCCGCAATAGACATTACTACTCCTGCATCAAGTTGTTTCCTGTTGTGGTATTTTTGAACCACAAATGGGCATACTCTAGTTAACCTTGTTGTGCCAGCTAATCTTTCTCACAGTAGGTCAGGGAAAAGGAACTATGGAATGAATTCACCAAAATATGGCTTCATTTGGGAGTTTAAAGTCTGACCTAGTCAGGAAAAAAGCCTGTTTTTCTTCCAGCAAAAGCTAGTGATTACTCCATCCAAGCCCATGCTTAGTACTTGGTCGTGTGCAAAGGCCTCCTTTGATCTGAGTGCTGCCACATACAATTCTCAGATTAAAAGACTGACTTTGAATAGTGATGCAAATATTTACTGGAAGACATGATCATATTGTGATGTACTTAGTGGCATTTTGGAAAATTGTAAAATGATTCCTTATTTTACAGCACAATCCTATCCACATCCACTCCGAAGTGAGTCATACTTGTCTAACAGGTGTGTGGAACACACACTAGCAGAGCAGAGTGAGTGACATCAATGGAAAACACCAGGTCTTGCCAAAGAGATGACAAGACTATTTTGTGCTCAAAAGGCTTTACTTTGTGTTAAATAATAAAGCAACTTAAAGCTGGACATAATATCCATGCTAACAGCTATTTACAGTGGTTTACAGTTCATAGAAGATACAGTCTTGAATTGCTGCCAAGCAAGCTCATTACTCACAACTGTTTCCTTGCTTACCATCAGTCCTTGAAGCGAAACAAATCAAGTTGGCTGAAGAATTCTGTAGCTTGGCTTACCAGCATTGTTGTCAGTGTGAAAGTACAACAGCGTTCAGTTCACTGGTTCAGTTTACCAGCAGGTTCAGTTACCTGGAGGGTTCAGTTTGCAGGTTCAGCTTGCAGTATCAATATGCAGCATCCAGGCAGAAGGATACAATGTGGAGTTTAGTGCTTTGGTGCAGTCTCAAACCAAAACAGAACAAAACCCAAACCCAAATGATGAGTACAAGTTGTGATCATTTTATACCCAGCAGTTTGACCTTGATTGCTAATTGCCTACTGTTAGATATTCAAAAGGGTTTTCAGCGGGAAAACCGCTGAATCCCATTGGTCAGTGGGCTGGGCTAGAAGGGGTATATATAACCCAGCCTCCCCAACCGTTGTTGTTGTTGTTATGTAGTGTTCACAGTAAATAAACATGACACCTGGTTTGATCACTTATGGCTACTGAGTCCTCAATCCCCACGCACTGATCTCCGGATCTAACACTGGCGACGAAGGTGGGATTCTGAGGAGCGAGCCACTCTTCACCGGAGCAAAGAGCCATCTCAAAAAAAGGCACAAAACGCCATGGCTACCTACACCGCTCCGCCACCCTTCCAACCGAAGGAGGAGAAATGGAACGACTACGTCAACCGGTTCGAATTTTCCTTGTTGGCTGCCGAGCTGGGGGACATTTCGGATGAGAGGAAGAAAGCGTTCTTCCTCACACACTGCGGCGCAAAGGTGTATGAAGTGGCCCAGGTGCTGGTAGCCCCAACAACGCTCATGACGGTCTCGTGGGAGACACTTCAAACCGCCCTCAAGAGGTACTTTTCACCGGCTCCCTCCAAGTACGTCCATCGGATCAGTTTCCGAAACCGTTTCTAGAAGGAGGGAGAAACTGTGAGCGACTTCGTAGCTGCCCTGCGCACAGCCGCCATTCCTGCAGAATTCGGACCTGGGCTAGAGGAGGCTATCATTGAGCAGATCATCCGAGGGGTCATGGACTCGCGGTTCAGAAGGCGCCTCTTAGCTCGCCAGGAGCTATCCCTGCCCATTGTCATGGACGAGGTGAGAGCACACGAAGTCTCATCATCTGCTGCGACATCCCTCCAGAGAGCCCAGTCGGCACCAAGGCCAGCCTCCGTACACTATGAGGATACCATCCCCAAAACAGAGGACGAGGAAGGGGAAGACGTGTGTGCGACGGATGGGGGAAACCAGGACAGGAGCAGCAGCCATTGTGCCAGTTGCGGCGGGCCCCATCAAAGGGCACATTGTCGTTTTAGGGATGCCATTTGCTGCCATTGCAACAAAAGGGGGCACATCGCAAGAGCCTGCCGCGCAAAGCAAGCGGCGAGCCGAGCTGACCGGCACTTTCAAAATTTCCTGCTGAGCAAGATGGCCGCCGACCAACAGGCCAATCAGAGGCGCCAGTCAAACAGCGGCGCGAGATTCGAAAATGCAGAGGCACACACGGTCACCATCAGCAACGCAGATACAAATAAAGGGAAAAAGATCTATACCACAGTCCAGCTAAACGGGCAAGACTGTAAGATGGAGATCGACTCGGGCTCACCTGTCTCAATCGTATCCTGGAACTGGATGAAGCAAGCATTTCCTACCCTCAAGGAGACAGATTTGGACGTCCAACAACTCCGACTAAGGGATTGCCAGGGTAAATCCCTTCCCGTCGCGGGCCTGAGATGAGTCCGCGTAAAGTACGGCAGCAAGGAACCCACCCTACCCATCACTGTGGTCTTTGGGAAGGTTCCGAGTCTCCTGGGGACGAATTGGTTCCCAGCCTTGGGACTGAGCATTGCCGGCGTCCACAGCACCTGCGGCGACCTGATCAGCGAGACCACCTTGTGGGACGACCTGATCGCCGAGTTCCAGGACGTGTTCGGGGAGGAGCTGGGCAAGTATGTGGGGTCCCCTATTTTGTTCACACTGAACCCCAATGTTGCCCCAATCCACCTTAAAGCTCGGAGGGTCCCCCTGGCCCTCAAACCTAGGGTGGAAAAGAACTAGACAAACTGGTGGCTCAGGGAATACTTGTCCCTGTAGATCACGCTAGGTGGGAGACTCCCATAGTTACCCCCATTAAGCCAGATGAGTCGGTGCGGATCTGTGCGGACTACAAATGCACAATCAACAAGGCCTTGCAGCCAAGCACCTACCCAGTTCCCGTAATCGACCATCTATTACATTCGTTGGGACCTGGGAGAATTTTTGCCAAATTAGACCTGGCCCAGGCGTACCAGCAGCTACCGGTGGACAAAGCCACAGCCGAGGCGCAAACCATAGTCACCCACAGAGGAGCGTTCAAATGCACCCGCCTGCAGTTTGGGGTCAGCATAGCACCGGGACTTTTCCAAAGCACAATGGAAAGACTCCTCCACGGTCTCCCTGGGGTGGTGCCTTATTTTGATGATGTCCTGATCATTGCTGAGAACCCAGGACAACTCAAGGATCGAGTGGCAGGCGTCCTGGCGAAATTCAGAGCCGCTGGGTTAAGGGTTAAACGGGACAAGTGTCTACTGGGGGTAACTTCAGTGGAGTTTTTGGGGTTCAGAATTGATTGTAGAGGAATACACCCGACCGAGAGCAAAGTGAGGGCGATTCAGGATGCCCCTGCCCCCAAAAATAAACAAGAATTGCAGGCTTTCCTAGGACTATTGAATTTTTACGCTGCCTTCTTGAAGGGCAAAGCCACGGCCGCCGAACCTCTCCATAGAATCCTAGCGGCCAAGGCGACTTGGAAGTGGGGCCCAGAACAGGAATCATCTTTTAACGCGGTAAAAAATCTCCTGTCTCAGGACAGCTTCCTGATCTAGTACAACGCGACCCTGCCGCTCGTCCTAGCCTGTGACGCCTCTCCATACGGCGTGGGTGCTGTCCTCGCCCACAGACTGCCCAACGGACTGGAGGCCCCCATTGCATATTATTCAAGGACTATGTCACCAACGGAGCGGAACTACGGGCAAATTGACAAGGAGGCACTGGCAGCCGTGGCTGGGGTAAGGAAATTCCATGATTATCTTTATGGAAGGGACTTTGAACTTGTCACAGACCACAAGCCCCTACTGGGACTCTTAGCGGGGGACCGCCAGACACCATCCGCACTTTCCCCCCGCATGCAACGTTGGGCCCTGTTCTTGTCGGGCTACTCGTACACACTGACTTATCACCCCGGGAAACACATGGGCAACGCGGATGCCCTCAGCAGATGCCCCCTCCCTAACCAGGACGGCGCAGAGCAGGCGGAGGTGTCAGTCCTTTTGTTGGACGTTTTGGACTCTGCCCCCATCACCTCAGCGGAGGTTGCCAGAGCCACGACGAAAGACGCCGTACTCCAAACTGTCACCAGCTGGGTCCAGCGGGGTTGGCCGGTTAAGGGGAAAGGGGAGTTTAAGACCTTTTTTGACAAGCTCGATGATTTGAGTTGTGTGGGGGGGTGCCTACTATGGGGAGATCGGGTGGTGATTCCAAAGAGGTTGCAGAAAACGGTCATGGAAACGTTACATACCAGTCATCCGGGGGTGGTAAAGATGAAAGGCTTGGTGAGAAGCTATGTGTGGTGGCCACAAATTGATAAGGACATAGAGGATTGGGTGGGCAAGTGTGACCCGTGCCAGCTATCCAGACCCAATCCCCCGGTGGCACCAATTAGAGAGTGGGAGCAACCCGCGGGCCCGTGGCAAAGACTACACATTGACCTGGCCGGCCCTTTCCACGGCCAAACATTCCTAATTATAGTTGATGCCTATTCAAAATGGCTAGAGGTGAGGCTCATGAAGAGCACCACAGCCAGGGCTATCATTCTGGAACTCAGGCAGCTGTTTGCGACGCACGGCATTCCGGACACCCTGGTCTCGGACAACGGGCCCCAATTCACGGCCATGAAATTCGAACAGTACCTGGCATCCCTAGGGACCAGGCATGCACTCACCTCCCCATTTAGAGCACAAGGGAATGGGCAAGCCGAAAGATTTGTGCGGACCACAAAGGAAGCTTTGGGCAGGTTGGGCCCCGGGGACTGGCAGGAGAGGATTGACACATTCCTGTTAGCCCAACACAACCTCGCCTGTGCCGCCACGGGAAAGGCTCCAGCAGAACTCCTAATGGGCAGGAGACTCCGTTGCCAACTGGACCGCCTACATCCCCGGTATTCCCCTGACAAGTTCCGGGAGGAGCCCAAACAATCCCGTGCATTCCCCATTGATGTCCCCATCTATGCCAGGAATTTTGCAGCCGGCCCAACATGGGAAGAGGGAACCATCCTTGACACACTGGGCCCGTACACATACAGGGTCGTCCTCGCTGATGGTCGAATATGGAAACGCCATATCGACCAGCTCAGGAGGCGAACACAGCCCGACACGCAAGAAGACATAGTACCAGAAGAACAGCTGGCCACAAGCATGGCCACGCCAAGCCTACCCGAACAAAATACCGTCCCGGTTCCTTCCTGTAGCACCCCCTCTAGCTCAGACCCGGCGCCGGCGAACTTACCTGGAGAACCAGAGCCACTCCCGCCAGCCGCCGAGTCCACCGCAGCAAATCCCGGACTGGAACCTCCCAGGGGAGAGCAGAGCGAAAGCAACAGGTCCGCTCCGCTCGATGCCCCGGCACAGACTGAACTGCGCAGGTCCAGTAGGGTTCGTACACGCCCTCGTCACCTGGACAATTTTGTATGTAAATAGGACAAGTACATTCTGGGGGGAAGGGGTGTTAGATATTCAAAAGGGTTTTCGGCGGGAAAACCGCCGAATCCCATTGGTCAGTGGGCTGGGCTAGAAGGGGTATATATAACCCAGCCTCCCCAACCGTTGTTGTTGTTGTTATGTAGTGTTCACAGTAAATAAACGTGACACCTGGTTTGATCACTTATGGCTACTGAGTCCTCAATCCCCACACACTGATCTCCAGATCTAACACCTACACTGTAAGGCAGATACAGAGTAAGCCTTAAAGTGCTAGTGTGTGTGTGTGCACAATATTTTCACCCACCTGTTCCGGAAAGAACTTACATACTGTCAGTACTGAGGTTAGTGAGGTTTGCCCTCAGATTATGTATGTATGTCCATGAAGTTCAACTAGGTCAGGAGTTTTCAGCCTTTTAAAGCTGGGGGCCGAGTCATGCTCCCTCCGACAACTTCAGGGGCTGGATGGCCATTTTGCCCTTCCTGTCCCACATGGCACTTCC
This sequence comes from Furcifer pardalis, assembly GCA_030440675.1. Classification (NCBI taxonomy): domain Eukaryota; kingdom Metazoa; phylum Chordata; class Lepidosauria; order Squamata; family Chamaeleonidae; genus Furcifer; species Furcifer pardalis. The sequence continues at coordinate 127,833,194 of CP126891.1, forward strand.
TGGTGTGGTGGAGGCAGAGAGGCACATTAAATGGTGGAGACTTTCACATTTGTATCAAATATCCTCTTCAGCATGGTATTACAACTTTATTATGTTTTTTCTTTCTTCATTATTATTATTTTTAAAAAACATAATACATATATCACCCAGTGCACATGCATTGTGAGGGTGTGGCATGGACAGCAGCCTGTTGAGTCTGTGTGAAGGTGAGTTTGGGCATTTAGCCTCTAAAAGACTCGTTATCAAAGGTCTTATGTGTCGCTGACTTTAAGTGGAACTGTCATCCTTTTGCTCTGTATTAGCTGAGAGTAGTACAAATTTACAGCATTTGTGCAGCTAGGAAGTGTTTACCACAGTTATCAACCTCCACAGACCCTGCAAGTTTTTTTTACTGAACGGATTCTTCTTTCCCAGCCTCAGCTTCTAATACAGTCAAACCTCGCATAAAGAGCGCCTCGCTTAAAGAGTAACCCGCTTAAAGAGCAGAATTTTCTCTGAATGTTCGCTTCGCTTAACAAATAAAACCATCCAAAAACTCACTTAACAAATAAATAGGGGTTTGCAATCCCCCCACAATTGGTCATTTACAATTGTCTTTCACTTAAAGAGCAAACTCGCTTAAAGAGCAATCTTGTGGAACGCATTATGCTCTTTAAGCGAGGTATAACTGCATTTCCCTTTCCATTTGCAGAGATCTAGATTCACCCTCCTTACTGAACACAGGCTTCTTTTCCCCTTGCTGTCCATCATCCCTTACATTTTTGGCATGATTCAGTGGAAGTAGCGCTATTTTTGAAAACAACTGATCAGTTTCAGATGATTTCTAAGAAGAGGTTGCACCAAAATATAGTAGATGTTGAGCTGTTTCAGTTCAACACAAAGAGCCCTCTATTTTTGGAATAACAGCATAAAAGGAGAAGCTCCCCTTTGTGGTCCATTCATAGGAGAGCCAAAATTATGTCTGCTATTTTGCATAAAGAACTAATTTCAGTACTGTAAATCAGGGCAGAACAGACCATTACCATATTAGAAAGCTGTCTCACACAGAGAGACATACACACAATGTCTTTTTATTCTTAGAAGACATTCCACTTTATAATTAAACTTAACCTACATTTGATGCTGTGCTAACTGACCTGTAATTTTGCACTTAATCACCTGGGGGGGGGGGGGTTACCTTTGCAACAAGCTGCTTCTGTCTCCCTCTTGTGCCTTTGCATTCCTCATTTATTTAAGTTTACTTTATGAAAAGTGTGACTTATCTTAGCCTCTCTGACTGTACCCTCCTGTGAAACAGCAATAACATAACAGTATATCTGGTGAAGACCTAAATATTCCCAATGACCAACATAGATGTCTCTTTTAAGGTTGTTCCTTAAATGGTGATGGGATTAGAGTTGCCACTAGTGATTCTTCCATCTACACATGTCAACTATCTTTGTGATCTTTCTGGTGCCCAATATTAGTACATGCACTGTCACCCATTGGTCTTCTGGCCACCAAGCAGCAAAGACAAATTATCATACCTTTTTTTATGAGAACATTGCTTCAATGTAACAAGGTCAGCTCTGAAATGAAGCCCATAAATACATGCCGATCTATTCATTTCTTTGTCAAAGTCAGATTCTGCTTCTAATCCGTTTGCTACCAGCCAGCTCTTAAAATCCTACTTGTTGAGTTGGGACACATAGGAAATTAGTCCCCATGGCTCTCAGAAGGCAATGTTGACTGCAAGGGCGTTATTGTTTACAGCAGCCTGTCTTCACTAGCAGCCTTCCTCTCTGCAGCCCTTTCCACAAATGTATTTGTTTCTCAGAAGGGATAACTGACCACCACCACCACCACCACCTTCTTCTTCTTCTTCTTCTTCTTCTTCTTCTTCTTCTTCTTCTTCTTCTTCTTCTTCTTCTTCTTCTTCTTCTTCTTCTTCTTCTTCTTCTTCTTCTTCTTCTTCTTCTCCTCCTCCTCCTCCTCCTCCTCCTCCTCCTCCTCCTCCTCCTCCTCCTCCTCCTCCTCCAAAATCCTCCTTTGATATTACCTTGATTAGGCTGACCAAAGTGGCAACAAAAAATGTGTGCAAGCTTTCCAAGGTTTGGAAGACTCCCTCAGGTTACAAAGGCTAGTGAGATAAAGCAAGGGATAAAGTGGGAAAAATTTATTGTGCAAAAGCCTCAAGAAAATTTCTGCAAACCAAAACAATGAGATATTGCAGGTCAAAGTGAGGAGTCCAGGTGTTTCTAATCACTCCACAGAAACAGGATTGTTAAGAAATTACCTTCATGCCACCCTGCTCTCCACTGGATAACTCTATACCACCATACTACCCATAAACACATAAAGCCTCATCCAATATTAGAAACTAAGGGTGTGAACACGTAAGGAAATTGATCACATTTTGAGCCACCTCTGGAGTGGTTCAGTATATGATCTATTTCCTGCCAATCACATGATGTATGGGGATGTGCTCAGCTGTGAGGCTACTGCTTTGGGGGGCCAAGCTAGGAGACGGAATTATCATTCTCTGCAAAGTTACCCTATTCAGTGCATGCCTTTCCTGCCATCTGATCCTAAGAAGGTTTGAGTTTGGTCAGGATTTGAAAAGAAATACTAGCAATCTCCAGACAGACTTAGGAAGGAATTCTTGCTTCAGTTCTGGAAACTGCTGTCAGTCAACTTGTTTAAAAGCGCTATCAATGCAGTACGAGATAGCTTCTTATGTTTGCACTTCCTCAGCATATCTTTCATTTGTTGATATTCAGTTTAACCAGCAGAGGGCTATATTCTCCCACACTAAACTAAGAGTCTGAGACTCCCACTGTCAACTAAAGAATCTCTTTCTTAAATATTATTTTAAAAAAAAAAAAAAAACACTTTTTGTAATTATGTGCAATTTTTCCTGTCACAAGGTAATATTTTAATTTGTTTTCTCCCTCCACCAAAACGTTTTAAAAGTAATAATTATTGAATATATATGTCTGCTCATGGAAAAGAACCAATGGCTTCAATTAGGGACATTGAAAACAGAAATGGAAGTGATACATCCTGACTGTTCCATCTAAACTTGATGCTTGGCAGGGAAGCAAGATATTGCTTCAATATCATCTTTCGTTCCTTTGTATCCCATTCATTTGTCTTCTTTTTGAGAGCTTACAAGGGCCTGCTGATTCCATAAAGCTTATATGCTGCTGAAGAAATGAGGAGCTAGTGGGTGGTACTGTTGGTTATCTTGTTATGTTGTGAAAGGTGGGCACACATTCAGTCTTCAGACTTTGGTATCTGCTACTATAAGAACACCTATTAATGTGACAAACAAAGAGTGCAGAAGCATGTGCACATGCACCAAAAGTGGAAATGCACGTAGGGCTTTTGTAATGTTAAGCATGGGGTATACAGAAAGAGACTCCTTGAAGAGTGTGGTATTTTTGAACCTCAATCGCTAACTTGTGTTGCCAGCTAATCTTTCTCACACTGGGCCAGGCAAAATAAACAGAATAAACTCACCAAAAGGTGGCTTAGTTTTACATCTGGCCTAAATGTGGAAGAAGAAGAAGAAGAAGAAGAAGAAGAAGAAGAAGAAGAAGAAGAAGAAGAAGAAGAAGAAGAAGAAGAAGAAGAAGAAGAAGAAGAAGAAGAAGAAGAAGAAGAAGAAGAAGAAGAAGAAGAAGAAGAAGAAGAAGAAGAAGAAGAAGAAGAAGAAGAAGAAGAAGAAGAAGAAGAAGAAGAAGAAGAAGAAGAAGAAGAAGAAGAAGAAGAAGAAGAAGAAGAAGAAGAAGAAGAAGAAGAAGAAGAAATAATAATAACTCCAAGGGGCCTACATTTCCCATTCCATTAAATCCATTCTTCCCACTTCACAAGACTTTTCACAGTCAGTCTCCAGTTTAATCTCATTTCATTCTGATCCTTACCTTACAACTAGATACATAATTATGTAGCCTAAAAGTTGTACTTCACGTATTAAGGGACTGGATTATAGCCTGAAAACATTCACATGGAAATAAATCTGTTAGTCTTAAAGATGATTACAGTATTACGCTGCAGGTGAACTATGGATTTCCTAAAATCTGTACATCGTTCTTACTCAATGCTGGCTCATATTCCATTGGTACATATATGACAATGGGATATATGTGTCCAGTTGTGCCTCACATAACACTTGCTCACACTGAACTGTACTTGCCATTTTAATCATTATTCCTCCAGTTGGAGCAATCCTTTTGATTACTTCCCAAACCATTTTTATCCTAACCAACTAAATCGAATTTGGTGTCATCAGCAAAAATGGCTAGCTCATTACTCTGCTTTGACTCCACTTATAAACAATTTAAAAAGAACTAAATCCAATATAGATCCAGTAGGGCGGGGGCACTAAGCACTGTGAACTTTCTGTCCTCTTTCACACTGAAAGTAATAGTGTTAGCTCATTGGTCATTTGTCTGACACTCACTGTTCTCTTTACACATTGACTTTTTAAAAGAGTCAATTGTGAGAAAGCAGATTCCCGTCTAAGTTTAACTTGCACAGATCCTGACTTCAGACAATAGAAACGCACCAGAACTGGGAAATGACAAATGTTGGGCTTAACAGAGCCACTCTGCAACATCCATCAAACCATCAGAAACCTTCACACGTATGGATTTTTGGCAGACTTGGGAGGTTAAACTGGGTTGGTTGTTACAAATCCAACACTACAACATTGTGTATTTCCTCATGCATACTGAGCAATCCAGTTAAGAAAGAGGGAGATAAGACTTTAGGACTTGTTTATGGACTCTCTTGCTTACATGGAAGGAAATGTATGCTTCCCACAATATGGTCCCACCTTCCTGTTGTGTATAAGATAAACTGCTGAAAAAAGCTGTTCAGCCCATTGGAACTGATAACATATATCTATAAGAACACACCATTTTTTGCTATATTGCCAAGTGAACAATGTGAAAGATATGAAATAGGTAAGCTCAAAGAAGCTAACTGATTGCAACAAAAAAGACAGCGATTTCCTGTAAACAAGAGGAGAGGTGAAGATTTCTTATATATAGCTTCCCAGAAAATGCTATTAGAATGTAGTCTAAAATAGAGAATGCTAAGATCAACATCATAAGTGAGTTAGCAAAGGCCAAGCTGTGTAAAACTCACTGGAGAAAGTAATAAAAGAGATAATATTTTCAAGGGATGACAGTAGCATATTATGGCACAACAAGTAATTTGAAATTATTTTCACCAAAAGTTAAGTTATTAAATGCTATGGCCTGACTATTGGGTTGTCAGCTGAATAGAATTTCTTTCCTTACGGATTCAGGACCAAGACATAGAAGCAGGTAGTATATTTAGGGTTTATATTCTTTTGATGCTACAGAAGTGTGGCAGGAGATCAAGAACAGCTTATGGGCTAGCTAATTCTAGGAAAAGACACAAAGATAATCTAGCTAAATTGGTCATGAATTTGGATGAAACTTAGCCAACTAGATAATATGGCAGCCTAAAGCTGCGGGTAGTGTGGGGAAGCAACCTGAATTTTGTGATGGGTAGGCAGCTGGCAAATAGAACTTTCAGTTAAGAATCTGCAGTCAGTCAGAGATGGATAATTCCCTTAATCATCTGTGGATAGTCAGGGGAAATAATATTTTTCTGTACAAATGTTGTTACACAGCATTGCTTCAGTGAAAGGATAAAAATTTCCATTTCTGTATATTGGGGTAAAAAAATTCTTTTATTTCCCCTGACCTTCCATAGATGATCAGGGGAAATTAACAATTTCCATTGCCCTTCCATCCCAAAGGAAAAGTTGGACACTTGAGTGGATTTAACTAGGGCCACCTTTATTAATGAACGAAATGCAACTAAAAACAACAACAGCCCTTACGTATCTTAAGCAGAATTTTCAAGTAGTACGGTCTGGGCAGAAGATGACAGTGAGCTTCCCTCCTGGAAGGGGCCGGGGGTGGGCCTGCACCCCAGGAGAAGCAACTATTTACTCCCCTCTGATGATATAGCATGAAGCATATCCCTTCCTGTTCAATGCGTGGCCCGGGAGAGGCATCCAGAACTACCGGTGACCAGATCATCCCCTCCCTATGAGACTCTAAGTCAGCTGTGAGGTCTACCACTCACTACACCTGCGACCCTTAGACAACACTATGTTCCACAGCTGATGGACTCAGCAAAGCCATATCCACTGCCCCCCCACTCCAGGAGGGGTGCTACTAAGCCCCTTTGTCAGTACCTGTGCGTGGCACTGGTTGCAACGTGAACAATCTTAGTGCTATGTCTTTAAGGACTTTTTCCAGATCAGCACACAGCTACAGTTGATGACCAGCTGTGTTGTGTATAAATGAAGACAAGCTTTGGAGCTACACTCAGCACTTTGACTCGCATTTTGCCTCATGCTCCTGCTGTTGGTTCCTGCTTGTTCCTCCCTGGTTTGGCTTCTGCTCCTAGATGCCTAAGACTGTGGAACTCTCTACCACATAGTGGTGAAAGGCTTGCTCATACTTTGTTGGACATCTGTTGGTGTTAGCAAGCTGGCGTTTCAGCACTGAGAAGACCTCGACAACCAAATAAGGTTTGGATCTTGTGTTACCCAGCTTTAACCAAAATACTTGTTTTTGCTGTTTACTTTGAGCTGGAACGCTGCTGTCCTTGTATATATATCCTCCCCAGTGTTCATGCTACTTGCTGCTGATAAGATAGTTTTTTGTTCTCCTTTGCACCACTGTAAATAGTTTTTGTCTGCATCTCCATTTGCTACTAAAGATTTGCTTTGAACCTTCTCCAAGAGACTCCATGTATTACACATTGGCTGTCCCAATTCACAAGGGCACCTCCCTATCAGTCCCTGAGCCTCCTGCTCATTACTGGAACTTTTAACCGTTGCCTCACTTCTTCTGGGAGAACCGAGGTGATTAGAAAGGAACTCTTACTATGCTCAGGCAGTAGGGCAGTTGAGCATAGAGCAAAACAAGAAAGGTTTCTTCTGGTAGCGTGTCTTCGTGTGTGTGCCAGTCAAAGAACAACAATCTTCAAAGAGAAACAGCTGCTTTATTCATCAGGTTCATGTAGCAAAGTCCATGGAAAAACGGAGATTAAAAGGTCAATAACAGGTATCAGTCCAGTACATAGTCCAGGTACATTAGGTAATCATTTTGAAAAGAAAAGAATAATCCCACATCATAGCCAGGGTCTTATACCATTGAGATCCAGAATCGAACTAACTAACTTCTCTGCAAAATGGAGAATCTGCAGTCAGGTGGGTTACTCATAGCCAATGAGGTAACAGAGAGAAACATTCTCAAAACAATGAATTGTTGAAACATGTGGAGTCAGTGAAGACAAAACACGCTAGAGAGATAGGAACACTAAAGTGTTCTCGTGACACGTAGTCTCGTGACACGTAGGCTGAAGACACAGATGGGAAAGGATTTCTTTGAGGCTCTCTATGAGGCCTAGCTAAAAACTGCAACTTCAAGCCTTGAGAAACATGAGGAAATATGTTGTTTCCTGACACCATGCTGTTCTTTGCTCACAACAGTTTTGGGACACTACATGTGGCCAGGGCGGCTGCTGTCAATAAATCATCAACACCCTTCCTAAGATCTGAAACAATCTTAGCTCACTATGGAGAGGTCAGTGTCCTCCTCACTGAACAGCTCAGGCTAATCATGCACAATGGCGGGGTGAGCCAGATAAAACCACCATGAGTAACAACAGACTCACCAATGTGCCTGTTGAGGAAAAGGCGAGAATGCTCTGAACAGCCAAATAAACTGTTCCCCAGATCCCACAGGGAAGGGAGGATTTCAGAAAAAATGATGTGCATGTCAGGTTAAATCAATGCCACCAAGATAAGAGCATACAGTGCTGTTTCTACCAGTGCAGCCTCAGATGAAACCCCCAAGTCATCCCCACCAATCTTCACACACCTGAGTGATAACATCCCTACACCACATGCCGGGTTTACCACTCCAATGGATCCAGAAAAGAGGGAGACCCATCTGCAAGCTGAAGAAAGACTCAGCCAGTCCGCAAAATGATGACTCTCTGTTGCGGCCTAAACTGAAAACCTAAAACAGAAAGAAATGTAAAAATCCCAACCAGTGTATGAATTATGGCAGTTGGTGAACATAAGATTTAAATCTACAGGACGACCATCTGCCCACCTGCTTGATGGCTTCAGTCCCATAACCCAAGGTGGCTGCCATGGATGCAGCCCCAATACATAAAGAATGGGTTCCAAATTTCTGCCCTGTAATGCCTGCCACCTCCTGGGCCCTAGGGGTCACCTTCCAGAATTGGAAATGGATAAGTGGGGCCCCTGAGGAATGACAGGAGAAGAGGCCCTGGGAAGCACCCCTGGACTGAACAAATTCTCAAACCGCTGAAACCAGGCAGAGTCCAAGGACTGAGCATTTTCCAAGGACAAGGGAAGACCCCTTGCTGCGCTGCTCCATTTGGGAGAAGTGGGCAAACATGAACAACTGTGAGTCAACATGAACAACTGTGAGCCTGTGAAAGTGCTGTCTCCCTATTTTAGGGCCCTGGAGGAAGCATCAGCTCCAGAGGGCGCCCCTAGCTCACTGATGCACAGGGCCCTGAAAAAGGCCACTAAAAAGCAGCCCTGAACAAGGATGCCTCATACTGGTCATCACAGGTGTACCTCCAAGCCTCTGATAACTGTAGAAGAATGCCCAGGGAGGAAAGGAGCGCATGAGTCAGCCCCTCTGGACCTACACCTGTCCCACCCTTCTAAAGTTTTTTTAATTATGAAATCTCCAGAAGTATTGGAAAACCCTTGCAACTTGGCCAGGAAAGCTAAAGCAGCCAACTTATAGACCTGGGAGCCAAGCCCCTATCATGGAGAACCACACGAAATGAAGGAGCTACTCCACCAGGACCGTCCATACCTTGGGCAGGGAGTGGCAGGTTCTGAAGTAATGGAAATCATTGCACGCCACTGCATAACTGCATATAAGGGTGACAAAAATGACAACAGAATTGGGAAGGCTAAAAAGCACCCCCTACTTGCAAGATGACTGTGTTTGCATTTAATGTCTGGATAGGTAATAGTTAATGATTTATTGAAGCGAAGGAAACAATTCTAGGGTATGTTCTGTTTAAAAACATCCTTGATCATCAGTTATTTTGTTATTATGTAAAATTGCAATGAGATTAGGAACACTGTTATGTACGTCAATGCTTCAGTACATAGGACTCATTTCTTTCAAAAAAAATTACAGTAGCAAATGTTACGCTGGGGAGCACGAAATTGTGGTAGTTGGGGATCGAATGCCTTTATATTATGTCTCGCTCGCTCATCGGAAGAAACTGCACTGCCAAAGTGTGTGTGTGTGTGTGTGGGGGGGTATATCAAAGTTCTACTTTCAGTTGTATTACAGACTAACTGGCATCAGCTGTGGCTTTGGAGTGCCTAAAGTATAAGTTCCCTTATGATCATGATGAGGAAGACAGTTCGCAGCTGCTGCCTCGGAGGGGTTTTTTTTTTAAATTTGTGGGTTGCCTCTTTTTATTTCATGACTCAAGATGGAAAATTCCAGAATTAATTAAGTTTCCTCCACAAAGAGATAAAAGCCAGGCTGTGTTCTTCAGATAACACAATTCCCTACTCTTTTGACACTGAAAAACAGCCTTGATGTGATTAATTTATATTACTTATCAGGTACATTACCTTGCTCCTATTTCTTTTCAATTCAATAACATCTCAAACCATGACGTGAGAAATCCAAAAGGATCACAGCCCTTGGGTTATAGTTATTAGCAAACAATTTCCTGCACAGTTAACAGGAAGAATTGAAATAGGTCTCAAGCCTTTTCCCCCAGTGGATTCCAAACTTGATATAGACTCAAAAGCTTAACTAGAGCCAATGGTCTCATTTGGAGAAACTAAAAATCCAGACTTCCTTTTGTCACATTGTCTCTATATCAGTTTTTCACAACCTTTGGTTTATGGACTTCAGTTCCCAGAAGCCTAAGCCAATTCCCCAAAGCACTGATCAGCAAATGTACTGAATTAGGCTTCTGGGAATTGAAGTCCTCGTGTGGGGCATGGGGCCCACATTGGGAACTACTGTTCTACATCATACAAGGAAATGACATCTTAACCTTTGCCTTATTGTAGTGTTTTTGACCAAAAAAATTACCAGGCTTCAATGTTTTCATTGTCCTCAACATAAGCATGTGAGGTTAGTGAGGCTGTGTTCTAGCACTCTGATATAAGAGTCACAACACTGTCCAGGGAAATCAAGGAATGTGTCATTACCTAAGGAGAATTCTCCACTTGAGAGTTTTAGTACAATAGTTGAGTCAAGTGCATGAATGCATTCACTCTAGGAGAGAAATACCTCACCAAACTTCTAGACACCCATGAATGGAACTATGACAATTAAAATAACATCAGTTTGCTATATCAGAGTACTGTAGACATGCTTACAGTAATTGGTCCCAGGCCTTCCAGTGGGATACACTTTGAACTTGGGGGCCCCCAAATTCAGTCCAATTCTATGATGGCTACACTATTTTGGCTTCACCAGATGGTTGAATTAAGGTCACCTTAGTCAGAGCTTGAAATGCAGGCAGCCTAATGCAGACATGTACATGGAGACGCTGGGAGCTGCAGGCCAAGAAAATAACTTCCAATCTTTAATTTCTAATAAATACAAGTATATTAATGCCCTAGACATATTTGCTTAGGTTTATGCCCCATTTAACTTAGGTAACGGTAAAGATAAAGGTCCCTCTAGCTTGAAAGCCAGTCATATCCAACTCTAGGGTTCAGTCCTCATCTCAGTTTATAGCCAAAGATCCAGCACTGTCTGCGTCTGCAGATGATTCTGTGGGCATATGGCAGGCATGCCTAGACACCAGAGTGCATGAAATGCTGTTTACCTTCCCACCAAAGTGGTACCTATTTATCAACTTGCAATTTCTTGCTTTCGAACTGCTAGGTTGGCAGGAACTGGGACAGAGATGGGAGCTCACTCCATGGTGCAGTCCTCATGGCTCAAACTGCTGACCTGCTGATCTTACAGTTGTCTAGTTCAGCATCTTAATCATTTGAGCCATCACAGTCCCTCCATTTAACTTAGGAAGACATATATTTTGGTAAATAAATCAAATGGCCCTCTATACTTACAGGGCAAGTAACGTGCCATCAAGTCTCCTCCAACTTATGGAGACCCTATGAATGTGTGATCTCCAAACTTTTCTGTTCTCAACAACCCTATTCAGCTCTTGAAACTCAAATCTCCTTTAGGGAGTCAGTCTGTCTTGTATTTAGTCTTCCTCTTTTCTTGCTGCTTTCAAACTTTCCCAACATTATTGTCTTTTCCAGATAATCCTGCCATCTCAGGATGTGCCCAAAGTACCGCAGTCTCAGTTTTGTCATTTTGGCCTCCTGAGATAATCCAGGCTTGATTTACTCTAGGACCCATTTGTTTATCTCTGTGGCAGTCCATTGTATCCACAAAGCTGTTCTTCAGCACCATATTTCAAATCAATCATTTTTTTTCCTTTCAAGCTTTCATGCCATACAAAGTGAACAGAAATACAAAAATGTGAATGATATTGGTCTTGCTCTCCAGAGATACACCCTTACACTTCATCATCTTTTCTAATTTCTTCATTGTTGCCTTTCCAAGTCTCAGGGTTTTTTCCTCCTGAATTCTTAGAAACAGTCTTAATTTTGATTGATGATTGAATCAATATATACAAAATATTTTACTATTTCAATATTTTATTGTCAACTTTAAAGTTGTTTAGTTCTTTTGTAGTTTTAATTTTTAGTTTCTTTAGTTCTTCTATCAGTAGAAATAATAATGGGCCCTTTTATGCAAACAAGATTCAATGCCCAGCATAATAGGGGAACACACAAAAGGTTGAGCAGGCCTAAATTTTTGGTATTCCAGATCTAAAAGTCTCTGCTTCATAGTTATAAGAACTGCCTTTCATCCATTAAAAATAAATCATCAGTGGCAATCACAATTTGTTGGAACTTATTCGTTATACAGGCAAACTAAGATGAAGGATAAGAATAATTTTTAAGATGTGCTAACAGAATTTGAGGGGCTGCTCTATGTAAGATTCTAAGCCAATATTTAATTGCTAATATCAAGCCTTAGTTTTCTATCAGGTTTTGGTCTGTTTCTAGACAAATAGTATAATAAGAAACACAGTTGGGGGCACCCAACAGCTGCTTCAGGAAAGATGCCTGAATTCCTTCCACATTCCAACTGAAGGCACATAGCCAAATGGGTGTAAAATTTGAGAAAACAATTTGGCATTAAATATTTTGATTGCTGCAGGTACATACTCATTACCTCTAGTAAATAAAATTACCTAATTTGTGCTGACAAACAATTTGCCAGATGTATTGTTTTCTTCCAGTGTGATACCCAAGAGAGGTGATAGCTAAAGGTAATACCAAGATTCTTAACACTTTTAACTTGTTCAAGTTCTGCATTACCAAGTAACCATCTCTGTGAGCAGCATCTGTTCGCCAAAGTTATTATCTTAGATTTATAGTAGTTGATAGTAAGTGAATTGCATTGACAGTAAATATTGAATGCCTCTAAATACCTTTGTAAGCCCACTTTTGTATAGGAAAGGATAGTGGTATCATCAGCATATAGCAGCAGATGGCAAACTATTGCTCATGGGCCGAATTCAGCCCATGGTGCCAAATTATCCGGACCCCATCCTCCCTCCAACCACCGCTGCCGCCACCACCAGGACCAGTCATGGACATATTTATGATGGCTCTGTGTGTGCTTATTGCAGCCACGTTTACGGCAGCCATGTACGTGTTTATGGCAGCCACGTATGTGTTTACAGCAGCTGTAAATGCGTTTATGGTGCGGGGACCCTGAAGTGTCTGAGGGAGCGTGAACTGGCCCCTGATTTAAAAAGGTTGCTGACCCCTAGTATAGAGTAATAGTGGGATAAAAAGGCCAGTTAGCTTGGGTGGATGGCCATTGATGGAGCTGAGAGAAAATACCAGATCACTTAAAAAGAGGTTAAAGCAGAAGTTCTCAACCTTTTTAAGCCTGGGGCTGGGTCATGCTCCCTCAGACAGCTTTGGGGGCCAGATGGACATTTTGACCGTCCTAAACCACATGGCACTTTCTGGTGTGGTGAAGGTGGTGGGGGGCCGCATGAAATGGTGCCATGGGCTGTATCTGGCCCATGGGCCACTGGTTGAGAATCCCTGGGTTAAAGAGATGAGGAGCAAGCAGACAGCCCTGCTTAAATCCTTCTGGATAGGAATTATCTCTGTTAGATGTCCCTTTCTTGAGTATTTAACCTGGAAGGCAGTTGCAATATGAAGTTAATTTAATAAGAAGGTAGTCTCATAATGGTAGTGAGCTTCCTCAAATATTAGTTTTTCAAACAAATAAAATTTGATTAAAAATATGTGCATGCAGAGGGAGAATTCCAAGCTGGAAAACTAAATTTCAGGTTAAACTTTATCTGAATACCGTGCTCCATAACAGACCCTAGAGGAGTGGTGGCAAACCTATGGCACACATGCCAGAGGGGACACTCCCAGCCCTCTCTGTTGGCATGTGTGCAGTTGCTCCAGCACAGAGTTCAGCACACCCCTCTGCCCAGCAGCCCATGGGAGTGCTGCTTCCCTCTCCCACCACAGAGTTTGCCCCACCCGTCTGTTTGGGCACTCAATCTCTAAAAGGTTTGCCATCATTGCTCTAGAGAGAATTGATTTGGTGGTTATAGATCTGCACTGGTTGCCAGTACGTCTCCGGGTGCTGGTTATTACCTTTAAAGCCCTACATGGTAGTGGGCCAGGATACTTAAGAGACCGCGTCGCCCCAAGAACATCTGTCCGTCCCACCAGGGCGGATCGGAGAGGCTCTCTTATCATTCCATCGGCTAGAGAGGCGCATCTCTCTAGCACCAGAAGGAGGGCCTTCTCCGTGGCCGTCCCGACCTTTTGGAACCTCCTGCCAACTGAGTTACGTCTACAGACAGACCTCCTGCCCTTTTGGAAGGGCCTAAAAACCTGGCTGGCAGGGCAGGTGTGAGGCTCCAGTAATATGGGGTCCCATGTTGGGTGGTTGATCTGATGGGACAGCCACCCCTCCCTCGCTCTTTTAAACGTTTTAAACCTTTTTAAACCTTTTAACTTTTAAAATCTTTTAGATTTTTGTAAATTCATAGTTGAATTCTTTTTTAATTGATTTTAAGTGATTTTGAACCTTAAGGTTTTAATTTATGAATTTGTAGGGGGATTGTTTAATTGTTTTGCATTGTGTATACTCTCTCCCCCTTTTCTGTAAGCCGCCTAGAGTCAGGTTCGCCTGATTGGGGTGGGATAATAAATCTAAATAAAATAAAAAAAAATCTCCTTAACATCACCCATTCATTCCAAACATTAATGCTAGTGTTTAAATCTGCTGATTTGTCTCCTTTAATTCAAAGGCATAAACAGTTTCTGTTGGGGGGGGGGGAAGGTTTTTCCCAGCATGTGCATTTGATAATAGAAGAATCATCAAACGTTTTCTGAAATCTTCAGCATACTGTGTGGCTAATAATAATGGAGCTCAGAACCTGTTACAGATCCAAAACCAACCTTTGTTAATTTCTCCTAAAAGGATTTAATACTAGGGCTAGAGAAAAACCATATCAATGTACAAGTACCCTTGAAGACCAAGTGGCCCAAACTTCAGACCATACAGCAGATTTTGGTCTTGGGATCTCATTGGAAAAAAATCTTCTACATGTCCACAAAATACAGATCAGCGGGTGATTACAGAAAGACTGGAACCTACTAAAAGTTGGACTAAATGTGAAAGAAACACCTCTTCTTGTAGTGTATCTAGTGAGACTGCAGGGTCCAAGTTGATAGATCTTTGTCTAACCCAATTTCCCTATTCTAAAGATTTTAGGTTGCAATAAGGCCAAAGTGTAATAGATTATGGCATTTGTTGTTGTTTAGTCGCACAGTTGATTCCAACCCTTTGCAACCCCATGGACCACTGTCCGCCAGGCACTTCTGTCCTCCACCATCCTCCTCAACTCGCTCAGTTTTGTGCCCATTGTGTCTACAATACCATCTAGCCATCTCATTTTTGGCCGACCTCTTCTTCTTTTGCCCTCCACCCTTCCCAGCATCAAGGCTTTCTCAAGCAAATCCTCTTTTCTCATTTGATGTCCAAAGTACTTTAGCTTCATCTTTACTATTTGACCTTCTAAGGAGCATAGGTTTGACAAATTTACTTCTTCTTCTTGCCCCATATCCAATTCTGAATATTGGCTACCATCATGGTGATCAGCCGTGAAGATTGTCCTGTGAGCAATATAATGCAGTAGCCTTCCAATTGCTTTCTGCAACGCAGCATGACACCTGTACCACTGATCAAGTTCTGTGACTCACTTTCTAGTCTTGAGCCCTTCTGGCACACAAAGTCCTCCTCAGCCCCAGACCAGCATTTATGAGGCTGCTGCCCTCCATCAAGAGGGGTTCAAGTGAGATTTAATCCACTTGGGGACCATCACTCTTCCCTGTGGACTTTGCCATTCAAGGCCATTAGTCCTCAGGGGTGTCAGATTAGTTCACTGCCACCTGACAACCGCCATCGAGTCAATCACCAGCGACAGTAGATCCTATGGTCTACTTTATTACCATAGAAGGCCATAAAACCTGGCCAAATACTGTACCTGTTATTATTTCTATGGGGAACTTAGCTCTGGTAAAATACCTTGTGGAGCTCCTTTGAAGCATTATAAGGACAAGCTGAAACAAACCATGAAGGTGTCACATATAAGCCCACAAACTTGGGAAGCAGCAGCTGTAGATTGCCCACTTTGGCACCAAACCATCTTTGCTGCTACTAATCACTTCAAAGGAGAATTCCACAGACATGAAGAGCCTAAGCAACAAACCCAAAAGGTTCCTCCAACTCAACTATGCCCTCCACCATCAATTCAGTGTAAGGTGTGTAGTCGCATGTTTCATGCCAGGATCAGTTTAGTGAGTCACCAGAGACACATCCATTAACTGAGAAAATGACTTCCAGGGAAAATGTATGCTCTGAAGTACCCACCACCACTGATGACGATGAAGAGATGTCATACAGAAAGTGATCACTTACATTTGTCCATACTTTTAAAATATAAAACCATCATATACATTTGTACATTTGAAAAGTGATCGACCCACTGTTGATACAAAATGGTAGGGTCTGCAAAGGAAGAGATATCAGTACATGAGCACCATAGCAACAGAGAATCCTCTGTTCTAGGTTTTAGACATGGTTTTAATAAGTGGACACTTTCCCCTTCCTTGTAATTGAGGCTGAATTAAGGCATGCTGAGACCCAAATTACATAAAATTTAAGAGGCCTCAGAGGATTATCAAAAAAATGTACTGTCCCAAGAATGATGTAAAACAACAATCTGTAAAAGAAATTTGTATTCTGAAGCTTTCCTAATCTAAGAACCTTAATTCTAGCTTCCTTGGTTTGTATCTAAAAATGGCATGTCTCACAAATCTGGTAATAGGAAAAGAATATACTTTTCTAACATAGGATTGTGACTTTAGGAAGCCCAAACCTATTTGCCTTGGATGAAATTCAGTGAGGATTACATCTGAGTAGCAATGTATATAACTGCATTTGCATTTGGAAATTATAGTTGCTATTACGTTAAAAAATTACAAACAGAACCTTTAAGGAAAAAAAACTGAGGGAAAAGCTGCCCCTCTAACTTTAGATTTTCAGATCAGTGGGAACATTGAGTAATAAGCCTGACCATCTGGTAAAGGTAAAGGTCACCCTTGCTCGACAGCCCATCGTATCCAACTCTAGGGTTCACTCCTCATCTCACTTTACAGCCAAAGAGCCAGAGCTGTCTGCATTTACAAATGTTTCTGTGGACATGTGGCAGGCATGCCTAGATGCCAGAGTGCACGGAATGCTCTTTACCTTCCCAACAAAGTGGTACCTATGTACCTACTTGCAATTACTTGCTTTTGAACTGCTAGGTTGGCAGGAGCTGGGACAGAGACGGACTCCATCATGCAGCACTTGGGTATCGAACTCCAACCTCCCAGTCTTCAAGTTCAGCATCTTAACCACTTGAGCCACTGCACTGGAACATATACTGACCTTTTCCAATCCTGTGGCCCTTGTTGTGTTTTCCAAATCTGTTGGCATATAGAATGCAATACTTTGAATAATTCAACTGGGATACCATCATCTCCACTAGCTTTGTTGTTTGCAGTGCTTTTTAGGGCTCTCCTGACTTCACTCTCCAGAATGTCCTCTGCTGTGTATTCCTTAGGGATGTTGTCTAGGTCATACCTGTTTGGCCTAATTGCTTTCCCTATTTTCTTTAATCTAAGCCTGAAACTGGCAATCAGTAGATTATGATCTGTGATAAAATGAGTCCCCAAGTTCTTCACATATCCAAGTCTATAGTAGAATTGTGGCTTCTCTTGCTAGCCAAAAGGGTGATTTGGTTGTTTTCACACTTTGGGGCCCAGGGTGGGAAGAGATAGACTGAGAGGCGCCCATTGTAAACAAGACAACCAGAGTTGTTTACCCAACTCTGGAATCTGATTGGAAGTAGCCTGATTACCCAGGTTCACTTCATACCTGGCGAGGGTCTGGCAGAGAGCCAGAGAAACAGTTCAAAAATGGTTGTCAACTAGGAAACATCGACAATACAGAGATGGCCTTTCCAACTAGGCCTATCTCTGGAAATCTTAATTATGGTAACTTAGAATAGCTAGACAGATTCTTTTTTTATTAAAGGGAATCCTTGTCTGAAACATCCTTTCTCTAAAACAACTTAAAGTTAGAAAATAATTTTTATGCTGAGATCTGTAACCTGATTCATCAGAACCATGCTACCAATTTAAATAAAAATATTTTCTTCAATCAACGCGTGTTCATTGAAGATGGGATATTGGGTTAAAAGACGGTAAGTCCCTCTTTGTTTGCCTCTTGAAAATGCTACCAAAACCTCTCATAGTAAATTGGGCTTGTCTCTGTAAAGAGAGAGAGCCAGGTGTTTGGATCAGCCTGGATTGGCTGGAGAAGGAATGGTGAACATATTTTTTTCTTGCGTGAGCTTGGGAGAGTTCTAGAGGGGATTTTTGTTGAATAATCCGCCTTGGATTGAACGCTGAGAGGTCATAAGCAAGTGAGAGAGAACGTGCATTCATCATATGATCTGAGCCACAGTCTGATCTAGGTCTTGTCTTTGCTGACTGCATGGAGCTTCTTCATCTTTGGCTGCAGAAAAATGTAATCAATCTGGTTTCGATGTTAGCCATCTGGTGATGTTCATGTGTAAAGTTGCCTCTTGTGTTGTTGGAATAGGGTATTTGCTATGAGTATTCTTTACCTTAAAGGATTGCCGTGCATCAGAATTGACTTGACAACACACAATTATTGTTTATTTTCCAGGGGAGGATTGGCCATCATTCTCTGAAAATGAAATAACTTGGTTATGGTTTTTATTGCCTGATCTTTCAGACCTAGTCTGTCTGTGGATGTGCAATTGTTAATGCAATATATGAATCACTTTATTAAACCAGACACTAGTGGATGTAATCACCTGCCCCAACAATCAACAGTTTTAGGAAATAACCTCTGTCTTCCTGCAGTTGAGAAAGACGGAATAAAATTACAATTAGCAGTACAATAGGAGGTAGCAAGGCCTTTTGAGATATTGCATCAATTGCTGGAGAGCTATTTATATATTTTCAATAACTGACTAAGATGTGAGTTTTTTGGAATAGTAGCCGTGTTAGTCTGTGTTTCAGGCATATCAGAAAACAAATAAAATAAACAAAATAAAATAAAAAACACTGTAGCACTTTAAAAACTAACTGCTATATTGATCCACGAAAGCTAACAATAAAAATATAGCAGTTAGTCTTTAAAGTGCTACAGTGTTTTTTATTTTATTTTGTTTATTTTGTTTTGTTTTCTGATATGACTAAGATGTGTCACCTTTCTGGAGAAGGTTACTAAACAAGAGGTCCTATTAGTCATATATACATTATGAAACTTTACTGGGAGTTCAAGTCACTGGAAAAGGCCAATCTGTATGAACATGGGATGCTGCTTCTGCATCCACAATTTAAAATGCCAAGAACTAGCCTGGTGTTGTCTTTCAATATCAGGCCTGTGTTACCAGTAGGAAAAAGGATACCTTTACATATCAAAAAACAACCTGAATGTTGATGATATCAGTGTCAGCAATCAAGAAGTTCTACTCTATAGGATTCTCTTTACCATCCACAAATTTTCATCAAGCATGGGAAAATTCCAAAATTTGACTGCCTTTTTCATCAGTTAACCACTTCTTATCCAAACACAAAATAATTGGTATGGTTGTTTTCAGTATTCTCTAGGTATCTCTTGGAAAATACAGATTATCATTAAATGCTGAGATGAAACCTCTGTTTGTGGGGGACCAATTTAAAGATGCTTATTTATCTAGGTAATCATATATTTATGGGTGAACTGGTCCCTGAACTGATTGCAGGTGTGTATGGAGAAGAGCAGATTCTAATTCAAATTTCAGATTGTGGATTTCATGCATTTAGAAAGGAGGTATTTCTTCGTTCTTCCTATCTGCATTAAGAACCTTCCTCCTTCTCTTTGTTGAAGCATTGTACTAGTCAAACTTGATCTTTATTGCTGCTCTCATTTTTGAATCTGAGTTGATATCAATGTTTCAAACACAAAATGATTAATAAATTCTGGTATTAAGGAGTAAGCTGGAAGAAGGCTTCAAAATATTAGTTGTTCCATTCATCTTGATGCAGCAAATACAGCAAATACAAAACAGCAAATACAGAAAAATGTTGAACATGAGAACTCAACATAATTTATGTCAATCCAAAAGGCACAGCCAGTTAAGTGTCCTAATTCAAGTCATTTTATTTCTTCCCTAAGCTTCAGGTAAATTGACAGTAAATCCAATTTTGTGAAGAAATGTCAACACTGTACACCCCTGTGAGTGATCTAAAATCAGGTTTTGCAACAAGAATTGATACCTTTTGTTTAGATCTGGATGCGTTGTGCTACACTTAAAAGCACTTGAAAGGAATATAGCTAAAACTTTCTTCTGAATACAAATGATTAAGAGTGCTTTGTTCTGGGTACAATGAGTAAAAGAACTCACATTTGTATACATTTATTAAGTACTAACAATCCAATACAGAGTAATACAGAGAAGTACTACATGTCCACACAATTGATCTGAAAGGTAGATTTCTTCTAGGCACTTGAATTTCTTTGTTCCTAAGCAATAAAAATCCAGAGAACATGTTGAACTATAGTTGTGATAATTGCTTTGTGAGTTAACTGATGAAAAAAAAAATTCAGGTTCTGGGATTTTCCTCCATTTGTATCTCTGAACTGTGTGTGGTAGCATGTTTCATTCCAGGATTGGTTTATTGAGTCAACAGAGACACATCCATCAACTGAGAAAGTGACTTCCAGGAGAAATCTGTGCTCGGATATGAGTAGCAGATGATGATGACTAGTGAGCACTAGATGGTATTCTGTAGTAGTCCATCTTGATTGCTGACACTGGTGTCATAGTAGTTCTGACTGTCCTGTGCTATTCTTTTTCCTGCTGTCAATGTGGCACAAGATTGCAAGGCTATATTAGGCCATTTCCTGGCATTTGTTTGTGCTTTGTTTCATCAAATAAAAAAACTCAATTTTTGAAAGGTGTTTCCGCTGCAATTATTTCATTGAAAAGAGCTGAGAGGAGAATGAATCACTGAACACACACACACACACACACACACACACACACACACACACACACACACACACACACACACACACACACACACACACACACACACACACACACACACAAAATGATCAAGTGACCTCTACTATAGTTGCTAGTGGTAGAGACAGAAATATGAGCCGGTGAGACATAGCTGTAGTTTTTCTTTGACACAACACTTTTAAGTGCTCTTTTGGACTTCATGAAATGGTAAAGCAAGTGTGTAAGAGAATGAAGTATGTATAGGAAGAAAAACATACCCATAATCTCTTTGGCATACTATTTGTGCAGCTGAATTAGACAATATTCCATAAGATAAAACAAAAAGGGGGCACAAATTTATTTTTGAAACCAGGTTTCATATCAGCATCAAGTTTGCCATGATGGTAGTAAACAATCTGGGTGCTTAGCCAGCAAGAGCTCCTGTATTCATATGCCTGCAATAAAAACATTGTTGGGATGTCATTATTTGTCTTTGGAACATGTTGCTCCATTTTGTGGGCTAAGTCAGTCACACTTTCTTAATGTTGCCTTATTTAACTTGCATATGCTATTGTCACCCCATTCTAAGAAACAGGCAGGACACTGATATGGAAAAAACCAGGGCTACTTTTATTAACAAAGATACAAGAAAACAACTGAAGGGCATCAAAGTACGGAGAAGCCACCTATGTGATGTACCTAAGAGGAATCCTCACCTGGGAGGTGATCACTCCTAGGCCATGCCGCGCCACGCCTCCCCTTCCGAGCAGAGGGCCTGGAAGCCTTTTAAGTACTATGCCATCACCTTTTTTCTTCCATACTAATCAGTAGGTTGTAATAACTCTGATGTAGGATTCACTTTTCTTTTCTCCACCACCACCCCATTTTTCCTGGAGGAAACACTTATACCAATTCTAAACTCCTACATTTCCCCACCTTGGATGCGGCTGAAAGGAAAATTGGACATGGATGTGGGTCAAAGGAAAGAAATATTTTATTTGTAAGAGAAAAGTGTATATGTACTCTGTGGATGTTAAAAGAAACAAAATAAAATCATGAAACCTTGGTAGTATTGGAAGAGCTTCATCAGCCACTGGATGAAACAGGAAAAGTCTGTTGCTACTCACCTCTGTAGCTTTCAGTTCCTGAAGGACCAGCTTGGCCTTCAACCACTTCCTGCAGTTTTGCAGCCATCAGAATGAAGAACAAAAGCAATTGGTGCTATCTAAAGATGGGAGCACATATCCCCAGCCTTGGCAGATCTGCACTGGCTTCCTGTTCCCTTCCTGTTCCCTTCCAAATCTAACATACAAAGCTCTACACCATTTATGACCTTATCATCTGCTGGAGCATCTCTCCCACAGAACAACCATCTGCATAACTTATTCATTTAAATCAGCACAGTTCCATGAGATGACCCTGAAGTTGGCAAGAACCTTCTCGGTTGCAGCATCTACACATTGGAATTTGCTGTTGGTAGATCTGCGCCATCATTGGACATTTAAAAAACAACAACTAAAACCATCACTTTTTAAAGAGGCATTTAGGGACATCATCCTCATAGCCAATTAGTTGTTTTGTTTAAATTTACAACATTGTCCTGCATCAGAGGTTGTCAGAGTTTATTGTTTGTTGTTATGCTTTTTAAAAAAATTGCTGTATGCCAGACATTTGCAACCTATGGCCCCCGTGCCCTCACTGCTCCTGGAATTTGAAATAAAACACATCACATTCATGTGCAGAATGCTGCTAAATGTGTTCTGCACATGCACGGGGTGCATTTTACTTCCACTTCTGGGTGGGAGGAACCATGTGACCAGCTGTCCAGGAGGTGTGGTCAGGCTTGTGACCTGAAAATGTTGAGAAATGCTGCTGTATACCAACCAGCGTATAAAATATCACAGATGGGCAGTAAATAAATAAATAAATAAATAGGGGCTGCAGTGGCTCAGTGGTTAAGAAGCTTACCTTGTTATCTGGAAGGCTAGCAAGTCGGCAGTTTGAGACCCAGGTACTGCATGCTAGATTGAGCACCTGTCTCTGTCCCAGTTCTTGCCAACCTAGCAGTTTGGAAGCAAGAAATTTAAAGTAGATAAATAGGGACCACTTTGGTGGGAAAATATCTTGGGGACATGAAAGTAGCCTCATTCAGGCATCCCCTGAGAGGAGCTTCGCCAGCAAAAAATCCTTTCAACAGAGAATAATTTCTGACATGAAACTATTATTATTCTAATTAATTAACAAAAATCACCCGTTTATTAAAGCTAAGAACATCTCATACTACTAGAAGAGCACAGTATGTACTATTCCTTCACTGTGACCTGACACGATGGTATCTTGAAAGCTGCTATACAAATGGAGACATCAGGAAGAGTCTGCAGGTGAAAAAAACTAACAATAGCAGTAGTCAAACTACTGGGAGTCAACATTCAAATTTTAAACTTCTATAATGAGGTCATTTTAAAAAGCACTGGGTAAAAAGCAGGAACAGAACAGAATGTGCCAGAACAGGCATTTGTTAGTAAAAATTGATGCTGGAATTAATGGCATTGATGGTGTGAGGATGTGGACTGTGGTGTGAGTGCCTCTGTCTGTGGGCTGTCTTACCTGGCCTATGACCCACCTAATTCCACACCACGAACTTCCCAGTGCAACTAGGAGAGAGGGGCTTGGGGGATGCCATGACTGGGGAGCCCACACTACAAGAATATGACTGCCTCAAGTAATGAGCTCAGACAGAGCCCCTGGAGGAAGGCACCTGGATAAAAAGAACAGATCTAGAGGGATCCAGGAGCCCCTGAGATCTGGACAATATGAAGGAGATGCTGGAGGGAGAAAGAAAAAGTGTGAGGGAGACAGTGGTGCAGAGTGTTCACATGGGTGACCTGCTCCTCAATGTTGTGAATAAAGAAGAGGAGTTTGAAGTGAGCTCTTGGGGGTGGTGGTGGCCTAGAGCAGTGTTTCCCAACCTCTGGTTTTTGGACTTCAATTCCCAGAAGCTTACATCAATTCACTAAAGCACTGTTTAGCCAATGTACTGACTGAGGCCCCTGGAAACTGAAGTCCACTGATATTCCATGGAACATAGTTTGGGAAATGCTGCTCTACAAATCCAACTGAGGCCTACCAAGTTGAGAGAAGTCTGAGGAGAGAAGTCTGAGGAGCCTCTGCCTCCCAGGGACTATACAAGGAGAGCCCCTGGACAGGAAATTTGGTGCAACTGAGGGTCCCCAGAAACCAGAAGGAGAAGCTCCTCAATCCCTATCAGCCTTCATAACTCTCCTATTGTGGAGAGTGCAAACAGTGGGAGAGGAGACTCAGTAACTACCAAGCTGGAGGAAACCATCAGCCATCCAGTTGAGATGCTACCAGAAACACCACCAGCAGGTATATCAAAGCCAACAGCAACCAACTCAGGGAAAAACAAAAAAGAGATTCACCATGTTACTCTTGCTGCAGACATACTGCCTTTTCCTCTTGCGAGTTTTTCGCCTTAGACCAGACAGGGCAATTCTAGTAAAAGACCCCTAGGGTTGATCTCAGTGAAGATAACTGGAAAAGTTGGGAACATGGTTTCAGTAGACTTCAATATTAGAACCCAGACAGTTATGGAAATTAGTCTGGGGCTAGTTAAAAACAATTTCGTTGTTGTCCCTGAACCTTTTTCAATAAACCCTGGTTTGTTTCAAGCACTGATGATATCATTTACAGAGCAAGTAATAGGAAATGAAACAGCTGCTGACATGACTTGGGCCAGCAGTTCTCATAGATGGACACACATTCCAACAGCATTTGAGACACTGGGTAAATATTAGTTTTTCTTTAACACTTGAGTGCCCCCAAACCTGACAGAACAAAACACAATGACCCGGAATGGAGAAACTCACCCGATTAAGCAATAACGTGTGATTAGCTATGACTAATGCAGCAAACTACAAAATCAAGTCACTGTTCTGGGAAGAAAATCAATACTGCACATAACAGCCTAGAACAGTAATTTCTGAGAAGGACAGCACAACAAAATCCACCCCACTCCATCACACTAGAGGAGACTTGATGCAACCAACCACAACCATCTTTAGGAACCACACCTGAGCACAAAATTGATATCAGGCAAAACTGTAATTGTGTAAGGCAACCCAACAAAATCCACCTGCTCCATTATACAGTACTAGAGGGGATCAATGCTACAAGGGCCAAAATGGCCCCAGAAATAGCAGTCAAGTGCCCATTTGGGGCAAAAAAAAGTTTTTTCACAAAACAGTACAGAACTGTGATTTTTGAGCAGAGCAACCCAAAAAAAATCCAACACGATAAAGAAGGACATTTCCCTGATGTTAGGGTTTATAATGAGCCATGGGTTCTCATTCAATTTCACTCGTTTGTTTTCATGTCAGAGATTACGCTGGGTTGAAATCATTTTTGCAGGGGAGGCTCAAACGAGGCTCCTTTCATATCCCCCATTGTGCAGCTCTCGGGTACTGAACCTGTTTTTCCAGGATCCAAGCCTAGTACCTTAACCACTAAGCTACCGGGGAAGCTGCTATCAATTTCACTAACAGTCAGCTTTATCTGTCTTAAGAGTTTTGCTCTCTAGGAGCCACAATCAATACTTAGGAGATAGTCATTAGTATGCTGTCAAAAAGAATTTCTACAACCCTGTCTACTCCAGGTGAATTCCTCTTCCATATCTATCATGGATAATTAGACTTGTCATCTCTACAATTCATCTAGCATTTTGGACCAGATTTCATTGCAGAATATTTCAGCATCTGCTCCAGCAATATTAATATCAGCTAACCTTTGCCACCCAATCTCACACACCCCAAACAAAATACACAGACTCAAGCGTGGAAGAAAACAGGGCCACTTTATTACAGAACTGTAATAACGTCCCTATCAGGGGCCAGAAGTCCAGAGGGGGTTACACTGAGAACCCGGGAAGTTGGAAAGAAGCTTTGACCCCAGTTGGGGTCAACCCCTACTCATCCCTCCAACTTCTGGGTCTGTACCCCAAAACCCAGGAGGGATCCTCAACCCCCTCTGAACTTTCTGCCAATGCCAATGGGTGTGTGATGCGCCTGTGGTCCCCCTTCTGGACACCTATGTATGCCCCGACATAGATCCCTAATGAATATTTTGTAGCCCTTCCAGCTCAGCCTCCTCCTGTCCCAACAGAAGCAAGCAGAGTCCCTTCAAGAGATTTCCAAATGTTCAATAATGCCAACTCCCAATCTTGTGAGGACTGCCATGATTTTGGCATTGAGAATAATCCTGGAATGCTCGACTCCAAAGGACAACAAGGGTGACATACGCACCACCAAGCTTGCATAGATTGGGAGGACTTCTGAAAAGAGACAATAAGCTCTGGGCCACTCAGTCTGAATTTGAGGAAAAGCGTGCTCCACCTCATCAATGATGTCTTCCTCCCTGTTACTCCCCAGTGCTTCAGCCTCCCAAGTGCACCACCACCACCTGAGGTTTGTCGTGAATTCCGAAAGTGTCCAGCTCTTCCCACAGGTGCAAGAAGCTCCAGCCAGGGCAGCCATCTCACACCACATTGTGCTTTAACATGGCCAGGTGTCTCCCAAGGAAGGATGTCCCAGCCCTTGCTGCTGCTTCCTTAACATGTACATCCCCACAATCCAGATGGTCTCCCTCAAACTGGGGTGTCCACCTGAAAACAGGGAAAAACCCATTAACCCCAACCATTGCAACTTAAACCCGAAAATATACTTACTGCGGCTGAGGGAGCTCCCATATGTAGGCTTTGAATTTGTTAGACATTCACCTACTCGCCTGCTTTATAGAATTCTCACTGAAACCCAGGGCTGCCCAATTCTCAAGAAGTGGGAGGCAAACCTCCAGCCCTTCACATCCGCTGCCTGCAGGGCCTTGGAAAGCACTGACCATAGCTGAAACGTGGTGAGAGGCTCCCCTCCTTTATGAACCAAGAATTTACCCGGCGATGAACCTCTGATGGACACAAATTCAGCCACTGCTGCTACTGGACAGATATCAGGCATAGCACATTTGCCTAGTACTAGGCACTTATCTGTCCCCTTTTGGTCTGTTTTAGAATAACGAACAAAAACATGCAACCAATTCTCCGTCACTACCATGTCCTCGAAGTCCAGGGCCTTAAAACCAGGTTCCCTCTTAGACTAAACTACCAGCTCACTAACTCTTAGGGCACCAAAAAAGGCTAATGATGTCGCTGCCCTGAAAAGACAACTTTCATAATCATCCGAGTATACCATTTCCCACACCTTAGCTATCCGAACCAACACCGCTGGAGAAAAGGAGATACATGAATCTGTAGCAAATTTACTGAGCCTATCCCAGCCTTCCAATGCCTTTCTAATTCTAAAATTGCTAGACTAGTGCTGAAAGCCCTTAGATTTAGAGAAAAAGCCAGGGCAGCCAATTTTACTTTGATTGTGCACACCAATAAACCTTTGGAGTGTAAGGAAACACAAAATTGAAGTAGGTGTTCCACTGGAATAGGCCACTCCTCCTCCAGACCTACCACCCTCCTGAAAGCCCAGAATTTCTCATGAGCTGCTGCATAGCTCTTCCTGCGATGGAGTAACATATGGCTTCCACTATCTGCTCTGTCCAAGAGCCCACACCTCATCTGGCAACTGTACCGGGTCTGGCTGCGCATGTGGGGCCAGTTCCCAGAAGTGGTCTGTTTGCTGCCGAGATAAAGTATCTGCTAATGAGTTGTCCACCTCCAGGATGTGCTTGGCTACAAGCAGTGTATTACCTGCAAGACATTTACTGACGAAACCTCTGAGTAACCGCATGACCCTTTTTGACTTGAACAAGAGCTTGCACAGGACCTGCACCACTACTTGTTATCACACCAAAATACTACCATCTAGTCATTCAGTGCTCAAAGGGAACTATTCAGCAAGACATAAAACATTCAACAGGACCATGTTCTAATATCTAGACTTGCTGGCCTGGATCTTTGGTCTGGAATGATTACAACAACAATGTTTCCTGTGAAAGTTCTGCCACTTGTACTGTTCCCTGTTGGTCTTGCTTGACTAGTGAATAGGGTTTGTTGGCCCCTTCCTACTTTTCTGAGATGAAAAAACAGAACTGGAGTGTGGTTCCAGTGAAAGATTTGTTGCTAGCTGGTGGCTCAGTGATTAAGAAGCTTGCCTTGTTAGCTGGAAGGCCAGCAAGTCGACAGTTCGAGACCCGGGCTACTGCATGATATTGAGTGCCCGTCTCTTTCCCAGCTCTTGAGGACATGAAAGGAGCCTCATTTGGGCATCCCCTGAGTGGAGTTTCTCCAGGAAAAATCCTTTCAACCCAGAATAATTTCTGACACAAAATTATTATTATTATACTTACAGGTATTTGTCAGCTTTCTTCCTTTTCAGAATTTGTTTGAGCCTATATGAATGGCAACTGAGGTGGATTCAGAAGTTTCTTTGTAAAGTTTTTTTTTGTCATGTGGATTTTTTTGTGCAGAATGGGTACCAGAATGTTGTTTCTGCAAAGTTTTTAGGCTTGCTGCATCAGCCCTGCCTAGTCACATCCAGAATTTCTTTGATTTAGCCTACTTGGAAGCTGCAGTCACAGGCTGTTTTTGCACAGTATTGGTTTTCTGTCCAGAATGGATACTCACCTGTAATTCCAGGAGATGATTTGTGGCTTGCTGCACAAGACCCCTCTAGTTACAAGTGAATCATAATTTAGTAGGTTTAATCCTATTCTGAAGTTGATACTTCAGTGGGCTCTTTGTAATATCGATTTTGTGCTCTGAATGTGTGTTAAAACATTGTACCTGGTGATATTATAATACTTTGTCCATCAATCCTGGCTTGTCCAAAGAGACAGATGAATGTTATAATTTGGAAGTACAGTAGCTGTTCTAGCTTATTTGAACAATATGGATTTTTTTGCCCAGAACCAACATTGGAATTTTGTTTCGGTGGCTGGTTTGTGGCTGGTTGTGTCAATTCCTTCTAGTTGGATAAGATGGCTGAATTTCATTGAGATGTCTTCCTCAGAAGAAACTGTTATGGACATTTTTCCACAATATAGATATTCTGACTAAAATGGGCACCAGACGGCTGTACTGAGAATGTTTTATGACTAGTTGCATCAGTTCATTCTAGTTTGATGGGATGAGTAAATTTTATTGGACTGTCCTAGTGATTAGTGGCCATTACAGGCTGTTTTGTACAATATGGATTTTCTGCCCAAAACAAATACTGGAATGTTGTTTTGGGGGACATTTAAAGGCTGGTTGCAACCATTCCCTCTAATCAGATGGTATGGGTAAAGCAAGTGTACATGTTTGTTAATTATTAAATTTCTCTTATAGGCTTGATGTGTAAAAATAGTACATAACAATGCACATGTACAATGTTTCTCTGATTATTTTTTTTTGTAGTTCATTTCCATTAAGCATTACAAGATCCCAACATTTGATGTGGAGGGGCTTGTCTGATTGTGCTCATTAAGGGAATTTCAAGTGAGAACTAATAACAGAGGTAAAGAAAATATCAAAAGTAGAACAGTGTTCGATGAAACAACTTGTACTACAACCATATATTCTGGGGCAAAAAGACGCTGATGTTTTAATACTGTATTGTAACACTTTGAACAGATCAGGATCTTTAAAAATTGACAGCCAGCTACTACAGTTTCATTGTGTAGCTAATTTTTCAAGAAACAATATTGGCAGTATTTCTGAGCAACTTGAAAGGAGTCATTCCAATGTTTTTACAACTATTTAGTACAAAAATATGACAAATTTGGCCTTTGCCCATAGACATCTCCTCCTCCAAACCACCAAAATATCTCCCAATACCCCTGGAGTCCTTCAACATCCCAACCACAACCTCCCCTGTTCATACCAGGGAACATGTGTGTCTGTGTGGGAGGGTGTTCCCATGTTTTGAAGAGCCCCAGCATCTCTACCCCTAACTGCCATTTTTACATTTCATAAGACCAAATGAGAGCAGGATTTGCAGAGCTAAGGATGGGATGTGGTAGTCCTTTTCCCCACCCCGGTTCAGCACATCAGTACAGGAACCAGCAATTTCCCCTGTCAAAATGAATGAAGGAGGTCTGGAAAAAAATAGACTGTATGTTTCCCTTGAGATAGTTCATATTAGAGCCAAATTTTAGTGGGTTAAACTTAAGCTGTGGTCAGTCTTGACACCTCTACATTTTTTAATCAGGGGAGAGAGAAAGATGAAAAATCATGCCAAAAAAAAGGCAAAATTTGAGAGAACTGGTGGAGGGATTCAAAAATTATTCACATATCTGAATGAGACCATACATAGGTTAAGAATCTCTGTACTACAACCATTTTGTGAGGAGAAGACCTTAGATGCTATCAAATCAATTTTGAGTTATAATGACAGAATACAAATCATTAGCCCTCATTTTAAAATAGAAGAATAAGTCTGGTGCTCTGGCAATAATATTAATAATAAAAAGTAATAAATGTGATAATAACGAATACTGCACTGGGTGCCAGTACTTCCTTTATTATTATTTTTAGTTTAAACCACTTTCAGATTTAAAGTGGTTTACAGTAAGCAGTAAAACATTGTAAGATTACATAAAGCCATTGAAATGTTCAAGTAAATAACAAAAATAAAGCAGCTGTAGCAATTAGATGGAACTCTCAGCAACAGATAAAATATTAAATAGTAATAACCAAGAAAAAAGCTACAGAGCCATCAATCATCCAACAAACTATGGGAATGAAAAGGCCTGAAAGACCAACAAAACTCAAAGCTAAACAGTTCACTGTGGACCATATTCTCGACACGATGGACCACTGTAGAGAAAGCCTTATGCTTATCTGGTTACGTTTATTCTTGCCTTTTAACAATGCAAGGGTTTTTAGAGTCTACACGACAAGTATACAGTATCTGTAATATTCTGTTGCTTTTCTCACTATTACTTGCATTCATGTATTTTTTAAAATGATGTTTCAGTAGCTTTTTTTACTTTTTAAACTTAAATGTGTTTTTTTAAAGATGGCAATCCTTTTTAATTACTCTGTTCAAGGGATTTGGTGCTCTCATTTGATGAACACTTTCACTGTGCAAAATCATACCTTTTTTAGCCTATGAAAGAAAAGAACAAGATGTTCAGCAGTGATTCAGGTTTGCTGGTGTGGAATCAAATGATGGAAACATTATTGGGATAAGTCAGTGGTGGCGAACCTATGGCACAGATGCCAGGGAGAGCATTCAGAGCCCTC
Source organism: Furcifer pardalis (assembly GCA_030440675.1). NCBI lineage: Eukaryota > Metazoa > Chordata > Lepidosauria > Squamata > Chamaeleonidae > Furcifer > Furcifer pardalis. Next base: position 127,864,209 of record CP126891.1, read on the forward strand.
TCTGTGGGCATGCATGCCACTGCCCCAACACAATTTGCCCCGCCTCTCTGCCCAGCAGCCCAATGCTATACAACTGCCAGGGGAAGAAGAAGCCAGGGCAGGATGAGGACCTTGCTGCCCCTCCCCCTGTTCCTACACCAACTGCCAGGGGAAGAAGAAGCCAGGGCAGGATGAGGACCTTGTCGCCCCTCCCCCTGTGCCTATAGTATACCAACTGCCAGGGGAAGAAGAAGCCAGGGCAGGATGAGGAACTTGCCACCCCTCCCCCTGTGTCCACCCCAACATATTATATTGTAATGTATTGTCTGTAAGCCACCCTAAGTCGCCATGGTGAGTGGACGGCAATATAAATTTGAAATAATAATAATAATAATAATAATAATAATAATAATAATAATAATAATAATAATAATAATAATAATAATAATAATAATAATAATAATAATAATAATAATAATAATAATAATAATAACGGGAGTGCTTCCTCCCTCCCCTCAGCACAGAGTTTGTCCTGCCCTAACAGCCCAATGGCAGCACTTCCTCCTTTCCCCCAGCACAGAGTTCACCCAGTCCCTCTGCGGCACGGATGGAAGCCTGTTGAGTTTGGGCATTTGGTCTCTAAAAGTTTCACCATCCCTGGGATAGGTAGTCACTGGGATGGTTGTGGGATTCTAAGAGTTGTAGTGCAATAAGGTAACATTTCTGAGTTTCAACCAGCTCTGTGGCTGAACTTTTAGGTTGTAGCTAAGATGGCTTGGCTTTTAAGGCTGCTGCATTTATCTCTGTATTCTACATGCTTTTTTTAATAAATGGCTTTAGTTTTTACTGCCGTACAATCTTTTTAGCCACTTTACAAAAAGATGTTAACATAAATTCAGCCCAGGAAGGCAGGACTTTGTCCCGCACCACCTGAGGACCATCTGGGGATGGGCTGGGAGGCTGCCTTGACAGCTGTGCTGGGAGCACCTCTCCGCCCCTGACTGGCATTTGAAAAGGCAGCCTAGGAAGGCAGGACTTTGCCCTGTGCCACCCACGGACCACCTGGGGATGGACCAGGAGGCCGACTCGACAGGTGTGCTGGGAGCACCTCCGTCTTCTGGCTCCCGGGATTCCGTCCTTGGCTGCATTTGAAAGGGCAGCCCGGGAAGGCAGGACTCTGCCCCCGCCACCCAAGGACCACCTGGGGATAGGGGTAGGATTTTGCTGCAGCCGCACCTGGACTTAATTGCAGTTATGGTAGAGAGGATGTAGATTGGCATTGGAGTGGTATTCTGTATTGTATATTGTCAAATTGATTATTTTTGTATTGGGTATTAGGTATTGATTATATTGTGATTTTATTGTTTATTCTGCACTGAGTGTTATTGATGGATTGTATTCTGATTATATTGTGTATGTATATGCATGACTGTGAGCCGCCCTGAGTTGGATATCCTCTGATTGGGCAGGATATAAATATAAAAATTAAATTAAATTTTAAATTAAATTAAATTAAATTAAATACAATAATGTAATTACATTCTGTCATGATAAAAAAATGAATGCTTTCGCTGTTTAAGGAAGTTATTCATAACACTTCCAAGTACACTTTTCAATTTCACTTCCTTCATGAACTCATTGCCAATAACCATAGCCAGTTCTAACTTTAACTCAGCTAGCATTGTTAGTTTGAAAGCAAACTGTTTAAGATTTTGTTTGGGTTTCCCTTAAATGTCAGTGATGTGACAATATATGTTGAAGTGCAGGCAGTCAAGAAGACAGTCCACATAGCGAATTGCCCAAAGAGAATCCAAAAAATGTTGAGTTGTACCGACCCATATCAACAAGCCAATTCTAGTAGCTTTTGTCTTCATGTGAGGAGCAGAAGTTTTGTAAAGTTATTGGATCTTAATTGTCCTTTCAAGACCAAGCCATTTCATAACTTTGTTTTATTGCTAGTGGGAAAGGTCACAACTATATATAGCTGAAACAATTTGCTCACCCAGCTTGTTAAGTTGGTTCTGACTTGACAGCACAAAACACTCATACACCAAGTACTGTGAAGATCCTCAGAGGAGTGACAGGTTATTGTTCTACCCAACCAACAGGACCTGCACCTTGACTCTCTGAGCCTTAACTCCTGAGCTGCCTGACTTCAGTGTGAAACAAATAATTCTCTGTAGTCTTTTGATTAACTGTTATGGATCCAAGAGCAAAAACATGTTCTTGCTCTTGAACATAAAGAGCTGAAGAGAGCAAAGAAGGTATTGTTCATTAAGGCAGGGTATCCATTTCTACTTGTCTACATTACTGTGATGGCAACACACAATTGGGGTAGGTGGGTGTCCATTTCACATTATTAACAGTCTGTTAACAAACACAAACTGCAACAGTTTAACATTCAAGATAATCAGCCTTGCAACTTCACAAGCATAAAGGAGGAAGAACACAATGAATAACTACAGTGGAAAGCAATTCATTCCTACTGATGTAGCCCATAGTTTTAGCAGCACGGGAGGGAACAGCCGTCCCTGTGGTGAGTGCGTATGTGCAATAGTTGGCCTGCGACCATTCAGTATTTCCCAGAGAAATCACAGAGTTCTCTCAGACTGCAGCAGCACATAATCTCTTTGAAGGTTTTCCTCAGCTCTTGACTCCGAAATGCATAGATCAGCGGATCGATGATAGAATTGCACATGATGAGAATGAGGTACAAGTTAAAATGGGACATGAAACAGATGCAGTATGGATTCTGAGGACATGAGATGTAGAAAAGCAAGTGGAGGAACAGTGGGGCCCAGCACACCACAAACACACCGATCAAAATGGTCAAAGTGATGGCCCCTTTCATGTTGGCACCCTGACGAACTGGGCCAGTGCCTGGGAGAACTGCAATCTTTTTCATATGCAGGCGTGCCAGCATAAACATGTGGACATAAAGAGAAGCCATGAGGACTAGCATGGTGAAGAAGACACTGATGAGGCAAATGAGAACAGCACTGCTGTCAGAGTAAATAATGAACAGAATCCCTGAAACAGTGCAAGCAGCCCAGGTGCAAGTGATGATGATACCTACGCGCCTCATCGTCATGATGTTGTGGTATTGGAGAGCATAAAAGATGGTGAAGTACCTGTCCACTGCGATGGAAAGCAGGCTACAGATGGAGGCGAGCAAGGAGCTGCAAATTACAGAGTCGATGATATTGTCAATGCTCACAGTGAAGCTCTGCGCACCTGCTTCCGTGTTGTTCAACAAGGTGATCACAATAGTTTCTGAGCCATTTGAGACGCTCACCAGCAAGTCCGCCACGGCCAAGCTGCAAATGAAAAAATACATTGGTGAATGCAGATTCTTGTTCTTGGCTATGGCCACGATTACCAGAACATTCTCCAGCAGGCTGACAAAGCCGAGAGTGACAAACACTTCTGGCGAGACAAAAAGTTGCTCGTAGCACCCTTCGGAAGAGTAACCCTTCCCGATTGACTGGTTCACGCCGCTGCCATGGAGGGTGTAGGTGTGATTCCAGAAGCCCAGTGGCTGGTGAACTCCATAGTGGTAGGTAAAGTTCATTTTACAAAGCATATGTCCACGAGCAGATGGTGCTTTGCCAACTACTTCCTTGTGAATTAAATCCACGGATCTTTTGTTTCCTCCTCTTTGATTGGTTCCTTGTGGTTTTTGCCAGTGAAAGAGTAGAACTAATATGTAGGTTGCTGATCCAAGCAGTGGAAAGGTGGAAAATAGTTGGAAATCAGACTCCAATAGGCAAGATAAAGATGCAGTGTTCTGTAATCATGCCATGTTTATCCAATCACACCTTCGCTTATATTCTCTGGGAAAATGCAGCTGAATGCCGTTTCCCTCACCAATAGCCTGCAGTTTCAAGATGCTCATTGATATTCTTTGTCAGATGAAAAACCACAAGATAAAAAAAATGCTCCAAACCCCTGTCTGCTGAGTTAAGACATCATTTGAAGCCTTACATGCTACTCAGCTTTCTGTGCAATGCCTACTTGCTTGCTTCTGATGCTGCTTATACTATGTGGTGTGTGCAGGGGGGGAAGGGGGGAGGTAACTAAAAGCATGCCACACCTCCGATTTTGTCAAGAGCCAGTAGAAAGAAAAGTAGGTGTGAGGGCAGGTGGTGCCAAATGGATCTGAGATTTCTGCAGAGTTTTCTGTGCTGAACTGCACAGAAAAAAGAGCTGCATTTGTGTTCTTAAGGTTTTTATAGAGAGTTGATTGTACTCTGCAAGAAAGAAGTTAGCAACCACAGATTACTATATAGTAATGAATGAAGGATAACTCAGTATGTAAATATTTATAATCATTTAAACAATAAATATAGAGGCAATTAAAAGTAAATAGAATAGAAAAAAATTATAATTTTTAAAAATATGTTTAAGTGTTGTTGACATCTTTACATACAACTATCAATGGTTTTCATATTAAAATTTCTTTTTATTTTATTTTTGTTTTCTTTTTCATATTAACATTTTTTATAATTTATTTGAACAATTTTGTAAGTTTCAATTAATTGTACTTTACTCACAGCATTTTTTTAATCTCATTTTTTAAAAAAAGGTTTTTATAGTGAGTTGATTGTACTGTTAGCATCACATCTGTCCCCATAAAGACACGCAAGGTGGAAGAGGAATTCTTGCTTGATATTGTTACCAGTCAGTCCTGTTTTATTTTGACCATGTCCTGTTTGAAAGTGCTTTGGTTAGGAAACAAAGTTCACAGAATCCCGACCCCGCACCCAACATCGCAGGGAATGAGACAGGCAGGTGGGCAGACTTTACTTCAAATAGCCATGTCACAGTGAGTAACACACTCAACCAGAATGCAGTGTGAAAATAAAAATAATGTAAGATAACAGTAATTTTATGTAAACATGAAAAGAATAAGACCATCCATGCCAGTTCTGTTGTATGATTTGATTCCTTAATTTTTTAAAAAACCAAACCTCCAATCAATATATTCAAATTCTAATTACTAAAGATATGAATGTATTGATTGTACGGACTCAAAAACCCAGTGGAACATTGATGTTTTCATTGTTTTCATTTGAATTTTATGATGAAAAGAGGTTTATGAATAAATGTAGAGGACGTTTGAGAATGATTGTCTTCATTCCTTGGGAACAAGCCACAAAATAGCATTCTACACAGAAATAATTCTGTTGGATTAATTTGCCTTTTTACCATGAGAAAATTATTACCACAAGAGGATATCTCTCTATGGAGCAGAGCTTTTTCCACCTTGCCTTTCAATTTCCAGTCTTTTGTAACATCACACTTCAGGTTTGGGTGAATTTTAGCAGATGAACCTGCTGTAGCAGCATGGAGAATTTTTAGAAAATGTGGACCTGCCCTTGTGTCGGGGACAGGTCTTCTTCTTATGCATAGGCAACTTGGGTTCCTTCCTGGCTAAGACTCCTTTGCTTTGACATGAGAAAATGTTTCCGGTTGGAAGCTCCAATAACATGAAAATAGTTTGTTAGAATAATAGATGATCCAGAAACCCCTAGCCATGACCAAAATGGCTGGGAGTTTCTGGGATCTGCTGTTCAAAAGGAGAACTGTGAACAAGCTGTGCCCTGTTCAGTCATTTTTCCACCATATGAGAGGGGAGGGTGGAGGATACATTTGGTAGCCCTGCCAACATGGTCATGATTTTGATGTCTTAGACTAAAGGTTCCAAACCTTTTGGCATTGTGGCCTGAACGATGCCCCGCAGACATCTAAGCAGGTCAGTCATGCGGTTCCTCCCACCATAAATGCTGCTGTAAAACATGTCCGTGGCTGTCATAAAGGTGTTTACGACAACTGCAGGGTGCATTTATGGCCTTGATTATGGCAGGCATGTGTGTGTTTATGCATGTGCAGGCGCATTTACACATGTGCAGGCACATTTCAGGCCTGTCATAAATGCATCTGCTTCCGGTAGCAGTTAGGGTGGCAATGAGCCACATGAAATGGTGCCGTGGGCTGGGTCTGGCCCACAGGCCATAGGTTGGCCACCCCTGCCTTAGACCCACTACTGTCCTCCACACATGGCAGTAAACATCTAAGCAAAGAAATGTCTCCTACACTTCTTGGCTCTCTGTGTGATTTAGAACACAGTGAAAAGCAGTAAAGCATCCTCATTACAAGTAGCAATGTGGATAGGGTCAATCCTATCATTAGGCAAAATGAGGTACCTGCCTGAAGTGGACATGCCCTTCTCATCATGAGGTCTCTGGCTTTTTATATGTTTGGTTGACCTCAGGGACATTGTTGTTAATATAGTTCTTGAGAAGTTGACCTCAGGGAGGTTTCTGTGGGCACTGGGATGTGAGCGCCATCTTTGCATCATGTGGAGATGTTCTAAGTGGTGTGTTCTCCTCCTCCCTTCCTGGATCACATAATAGAGGCAGCTGCTGTTGTGCTGGCAAAGGGGCAGTGTTTCTTCTCACCAACATGTCTGATGTGGTTTCTTGAGCTACCATGCTCCAACTGCTTCTCAAAAATCTTCCGCATTTGTGTCCATTGCTCCTCTCACCCCCTCCGAATGGAATAGGTAGATGAAATACAAGTGAGAAACATGACATTTAAGATTATCCTAGGCAATACTAACATTCTCTTGTTTGTGTCAACTATTTATGACTGCAACTGATTGTGAATGTTCATGTGGTGCAGTGATGAAAAGATTAGTTCCATACACTCATCTGAGTTCACCAGACAAATCAAACTTTATCAGCTTTCTATATTGTTTTACTTCAGGGGGTGGTGGGTGGTTGTTCTATTATTGCTTCAGAATTTGCTGCCAGCATAAAAGAATGAACTGCAACTGTGTGATCCTCTCAATGGAACAGATACACTTAGCATTAACAGTAAACAAAAACCAAGGAGCATAAAGAGACCATGCTGTTTCCAAAGCTTTAAGGCTACATATACGTAGATACTCATTATCAGAAGCAGAAAGTCTACTTAACAAGCCATTTAAGAGCTATTATGGCTGGCTATGCATGTAAATTTAAAGTAAAAATGAAAATGTTTTCATTTTTAAAAATACTGTACAGTCAAACCTCGCATAAAGAGCGCCTTGCTTAAAGAGTAACTCGCTTAATGAGCAGAATTTTCTCTGAATGTTCGCTTCACTTAACAAATAAAACCAACCAAAAATTCGCTTAACAAATAAATCGGGGTTCACAATGCCCCCCACAATTGGTCACTTACAATGGTGTTTTGCTTAAAGAGCAAACTCACTTAAAGAGTAATCCAGTGGAACACATTATGCTCTTTAAGCGAGGTACAACTGTATTGAAAGTCTGTGAAAGGAGTTTGCCTCATCTGGGAGAACGGGAACAACAAACAATATCTGCTGTCATTTATCATGTTGAAGAAGGCTCAGAGTTAGTTAGGCAACCAACCAACATCATTGTGTCTCTTTCATTCAGTTATTTAATTTAAATTTAATTTAATTTAATTCTCATACTTGTATGCCGCCCAATCAGGAAACCCGACTCAGGGCAGCTCACACAATATTATGCAGTAAACACAATAATACAATATACAATATAGACAATAATTATACCATATTGATCCTAAACAATCACATAACTTTATATAAAACAGTACAACAATACAATAGTACAATGACCTCTCCATTCTGGCAGCAGGCAAATCCGAGGGTGGTGGTGGCAAAGTCCTGTTGTGTGCCATTCTATTGACCTTTTGTGCCTTGGCCCAGGGTGGAGCCCAGGATGCTGGTGGTGGTAGAGGGTCCCGGCACCTGGTGCTTTGCCCCAGCCACAAGAAAGTCCATCATAGGGGATATCACAGAGTAAACAAAACAAAAAGACAAAAAATGTTGTGGCACCTTAAAAACTAACTTCTTGCAGGGCACACATCATTTCTGGGTGGGACTCTCTCAAGTTCTCCCATTTGATGGGTTTGTTCTTCTGGTTTCAGGAATGACCCTTGGTTTTAGCCTTTTTGGCTCTTTAGGAATCTATATGGTGAGGTCCCTTGGCTGGTAATAAGGGAGGGAAGAGCCCGAGGGAAGACTGTTCTTGGATGCTGCAAATTCAACATGTGCAGTAAGGACCATTCCTTCTCCACTCCATTTTGGGGTATCTTCTGAGTCTCCCACTTCACTCTGTTCCTCTTCCTCCTACCAGCCAATTGCCCCAGTTCCTCCTCTGCTTTCCCTATACTGTATTCTTTATCGGAGAGAGGACTTCTCTTACCTCTCTCTTCTTGCCTCTCTGAAACTCCCTAATTTCCATTCTCCAGTGGATAATTCTCCTGGGTAATGCCTAGGAGAAAGGATCCATCCTGTGCCCACCAAATAGCTTTGGTAGGGACCCATAGAGGGTCAGAGGGACATGGAGGTGGGCCATTCACAATGACCAAGTATGCCTGCTCCAAAAAGATTTATTCACATTTCCAAGCATTTTTTAATTTTTCACCATAAAATTCATCACTGTGATACAGGTCCCATTCCATACATTTTCATTTAGATTTAATCGTAACCAACCTTCTCTAGTTTTGAGCAATGAGGTTTTATAGTATTTTTCAGCATCAATACATAAAACTACTTGATCCTATGGTTGCTAGGCTGCAAAACTTAGTCATGCTTGTTTTCAAAAATTGCAGACAGAACAGGAAAGAAAGGAAAACTGGCTTCTCCCACCCATTCCTTCTACAATCTTTCTATTTTTATTAGCAATTATATTTATTAGCAATCATACACTGCCCCATAGCACTTAGTGCACTTAGTTCACAGGATAATTAGCATTTTTGTCCCCAACATGCTAGGTGCTTGTTTTACCAATCTCAGAAGGATGGAAGAGGCTCTACTACTCTAGGCATATCATGAGAAGACAGAAAGCAATAATGTTGGGAAAGGTAGAAAGCAGAAGGATTGATTCGAGATGGATTGATTCACTAAAGGAGAGCACTGACTTGACTTTACAAAAGCTGAGAAGGGATATTAAGGATAGGACAGTCTGGAGAGCATTTATTCTTAGGGTGTCCTTAAGTTGAAATCTTCTTGACAGCATGAAACAACAACAACAGGGGTCATCTCTTTGTAAATGAGAAATTCAAAAGTTGCAGTGCAAATTGCCAGGACATGCCCATCTAAAGACCTAAGCTAGAGATAGACATTACCATCAGTTTTCCAGCTTTCTTCCCCATTGGCATCTATTCCCCATTCTGAGAAGCTGTAATGTCTCTTCTACGGCTTAAAATTGCAACCTGCTAATGTTTTTTGGAAGCTTATCCTTTCATCTTTGGATCCACATTTCTTGTCACTAGAAAATAGCTTCCTGTGATAATCCTAGACTAAGCCCTGGTTATTCCCACTGTGATATTACTTGTGTGAATTTGAGGAAGACAAGCAACTTTAAGACTGCCATGACTGGCAAGTTCTAGTATATGAAACGGAATATCACCTGCAAGTCCTGCAGTATAATTATGTCAAACAAAAGAATTCTCAAATTATAAAGCTGTTTAAAAATCTCTAAAAGAATAGCCAAAAGGTAAAACCATTGCACTTTATCAAACAGGCAAGAAAGCACATGTTTAACAGTTCCCCATAAAATAACACCAACTAATATTTCCTACTTATGTTATCATAGTCCCAGCACATAAGCAGAACCTCAGAAGCAAAAAGCAAAGCATTAGATCTGGTAACAGATAGTGAGTCAGGGATACACGTATTTTTTTAATCTTTCCACTTTTATACCTAGCTCCCAGACATTCCTAGACATAAGTAACTTCTGGAAAGTGAATTTTTCATAACCACCAGCCCAATCCAGCTGTTACCAATCTCCTGCTACTTAAGAGACTCAAAACACCTTCTCTTAACAAGGCAAGCATTCCACAAAGATAATCATTGGAGCTGTGCTGATTCCTTCTGTTTTTACCCTTAGCATTTCCCTTCCCCCTGGCCTTACAGTTAAACTGTTTTAGTCCTTTCAGAAAGGTACAAAAAGACAAAGCAGGGTCCATTTTGTCACTAGTTGTCTAATTTCTTGACAAACCAATTTCTTGACAATGCTTGGATGGTTGCCTGGTCACAGTGCAGGAGTGGACTAGAGCTAACAAGCTGTGACTGAACCCCGGTAAAACAGAAGCCCTGGTGTTGGAGGGTCCATCTGTTCAACTTGGATTCCATAACCCAATGTTAGCAAGGATGGTATTATCACCAAGTACACAGGTATGCAACTTGGGGGTCGTTTTTGATCATCATCTGACTCTCAAAACACAAATCACGGTTGTGTGCAAAGCTGCCTTTTCCCATCTGTGTCAAATAGGCCAGTTGTGTCCCTACCAGGACAGGCAGTCCTTATTATGCTGCTTATCTCACTGGTCATCTCTTGTATAGATTACTGTAATGCTCTCTACATAGGGCTTCCCCTGAGCCTGGTACGGAAACTTCAACAGGTGGAAAATGCAGCAGCTAGGCTAATTACCCCAGGGTGAGGAAATTCGAACATATCTCTGGTAGGGCTGCATTGGTTGCCCATTTAATTCTGTATCAGGTTCAAGGTGTTAGTTTTAACTTTTAAAGTCCTAAATGGTTTGGGGACAACCCTCCCCCCCCCAACCTTGTGGAGCATCTCTCTCTTAGGACGTCTTTTCGCATCACTCAATTTTTCCATTTGGGCCAGCTCTCGGTGCCAACGCCAAAATTGACAAGGAAGGCTATGACCAGGAGAAGAGACTTTTTGGTGATGGCACCAACCCTATGGAATTCCCTTCTGGGAGGATTACATCAGATCACTTCTTTGCTGGCATTCAGAAAACAGCTTAAAGCGCTTCTGCTTAGAGAGGCATTTGAGCAGAAGTAGTCACTGGACTAGTGTTAGGCTTCTTATTTGGTCTCCCACCATGAATTAGATTTGATATTTGTATTTTAGTATGTGATTTATTATGTGATTTTATTATGTGTTTTTAATGTGTTGTTAAAAATGTGCTGTTGGGGACTGCAGTGTTGTGGCTAAGATGCTGACTGGGAGGCGGAAGGTCAGCAGCTCAATTCCCGAGTACTGCAGGACGGAATGAGCTCCAGTCTTTGTCCCAGCTCCTGCCAATCTAGCAGTTCAAAAGCAAGAAATTGCAAGTGGGAAGGTAACAGTGTTCCATGTGCTCCGGTGTCTAGTCATGCCTGCCACATGACCATGGAAACGTCTGCAGAAGCAGACAGCTCTGGCACTTCGGCTTTGAAACAGAGATGAGCACTGAACCCTAGAATTGGATACGACTGGCTTTCAAGCAAGGGAAACCTTTAACTTTAACTTTACTGTGCTGTTGTTAGCCACCTAGAGTGGAGATGACCGTATGTTGTTGTTGTTGTATTGATTTAGTGAGCAGCCGTGTCAGCATAAACTACAAATATTATATCAAGAGTAGAACATCTTAGTCCCAATCATCACTTTCGTTGAGCTAAATTATGCAGAGCACAAATAGAATTTTATATATTAAAAAGAGACAGTTAAAAACACAGAGACAATAAGAAGCACCAAACTGAATCTCATCTTTAGGAAAAATAATCTCTTCTAAGGGAAAATGTCATCTCATGACAGGAAAAAGCTTGGTTTCAGAGCAAGTCAGGTACAGCATTTGTGAGAGAAGGTTTGATTGCTCTTTTGGGTTATATCATGAATTTAAGAACATCCTGCAAAATATCTCTTGCATACTCACAAATGCATATGCATACACACCTTGAGATGTTGGTTAGGGATGAGCATAGGGGAGACTTTTGAGTTTCATTAGTTTTAGATTCTTTCAAAGGGTATCACATTTATTTGCTAGCTATTGAACTTTTTATTAAAGGCAAAAGTGATGGGCTCTTTTTGGTTTTTTAAATTCCATTTTCCTTTATTCATATTACTTGTCTGGACCAAATAAAACCCTACAGAACCTTTTTCTAGCTCTGCCACATACACATGCCCATACAGACAGCAGTATTCTTCAGACAAAAGTGTAACCTTGCCTTTATTTCCTACAATGCAGTGCCTTTATTTATTATTTATTTGCATTTAATATTCCGCCTAGAGTCAGGTTCGCCTGATTAGGGCGGGATAATAAATCTAAATAAATAAATAATAATAAATAATAAATTCCGCCCCAATCGGGCGGACCCGACTCTGGGCGGCTTACAGCATAGCTCATAATATATACGGCCTTAAAATTCATAAAGTTCATAAAAAATTTAAAACATTGAACAGTGAAAACGGATAAAACCCATAATAACAGCTACCAGATGGGGGGGAGGGGATGGCTGCTCTTAAATTAGCTATCCTGGATGGGAATCTACATTGCTATGTCCCCACACTTGACCCGCCAGCCATGTCTTCAAGCCCTTTCGAAAGGGCAGAAGCTCCGCCTGCAGGTGCAGCTCTGTCGGAAGGAGGTTCCAAAGGGCCGGGGCGAACACAGAGAAGGTTCTCTTCCTGGTGCTCGTGAGGCGAGCCTCCCTAGCCGATGGAGTAACAAGAGAGCCCCTCCGATCCGCCCTGGTGGGACGGGCAGACGTTCTTAGGGTGACGCGGTCTCTTAGGTATCCTGGCCCACTACCATGTAGGGCTTTAAAGGTAATGACCAGCACCTTGAATTGCACCCGGAGGCAAACTGGCAACCAGTGCAGCTCCCGGAGCAGTGGTGAGGCCCGAGCATAACGCCCGCACCCCATCACTACCCGGGCTGCCGCATTCTGGACCAGCTGAAGCCTCCGAATGGTCACCAAGGGCAGCCCCATGTAGAACGCATTACAGTAATCAAGTCTGGAGGTGACCAAAGCATCACCTCCTAATAAATAGTCAATTCCTTTAAAAACAAACAGCACACACCAACCACCCCCTCTGGTTTGTGGATGTGGGATATTGTGCTTCTGTATCCAAATAATTCAAAATGCCAGGAAATGGCCTGCTATTGCTAAGCAATATCAAACCTGCATTGCCAGCAGGAAAAAGGATGCCAAGTTATACACAGCAAAAGGCAATTTCAATGTTGACCATGCCAATGGCAGCAGTCAAGATTGTGTACTCTAAAGGATCCCCTTTTGTGCTCATTGCCATCTACATTTGCCAAAAAAACCCAGCTATGACATTTGCTTTGTGTTTGGATGAAGAGTGGTGAACTGATGAAAAAAAGGAGTCTCCAACTTTTGGGATTTTCTTTTGTTTGGTCTCTTGCTTGCTTGTTCATGTCAGAGATTACTCTGGGTTGAAAGGATTTTTAGGGGACATACAAATGAGGCTCTTTTCATATCCTCAATTGCAGCTTTCGGGTATTAAAGCCCAACCCTCTCTATATGAATGTAGACTAGGAGTTCTCTACCTTTTTAAGCCAGTGGCTGGGTCACACTCCCTCAGACAGCTTATGGGGGCCAGATGGCTATTTTGTCCTTCCTCCACCACATGGCACTTCCAGGTGTGGTGGAGGCGATAGGGGCACCACAAGAAATGCTGCAGGCTGCATCCAGCCCACAGGCCAAAGGTTGAGGATCCCTGATGTAGACTGTCCCGACTGCTGCTGTTGGTCTTGTCAACATTCAGATTGCCCTTTGCAGTGTCCATAGATAGATAAATAAGAGATGCTACTAAACTTCAGGTTTCAGCAGTTTTTAACTTGACTTACACATTGTATGCAAATATATCAATCTCTATATGAAGGAAACAATGACAGAAACCAGGGACTAGATACTATGCATTAAACATGTTCAAAAGGACCAATGGCTGAAATCCTATTGTGTAGGTGGATCATTTGGAAGTGGCTTGCCATAAGTTTAAAAAAAAAATCTCCATACACAGGCCACACATCTGCAGGCCAGGCCAGGCTGTAGGTCCACAGGTCTTCTGCCCAGTGTACTCCTGTACCCTGAAAGTAGGACCTTATTAACATCCCTGTCTCTTATTTAAATCAGTGGGACAAAAGTTAATGCAGCTGGATTGTGCTCTTAGGATGATTTAAATTCATTTAAAAACACCTTCAGGTTTTTTATTAATTGAGATCTTGTATTTCTGTACCCACAATTCAAAACATTACAAAATGGCCCAGTATCATTGCACTATATTGTACCCACATTGCCAGTATGCAAAGGATTCCAAGGTTTACATGTTAAAGGGCTGCCTGAATGTTGACAACAATATCAACAGTCAATATGGTTCTGCATTCACATAGAGAATAATGCCACCCACATAGTACCATTCACACAGAGTCACCAAGCAAAGAAACACTATGCACCAGTTCAGTTCTTCATGTCTTCGGGTTTGTTTACTTTGAATGTTGATATTTCATAGCTTCAGTGATGTAGAAAGAACCCAATTAAAATGACAAAGCATCATTTCACTTTGTTTATTTTTCATTTTGTCTGGTTACTAATTCTGTGTTTGAATTCCATCTCTGGAACAAGGGATCACTTCTAGACTTCCTGCCCAAAATTCCCCCTTAATCCTTTAAAATCTGGCTGTAATCTACAGTTTAAGAATTAGTGTTGTATTATGTTATGTGAAGATTTTAGATCTCATCAGAAAGGATGTTTATTTCCCCCCAAGTAGAATCTGATGACTCTAATTGCCAGTCAAAATGCTTCCTAAGAGTCATTCCCTCAATGGGCGAATAATGTGCATTATATATAGGGTAAAGTGCATATAGTGTGGGAATGGATCTTTGATGAGGTGGCCAAGGGTAGAGTGGCTGGTCCCTTTGAGGTGCCCTCTTTTGTCAATCTCCGGGTGTTGGCTTTGGGGCTTGTCCCCAAGAAGTTGCCCGGGGAATACCACCTGATCCACCATCTGTCCTACCTGGGGGGGGGGGGGCAGTCAGTCAATGACACCATCCCTCATGATTTGTGTTCTGTGCACTATGCCTCTTTGGACGCCGTGGTGGAGATGGTCCGCTTGTGTGGTGTCAGGGCCTTGTTGGCAAAATGCAATATCAAGTCAGCATTTCAGCTCTTACCTGATGACTTTGAGTTGCAAGGTTTTGCCTTTGAGGGCCACTATTTTGTTGATTGGGCCCTCCCATTTGACTGTTCTATATCATGTGTGACTTTTGAGCGCTTTAGCTCCTTCTTGGAGGGGGCGCTTAAGCACAGGACAGGATGAGCACAGGTGGTTCATTATTTCAACAACTTCCTGTTCTGCAGCCCGCGGGGGTCCAACGGGTGCCAACACTTGCTGTCATCCTTTCAGGAAATGACCAAGGAACTGGGGGTGCCCCTTGCACCAGAGAAAACCGAGGGTCCGGCAACCACCCTGACTTTTTTGGGGGGGTCAAACTGGACACTTGCATGCAAGCCTCACATCTACCACTGGACAAATTGATGACGCTGAGAGAGAAACTGGCTGCTATGCTAGTAAACTGTTCAATATGCAAGATCGGCAGAGAGGAACTGTGCCATCTCCACTACAAGATGCCCCTCACCAAGCAGAATCAGGAGAGAAAATGCACCTTCTAACGGATGAGATACATGCCCCCATGGAAGCATTGTGGGACGAAACAGGGACGAAGCAGTGACACAGCAGGCTGTGGCAAAAACAGGAACCACATCCTACGAAAAGTCTGGGAACCTGAAAGAAAAGAGAAGGCACCAGCAGGAACTGCCCACATATGAAGAATGCACAAGAAACCCACAGGATTATACAGACACATGGAGTTAGGGTTCAGGGGAAGCATGATAGTGTGCACTCATGACACCCACCCAGAGGCTGAGAAGCAGAGTCAACCCAAAGACTCAGGAGGAGTGGACACACTGAGCCCCAGGCACGTAGGGACATTGAGACCCCCGGGATGCCAGAGGAAACCATATCTGCTAGAAAACACTTGGGAAAGCTGATTCTATGTGATAATAGCTGAATGAAATTAACACAACACAATCACACTTATATATTTCCCCATAGTGCTAGTGCACTCTGAAAGCAGTTAACAGTTAATTAACATTGTGCCCCCATATTATTTATTTATTTATTTATTTATGTATTTTACAGACTTATATGCCGCCCTCCTCAAAGAGACTCAGGGTGGCTAACAAAAGCTTAAAAAGATACATAAAACACAATATAAAATCAAATTTAAAAATTATTAAAATATTAAAACTATACAAGTTAAAAGATTTAAAAAATTCATACAATGAGAGAGAGGGAGGGGTCAAAGGAGCCAACAAGCCAATGCAACTGTCTGACCCAGACCCCATACCTGTCCTGCCAGCCAGGTCTTAACCCCCTTCCTAATGGGCAGCAACTCTGACTGGAGACATAGTTCAATTGGCAGGAGGTTTCATAGGTCCGGGGGGGACACAGAGAAGGCCCTCCTCCTAGTGCTAGAGAGGTGTACCTCTCTAGCTGATGGTACAACCAGGGAGACTCTCCAGTCCTTTCTGGTGGGACGGACAGATGTTCTTAGAGCGATGCGATCTCTTAGGTATCCTGGCCCACTACCATATAGGGCTTTAAAGGTAATGACCAGTACCTTGAATTGGACCCGGAGGCACACTGGCAACCAGTGCAGTTCCCTGAGCAATGGTGAGGCATGAGCATAATGCCTGTACTCCACCACAACCCGAGCAGCCGCATTCTGTACCAGTTGCAGCCTCCAGATGGTCACCAAGGGCAGCGCATTACAATAATCATATTGTAACCCCATATACTAGGTACTTATACTACTTCTACAAATGGATGGAAGGCTGAGTAAAACTGGATCCCAGAAGGAAAGAACTCACAGCAGGGCAGCAGTTTAACCAATATTATAGGCCTAGGAAGGAAGGAAGGCCAAGTAAACCCGACCCTCCGGGGCAAGGATAGAACTTGCAATCCCTGGGTAGCAGTTGATTCACTGATACCCCATGGACAGGCCCCACCCAGGTTAAGGCCCCAGGCAGTATAGAAACGTAAAGCGAAAGTGAAACTGCTCACCCACAAAAAGGCCCAGCAAGGAAGGGGAATTTTTTTTTCCTTCCTGATTCAAAGAGGCTGGTGCCACTTAGAACCCTATGTCAGGATCGAACAATTCATGAGCAGTGTACTTAGATTGAACAACTACTCACCGGGCCGGGGGGGCAGATCAAGTCATGAGGCAGCACACAGAAGGAACAAGGCATCCAGTCCCCTTGTGAGGAGGTTTCATTCAGGAAAGTAACATTGCTAAGCTTCAGCTATGATACTTACTATTAAATTGATACTACTGCCAAACAAAACAATCTGGGAATTTTCTGTTCATTTCAAACTCCTTGAGTCATTCTCATAACTTTATTTCAAATTACTGCTTAAAAACCCTCCGTAGCAAAGCAAAAACATGAGTCTGTTCTTATTTCCCCACAGATCTAAGACATCTTGTTAGGCCAAACAAGTCTGCTCCAGGGTCTGTTGACTCTTTCTGAGTTGGCAAGTTGCATTGCAGTAAGATCGCTCTGGGATTGCTTGAAACAAACTGGTTGTGTTTCAGATTGCTGAGTCATAGATCTACACCAACGGCCAGGGGAAGAAGAAGCCAGGGCAGGTTGAGGATTTTGCTGCCCCTCCCCCTAAGCCCACACTAATGGTCAGGGAAGAAGAAGCCAGGGCAGATTGAGGACTTTGCCGCCACCACCCCTGAGCCCCCAGCAACATATTGTAATATAATGTATTGTTTGTAAGCCACCCTGAGTCGCTATGGTGAGTGGGCGGCAATATAAATTTGAACTAATAAATAAATAAATAAATAAATAAATAAATAAATAAGATACTAAAGCCAGTGACACCTGTTCTAAGAGCCTGCAGGGGATATGTCAGGGGGTTCCAGGGGTCCTAAGAGGCTTTGGTGGTGACAGAGTGCTGTGTATGATGCAGTCCACCATAACTCCCTCCTTCTGGCCTCTGCCAGCCTCTCCAAAGAACCCAAACACCCTGATCTTACCAAGCACAGGGAGTGTGGCTTTTCCATAGTTGCATGGATATAGCAGTGTGTGGTGCAAGCAGACAGCTAGGTGCCAGTGCTATGCCAAGTAGAAGCCAACAAGGTAAGGTTCCAAAACAGAACTTTATTTTCTATTCCATAAATGAAGAAGCAAAGCTGTAAAGAATAAAATCCCCAAATCCCAAAGTCCATAGGGCTCTTTTAGATTCAGAAATGTCCATGAAATGTTCCAAAGAGCCAATAAGTCCATTAGCATGTCCATAAGCAAAACAAACAAACAAACAAAAAACCAAAGTCCATCAAAATGTCCATAAGCCTATGGAGCAAAAGAAACCTCCCCCCCACACACACACACAAATCCATCAGTCCATGAAATGGCCAAATATCAACAAAGTCCAATTCCATAGGATGGCAACATCTTAGGTTAATCCAGCAGATGTGTTGGGCAGGGTACATCTTAAAGATAGAATCCAGTCCAGTCCAATTCTAGTCCTGTTGGGCTCATCCATCCTGTCATGGGTTGGTGTTCCCCTTAGGGATTTAGTTCAGCTAACAAGAGGCTGGTAGCCCTGGGTTAAAGAACTGATTTGAGGTCTCAAAACCTTTGGTTTATATAGACAAAATGAGTAGTTTCCCATCCCTAGGAATGTATTACATAATGGGATTACATAATGGAAAATTCCCACTACACAGGGGTTCCCTCTTCCCCGTAGAATTCAATGACCTCATAGGAAAGCACCTGACCACCCATGGAATGTGTTTACCTAATGGTAAACACCTGGGCTCCCATGGGAATGGAATGTGTTTACCTCATCCCTCTGTCTTCTGATGTCATAGATGGCTTGACAGACACCTGGTTTTGATCTAATCTCTGTGGAATCTGAGATATGTATAAACAAAAGAAAGAATGCAGACAGCTGTGTCACAGTTTGACTAGCTCTAGCAAAGCTAGTAGCTATGGCGACCCTAGGATCATGACAGGATATACTGAGAAATAAAGTTTTCTTGAGTTATGTACTATTTTAATAGGCCTTTAGGATGGATTTCTTTAAGCAATGAAAATTATATGCTTCTACCAGCAGAAGACATTTGATGCAATGTGTGAAAGAGTTTTACATTCCTCAAGAACTGTGCTTCAGAAGTGGAGCAAACTGTCCCCTGCTACCATAGATTCAATAGGACAGTTTGGATAAGTCAATTCTTCTCAAGGGATTCAAGCAGAGCTACTTGATCAAAACCTAGGTCCATAATGAAAAGAAAGCATTCCTCCCTGTAAGACCAGAGGCACCCATAAATAAATTGCTGCTCCATAGCCTTCCAGTATTATAAATTGCTAAACAATGCACATTAGATACACAGCAGCACTTAGTAAAACATCTCTTTCTTTTTTACTTTTTATTAGGCCATTTAGCCCAAGCCCCTGCTCAATGTAGGAATCCAAATCAAAGCAAATCTGACAGATGGTTTCTCTTGATTGCCTCCAGTGCTGGAGCACTCATCACCTCCCGAGGTAATTGGTTCCACTGTCATACGGTTCTAATAAATAGTTTTTCCTGATATTCAGCCTATATCTGGCTTCCTGTAGTTTGAGACCATTTTAACATATCCTGCAATCTAAAATGATGGAAAACAGATCCTGCCCCTCCTCTTTATGATCATTTTTCAAGTATTGTATTTGAAAAGTGCTATCAATCTCCTTTTCTCAAGGCTAAGCATGCCCAGCTCCTTCCGTCTTTCCATATAAGACTGGGTTTTCAGACCCCTAATCTTCCTTGTTGCTCTCCTTCTTAAAGTACAGTGTCTAGAACTGGACAAGGTCAGCCCCTTCAGTCATTCCAACTGAGCACCCCCCAACCCAGCTGTTTCTGTCACATGGAGGACAAAGCTCTTTGTGCTGTGCAGTGTGCCCTGAGGATGTCAAGAAGCATTATCTTGCTTAGTTCTCTTGGTGTGTGCTGCTACTTCTCTCCTTATCTTGTTGAATCTACAACTGTTTCATCATGGCAAACTTGGAGATAGGATATCAGACATTAAAGAGAGAGAGAGAATCATCATGTCTTCCTCTTGGCAATTCTTTCTTCCAGTTTATTGGTTTGTTCACCAATTTGGCAGGAAATGTATAACAATCCATTAAGACTCTCATAGTTTCAGCTAAGTTTCAGATACATCTTGTAGTAAAAATTGTATTAATTATATTGGAAATTAGAAAATGTTAGAGAGTATTAGAAAAATAATCTACATAAGAATGGTTAGACAGCTGGCCTTCACATTGTACTTAATTAAACTTGTGCCAGAAGCAAGATGATAAGAAAACAGGAAAATATAGGTAGCTGAACAAACATAAGGTCAACATGTACTGTCAAATATGTATTGTCTGGAAATGTCTGCCTACATGTCAGAGAGACTTCTGTCCTCTATATAAGCTATGTGATATAAAGAAGATTTTCAATTTCAATAAAGTCCCTGTGTCCCCATTCTTCAGAATGTGGGCTTGTATGTGCCTCCCCCACCCCCTTCAGATTGGAAATGGAGTCTGCTAAAGGAACATATTTCTGTAAAAGGTTTATGACGACCTCACAATGTGGGGAGTACGCAATTTGGTTTCCTAAAAATGCCACTGGCATTTTGTCATTCAGCTCAGAAATAACTTCTGAACAAAACATCATTAATATTTTAGGTCAGAAAGTCATTGGAATCATGAAACCAACAACCTTGGTTTGACATGGAATGAAAGACCAAAAACAGGTGGCTTCAAACAGCAAAGTAGTAAAATCAAAAGAGCAGTACTGCAGGGGATGTAGAGTTTGACACTGACTATGATCAGAGCTTTTCATATGCTCATCTCTGAAAAAGGTATTACTCACATATCATAATACAATATCTTTCCAAAGAAAAAAAAATGATACAACTTACATAAATTATGCAAATCCACATAGATTTCCCTGAAGTGCCATACCTGAAGTTTTTATTCCTTTTCGATATTTCATGCTGTTTATTGGTTTATGCTTATTATTCCTCTGCTGTTCCACTCTGCTTCAACAATATATCAGGAAATTTTGGTTATGCTATGCCTCTTGGTTAACAGAAGGGGGGCATTAACAGCATAGAAAATGTGAAGAGATCAGTTCAGACTCAGCACAACCCCTCAAATTAATATTTTGCATGACAAAAAGTCATCTAGAAGCATTTGGAGTAGAAAAAAGTATCTTTACTCACAATTACAGTGAGAAGAAAAAAGGAAAATGGAGTCTCAGGTATGTGGAAAGGACATTCATGCTTGTTTCTTGATTAGAGGTCAGAGGAAGAAGAAACATCTATCAACAAAACAATGGAAGCCAGAAAATAAAGAGGAATGCACCTTAACTTACATGGAAATCACAACTGGGATTGGAGCCAGTATTATTTAACTTAATCATTGTTGTTATGGCCTTGGAATGTGAAGAGGACTGATGCCCTGATTTCAGACATTAGGATCACATTGTTAAATACAGTACATTGATCACACAACGTTAAAAAATAACCCTGTTTCCTTTCAGGGTGGGCAAGATTAATCCCTCACTGTTAGCCTTTCAGTGTGGGATTCATCTAACAGGGGAGGCATGGAAAATCTCTCTGCCTTTGCCTTTTGCCTTTGGGTTGGGGGCTGAACCGGAGCCCATACTCCCTCCCCCCAATCCAAAGGCAAGCTTTTGTTTCATATAAATATCACTTTTCTATTACAACACTGGCAGTTGGGTTCTCACAAACAAAACATGTCTAAATGGTAACTTTATGCCCTGTCTGCACCAAGGGGAGTTGTAAATCTGGAAGGGAACTCAAAGCTGTGGATCTCCTTTGGTAAAGCAGGCGATCCACAGCTGACACATGACTGTCCATCTTGTGCTTAATGAAGGTGAGTCTATCACCTTCTAATGTAGTCCATTCTACTGCCAAACATCTCTTACTGTCATGAAGTTTTTTCAAATGTTTAGCTGAAATCCCCTCTCTTGTAATTGGAATGCTTTTGTTTAGATCCTTGTTTATAAAAAGTCAGAAAACAAGCTTGCCCCATCTTTGACGTGTCAGACCTTCACAAATATGATAATGATTATCATATCCATGTAATTGTGATATTTTGCTTCTTTGTTATCTGCCCGGAGCCACTCTGTGAGTGGGGCAGCATACAAGTTGAACAATTAAATTAAATTAAATCTTCTCTCTTTGTTCTCTTTCCCTTCTTCTTTCCTTTCTATTTTCCAAAATAAATTCACCTAACTCTTAACTTGTGGTTTCTATACCCTTAATCATCTTGTGCTTACTCTAATATTTCTTTTAAACAGTGATGTCCAAAACAAGATAAAATATTCCAAGTGAGTTCAGAGCTAGGCTGAATTTATTTACTTCATTTTTTAAAAAAAATATTTAAATGTGTTTTATCCCATCATTCATCTATAAAAGATCCAAGGTGGCTTACATCATTAAAAAAGATATAGTAAAAGCTAAAATCATTATTACAAAATTAAAAGAGAATTAAATAATATCATGTTAAAATAGCACATGAAAACAATAGTAAAAACACACTGAAAAGTAACAAGGTGCAACCACTCCAGAGTGCACAGAACACTGTTACCTTCCCACCAAAAAGGTACCTATTTGTCTACTTGCAGTTACTTGCTTCCAAACTGCTAGGTTGACAGGAGCTGGGCCAGAGACAGGAGCTCATTCCATCATGCAGCACTCAGGTCTCCAATTCCAGACATACCAACCTCTCAGTCATCAAGTTCAGTCTCTTTACCACTAAGCCACCATGACACTCCTTAACACCTGGGCAGCCGCATAAAAGGAAAAGAATGGTCTTTTAGATAGCTTGAACCCCATCTGTTTAAGTCTTTATTGCAGGGAGTTTCAACCAATGGCCCACAGGCCATATGCAGCCCATGGCACCATTTCACGTGGCCCTCCACCACCTCCACCACACAAAGAAGTACTATGTATTTGTTCCTTAAATTCCTTTGTCATCCAATGGTACAACCTTCTTCTGATTGCCTAGAATGTTCTGTTTTATGCTTCTGGCAAATCTTTATTCTGATTCTACTTTAACACTGATGAGCATTTTTCAATTTCATTTCCTAGATATATATTGATTTAATGGCTGCCATGTTTATATTGACTTTCCCTCAGAAGACAGTTTACCTTTCATCTTAGAGGTGTTACAAGAGTATTTCTCTTTTTTCTTCACTTAAAAAGCCACAATTATTTATTTTCTTGTTTTTCAAAAGTAACTGGAGAATTAATCTTGGATATTTTAGAAATCTGAATGCTACAAGCTTCTAGCCTGTGGTGTAGCATGTGATTCTGATCTTTGTCTACTTCACGGTTACATGAATACTCAAAAGAACTTGAAGGAGCACTTGAATCATCCAATAATCCTCTGCTGCCAACTAGACAGCTCCTCCATTTGTAACTATACACATCACTTCATAAAGTTATAGCTTTACCACAAAAGAAATGATTCTTCTTCTTCTACCCTATCCAAATCTGAATATAGGCAATCCCAGTGGTGAGCTGCTGCCGGTTCGGACCGGTTCGACCAAACTGGTAGCAGAAATCCAGAGGGGATCGCCGGGAGGGGGGAGTAAACAGTGGTGGGCTGTCAAAAATTTTACTACTACACTGTGGGCGGAGCCGACATCATGGGTGGAGCCGATGTCATGACATCATGGGCAGAGCCGACGTCATGATGTTGTGGGCAGAGCCAAAGTAAAAAAACAACAACCATAAAATAAAATAAAATAAAATAAAATAAAATAAAATAAAATAAAATAATGGATTGCTGGGGCTGGAGGGCCTTTGGGGAGAAACTGTGTGGCTGCATGGCTTCTCCCACCCACCCCGAACCCTCCTTCAGCCCCAGCGATCCATCTCTGGGGCTGAAGGAGTTCAAGGAAAACTGTGTGAGTGTGAATGCGTCAAATGGAGTTTTGACACATGCACACTTCTGAGCAACCATTTTGGGCTGCCAGGAAAAGCAATCCAGAGGGCGGCCAGAGAGGCGACCAAACCAGTCACCCAGGGGTTTGCTCCCCCCCCCCCATAATCCCCTCCGTGTTTTTGCCAGCGGTTTGGCCGAACTAGTCTGAAGCGGCAACAGCCCACCACTGGTAGTAAACCCCTGGGCATCAAATGGAGTTTTGACACATGAGCACTTCCGAAAAGCAATTTTGAGCTGCCCAGAAAGGACGCAGCAGCTGGAGGAGCGGTGGCAGCTGCCTTTCCTCGGCGCACTGCCAGGCTGGGCCAGGCCGCGCTGCTGGGCTAGACTGCGCTGCGCTGCCGGGCCTGGCCAGGCTGGGCTGGGGTAGGCCACACCACCAGTTCGCAATGCCACTTTGCCGCCATGCCGCTTTGCCGCCATGCCGCTTTGCCGCCATGCCGCCTGCTGTTCCTGCTGTTCCTGCCTGCCTGCCTGCTGCTGCTCCATGACCAGAGTAAGTGATGGGTTTGTGTTTGGGGTGGGGGGGTGGGGGGGTTGAGGTGTGCGTGTGTTTTATGTAGTGTGGTTTTGTGTGTTTAATGTCTATTTTAATTTGTATTTTAATGTGTTTTTTATTTCTATTTTTATGTGTACTGTATTTTTATTTAATTTTTTATTTATTTTTATTTTTAATTTGGCTCCGCCCACAACATCATTACATCATGTTGGCTCCGCCCATGACATCATGATGTTGGCTCTGCCCATGACATCGGCTCCACCCACAGTGTGGTAATAAATTTTTTGAAAGCCCACCACTGGGCGATCCTCATGGCAATCAGCCATGAAGACTGTGCTGAGAATATAATGCACCGTGAGTCACTTTCTGGTCTTGAGCCCTTTTGTCACACAAAGTCCTCCTCAGCCCCAGGTCAGTATTGATGAAGCTGCTCTCCTCCATCAAGATGGATTCAAGTGTGATTGAATCACCCTTCCCTCTGGTCTTCATCATCCAAGGCTGTTAGTCCCCAGGGTTGTCAGGTTAGTTAACCACCACCTGATACTCACCATGATTGATTGATTGATTGATTGATTGATTGATTAGATTTATATGCCACCCACTCAGCTTACGCCGACATATCAAACATTACAGTACAATAAAAATAATAATGCAATAAAAATAACAATGCAATAAAATATAACAATACTGTACTGTAAAAGGTAACACTGCAATAAAACGTAAAAGACCAACACATACATTGACAACTGTGGCAAAGGGACCACCATCTCCTGAATCAGCAACCAGACCTCCCCAGGTGTTCCTCCCTCCTCAGGTGGGTAAGGGGCCAGCGTCTGGCAGCAAGCAGTTTTTAACAGGTACTGTCCCTCCCCAGATGTTCCTCCTTCCTCTGGCCTGGTGGGTAAGGGGCCAGCATCTGGTAGCAAGCAGTTTTTAAACAGGCAGTTGCTGGCAGTATGATCTACTCTATTACTATAGCAGGATAACCTGGCCAGACAATAAAAGTAATGATGCTAACCCTTATTAAGCCACAATCACAATGTAATGTAGCTATAGCTCTGGCATCAGAAAAAGGAGTAAAGGAATGAACATCAGTGATTTGTAAAGAGTCACTTCCAAGCTCTGCATACACAGACATGGTGATAGTAACCTTGTGCTTTAAAAAGAGTCATGCTGCTGGTATATTTAGCTCAGTAATGTCATCACTGATTACCACCAAATCTTTAGGGTTTTGAGCATAGTTTGTTCAACCCTATCTGGAAGTCTCAGGAACAATGGGAACATTGGGGTTTACAGAGTGTATTCCAATATTGAGCTACAGAACTGGTCCCAAGTAAATGGCCCAAGATCAACTAGTGAATTTAACTATGAATCCACTTTGGGCATAAACCTAAGCATTTCCAGTTAAAGTTCGGCATACCAATTGCTACATTACCCACTGACAGCTCACTGTCTTGTAACTGTCAGTGGATCCTACAGATAGGAATCTATAGGCTAAAAAATTTGGACTTTCCGGAGGGATGTGTAGTATCTTCATGTGTGTCTTAATTGAAGACTTATTACTGTGACTCTCAATATTAAGAGAGTGGAGCGCACAACTAGTGAAATACAAAATTTTGTTACTAGCTATGAGCCATAATAGTACCTTTCCTTTCTAGGCTATTAAATGATTAATAGCAGGCGTAGGTGCCAATAGAATTGCCACCAAAAGGGCAGAGAAAAGGGCACAGTGCCCCCAAGCCATCCTAGAGGCTTGAATCAGGGAACAAACTGAAATTATGGTACTAGAACTCGAACTCACTTCCTACAAAACTGTGCAGTACAGTCAAACGTCGCATAAAGAACGCCTCGCTTAAAGAGTACCTCGCTTAAAGAGCAGAATTTTCTCTGAATGTTTGCTTCGCTTAACAAATAAAACCAATCAAAAGCTTGCTTAACAAATAAAACCAACATAAAGCTCGCTTAACAAATAAATCTGGTCTTCAATCCTCCCCACCAGAAGTCACAATTGGTCACTTACAATGGTGTTTCACTTAAAGAGCAAACTCACTTAAAGACCAATCCTGTGGAACACATTATGCTCTTTAAGCGAGGTACAACTGTAGTTTTTATTTTTAACATTTTGTACAGAAAAACAGTGGGCGTTTGGGATTTAAAATAGTTGCAATATCAAGGAGAATGATGTTATCTTTCTAAAATGAGGCCCCAGAAAGAAAGATTTCCAGGATTTTGCTATGTAAGACAATTATTATTATTATTATTATTATTATTATTATTATTATTATTATTATTATTATTATTATTATTATTATTATTATTATTATTATTATTATTATTATTATTATTATTATTATTATTATTATTATTTTATTTATTAACTCACATTTACTACCCCGCCCCAATCGGGGAAACCCGACTCTGGGCGGCCTACAACATGAATTTAAAATCACAAGTAAATCTAATATAGTAATTGTATTTAAAATCTCAAAACCTTAAAATTTATAAAATTTACAAATCATACTGTGAGAAAAATTCAATTAACTGGTCAAAAGATGAAGAGAAGATTAAATGTGAAAGAGTCAGACCACTATGACCTGTCCTTGATGAAACAGAACACATTGCAATAAAAGGCATCTCAGCTCTTTCCAAATAGCTAACATTATTGTTTTCCAGCATGAAAAAGCTGAGAAACCTTAGCAATGAATCATACTTTCCATTACTACTAGCTATTGCCTTTATCTTTTACCTCAGAACTGGGGGTGGGTTGGAACACAAAAGACAGAAGAGCAGTGATGGGATGTTACCGGTTCAGACCGGTTCGCCCGAACCGGTAGCATCCATTAGGAGGGGGTCGCCTGGCTGCCCGGAACTGAGCATGCGTCAAACCTCTATTTGACGCATGCACAGTAAAAAATAGAACTGCGCATGCATCAAATAGAGGTTTGATGAATGTGCGGTTCCAGGCAGCCATTTTGGCTGCCCGGAAATTCAAGGAAGGAAGCGCCTCTACAAGCGGCGGCAGTGGCGGTAGCCTTTCCTTGCCATGCCGTGCCGCCATTGCAGCGGTTTGCCACTGCAGCACTTTGCTGCTGCAGCGGTTTGCCGCCACACTACCACGGTGCCTGCCTGCCTGCTGCCTGCCTGTTGCCTGCCTAGCTAGGTAGGTAAGTTAATGGGTTTTTGTTTGGGGTGTGTGTCTCTTTATTTTTATTTTATTTATTTTATTATTTTTTATTTATTTTTATTTTTTTCTTTGGCTCCGCCCATGATGTCATGATGTTGGCCCCGCCCACGACATCAATGACATCACGGTGGGGTAGTAAATTTTTCAACAACCCACCACTGCAGAAAAGTAAAAGAGAGGATGAAAATTGAGGTTTTATTCTGCTCTGCCCCCTTCCACAATAGTTATCTGTATTTGTCTCTTCTGAAAGCTTATGAGGTATGCACAGCTTCTGATGAGACCCATAGCAAGAGCTTACCCCATTTCAGGTTGTGCTGACACTCCAGTGATTAAATAACCAATTTTGGTTTGTTGACATATTCCCTTTTACTAAGCAATGTATGCAATCAGAATCAGAATGTAGCATAAGTAGAGCCATTTTGGAAATAATGTCACCCACTTCAGCTAAAAGTTGTTTACAGCTAGCTTCCTGAGGAACACACCCAAGCTTCTTATCTAAGTAAGCAGATATGTACATGACAAGCAGAGGGGTATGGCAAATGAGTGTCACTGAACATACTGGATTGGGTGTGGAGCCGAGATGGGTGTGTGGAATGCCTACTGCCCATGGGGATCCATCTGGACTGGAAAACACGTATGCGTAACTTGTGAAGAGTATAAAAGCTTCACTAGAAATTGACAATAAGGATTCTTGGATCCTTCTGGAACCGATGAACCACATGTGCACATGTTATGATCATGTAATGAAATGTTATGTTATGCTATGATTGGAAAAACTTAGATAAAAATTGTCTTTTTCTATTTTAAAACCTCTCTGGCTGTTTTATTCACAGCAATTAACTTAAAAGCTGTTCATCTCATAGAGAGAGGGAGTGACAGTGCCCTGGTGAAAAATGTCATACATAGCTCTCTTTCTCACTGGAGCTCAAAGGGCTTGGTGGAAGGCATTGAGGTCAAACTGTGCCCATGGCCAATGACCGCTTCCTTACATATTTTTTAATTTCTATATGGGAATTTTGTAAATGGGTTTTGAATCAATATTAGTGAAGATAAGATAGCAATGAACTGCTGAATAGATCAGTGGTTTAGGTAGATGGTTGTGAAGCCAGAGTTTGGAAGCCTCAGTTTCCTACTGTGCTTCAATGACTAGGGCTGGACTTGATGATCCATAGGGTTCCTTCCAGCTCTGCCAACACAAGACCGGCTGGTGCTCATTGTAAATCTAAATGTTTCCCATTAATAACATTAAAGTATTTGTTTTCAGAATATACAGGCTGCTTTCTGAAGCTGTGGATTTTATCCCTGATGGTTAAATAGAAATGCCAACTGGTGTTGTCAGATCTTAATGCTACCACTGATTAAAACATGGAGTTTCAGTTTTTCCATTTGGATGATTTACGTATTTGTCACCTTTCCTTGAAGAACAGGAATGTAGGAGGTAAAGTGCAGCTAAGAAGTACATTAAAATCTCAAGCAATATGAACAACAACAAAATCGATCTCATACCTCTAGCTAAGGTAGAAATTAAAACTATTTCAAACACATTGGATTATTGGTGGTGGTGGGGAGTTGTTTTGTATCTAAAGTTTAAGCTTCAATGAGTGTGACAACTCAGGAAGTGAAAGACACTTGTGTGTTCTTTATTGGAACACAGCTGGGTCAGGAGACTTTTAAGCATCCTTAGTAAAAAAAATCAATTTAAGAGAGTAAAATCAATATCATAAGGATGACGACTTAGTTGTCTCACCCTAGCCATTACTGTAAGAGTGACTTATTCCCTACATTATCTGTGTGACACACTTGGCCATTAGATCTCATTTTCATTTGACCAGCCACAGATTGAAGCACCATATAGATTATAGAAGTAGGCTGGTATAATGTTGTGTTATTAGTGTCAAGAGCCTATTAGCAAGCTTTCATCCCTGCAAGGCTGATTACTAAACTGTACAAGTGGCAAAACCTGGAACACAAAGCATAAGCTTGCATGTGTGACTGTAGGACTTGTGTCATCAGTAGTAGGATTGTCATATCAAATATCAGTTGCCATCAGATAGACATATGTTGTAGTCAAGAATCTCATCACACTGTGCCCCATGTGCATCAAGCATAAAAGACCTCATTCAGTGGCCTCCTGTTTTTCACATGGCTCCATGATTGTAGCAACTTTCTCATGTAGATGTGCTGTCCTTGCAGAGGAGATTAAATATTTTCTTACTCTCATCTGAACACTCTTGATGTCTTATCGCACATGAATTCAAGACATGAAAGGGAAGCTTGAGACTAGATGTAACCGCTATTCTATTTGTCCTGCTTGTTAACTACAGACTCATTCTGGCAAATGTGCTTCTTCTAGTCTAGGCTTTAGTGGGAAATTCTCCCTCTCCCTTCGTCCCTCTCTCTTGCACATGTGCACAGGTGCGCACATGTGTGTGTGTGTGTGTGAGAGAGAGAGGTCTTATGTATGTTTGTTCTGAATTCATTAGGGCTAACTCACATTCAAAAGAGAGGGAGGGAGAATTTCTCACTAAAGCAGTGGTGGGCATGGGCCGGTTTGGACTGGTTCGGTAGAACCGGTAGTAAGAATCCCGGGTGGTCTCCTGGGTGGGGTAGTAACAGGCAGCACTGGCTCTTTGGCTGTAAATGGAGATGAGCACTGCACCCTAGAGTCGGATATGACTGGCTTTTGAGCAAGGGAGACCTTGAACTACTTGCAGGGACAAAACCTGACATCAAATTTGAATACTAATCAGGGATCTTCTGTTATTACATAAAGGTTGCCCATGCTCAAAAGCCAGTCATTACCAACTCTAGGGTTCAGTGCTCATCTCTGTTTATAGGCAATGAACCAATGGACTTGATCCACAAAGGCTCACATTAAAATACAGCAGTTAGTCTTTAAGGTGCCACAACATTTTTGTCTTTTTGTTTTGTTTACTCTCTGATATGCTTGCACAGAATAAAACTTTTTAAATGGTAGCTGTGTTAGTCTGGGCAGGGCAGGGAAGTGGATGTGGCCACCCAATTTCACCACCACCCTGCCCCAAAGCCACCCAATTTTGCCCCCTCTCTGCTGGGGGTGTGCAAACATGCTACTGCCCACCACTGGTGTAGGCTAAATTCCCTGCCCCCTGGGCGGGGGCCAGGATGTCGGTAGTGGTTTTTGGTCCCGCTCCCCAAAAGTGCCACCCGCACAAAGTGCCACCCCAAAAGTGCTGCCCAGGACAGACTGCCACCACCACCCCTGCCACACTACACTTCCAACTCCAGGTCTTCTGGAACATCAGTTTCCCAGAAGTCCTGATCAGCAGGAGTGCTGACTTGGGCTTCTGAGAACTGAAGTTCAAGAACAGCTGGAGTGCCAAGATTCACCATCACTGGCCTAGAGGAAGCCAGTGACAAACCAAAGAGAAGAAAACAGGGCAAAGATTGGTATTACAATTCATTGGGATCCTCCCGAACCCCCGAGTAAATCTTTGAATGTCCATTTAAACAACTCAGTCTTCAGTTGTTTCTTAAGCAAGTCAAGGAATGGAACTTCATATTCTCCTGCTATGTTTGATTTCTTGTTCCTTGCTTCTCTCAGTGTGGCTACTCTAAGCAGTGAGGCATGTGAGGAAGATGTGATACAGGTAGATGTTCTTTGGGGTGACACTTTTACAATTCACAGAAAAAATCTGTTAAATGCAAACAGAAACTAAATATTTGGTAATAGTCACACTCCTTGATACCTACCATCTATGCCCGTGATGATGAACCTATCGCACCTGTGCCGAAGGTGGCACACAGAGCCAATTCAGTTGGCATGTGCTGATGTTGGGGTAAGTCCCACCCCCACATCACACCACCACCCTGTGCTGCCAATGGTAGTACAGCTTCCCCAGCCATGCAGCTCCCTCTGCCAGTGGGGTGAAATGAGGCTGAAATCCCATCCAGACAGTGTGGCCAGACATCCCCCTTCTACCTAGGAGACAGGGAGACAGCATGCACACATGTTCCTCCTCTTCCTTGGAGGGGTGTCTCATTGCCTACCACCCCCACCACACCAGGAAGTGCGATGTGGTGGGGGAAGTGCAAAATAGCTATCCAGCCCCCGAAGCTGTCTGAGGGAGTATGACCTGGCCCTTGGTTTTAAAAGGTTGAGAACTGCTGGTCTAAGGCAACCTCGAGCTACCAAGGGCAGCAGAAAGTCTACTTCTGCATCACCTCAGGCAAAATAAGATTTAACTGTCAAGCTATTTTGCTTAAATACATTGAATGGGTGGGGTGGGATCTTGTATTTTCCTCAACTGGCAAGATGTCTTTCATACCAGTGGGTAAGGTGTTCTTTTTTAAAGTAATAATTAACCAACATTTGCTGATTTCACTGTGTTCAGAATGGAGAAATTCTGAAGACTAACTTTACTTCGTGAATCTGAAAAAAAGCAGATTCATCCATCCAGCCCAAGGATTTGAGAAATTAACATTTAGCTCCAAAAAGTCTGGATTAAATGTTTACATATTAAATGTTGTT
The DNA here is from genome assembly GCA_030440675.1 of Furcifer pardalis. Lineage (NCBI taxonomy): Eukaryota > Metazoa > Chordata > Lepidosauria > Squamata > Chamaeleonidae > Furcifer > Furcifer pardalis. The sequence continues at coordinate 127,896,244 of CP126891.1, forward strand.
AATGTTGAATTAGGTTTGTTTTCTTCCTAAGAGGCAAGTACAACATGGTTTCCCACCCCCACTCTGGAAATAGCAGTCTCTAGTCTATTTAATCGTCTGGTACAAATAAGGGAAACATTGGGTTCTTGTTCATTTTAGAAACAAATTACCTGCTTCACAGATTTGTTCATGTTCAGAAAAAAAGAACTTTCGTTTTGTTTTATGAACTGCCCTCAGGAATGTGAAATAAATAGATTTCTTCATACAAAACTAAATATGCTGCACAGAAATTTCCATTATCTCTTTGAGTTTTCATAATCTTATAATCTCTTAGGGTAGAATCCTATTGTCTTGAGTGATCCCATAAAGCTGGAGTTCTCAACCTTTTTAAACTGGGGGCTGGAACATGCTCCCTCAGATAGCTTCAGGGGCCGGATGGCCATTTTGTCCTTTCTCCACTGCATGGCTCTTCTGGGTGTGGTGGATGCAGTGAAATGGAGCTGCAGGACACATCCAGCCTATGTGCCGCAGGTTGAGAATCTTTGCCCTAAGGAAACTGAATAAGAGGTTCTATTGGTTTAGCCATTCAGCTGCCAAATTCCTCTGAATCCACCACTTCAGTCAAGCCTCCTGACTGCAGGACAGATGGTGAAAGGGAACGGCTGGTTGTGGGTTTACTCTTATGTGTCCAGTTTCCCCCAGCTGGATTTTGGCCTTAGTGGCCTATAATAGAACTGTTGACATACAGTACAATTTCTGGACTCACTTGCTTATGATGTCCTAAGATGACACTGATATAATGATAATCAGAATGGTTGTTTGAAGAGTCTGTCATTTTAAATGAATATTAATAAAGCACTAGGACTCTGCTGGAGTCCGTCAGTAACAGTGTCATGAACTTGAGTGTTAATTAGTTGTTAATGTTCTTCGTAGCACAATATTATTAACACTTGGTATTTGTTGTTATATTCACACACAGAGAGAGACTATGTTATGCATATTTATACTCATGCCTTGACCTAACAAATGGTTATTTAATTATCTGAGCCATGCTTTTATTTTTTTCCCCCTCATATTCCTTGGAGAATCTTCCCACTGTGACTTGCAGTATGATGTGTCTTGATATCCTGGGTGTCATCTGTTAGAGCCACACAAATTCTATGGAAATGTATGCTTTCTCTCTTTTTTTCTCTGCCTCAATTTGTCTTCCATGTGCAATCTTTGGATACAAATTTGCACATATGAATATGGCCAAAATATAGTACAGTGGTACCTCGCTTAAAGAGCATAATGCTTTCCATGGGACTGCTCTTTTAGCGAGTTTGCTCTTTAAGCGAAACACCATTGTAAGTGACCAATTTCGGGGGGGGGGGATTGCGAACACTGATTTAGTTGTTAAGCAAGCTTTTGGTTAGTTTTAGTTGTTAAGCGAAGCAACCATTCAGAGAAAATTGTGCTCTTTAAGTGAGTTGGTCTCTAAGCGAGGCACTCTTTATGCGAGGTTTCACTGTATACCTTAATGGCATATTGTTGAAGTGACTGATTCTTAATTATTGTCTCCTGTCACAGAAGTAAAATATCTCTGTCTGTGCTCTGTGAACATGGAAGAAGTAAATACAACTTTCTTCCAAGATGTGCACAGCACTAAGCATGGGACTTCCTAATCTACACAAAAAGCAAAAACACAAAAGAGGATCCCTTCTCTTTAATTAGTGTTTTCTTGATTTTTATCTTGATAAGTGTGGTTTTTATCGCATAAGCTGACCGCCATATAACCACAGGAGCATTACTCTCAAGTAGGCCCCATTGTTCTTCTGAGTTGCAGCTCCCTGGCTGGACAACCCAGGCTTCAGATATGTGTAGAAAAGATAGCGTTAGGCCAAATAACCACTCCATCTCTTCAGATATTTTAGAAGTACAGTAATACCCCAGATAACAATTGCATCGGATAACACTAGAATTGGATAACGATGCAAGTTTTTTGGAAAAAAAATGCATCGGATAACAATTCTGGATAATGATTCTTAGCGTTATCCGATGCAATGGTCTGTGGGTGTGGGGTGGTTTGGATAGAACAACCCAATCCACCCCCCACCCGCAGCAGTCGCTGCGACTGCAGTAGGGTCGGGGAAAAGCACCCGCCTTTCCCCCGACCCTACTGCAGTCACAGAGACTCCTTGTCTCTTTCCCTCCCTGTATTTAAACTATAGGGAAGGGGGAAAGAGAGAGACATGATTGGTTCTCTAGAGAACCAATCACGTCTCTCTCTCTTTCCCCCTTCCCTGTAGTTTAAATACAGGGAGGGAAAGAAAGACAAAGCAGTTCTCTCTCTCCCTGTAGTTTAAATATATGGAGGAAAAAAGGTGCTTTCCCCGACCCTACTGCAGTCGCAGAGACCGCTGAGCGTGGGGGGTAGCTTTAAAGGCAGTGAGGTCTCTTTCTTTCCCTGCCTGCCTTTAAAGCGGTTTGTCCCTGAAGTCAGGGCTTTTTTTTTAGCGTTGTTCGATGCATGCATTGGACAACACTAAAAAGCGGATAACGTCATGACTTGTGGAATCAAGTCATAACATTATCCGGGGTATTACTGTATATTGAAAGCATAGTAAAATACAGGATACAGTCCATCAAAAGACCAACAAGCATTTCAAAGCAGAAATAAGCAAGCTATAGGTTCCATGGAAAGCCCACGGCCCTCCTCCTTCCTCAAGGCTCACATTTTGCAGAATGAATGTACAACATTCCAAAGAATGCCTTTGTGTGTGTGTCTGCTTCTCTGGGTTACACCTATGGCCCTCCTCCTTAAGGATTCCAGCCACATATAAGTTCTCCCATGAGGCACATATTGTTTACATTCGTCTTCCTCCCCCAGATTTGGAATCGCCATTTTGAAAGTACTAAAACACATTTAGGTAGGTAAAAAGATAATGAAAAAAGCACCGTTTAAATTGGGGCTTATTTTGTTACTGAGCCTTGCCCCAACTTTCCTCAATAAATATAGATGAAAATAAAATATATTACAATGTATCAATTCAAATGAAGCCTTTCAAAACACTTTGCTTTATTAGTAACTAAGCAACACTTTAATACAGTATGCTGTATCCTTTAGTTTGTCATCTGCCCACACTCTAACATGGCACGAGTGCCTTATACAGTAAAACCCTGGCGTACAACAGCCCTGGGTTACATTTACTGCAGCTTACGACCTTACATTTATTTTAAAAATCCCAGGCTACGACTGATTTCCATGATACAATCATCCCCCACTCCCACAAAACCAAAGGAGCAATCTCCCTACCTTTTCCACACCATTTGGGGACCTTATCTAACAATGACGACCGTACCCTAAATCAGGGGTGCCCAAACTACAGCCTGTGGGCCCAATTAGGCCCCTGCATATCATTAATGTGGCCCATGGTGAGTACCGGGGCTCACCGTGGACCACCCCTCCAACTGCCCCCACTGCCTAATGATGGTGGTGGTGATCACGCTTTTTCCTGGCTGCTTCGAGCAGCCTCTTGCTCAGCCCCATCCCCTCTGCAACATTTGCCAAAGCTGATCGCTGTGTTAGGAAAATCTTCAGATCCTCCTCTGTTTCGAAATCTGCAGTGCTAGGAGAGCCCCCTGGCGTGCCTGGGATGACATCATTGCAGCGCGCCAGGTTTACCCTTCTAGTGCCATGGATTTTGAAACAGAGGAGGCTTTGAAGATTTACCTAACACTGCGATTGGCTTTGGCAAAGGGTGCAGAGGGGATGGGACCGAGCAAGAGGCTGCTTGGAGCAGCCAGAACAAACCACGATTGCTGCCACCACCACCGCTGCTGCCATCAAAACTGTCAGCAGTGGGAGCAACCCATCTCCGCCCCCCGCAGCTGTGTGTTGGGACAGGACCAGCCTGCAAAAAAAAAAAAAAGGTTTGGGCACCACTGAACTAAATAAACATTGTACAGAAGACTGTGATCAGGTAATCATCTTGAATCCTAGCAATGGCAGAAAGAAACAATATAACCAAATAAAGATGTAATACCCAGTTATTAATAACTCTTCAAAAATGTCATTTGCCAAATACAAAATTTAAGCCATAGTCCTGTTGTGTACCATAGAGTAGGCTCATCAAATCAATGGGAATTTGGTGAGTCAACTCCTCCATAAGTTTCAGTAAACCAAATGGGCCTAAAGTAACTTATTCTTAGAGTAAACCCATTTGAACCAATGATACTTATGGAGGAAATGACTCATCAAATTCCCATTGATTCATCGGCTCTACTATAGGCAATTTACTGTGCTAAGCAACATAATTTTGGCCTGTATATTGCATTTTTCACACTCAGGTATTGCAAGTTGTTTTTCTATCAGTCTGACCATCCTTATAAAGCCAATTTCTCCTTACTGAAGCACGTCATGATGATAAATAAGCATAGCAAAGTTTCCACAGTTTGCAAAGCTGTCAGTTCTTCCATCTTCCTCCCACTTCCCTTCCTGTTGCTGAGGTGATGTGAGCTTCATGCTGAGATGCCACCCACCACACCCATGGTGGCATAGAGAAAAAGAAATGAGGCTTTTTGCTTCCCTAAAAGATTATCTCTTTTCCTTCTCAGCACTGGTGTGTCAAATGGGAGGTGAGAAAGTGGGCTTTCATGGGGGAAATGAGATGGAGGTGGAGAAGGAAGACATGTTCTTTTTAAAGAAGAAACTATGCTCTGTCATTCGGAGATGAAGAACAGGAAAAGACAGGCTTATAGGATCAATACAATGGTCAGTATAATCCATACCATGTATTGATGTGAAAGGTGGATAGTAAAGAAAGCTGACAAGAAAAAAAATTGGTTCGTTTGAAATGGGATGCTGAGAGAGAGCTTTGAGGATACCCTGGACTGTCATAAAAATGAATAAGTGGGTCCCAGAGCAAATCAAGCCTGAACTATCTCTGGAGGCAAAAATGATGAAACTGAGGCAGTTCTACTTTGGGCACATCATGTGAAAGCAACATTTGTGGAAGCAACACAGGTTGAAAATAGCAGGAAAAGAATAGCAGACATGAGATGGATTGAGATCATGAGGAAAGCTACAGTCTTGTGTTTGCAAGAGCTGAGTAGGGTTGTTGAGGACAGAACATTTTGAAGATCTCCTTCATAAGCTTACTGTATGTCAGAGGTGGGGTTGCCATAAGTCCCGTTTTCCCGGGATTGTCCCGGGTACAAGCTGTCCCATCTAGTTCAAGGAAGAACATGTAAAAGTCCTGGGAGGGAGCAAGAAATGCCCATGTCTTTCAGTGGTGGGATGTCAAAAAATTTACTACCCCACCGTGACATCATCACAGTGTGGGCAGAGCTAATGTCCTGATGTCATGATGTCATGGGCGGAGCCAAAGAAAATAAATAAATAAAATAAATAAAAAATAATTTAAAAATAAAAATAAAAATCAGCACGCACACACTGACCTGCAACCAAAAGGTTCTGAGTTCGATCCTGACCAGGGTTCCAGGATGACTCAGCCTTCCATCCTTCCAAGATCAGTAAAATGAGTGTCCAGCATGTTGGGTGTGAAATGCTAATTAACTTGTGAACCACCCAGAGAGTGCACTGACCACTATGGGGTGGTATATAACTGTGATTGTTTTGCTTTGTACATGGACACATCATGTGTAAACTTACTTGGAGAATAGTTTTTTACCTTGCAAACCAGCTGAAGAACCTTTGGAGGCTAATGCATACTTAGCCTCATTCTTGTCTTATTTATTACTAGTATCCTTATTTGGACTTTCTGTTAGCTAATTGAAATTAACACATGATAATGGAACATATGGGAAGATCCACTCTTCTTTAGGGACATTTAGACCATTCAAATTCATTAAGTTACAAGCCTATCTGACTAACAGGACTGCCAGACTTACTGAATAATCAAATACAATTGCTCAAATACAATTTTCATCAATTTTCCGGTGTTTTATTCAGCTTCTCTTTAAGAGGCAGTGACATAATATCAATCAATGACAGTCTTAATCAACTAGCAGTGCGCTTTTTATACTTGTTTTTCTGTGTGGCCAAGAAATATGGGGGGAAACCCACAGGATTCTCAATTACACTAAAAGCTCATAGGTGTAGTGGAAGTTCTCTGGTTCACTTTCCATTTGACAAGAGCAGGAACAGAAGGAACGTCACTAGCATATTCTTCTTGCCTTGAACATTTATTCTAAACCTATCCTGGACGCCTGAACAGAACTACAGTCTGTTTGCAACTTTGTTCAGTTATGCTGAATTTAAAGGCAAAAGTCAATTATCTCCAAAGTCAATTATGTGCCTTGACGTGAATCCGATCTTCATCTTGTGTGAAATTATTCCTTGGTACTTGAACCGTGCAAAACCGGTGGCAGCAAAACAATGCAGCATCCCAAGAGGCAACAAGAATTCAGAAATAAGCAGAACAAAGATCTGTTAAATAATTCAGCAATCAGGGCCCTGTTGAAAGCATGTGTGTGTACAAATTATTGATATAAGATAGCCATCAGCATATCATGCTGACATCTGATGCAGCCCTCCTGAGGACAGAAACCTAGGTGCAGCCAAGTTCACTTATAAACTGTTATGGTGATTTGTTTTATAACACATGGGAGCATGATTTATTTAGGGATGAAAAATTGAACATTTGCTAGGGAGTGAGAGAGCTGGCCCACCAACCGAACTACTGTCCCTGGCTTCCCACAGCTCTGTGCTGACACCTAGTTGCAACACCATCTTCAGTTGATGTCACCTTCACCACCTTCTTCCAATGATGGGATGTAATAGGTTCGCACCAGTTCGCCAAAACCGGTAGTAACTTTTCCCAGTGTCCCAGAGAACCGGTAGCAGCTTTTTGGGGGAACCATCTTCGAGGCTTACCTTTTCACTGGTTTGGTGTGCATGCACGCCTACAGAGCTTGGCACGTATGCACAACCTCCTTGCTTTCCTCCCAAACGGGGAGGAGGAAGAGAAGCTGCTAGCCTGAAGCTCCCTATAGCCTGCTCCCCAGGGTAAGTGACTCACCTTTGGATGTGGTGTGTCTGTGTGTATTTTAATGTGTATTTAATACCTTTACCTATATTGACGTACTACCACAGTTCCTAAAAAGGCCTGACAGCCTGGCTTGGGGTTTTAAAGCAAAGTCTTGGAGTTACCTCATCAATTTGCTACACCTGTGCTGTTCCAATTGCTATTCCAATTGGAGAACGCTTAAGGAGGTACAGCTGTTTCAGATTTAAATTAAGGCATATTATTCTAGATAATTGGTATGATGACCATATCCATCTTGCAACATGGTGCTGCCCAGACAATTATACTAACAGGTAAGTGACGGGTTTGTGTTTGGGGTGGGTGGGTTGATTTGTGTTTGGGGTGAGTGTTTGGGTGGGTGGGTGTATTTTAATGTAATTTTTATTTATTTAATTTATTTATTTAATGTGTGTGTGTGCTTACTTTTATTTTTTTATTTTTATTTGGCCCCACCCATGACATCATGACGTTATCTCTGCCCACACTGTGATGACGTCACAGTGGGGTAGTAAATTTTTTGACATCCCACCACTGCCTTCTTCCATTCCACTCACTCTCTTAACAGTGCTGCCTCTGCTAGTGACAACAGCAGCCACAGTAGTGGTGGCAGCAACTCAGCGGCCATGCTAAGGTGTGGAGCACATTGCTGAGGAGCTAGGGAACAGTGTCCTCGCTGCTGGCCAGCTTTCTTCCTCCCTCAAGGGCTACAAGGGGTGCTGAGGAATGGCAAGGCCAGTCTGGGTGAGCTCTCCTCCCTCCCACAAGGGATAGGCTAATTTTGAGGGGAAGGTTGGAGCTAGAACTTTCTCCACCACAAAGTCTGCCCCATACCTGCCCCCTCATTTGATAGGTCACCCTTGCTTGAAAGCCAGTCATATCTGAATATAGGATTTGGTGTTCATCTCCATTTACAGCCAAAGAGCCAGTACTGTCTGCATCTGCAGACATTCCTGTTGTCATGTAGCAGGCATAACGAGACACCAGATCACACGGAACACTGTTTACCTTCTCACTGAAGTAGTACCTATTTATCAACTTGCAAATTCTTGCTTTGAACTGCTAGGTTGGCAGGAACTGGGATAGAGACGAGAGCTCACTCCATCATGCAGCTTGGGTCTCAAACTGCTGGCCTGCCACCCCTTAGACTAGAATTATTATTAACACAAAGGAAGGGAGAAAACATCAGGGTTCTAGTAAGAATAGGGAAGGGAGTTAGGGAGGGGAAAAGATTGAGCAAGCTCTGGAATGATGGGAAGGAAAGACCAGTGAGAAAGAAAAAGAGTGGCAAGCAAGGGCAGAAAGAGAGAGAGCACCAGGTTGGTAACAGAGCAAACAGGTTTCTCATCTGAGGCAGAACTGGAAACATGTGCATGCTATATAACAAAAATTATATATAACATGCAGAAGTTTCCAGTTATTATTATTATAACAAAAGTTATAACTCTAAGATCAATGTTACCAGTGTGATGAACACATTGGCCCCCAGAAGTTGTTGGACTGCAACTTCCATCAACTGTAGCGAACACAGTCAATGGTGATGAATGAGTTATAGCCCAGTGATGGTCATACAATCCCTCATCCTTGGTAAAACAAAGAGGTGGCTAAGGAAAGAATGCCAAACATTTTGCCAGGTCAGTAAGATGCTGATTAGAAATGACTAGCCATAGTATCAAAGAAAGCCTCTTGAGGGGAAAGATGCCTACATTTTATGAACTTTACATAGAATATATCCAAAACGTATGCATAACAATCCATAATGGCTGTAAATGATCTGCGAAAGAGAACGATTTGGGTGATGGACTGGCAGATGCTTCTCAGAGAAAAGGAACTAAAGTGTTTTTATGACTGTTGTGTCATCTTTAATGGCAACTCAACAGAAACCAGGTAAATGAAGCTACTGGGAGCAGATGATGGAGCAAATGTACCCAACTCAAAGTTATTATGCCAAGCATATTATGCCAAGCAGACACATAGCTTCAGGAGATGAGATCATTAATGTACAGTATCTCTATTGCAAACCCTCTGTTTATTACTGTCCTCTCCTCCCTGTTCTTAAAAAAGTTACTACTGGTAAAAGAATGAGTTGTCTTATTCCATGACAACTAAATTTACTCAGCAAAAGTTGGTAGGAAAGAACAGCTGTATTTATTCTTTTCAGGCAGTGATTCCTTTTTCAGACACTGTGCAAAGGAGCAAACAGTAAGGCTAGTAAGCACAGTTTCATGTTGCCTTCCATTTATTTGTTTTATAAGGGAAAGATGGTGTGTGAATGATGACTTTTAGAACATTCAGGTAGATAATTCCTGTTGGATCACTTTATTAGTATGTTGGCACTCTCAGATAATCCAAAAATATTGTGTGCAAGAGAGTTAGCTTTAAAAAGTCATGGATAATCTTGCGTGACAAGGCTTGCCCTGCAGTGTGCATAATAGGTCTATCTTGAATAATGATTTCCATCAACAATTGCCCTTTTGGGACCTTGATGGGCTGCATATCTCTTGCATGTCACAATGTGTGTGCAGTCTATATGTAATGTATGTGCATCAGCTTTTTACATTTATTTCTGAAAAAGACTGAAGGGATGAATAGCCTTTCAACAACCCTAGAGATGTTCTTTTCCTCCCCCCCTTTTTTTTGTCAAACTTTTTTCAATGGCAGGAATGTAGGCACAAGATTCAGAAAGCCGATTAGAACCCCAGGCTGGTGACAAGAGGTACATGGCTGCATTTTGCCTCCTTTTCTTTTTGATCACTTGATCTGTAACTACTTGGGGGACCCAAACTTTCTCTCTAAATATTCTCCATTAAATTTTCTGTCTGCTCCCAAATTGGCAGGTGGTAGGAGATCAGTAGTTTCATGTTTCCACATTTTAAGATTATGCTGTCTAGATTTGGTGAGTTGTTCAGTAGATATAAATCCTAAATTCTCTACCCTTGAAAAAGTCAACTTGATGCCCATCTCTTTTGAAAGAAATCTAAACCAATCATACTTCTAGTTTGGTTTGAACACCAACCCCACACAATGATACCACCTTACTAAAGATGGAAGTGAGGCAAATTGACCATGGTCGGAAGTAATTAAGATTGTACTACCACTACATCTTGTGTTTGTGTTTCAATTAATAACATTGAAAGTAACATAATATCCATGTTGCTGTCAATAATGAGCCCAGGTCATTTATTTGGATGTAAGAATCAAGATTCAAGAAGCATACAAAAGAACAGTTAGATATGACAGCCAGTGTCAAAGCAGTAAATCATGTACATATTGAACTGAGACAGCCAAGAGGAAGCAAACAGATACAGATCTACAGCAATTCAAGCCAAGAGACAGGCTGATATCATGCAAGGAAGACTAAGACAGACTGTAATTATAAATGTTGCTTCCAGCTGTTTGGTCTTGACAAGGTGTTTGTTCATCTTGTCCTGGTATATTTGGTTGGCTCAAATCAGTTATTTTTTACAGGTGTCTTAGCTATTTCTAATACCTGTACACCAAATCCTGGGCAGCCCTTAGAGTAATGAGGGTGTTAAGATCTTTCCTGACTCTGATTTCCCTTGTTAAGACAATTCATCCTCTGCTTTATCCTCTGAGAAGGAGTCAGCTAAGTAGAGTATGGCTGTCAATTTCAGTATTACCTACCCATTCAATATCAACCCTCCCATCAGTACCAATCAATTCTGTTTAAGTCAGTATTCAGACTATTGCTGCACTCAATGTTCCTGGCAGCTTGGGACAAAGAGTTCATGACCAGGGTGAGTAAACAAGGATGTTTTGCACTGCCTTTTAGCAAGGGAGGATAGGGATGCTGTATCACACTCTGCATCAGACAAAAAATATGGATGTTGAAGAAGTTCCAATAACCTGCAACACTTGTAATGTGTTTGTCTTCCTCCCTGATGATGTGGGAAGATTCAATTTTTTAACAAAAAATCTAGTCTATAAATATGGGATACTGTGCTTCTCTATCCACCATTCAAATCATCAGTTGTGTCCTGCACTGTCATTAGGAAAAAAGATGCAAAGGGCCTCCTCGCGTGCAAGCGGGCGCCTCTTCTGCCAAACCTGCAGGACTCTTAGCGGTTGCCAGGGATCAGCTTGTCCAACCCCCCCCCCCCCGGGGGCGGGGGAATTTCGGACAAGCTGAGCCTTGCCTCGGCGTGGTTTGTCCCTGATGTCAGGGCTTTTTTTTTTAGTGTTTTTCGATGTATGCATCGGACAACGCTAAAAATCAGATAACGTCATGACTTGTGGAACCAAGTCATAACGTTATCTGGTGGTCTAGTGTATCAGCATGGCTACTATATGAATCCAGATAATATTTCCCTGGATGTTTGGTTTGTTGGTAGTGGCAATGCAAAAAATAGTGTTCAACAAATCTCAACACAATTAATTGGTATGATTAGAGCACCAGTTATGACAATAGCTGCTTAGCTGTGAGAAGGAATTAGTCATATGACAATTTCCTTTTCAAATGTGCCATTCCATTTGTTCAAGCTGCTAAATAAATGTCTTAATGCATAAATAAGGACATTAATAAGCAGTTATATGTAGGAATGGGTTACATTCTAAGGCTAAATTAGACTTAGTGAGAGTAGACACATTCCCCCCCCCCAAATCCTGTTGCGCTGTGGTAACATGCACTATTGTAGGCCCATTTACTCAATGGGGATTTGGTGAGTCAACCTACCTGTCAGTTCTGTTGATTGAAATGGGTCTACTCTAACTATTTATTTATTTAGATTTATATCGCTGCCCACTCGCCATGGTGACTATGATTTACTTTGTCATAGTTAAGTCTCAGAGCAGACTTATTTCAACCAATGGAACTAATGGAGAAGTTTACTCACTAAATCCCCATTGATTCAATGGTCTTTATTATTATTATTATTATTATTATTATTATTATTATTATTATTATTATTATTATTATTATTATTATTATTATTATTATTATTATTATTATTATTATTTCAAATTTATATTGCCGCCCACTTGTCATAGCAACTCAGAGCGGCTTACAAACAAACTTAATCTAGTTTGGTGTACTACATTAAGAAACAGAACTTTGGTGAACCTTTTAGAGACTGCATGCCCAAACAGAGGGGTGGGGCAAACTCTATGTTAGGGGAAGGAGGATGCACTCACATTGGGCTGCTGGGCAGAGGGGCAGGATGAACTCTGTCCAGGGAGGAGGGAAGAAATACTCCCATTTGGCTGCTGGGCATGGGGTAAACTCTGTTCTGGGGCAGGAAGGAAGACCTCTCATTGGGCTGATGGGGGTGGGGTGGGGTGGGGAGACAAACTCTGTGCTGGGGGGGGGAGGGAGGAAGCGATAGCATGTGTCCCAACAGAGATGGCTTGGAATGCCCTCTCTGGCTCATTTCCATAGGTCCATCGCCACTGTCATAGGGTAAACTAATACCCAAAGACTGGAATGGAACTCTTATTAAATTCATTGGAATTTTCAAACTCTTTGTAACTCTGCTGTGCAGTTCAATTCTGTGGGAGTCCTTTTGGAAACAAGTCCCACTTTATTCAGTAGGACCTTGTCCCAGATATATGTGCGTAGGAATTGTGATAAAATGTAAAATAAAAGTCATTTAAAAGCAGGAGACTGTAAAACTTGCATGCATTTACTTTTGTTTATTAATATAAATATTAAGTACAGGGTTAGCATAGCATTGTATTTTATAGAATCTCAATTGTAATAAAAGGTCAAGAGTGTTATCCAAGATAAGCAATTTTCATTAAATGTGACTCTGTTTCTTTAAAAGCCCACTTCATTTGGTATGTCAAGATGCACACGAAAGTGCTAAGCCTAATAATTTCCAGTTATCAGACTAAACACAATTTGTTTTGAAAGCTAGGGGTTACCATGGTAATTAAAAATATTAGAGTAGGGCCCTGGAAACATTTTATATCTAGGTGCTTATTTCAAGAGCATCATATTTCCATATGGGTTTTTTGTTGTTGTTGCTGGGTGTGTTATATTTATTTCAAACTGGTAACTGTTTGCAAAATCTTTGTAAGAGCAATAAAAGCAAGAGTTGACAGTACAATTATGGGGATTTTTCATACAGAACTGATGGTATAATCCTGTGTAAAGGAAAGAGGAGGGGAATAACAGATTTCGGGTAAGTTTGTAAACAAACAACAGTAACAAAATAGAAGCTAGAGTTCAATGCCATTGTTTTCTATAGGAAAACAACTATGAGTGTCTCTAACCCATCTCACAATATTGCCCTAAACTGGAAGACTAGGCTTCATTTGCTATATAATGCTGTTCAGTTCTTCATGGTTGTCCATGGGTGTTACGATTGTTTATATTCACAACCTCTGTTAGATCCTTATTGCTACAGCTTAGAAAATTATTTAATTGAACCATAACTCTCAGAATCCCCAAACAGGCTACCGCGGTGGGGTGGGTGTAACTTTTCTAAACTCTGCATGGAGTGCACTGCTATATGAAGTCTCTGAGATGTTGCATTCAGTGGAGCATACTCCTAAGTAGGTGGATACAGAGCTGCAGGCTAAATCAGGAGGATAAAATCCGTCCCTGCAGAATTACTCTTAGGTTGTTTAACAAGATGCATCAAATAGGATTTATGTGAAAGGCATGATTCAAAACAAATTTCTCATGCAGTGAATGATTACAGGCTCCTAATTGACTAGCTGATAGACTTGGCATAATCTCACCCCAGTTATATTTAAAAACTAATTGTAAATGTGGAGAATTAAATACTAGGGAGAAAACAACCCATGAACATGAAATGTTAAGATATTCAGGACTGGTTTCTCAACTTACAGAGCATCCAAGTAGCTTTGAAGCACACCAAGAGGATTTTTTTATTGCAAAGGAAGCCTAATTTGTGTAAATTGGGTGTAACATGTGGCATAATAAGTAACTTCAGGAGTGGAGGGACAAGGGACTCCCTCTTCTTCCTATCGTCATCCATGGTGGCCTGCACAACTTAAAAATAACCTATCAAAATCTAATGTAGACATTATCTCAGCAGCTAAGGAATAAAGGTAAAAGTTGCCCTTGTTTGAAAGCCAGTCGTATCCAGCTCTAGGGTTCAGTGCTCATCTGTTTATAGCTGAAGAGCCGGCGTTGTATGTGTTTTGCAGATGATTCTGTGGACACATGGTAGGCATGCCTAGACACCAGAGTGCACAGAACACCGTTTACCTTCCCAGCGTAGTGGTACCTATTTATCTACTTGCAATTTCTTGCTTTCAAACTTCTAGGTTGGCAGGAGCTGGGACAGAAACGGGCGCTCGCTCCGTCATGCTGTTCTTAAGTCTCGAACTCCAATGTTCAAGAACCAATCCTTTTCTCTAAAAGCTTTTCTCATTCCTTGGTTTTGAACCCAGCCCTAAACTAGGAAGGGAGAAAAACGCCAGGAAGCAATAAAGTGAGAAAAAGATTGCATTAACAGGTCTCCTTCCAATGGAAGGTGCTTCCTTTAATGTTGGATCAGGGCTGGGCCAAGGCATTTTGCTGCATGAGGCAAAGGACCAGGTGATACCCCTCTCACTGCAAGGATGGAACTTCTTTTCAAATATTTCCAAGAACTTGTCAAAATATCAGAAATCCTTCATCTACAAAATAAAAAAGGAAAGTAAACTAAAACTGGGAGAACCCAAAACAAAAAGATGTATTCAACCAAGCCCAAAGCTTTGAGCACCCAATGTTTCAACTCTCAAATGTCTAAGTCGGGCTCCCTATATGTTCATCCAACTCAGAGTTGGATAACAAAGTAATCCAATCAGTCTGTTTTTACGTCAGGATTCTTCTTCATGAACAAACCAAAAAGAAGTTTTGCATAACCTGAAATATACCACGGCTTTATTTATTTATTTAGGTAGCTAGCTAGCAAACTGGTATAAGTAAAGGTGAAGGTCACCCTTGCTCAAAAGCCAGTTGTATCCAACTCTAGGGTTCAGTACTCATCTCCATTTATAAGCCAAAAAGCCAGCGCTGTCTACGTCTGCAGACATTTATGTGGACATGTGGCAGATATTACTAGAGCCACCACCAGTCTTCTTAGTCTACTATAGAGTTGCTGTGAGGATAAAATGAGGGAGAGGAAAAACCCCATGAACCTCACCTTAAACTCTATAGTGGAAATGGAGAATACAAAGAAAAACACAAATTAAACATATTCCCTTTGAACTTCTGGCTTGTTTCCACCAGTTTTCCCAGTGAAGTCTGTCTGTTCTGACTGTCTGTCTGTTCTGTGGTGACCTGTGTAATGAAGTGGCAGCATCATTAAGTTGAAGAAATAAAAAGTTAGGTTCAAAAATGTATATATACTGGCCGGTATCCCACTGGATACTTATGCACGCATAAGAGCAGTTGTGAAATTTGATGTGGCTAATTGTCAAAGGGGCAGTCCTAGGTCATCTGTGTGCCTGATTGTGTGCACAATGTGCTGGCATAATATAAAGTTAGTAAAGGTAAAGGTTTCCTTTTCTCAAAAGCCAGTCGTATCTGACTCTAGGGGGCAGAGCTCATCTCTGTTTACAGCCAAAGAGCCAGCACTGTCTGTGTCTGCAGACCTTTCCATGGTCATGTGGCAGGCCTGACAAGATACCAGAGCATACAAAATGCTATTACCTTCCCTGCCAAAGTAGTACCCATTTATCTTCTTGCAGTTTCTTGCTTTCAAACTGCTAGGTTGACAAGAGCTGGGACAGACTATGGGAACTCATTCCCTCATGCAATGCTCAGGTCTCACACGGCTGACCTGCCAATCTTCTGGTTGTCAAACTCAACATTTTAACCACTAAGACACCGTGGCCTCATAAAGTTAGACTAGTATAAATCTGCCAGACATTGGGCCCCACAACAAAGGTTTGTGCCATGCTTTTGTAGTTGATCGCACGTCCTTAGCACAACCAATTGCACAATGTGCCACCAGAAGTGCCTTGGGAATGACACTTCTGCCACAGCTATTGCTCAACTACTATGGGAGGCAACATGAAGTTGTGTGTGGATAGTTGCACAACAGGATTTTGGCCTTTTAGTACTTTTAAGATGTAAAGATTTCTAGCAGAAAATTGGATGAAAAAGTTTAGCTTGATTTTGGCCCCCTAGAAGGACTTGCTGGAAAATATCTTGCATATGCAGCAATGGATGCCAGAACAGGTAATGGCGAGAGGAACCCGCTGAGCCAGAAAAGACTGGAGGCTGCTCACCCACCATGTTTGCCAGGTAATGAGAAGCAATTAAATCTCTCTTAGGAGCTAAATGAAAAGTTGGGAGGAAATGAGGCCAGAGGAAAGACAAATAACCTCCAGCACGTCTCCACTAGCCTCGCCAGCACCTGCCTGGCAACTGTTATCATGGTGGTCTTCACAGGAGTTGACAAAGCCTTCTCACTTCAGAGCAGCTTCGACCACCATAAAAAAAAACCACCAGCTAGCCTGTGAACTGGGCAAGCAGGCTCAAGGGGAACACAAGCACCTCTACTTGACATCCCTTATCCCAGATATTTTGGGCGGCTCCTGGGAAGAGCAATGGACACCCTCCTGCCTGGGAACCACTTGTTGCCGCAGTGAGCAATTACCGTGTTTCCCTGAAAATAAGACACTGTCTTATATTTTTTAAAAAACTCCAAAATATGCACAAGGTCTTATTTTCAGGCGATGTCTTATTTTTCCATGAAGAAGAAGAATACAGTACACATTTACAGTAAAACCTCAGATAACACTAAAACCTGGTTCCACAAGTCTTGGTGTTATACGATTTTTAGTGTTATCCGATGCATGTTAAAATCCTATGGGATCCATAGAGATACATTGTAACCACACAGGCTTTAGCGGTTGTTATCTGATGCATCCCATAGGATCTTAATGTTATCCGATGCAAATCTTCCCCCCAGATTGCTTAATGTTATGCGATTTTAGTGTTATTCGATACTAATGTTATCTGAGGTATTACTGTATTGCTGATACAGCGGATGGCCAGGGCAAGATTTAGGTGAGTGCCTTATTTTCCGGGGGGGGGGGGGTTATATTTCCTAGGTGGGGAAAAATAGGGGGTGCCTTACTATAGGAGGAGGTCCTATTTTCGGAGAAACAGGGTAGTTACAGTGAAGAGGAGGCCAGCCTCTCTTAAGGGGAGGAGAGTAGGTGTGGGAATTACACTGGCTATTTAGTTACTCTACTTCCTGGAGGAGGCAGTGCCCTAAGGATAGGCATCTCCTGGAGCATAGCAAGCTCAAAGAAAATTGGAGTGAGAGCTAGGGGAAGAGGACAGGGAAGGGGCTCCTTGCCCTAAATCCCTAGGACAGTAATAACAAACCTGCAGGAAGCAGCGAAAACAGCCAAAAATGTGCTGTAAATGCACCCGCAGCTGTAATAAATGCATTTACAACTGCTTTACAGCAGCATTTACAGCAGGGGAAACACATATCTCTTCCACTCAGCAGTCTGAGAGGGCATGGTCTGGCCCACGACCGGAAAAGGTTGCGAACCCTTGCTCTAGGACAGTGGTTCCCAACAAGGGGTACACAGCCCACTAGTGGACTTCAATTCCCAGAAGCCTAAGTCAGTACATTGGCTGATCAGTGCTTTGGGGAAATTGACTTAGGCTTCTGGGAATTGAAGTCCACAAACCAGCATTTGGGAAACACTGCTCTAGGACACCAGGTTTGAGATCCTGAAGGAACCTTTATTTATAGGATCTGTATTGCTGCCCAGTTCCAAAGACTCTGGGCGGCATGCAGATATTTAAACCCTCACAATTTTAAAATCACAATTAAAACCCCATTAAAACTATCACAAAACAATCCCTCCCCTCCCACCAGTTTAAAAAGCGGGTGGACGAAGGGGTTAAATAACTTCAAAGAGGCCTCAGGTTCCTCCCCAACTGACCAAGAAGCACTCCCATAATTTGATTCCCAAATAAAAGGTGGCAAAGGAAGTGGCAATTGTCAACCATGGCAATCCTTTGCCAAAGCATGTGGCTACAAGCTAAAATTTCAATGGGAACATCCACCGACTTCCTGCGCAGGGAGCTTGGAGAGCAGCTGGACTCCAGATAGCATCTAACTCTTAACTCTTCTTCTACAAATGTTCACCCAGCAAATTATAGAAAGCCTGCTAGGTATCCACTGTGGCAAACCATTTCCACCCCTTAAAACCTTCCCTTTTGCAGCCTTAATGCAAACAGCTATACAGTAGCGGTGCCTGTATGCTGGGCAGTCTAGCCAGAATCATCTTAGAATGACCCTAATAGGGTGTTCAAAGTAAGGAAGCAGGAATTTGAACCCAGGTCTCCTAGTCCATCACACGATCCACTACTCCACACTAGACACCTTATATCAATGATGGCTAACCTTGGCACTCCAGGTGTTCTTGAACTTCAATTCCCAGAAGCTCTGATCAGCAGGAGTACTGACTTAGGCTTCTGGTTAGCCATCAGTGCCTTATAAAGTAATGGTAGATTATGTTGAATGTAGTGGGACTAAGTCCTGAAAGCTTGACACTTACAACTATTTGCAAGTCTATGCAATGTAAAAAGATGATAACCTTTCTCATGATTACGGCAGGTCTTATAAATCTATTTTACATCACAAGCTTAAGTGAAAACAAATGCCCATTTCTCAACATCTTTCCTTTCTTAAGAAATTAGGCAAACAATAAACTTTGTGTAGTGTTCCACCTACCTGACAAATGAAGGATTGCAGTTAATAGTCTCTAACATTTTGAATGGGAATTTTTCTACCAGAGAAAAGAAAGGGCATTTTTATGGGTATTATAGCAAGATTCCTGCCCACTGTGTAAATATACATTTAAGAGACTTTTAGAGCTCTAGACACAGCTGTTTGCTGTTGAGGCATAGACTGATTACACAGCTGTGACTGTTTGGGGGCGTGACTCAGTGTTGAGCACAGCTGTGACCACTTTGAGGGTGAGTCTGCAGCATTACAGTACAGTAATACCTCGGATAACGCTAAGACTTGGTTCCACAAGTCTTGGTGCTATCCGATTTTTAGTGTTATCCGATCCATGTTAAAATCCTATGGGATGTATCAGATAATGTTAAAGCTCCATAGAGATACATTGTAACTGCACAGGCTTTAGCGGTTGTTATCCGATGCATCCCATAGGACCTTAACGTTATTCGATCCAGTTCTCCTCCCCAGATTAAATAATGTTATGCGATTTTAGCGTTATCCGAGGTAAACGTTATCCGAGGTATTACTGTACTCAACACTGCTGGGAAGAGCACACTGACTAAGGCCTTGGGCAAACTGCAGTCAGTGTTTGCTGGCAGGACTTGAGCCTTCAGGATTCCAAGCCCTAACTCAACTGTGGAGCTTGGAGACAGACTGGTACCTGTGTATATAGTTCTGTGTCTATTGTCTTTCCCTCACCCAGAAGTAAACTGCACTATTCACTGAGACTGTATGTCTTTGCACCCAAACCTTCTGCTGTCGCAATAGCTAACTGCTAGTCTGCTATGTTAACACATATACGGCCAAAAAATCCTTGACAGGAATTTTTCTACCAGAGAAAAAAAAGGGGGGATCCTTTTGCCAGTTTCCACCATTTAGTTCTATAAAAACCATACATCTTATTCATAAAAATAAAAAAGGTATTAAACAGAGCTTCTTGAAATCTTTGCTCAATGATCCACTCTTGCAACATACTTGTGTGTAAGAATTTTGCAGTTCATAAGGAGTTAATTTCTAGTTAAAATGCAAGGAAAAACAACTCCATGATATCTGGGTAACCTGAAAAGATCCTGAATGCCATTCGTACCGGACCCACTGCTGGCCACACCAGCTTCTCTCACAGAACTTTCTTCTGGATCTGAAAAATGTGGATTGGGATTTTTTTTTTTGTAGGATTAAGGTGTTGAGAGGCCTTATTTTAGAGAAGAACTGTGTCTCCTGGAGACTTATGAATTCATACTTCTCTTTTTGCTACACAAATATTTTAAAGAGGGGATGCTTAGGAAGCCACACTGAATCCTTGGTTCATGTGATTTCAAATTCTGCCTCATATGTTCCATTCGATTTCTATTTAACTTGGCAGCCCTCAGGTAAATTGCTGTCCTTCAGCCAAATCTACACCATGGATTGGTGGTTTTGTGAAATGAAATAACTCGATGGAAACTACCTGGATTCTCCTCTATGGAGAGAGATGGAAGAGAAGCACTCATGTTGTTTTGAAAAATGGAAGAAAAGGACACAACCAAACCCAAAGTAAAGCAAAGCGCGTAGTCCACTCTCTGGGTGGTTCACAAGTTCATTAGCATTTTGCCTCCAACATGCTGCGGACTCATTTTACCGACTCCAGAAGGATGGAAAGCTGAGTCAGCCTTGAGCCTTGGTCAGGATCGAACTCACAACTTTTTGGTCGCAGTGCAACAGTTTAGCCACTGATCCACCAGGGTAACCACGATGGCCACTGCTTGAAAACTAAGCAGAAAAAATTAAGCAGGATTTTCACTTCGATTTCGTGGGAAAATAAGTTCAATGTGAGACAGTAAAACTGGAGATTGCTCCTATAATATCTTGCCTGGCTTTTTCTGAGGAAAAAAAATACAGGAAGAGCTATGTCCAAATCTTTTATTTCCCTTCTTCTAAGGCAATATAAAAAGAATACATATAATCCAGAAATTGAATGGTTGAGACTTTTACTAAATATAAATAAAAGCAGCAAGAAACAATAATCCAGTTGAATTTTTGAACACACACTATATCATCACTATAGTACTTCTATTTTCTGCTTTATGTATTTTGCCTTCCCTCTCTTCCTAATGTTTTTAGCACAATTATAAAAAGAAAGCAAGATCATAAATCTCAGAAAGAGGTTTATGTTTCGGCAAGGACGTCATTCCATACGGCCTCGGTGACTAACCTTGGCACTCCAGCTGTTTTTGGACTTCGATTACCAGAAGCCCAAGTCAGCACTCCTGCTGATCATGGCTCCTGGGAATTGAAGTTCCAGAACAGTTGGGAGTGCCAAGGTTAGCCATCACTGCCATAGAAGTCCTGAGGTGAGATGATTTGGCTTAGAAGATACAACTTTCAATCTCCAAGACCTGAGCAAGATTATTAATAAGAGAACTTTTTGAAGAGTACTAGTTAATTAATGCAGTGAGTCCAAAACAACTTGACATGGTGCAACAACCTATAAGAACATTCCAGAGAGAAAGGGAGGTTTCATCATATCCAGATGTTGTGCCACCCCCCCCACCCCCCCCATAATAATCCTATCATTCATGCAGTGGAAGAATCTGTTCCAGAGGGACATGAATTGTTTTCCAAGTATTCCAGATGAATGTCCAGTGTGCCATATGCTAAACTCAGCACATCTAAAACTTTCTGCTGTATGAACTCAACTTGATCCGCTGGACAGTAATCATCCAAGCTAGACCTGCAAACAAAAGGATACCTCTTTAAATCTGTTGCAAGTTGACATAAGGTACATAGGATTATATACACACCCCTTTCTGGAAGCAATACTAAACCAGCTGAAGATGTACTATGGAAATCCCTTTCAACCTAGGGAGTTGGGGCACTAATTAGCACTAACCTCAATTCTGCCTACTTTTGGGCCACTAAAAAGGGCCATATTCTTCATCTATAAGGAATATGTATCTTAGATAACGTGGCTGCTCCGTTATCATACTCCCGCCTTCATCCTTCTGCTGGCAGGTTTTAGCTATGAGAGCCATTTTCTTGGCAGTTTGCTGTTCTGGCTGAGATCAATCAACAGAAAGGGGTTCTGCTGGCAAAAGGATGTTTCTGATGCTAGACCACGATTGAGGTCACTTTGTGCTGCCCATTCCACTGTGGGATTTCTATTGCGAATATGGCAATCTAGCATGCAAAGAGTCAACATGTAATCCTTGGGAGGAGGGAGCCTTTGTTTGTGGGACTAACTAATTAGAAAAGCCCCTGTCTTCCAACAGTTCGATTGCTTGACCCTACTTCTCTTCTGTCCTTTTTTTGTCCTCACTGGGCGATGGAACCATTTCTCTCTCTCTGCCTCCTTTTAGCCACACGGCAGTAAAGGAAGAAAACTTCCTTTTTTCTATAACTACCGTAACCTGAATCTTCATCCCTTTCTAACAAACTTGTTGCTATCCTGTCAAGACTTCTGAGAATACAATGAGTAAATATTTTTTTTCTCTTTCTACCTTAAATTTTGGTCTGTTAATTTGGCTGGGAAGCATCCTGAGAATGAGGTGATCTCGGCAAGATTGGTTACAATATTGTCCTTAACAACTGCACCAATTTCATTGTGTAATTACATATCCCGATGACTTCTGGGTCAACGAGACAATACTACTAGGGACCAAAGGGATTTTTATCCTCCAACTATGTGTAAGTGAAAAAAGGCTTGACTTGGTATTTGTCTTCTATAGCTGCAGTTCAGCTTAACTGTGGCACTCAAGCTTACCGAGCTATGGTCACCAAAGTCGGCTTGGGCAAATTCCTCAAGAGATGTTTTATGGACTGCAGAAAACTTTCAATCTCTTGCTCAGAGCTAACATGGTGGGGAATTTCTGAGTAATCACATGTAAGGCCAGCCTGATGGACCTGAAAAATGAAGAAAGTATTTCATCACATTATTATTATTATTATTATTATTATTATTATTATTATTATTATTATTATTATTATTATTATTATTATTATTATTATCATCATCATCATCATCATCATCATCATCATCATCATCATCATCATCATCATCATCATCATCATCATCATCATCATCATCATCATAGTTGTTGTTGTTACTGTTGTTGTTAAATTCAATTTATATGCTGCCCCCCTCACGTAAAACGTGACTCCGGGCGGCTCACAACTATAACACTGGGGAACAAAAAAAAATTTTTTTTCTTGGTGCCTAAAAATTTTCAACTGATTTCGGGCATTTTGGGGTGGCTGATTCCGAAAATGCCATCCATTTTGTTCTAGCAGCTCTAGTTCATGAGATATCGATGATGTCATTATACATTGCTCTTATGACTACACTTGTATTTACCTCACCATTCGTAAATTGATTGTTTTAATAATACTTATTGATGTTGTTCAAGCTCTATTCCTGTTGTTGTTGCAAGTGTAATTTAAGTAATCTGACCTTTTTTGTCATTCTCTGTGCTCTCCTTTACTGTTGAGACTGGATGCTGTGCATCCCAAAACTAGTCCAACTCCGCAGCTGCTCCATGGACTCATCCAGGGAGGCTTGCATTCTAGTTTTTTTCTCCTTACCTTAAGTATGATTTTGACATTTATTTCTTTTTTTATAGGCACTAATATGGCTTTATCAAGAAGAACATGTATAAATAATCCTGATGGTTTTTGTTTCATCTGTGGTGAATACACATTCATTCAGCAAAGAAAACCCATAACTGACTTTATAAAAAGAGCTTAATTGGCCTATCTTAAAGTAAAACTGGGAGACCAAGATAAAGTTTGGGCACCTCACATTGTATGTAAAACGTGCACAGAGCATCTGCGTCAGTGGTGGCTTACACCCTTGCTACGCCTCTGGTTATATATGCAACCAGCATGGTTAGATTGGCCTAATGTGAATAAGCCATATCTAAAAAACTAGAGCTGATGGGGCATAACTGAAAGCATTTTTGGAATCAGTGACCCAAATATAGCCAGAAATAGGTGAAAATTGTGAGGCACCAAAGTCACTGTTCCCTAGTGATAAGCAACAAAAAATACACAATCTACAATTACAATAAAAACATCCAAAACATCTAAAGTAAAAGTCAACCACAAAAGTCCAGGGCCTAGGTTGGCCAGGAGGCAATGTCCGGCCCTCCACCCCAACGTCCAAGTCCCAGAAACTAAAGCAGTACAACCTCTGGCTGTGAAAGGGGCCCAGAGTCGTGGCAACGCTCCTGCTGCCTTCGGCTGGCGGCTTTTCAGCCCCCAGCAGGGCAGGGCCTGGGGTTGCGGCGATGCTCCTGTCGCCCTCGGCCGGCAGCTTTTCAGCCCCTGGCGGGGGCCCCCGGAGTCACAGCGATGCTCGTCGCCCTCGGCTGGCAGCTTTTCAGCCCCCAGCGGGGCGGGGTCACGGCGATGTTCCTGTCGCCCTTGGCGGTGGCTTTACAGCCCCCGGCAGGGCGGAGCCCAGGGTCACAGTGATGTTCATCACTTCATTTCATTTTCATTTCATTTCAGATTTATACCCTGCCTTGCTCAGGCGAACCTGACTCTAGGCAGCTTACAAAGCATCAAAAGTAATATAACAGTCACGAATTCCACATTATCATAATCATAATCATCACAGTATCAGAAAAATAAATATATACATATCAATAACACAGTAACAATCAGAAAATATTAATATCACCATAAAATGTTACAAAAAACATTACAAAGAAAAAAACAGCAAAAACAAAACCACATTTACTGAATCCTGCAATGATTATAAGCAAAATCCTACAAAATGAGGTTTTTTTAATCGCCACCCGGGACCCGTAGCTGTTGCTCCCTTTAAGGCTGGCTGGCCGAGGGAGAGTCTAGTGAAGCGGCGGCGGCGAGGTCTTTCATCGCCCCCGGGACACCCAGCTGTTGCTCCCTTTGAGGCCGGTTGGCCGAGGGAGAGTCCAGCGAAGTGGCAGTGGTGGCCTCTGGGCCAAGGTGACGAAATCTGGGGGGGGGGGGGAGGGCGAGAGCGTTCTCTCGCCGCCCGCAGGTGCTGGCACTCTTTTCCTCCGACCAAGATGATGAGGTCTGGAAGGAGGGTGGGAGCATCCTCTTACCCCCCCCCCCCCAATAGCACGGTCTCCTCCAACTCCGGCCAGCGGCGCGGGCGCGGGGAGGGTGTCAGTATCCCGGGCTCCAGCTGGCGGCTCTTAAAGCCCTCCAACTCCGGCCGGTGGCGAGGGGGCGGAGGAGGGCGTCGACGTCCCGGGCTCTAGCCGGCGGCCCATTAAAGCCCTCCAACTCCGGCCGGTGGCAAGGGCGCGGAGGAGGGCGTCAGCGTCCTGGGTTCCAGCCAGCGGCTCTTAAAGCCCTACAACTCCGGCCGGTGGCAAGGGCGCGGAGGAGGGCATCATGGCTCACAGATGTACGAAAACCACAGTAACGGCAAAGAAGGGAAAAGGGACACATACCTTTAAGAGTACACTCTTTGTGCTTAATACCTCAGTCATAACAAGTTTGCCAGGATCAGATCTCAAACTCATGTGAACTCATTTAGATAGACTAACCATACTTAGACATAATGTTATGATTTATTGTGGCAGAAGCAAATACTGCTTCTTCTTCATCTGATGAAGCTGCAAGATGAGTTCCAAAGCTTTTGCTTCCAATCTTTTTAATTAACGTCAAGGTTGACAATTTGACTGATATAAATCTAAATAAATAAATAAACTCAGCTAATTCTGGCTAACATTAACTATCATTTGTAAAGAAAAACTACCCCCCCCCCCCGGTCAAGTACTGTTTGTATGAAACAAACCAAGTTCAACTGTGGCTTAAAAACCTGGATTGCTTCGAATGATTGCCAGCTAAGGTTCACCACTGTTTGGGTTTCAGATGGTACACCAAACAAAAACTTCTATCTTTTATGGTTGCACTAGAAATAAAGAGGAGAGATGACAGGTAGGAGAGATGACAGGTAGTTTGTTTCCATCACAATAAATCATGGTACCTAGAGACATCTAAGCACAGAAAATATTTAGCCCTCAAGTTCCATGTGATAAAAAAGACAACTCACAATGCTATGTAATAAATAAAAAATTACCATCTCATAATCTGGGGTCCCCATTCGATTTTTCAAACTGTGCACAAGTTGAATTAGAGGTTTCATCCTGTGATAAAATCACACACACATACCAGATTAAGTTATTAATTTCAAATGGCACAGTGACATATAATAGCCAGGATCATGGAGATTTTGACATTCGGCAAGGAGTACTTTCTCTATAAATCTGGACAGAATATTGCACAATTCTTCCAAGCATCAAGTAGGATTAGATGCTAGGACTCACCAAGTAAAACATTAATACAGCTGAATTCAAGCTAATGCAAATTAGGAATTTAGAGCTAAATCAGATATAGATGGGATACACAGAAAGCGCCTTCTCGAAGATTGTGGTATTTCTGAACCATGATTGGGCGTACCCTGGGCAACGGCAATCTTGTTGTGCTGGCTAATCTTTCTCACACTAGGTCAGGCAAAACGAACTATGGAATGAATTCATGAAAAGGTGGCTTCATTTTTGCAGTTTAACATCCGACCCAGACACGGAAGACAAATGCAGTAAAGCTCCGGGTTACAGACATAGTCAGACAAAGTTTTCTGTAAAGCGGTTTTTCCGTAGTCCAAAGTACATTTTCCCATAGGAATGCACTGAAAATTTAAAAAATGTTCCCAACCCTCCCCCACCCCCCAAAAAATTCCGATACAATTTCTCTCCCATACATCAACTGATCTCCCCAATCTGGTGATTGGCTGGGATGGAGAAGAGGGGGTGTTCTCAGAGGATTTCCCTTTATCTCCCACACCTCGATCGATCGATCTCCCCAGCTAATGAGTAGCTGGGGTGGAGAAAAGAGGGGTTCTTGAGGTGTGGGAGGGAAAGGGGAATCCTTTAAGAATACCTCCTCCTTTCTCCACCAGCTGCCCCCCAGCTGGCGAGATTGATTGACCTTAAAAAAAGGACAAAAAATGCAGAGCACACAGTAAAAGGGAATAAACGATGAAGCTAAGCTCCCTACCATTTCCACCGCTGGTGCTTCTTCCTGAAGGTCAGTGATGAACAGGAATGGTTTGTCCAGCCGCTGGGAGAGCCCACGCGGCGGCGGTGGTTTTGTTTCTGTTTTCAGTCTCTGCCACTTGTCCTGGCAGCAGGAGACTGTAGGGAGCATATTAGCTCCATTTCGGTCTTTGTCTGAGGTTCCTCCGTGGCGCTTTAGCAGGGAAAGTGTGCTGCTCTGGGACTTCCTATGTCATCACCTGGGCGCCGGTGTGGAACCAGTAAGTCCCAGAGCTTTCCCTGCTGAAGTGCTGTGGAGGAAATTCGGACAAAGATCAAAATGGAGCTAATATGCTCCCCAGTCTCCCACTGCCGGGACAAGCGGCGAAGACTGTGGAAACAACGACAAAACGGCCACCTTCGCCGCCACGGTGATGCATCACGACTTCCAGGGGTGGGTGGTGCATGGCCACCATTGTAGGCTCTCACAGACACCATTTATTCTGGGGAAATTCGTTTCATAACGTGAGTTTTTTCCATAAACTGGGACATCTTTTCCCAGAATTTCCTTCTGCAAGTTGAGTTTTCTGTTACCTGAGGCATCCGTAGCCAGGGGCTTTACTGTATGATGATTAGAAGCTGTGAGTGAGTAAATTACCTCCTCTAAAAAGCACTGCATAATTTTTTCAACGGACATCATAAAAAGAGATTTCTCTGTGTTTGCACCCATCCTTTGGAATTTCCTCCCAAATTTATCTTGCCAGGCCTGATGACATTTATAATACCTGTTTAAGCCACTTTTATTGCAAAATACCTTTGTACAAAATTTTATTGCTTCTGCAAAGGTCTTCTGCAATAAAAAATGGCTTAATCAGATATCTTAAATGTCATCAAAGCACTGCATACACAAGGAGCGTTCAGCCCCTACAAAAGAGAATACTTTGATCACTCTCAACAAGTGGCCAGGAGCCTTCTGAAACCACTTTTTCACAAGGAGGGGCCATCATTAGAAGGCATCTCCCAGCCCAAATACGTCCTATCTTCCTGTGCATTCATGCCTGCAATATTCCCATTAGCCGTTTTGATCTTTTGCAATAATGTATTTTTGTACTGCATCTTAAACAACTGACTTTTTTGTGAGATGCCTCATGCAACTGGCTCAGATAAAAAATGAACCTCGCTGTGGTTCACTAGCTGGCCCAGCTTGGGACAGTTACTTTTTTGACTACAACTTCCAGTGTCCACAGATTATGCAATTATGCATGGGCAGTGACCATACTGGTTGCAGAACTCTGGGAGATGCAGCCTCCCAAAAGTAACTTGACCATAGTTTAGGCCAGGGGTGCCCAAAGTTTTTGGGCTGTGGGCTGATCATGTGGTTCAGGGAGCCGGTCACGAAGGCCCGGGGGTCAGGTGCGGCCCCCGACATCAATTCATCTGGCCCATGAAGCCCTCGTCGCTCCTGGAAGTGGAAGTAAAATGTGCCAGTGTGGGCACGTTTTACTTCTGTTTCCCGGAGCGACGAGGGCTTCGTGGGCCGGATGAATTGGCATTGGGGGCCGCACCTGGCCCCTAGCTTGGGCACCACTGGTTTAGGCTAATAAGAGAACAGTGATGGCAGGAAACACCATTATGGTCAAACTATCTGGGAGATTCTTAAGAGTCTCCAAAAGTAGCTTTACTATGCTCTGGGCTAGCAAAAAAATAGCAAACCTCCCTCCAAGTAAACTTTTTCACTGCAGACCTGAGCCGTAGACATAAATTCTAATTTCCCCAAGTTCTGCCCAGCTCTTCTTCCCACAAAACAACCCACAACACAAGATCTCCTCATGGCACTTTCTCAAATGCCTCTTTGTAACAACTCCAGTTCAGGCCCACAGAGTAACTGTACCCGGGATTTGAAGCCCATCTTTCTAGGGTATTTTCGGTGTCGTCATCACACAAATCAGCAAAAGCAGCCTCTAGATCTTCCAGCTGGTGGACGCGATTCTCAACGCAGTCATTCAAATCCTCCTTTATGCCGAAAAGCAGAAACAACCCTGAGCAACATTAATTGAATTTCAACAATATGTGCATTATGAATATAAAAACATGTCTGCATGATCTTGAGGACATCTGGTGGCTTCCAGGTTTACCTGGACATCCCCCACCTGCTGGCTAGTTCTGATCATTTACAGTTCCAGATAAGCTGAAGTCTTAAGTAGCCTGACATTTATGCTATTCAGTGTTATGACTCTGTTGGGTTTTGTCAATGTTTTCTTCTGAGGTCTCAAAAAGTATATTTAATCTTCCTGACAAAAAAGGAGAAGCATAGATCTAAGACTTGTAGCCTGTGGGATTCCTCTGGTGGCCATTTTCTTCCACAGTGCCTTAAAAATAGAACCTTGATCAGGGGTTCCCAACATCTGGCCTGTGATGCCATTCCATCTGTCCTATCACCGCATCTGCTGCACCCAGGAGTGGAAGTGGGGAATTTATGTCAGCAGTAAAATACGCCTGCACATGCACAAATGTGCCCACAGCTGTCATAAACACAGAAGTGGGTGCATTTATGACAGCCATAAATGTGCCCGCTTCCGGTGTGTGTGATCCGGCCCACTCAAGATGTCTGGGGCATGGTCAGGCCCATGGCTGAAAAAGGTTGGTCACCCCTGACCTAGATGGTGCCAGAATCCTTTTGGCAGCTAATTGGGAAATGGAACTCTGTTACTAGGACAACAAACTTTTCCCAAGGGGACTGATATC
This sequence comes from Furcifer pardalis, assembly GCA_030440675.1. NCBI lineage: Eukaryota > Metazoa > Chordata > Lepidosauria > Squamata > Chamaeleonidae > Furcifer > Furcifer pardalis. The sequence goes on from CP126891.1 coordinate 127,925,695, forward strand.
CCTGGAATTTGCTCCAAGAGTCTGAGTGCCATGACAAATCCAACTCACCTCTATGCTCCGTAGTTGAGTCCAGTGGTTTCAGCCTAGAGAAAATTATATGCTCTACATTTTAACCTATCTAAAAATCCCATTCCTATTAAACAAGTGAGTTGTGTCTCCAGACGGAGCTTCTGCCCTTTAGGAAGGGGCTTAAGACCTGGCTGGCAGGGCATGTGTGGGAGTATGGGCCAGACGGTTGCCTCAGTTTGTTGCCTCATCTAACCTCTCCCTCTCTCTGTGTGACTTGTTTAATCTCTTTTAATGTTTGTAACTTTTTAATCCTGTTTAATCCTGTTTTTATACCATGTTTTTACTGTGTTTTAAGTGGTTTAAAAGTTTGTTAGCTGCCCTGGGTCTTTGTGAGGAGGGAGGCATAAAAGTATGATTAAATAAATAAAAAAACTAAACATGACCTGGAATGTCAGCTTTGATAGGACTCGTCAACCAAGTCACCGATGACAGGGCTGGGAGACGGGGGAAGGACTAGACTGCTTATTTCTGGGATAGCACCTCAAGCAGTGATGGGATGTTACCGGTTCGCCCGAACCGGTAGCACCCCATCAGGAGGGGTTGCTGGGGGTGGTGGTAAACCCCCGGGCGACCGGTTCGGCCGCCTCTCTGGCCCCCTCCAGAAATGTATTTCTGGGCAGCCAAAATGGCTGCACGGAACTGCGTATGCGTCAAACCTTCGTTTGACACATGCGCAGACATTTTTAATTTTTTTTGCTCTGCCCATGATGTCATGACATAGGCTACGCCCACAACGTCATGGTGGGGTAGCGAAGATTTTGACAACCCACCACTGATCTCAAGTATGCATTTCTGCAGTTCAACCAGAATACATTAGTGCATAAGATAGTTATCCCTAATAAAAATGTTACAAAGCTAAAAACAGGCGAGACAATGTGTATGACCATCAGAATTTTTAAAAAACCTACACTTCATTATCTTTTCACTAGGATATGTGACCCTTTTTTGGCAGATTTATGTTTTGGCACTAGAGCACCCACAATTAACCCAGTAATTATGCATTCAAAACCATAAATCTCCACATTGGTACTTTGCAAGAATTAATTTCATAATCCTTGTAAGCCTTTACATAAATCACATTAATACATTATGTAGAAAAACCATTTCTCAGGGATCCATTGCAGGGCAATCAGCCCACTGCAACTACAAACCCGGTTGAATGTTTCTCACAATCCCCTCTTCCCTTCAGACTCTGATTTAAAACTTTGTAAGGGAATTAAGATTAACTGCCTTGCTCCTCTGTTAGCCAGCACACATACCTCTGATGAATTGCTGTTAGGTTTCTTAAAACTGTATAACTCTTGCAAAATCTTGTATTCTTCCTAATTTGAACAGAGGAAAGGAGGAAAATTACTCAAAAGCTTGCTGTAATTAAATGCCTCTGACTGTCAAAGTAGGTTCTCCCTGCCACCTCTCTTTTCTTTTTAATATTTTTAAATATATATATATATATATTTTACAATTTAATATAAAATAAAAAACCTTAAGAAAAGGAAAAGAAAAACAACAACATACAATCTTAATAAACAAACAAAACTAAAAACACTGTAGCACTGTTACGTTTTAATGTTAACTTTAATGGATTAAGTTCACTTTGTGAGACATGAGAGCAGAAGTGGACTTAATCCGCGAAAGCCAACATTACAATATAACAGTTTTTAAAAGTGCTACATTTTTGTTATGTGTGCAGTCTGATATGCTTGAAACACAGACTAACACAGCTACTATTCCCAAAAATCCTAATAAAAATACTCTCTTAACATATTATATACTAGTACAGTGGAACTTCATATAATGATCGTCCTGTATAGCGAAAGAAAATCACATAATAGGTTTTTTTTAAATGGTGCCCCACATAACGATTTTTCTTATGGAAATATATATTATACAACAAATATTCAATGGGAAAAACCGCTTAGCAAAAAAAACCATTGAAAATTTTTTTCCGTAGGAAAAAACATTGTACGATATTTTCAATAGGAAAAACCATAGAATGAAAAAAATCACATAATGAACAGACCCATGGAACGAATTAAAATTGTTACACGGGGCTTTACTGTATGTGCTCCCATCAAAGCAAAGCAAAGCACAATCACACTTCTATACTGTCCCATGGCACTTAGTGCACTCTGAGCGGTTCACAAATTAATGCTGGGTAGCCATTTTACCAACCTTGGGAAGGATGGAAGGCTGAGTCAACCTTGATTCCTAGTTAGGTTCGAGCTCACAACCTTTTGGTTGCAGTACAGCAATTTAACCACTGCAACACCATCACCCAGTGGGACAATATATGCAGATATGTACACTGTTCAATCTACTATCTATTTCAAGCCTTTTAAACTTATAGTTGTCCCCTTTTTCCAGAATGATGTATATTCTTGCCCAGATATGTGCCCACAAAAGAACAAGAACTTTTGAGAAGCCTATATATCAGTTGTGTATGAGTGGAGTTTGGCACAAAAGGGAGGAGGCAAATAAGTGAGAAAGTTGGAAAGTGGGTGGCCTTCCAGATGCTGTTGGACTACAATGCCCATCAGTGAAGCAAGATACTTACTTGAGTGTATATTTCTTTGAAAGGATTCTTCACTGAAAAGAAATCCAAGTCAATGTCTAAAACATAAGCACTTCCCTTCTGCAACACTTGAAGAATGTGTCTGACAAGTTCCGTAGTTTGGCAGGTATGATTCCCAAAAGAACAAGAAGCTCCAGCACCTGGGAAACCAGCAGTCCATTCATGTGCAAGGAGTCTCTTTTCTGAACTTTCAGCCTGTGGCTCCCCACACTTGTGGGCAAGGGGAACACCGGCATCCTTTGACGAAGAAGCAACTGAAGCACTGGCCATGTTGGCTTCACTTAACTTGAGTTTCTTAGGCAGAGCGTGGCTTTCTTCTTCCCAGTCGCCAGACGGTTGGGAAGGATTCACAAGGCAGACACTCAGATGGAGAGGCTTCTCATTCTCCAGCTGATCAGCAGAGACGTAGAGACCATCAGAAAGGAAGTAATTATCTGTGCTTGTGACCCTGGAAAAATAATATTTCTTAAGACACATGTCACACATCTCAAAAATGGATACAAGGTCTTGTGGCTCCAGTTGCCATACAATCATGACTGACAAGAAAGTTCCATGTTTCCTCTCTCATTGAAACTACTGGCATCGTGCTTTTTGGCAACCATTTTATTATGGCAGCTATTCAGTGATACTGTATTTCTGCCACATCCTACTTCTTCTGCTTCTAGGTTAGATGTGAAACTGCCAAAATAAAACCACCTTTTGGTGTATTCGTTCCATAGTTCCTTTCTCCTGACCTAGTGTGAGAAAGTTTAGCCTACTGAAAAGTTTGCTTAGATAAACAGATAGGGAAGGGGGCAGGCCCCTTTTTCTGGGGAGCAGTGCTGGATGCTAGGTGTGACGAATCTCCCCTTGGAGCTTTTATATCAGCTCCCACTTCTTCTCTGCACCCTACACCTGGAACTCCGATGGTTTGTCCTCTTGTGCAAATGGAATCATTGTTTGAGGTGGTGGTTGTGTCTGCTCACACACAATAAGAAAGCTACCTATGCTGCATGGTGACAGCACTTTGGAACGACTTTAACTACAATGGTTCCATTGTATAGGATTTGGAGTCTGGTGACGGATTCGGAGCTGGATAGTGCCAGTCTGTCTGGCCAGGTTATCCTGCTATGATAATAGAGAAGACCATACTGCCAGCGACTCAATGCCGAGTGCTAGGCAGCGGTTCACTAACCTGTCAACCCTGAGGTCTAATGGTCTTGGGTGCTGAAGTCCACAGGGAAGGGTGATGGTCCCCAAGTGGATTGAATCCCACTTGAATCCATCTTGATGGAGGGCAGCAGCTTCATCAATACTGGCCTGGGGTTGAAGAGGACTTTGCGTGTCAAAAGGGCTCAGGACCAGAAAGTGACACACAGAACTGGATCAGTGGTACAGGGGTCATGCTGTGATGTGGAAGGCAGATGAAAGGCCACTGCATTAAATTCTCAGGACAGTCTTCATGGCTGATTGCCATGATGATCACCTATATTCGGATTTGGATATGGCAGAATAATAATAATAGTGCCTGTGCTATAGTTCAGTTGAGCGCTCTCCAGCAGAGAATTCTTGGTCTTACCTCAAACTACAAATCCCAAGAGTCTGTAGGATGGAATCAGGAATTGAATTACTATTACAGTAATACCTCGGATAATTATTACATCAGATAACACTAAAATTGGATCACAATGCAAAATTTTGTAAAAAAAATTGCATCGGATAATGATCTATTAGCGTTATCCAAGGTAATCGTTCATAGCGGCGGGGTGGCTGGGAAGCTGAATGGGGGCTCCCCATTTGGCTTCCCAGTCATCCCGCAGCTGTGAGCGCAGGGGTTCCTTACACAAGCGAAGGGCTACCCAGCGTCGGATAGCCCTTTGCTTGCAAAGGGAACACGTTCCACAGACCTACCAGGGCAGACAGACCTACCCGGGACAAGAAAGGAGCCTCATTTGGGCGTCCTCAGAGCGGAGTTTCTCCGGCAAAAAATCTTTTCAACCCAGAATAATGGTGATGGTGATGGTGATGGTGATGGTGATGGTGATGATTATAATAATAATAATAATAATAATAATAATAATAATAATAATAATAATAATAATAATAATAATAATAATAATAATAATAATAATAATAATAATAATAATAATAATAATAATAATAAATCGACCATTTGATTCACAGTCAAGGACTGGGATAAAATTAAAAGTTCAATCCTTAAGCAAGGACCTAAGAATTGTTAAGATAACATCTGAGTACATATGAAGTTCCTAGTAGAGTTGTTTTTTTTTTTTTTGAGAGTTAGGACGTTCAAGTCCAATAAATCCAAAATTTCTAAATATCTAAGGAGTCCTTTAGGTATTGCTCTTAAGTCTAAGGGCTCCGATCACTATGGGAACAACAACAGATTTTTTTCCTCCATAGACACTCAACTTCAATGTGCAAATCATGATATTTTTTATTTTCTCCCATTGTTTGTCCTCAATTTGTGTGTCTCCTGGCATAGCAATGTCATTGTCGTCATCATCATCATTATTATAAATGGGATAATTAGTTGTAAACTGCCTTTATGCAAATAACAGCAAGGCCAAATGAAAATGTTTTGGAACAAACCTACCACGGGCTCATAGAAGTAAACTGAATTCCATGTGGACCAGGTTCCTGTCTGAAATACGTACATGGGATGGGAGCCCATTAAATTCAATAGAGCTGACTTCTAATTATGTGTAGAATTATTCAGTACAAATGTTAAACAATGCATAACAGTATGCATTATGAAGGGGTGGGTGGGAAATCACCATAAACTGTGTAAGTAAAGTTAAGAAGTATCTGCCAGAAATGATTAAGAGGGAAACAAAGACATGACCAAACATCAAATCTAACATTCTAAATACTTCTTAGAGAAACACAGGAAATAGTTACCTTATCGTAGTGGTGGAGGTGTCTTTGCCCACTAGAAAATGATGTGTCCCTTCTTCAATCTGCTGAGCCCACGGTGGATGGAGCCACACCACTTGAGAGAAATGACCAGCATAAACGGCAGGCATAATCCAGTTTTCAATGCTTAGCTCACTGTAAAAAAACCAAGAACACATGGAAAATACAGACTAAGGAACATTATGATGTTGGCGAATGTTAGATACAAACATGAACATACATTTCTCCTTCTCCTTCTTGTGCTGTACCCAATTCCAAATATTGACGATCATCATGGAGACCAGCCATTAAGACTGTCTTGCTGATATAATGCTGTGGCCTTTCATCTGCCTTCCTCAATGCAGTGCAACAACTTTACCACTGATCCAGCTCCATGAGTCACTTTCTGGTCCTGAGCCTTTTTGACATGCAAAGTACTCTTCAGTCCCGGGCAGTGTTGATGAAACTGCTGCCCTCCATCAAGATGGATTCAAGTGGGATTTAATCCATTTGGGGACCTTCACCCTTCCCTGTGGACTTTGCCAAGGCTGCTAGTCCTCAGGGTTGTCAAGTTAGTTAACTGCCGCATGGCACTCCCATTGAGTTGCTGCCAGTATGGTCTACTCTATTATCATAGCAGGATAAGCTGGCCAGACATGCAAACATACACTCTAGGACATTTTAAATCAGTGCAAATCAGAGATGCGTGTTAACATATAAACTAGGAAATCCAAGAAAATCCAAGAAATGAAGTGCTGCTTGCCAATTAAGTGGAATTAAGCAGCACTAAGTATAATCTTACATATTTGATCCCGCTTTTAGATTTCTGACAAATGATGAAAAAAGAAGCATGGAAAAAGGAGTAACATGGTACAAAGTGGGGAAAAGAACACAAGGATCACACAGTGCTGTAGTATGACAACTCTTTGCGTGCTGATTTCACTGAGTCCATGGACAGGCACTGCCTTAAATGGGGACCTTGATGCAGATACTGTCATTCATTCATCCAGTCACATTTGTCTATGTTTTTCTTACTGGGAATAACAATGGTGAAACTCTAATATCAACCGGCAACTCGTTGTACATGGAGGAGCTGGGGCAAAGAAAGCTCATCACCTTTTTTTGCTTCTCTATGTGTAACTACCTTTAGCTTATTCAGCTGTCGCCTACCCAGGTTACTACAATCCACAGGGGTGAACAGAACTGTTGCAAATACAGTATAAATTTAACAGAAGGTCTGTTATTCCCACTGTCTCGTTGCTAAAAATTCTTCCTCAATTTTTTAAAAACATGAACATGTTATTTTTTTAAAAAAACAAAACCATAGCCACTAGGAAGACTGGCACTGGGAGGAAAAGAGGCCAATGAACCTGTTTCCCTTTCGGTATATATTATTTTCCAGTAATGTTGAGATTACTCAACATTGTTGAGTATTAATGTTGAGATTCACTCAAACTGTGGATGTCTATTTTTTCCCCTGCATGCTGACTGTGTCATTTGGGCTTCAACAAAAATTTAAACTCAGCAACTGAATCTGTATTTAACAGGGAATGTGTGAACCTCCTGGCACTTTGGAATAATGCAAAATAGTCCTGCTTAGGGTTTCAGTCATATAGCCGCACCTTCTCCATAACGTACCATTCATCCCCATACCAGCAGGTTTTCTTCTACCTAGACACACAGCTGGAATCCTACTGGTATCTATGTAAGACCTCCAAAACTTGCTGAAGAAAAGCCAGACCGTATCTTCCTTGTATAGTCATGTGTAGTACCAGTTGCATGATCAAGATGCACCCCAGCATCTCCACAGCTAGGCATAATTAGCTTGGACAAGTTACATAAAGATTTGGGTTTGTGTCTAGTGAACATGATCTTGCATTCATCAGGCTAGGGTTTTATTTTTTGGACACTCAAATAAAACACAGACAGAAGTATTTCATTCAAGGGAAATAAAAATCTGCTTTAAGTTTGAAATTTTTTAAAAAAATCAGAATTAATTTTTTAATATCAATAGATTTGACAAACCAGTTATGTCAGTGTTTCACAACCTCTGGTTTTTGGACTTCAATTCCCAGAAGCCCAAGCCAATTCCTCAAAGCACTGTCAGCCAAGGTACTGCCTTAGGCTTCTGGGAATTAGAGTCCCTCTGTGGGGTGTGTGCCCCATGTTGGGAACTACTGAGTTAGGTGGTTCTAGGATGAAGGTGTAAAAGTGGTGGTATTTAAGTAGGGGAACTGCTTGTCATATTATGTTCCTAAGACTTTGGGAGGGTTGCTCCTTGGAAGAAGCAAATATGCCAAGTTTTGAGAAGTTGATTGGCACCATCTCATCCTACCTAAACAGAGCTTCTTTGTCGAACACAGTATCAGCCGGCATGTTCACTGGAATGAGGAGGTCCGGGTGGGAATCCAAATGGACAAAGCTGATGTTATTGGCAGGCAAATGCTTGGAACCAACGGCCCGATAAATGAAAGGGAGAACCTAGAAGGAAAGGAACACAAGCATCTCAGCCGGGGCAAAGCAATTCAGGTCTATACATCAGAATCATTATTAAACAGCCAAATAGTTCATTAATCACACTGGGGCAAGTACCAGAAAACAGAGATTGTGCCTTGAAGGACAGAAACAGTTGGCATTAGCACTCAACTTCTGCGGCTTTCTTGAGACCTCACCTACCACGACCCCAAAGTTACCTCCCCAAAAGTTCAATGGGACTTGCTCTCAAACAGAGCTTCAGTACTAAGCTCACATGCTGACAAAGAGCACTGAATTTGATGGACCCTGCTAGAGTAGAAATTTTATACCATACAGTACCTTCTCAAAGGCAAAGGGTGCTCTCAAATTATTTCCCCTCCCCCTATTCTAGTAACAGCAGTAATACAGTATTTCAGACTGTGCAAGTACTTGACTGCAAATAGTCCTATTGAATTCAGTGATGCTCTGCATATATGTTGACACTGTTACGTGATGTCAAGTCATCTCTGACCTATGAGTGAACAATCTCCAAATTGTTCTGAACTCAACAGACTGCCTCAGCTCTTGCAAACCGTAACCCTGTGGTTCCTTTAGTGACTAAATGCATCTTACATTTGGTCTTCCTCTTTTCCTGCTTCCTTCCTTCCTTCCCAGCATTATTTTACCCATACACATACATGCCTGTATATTCATATATGTGGGTGATCGTAATCAGGGCCACTGCTAGGATTCTTAACGTTACACATTTACTTGCATCTGGCCAGGTTATCCTGCTATGGTAATGCTGCCAACCAACAACTCAACAGCGAATGTCAGGTGGCAGTTAACTAAGATGACAACCCTGAGGATTAACGGCCTTGGGTGATGAAGTCCACAAGGAAGGGTGATGGTCCCCAAGTGGATTAAATCTAGAAGAGTAGCGTGCCTTGGCGGGGCCCCATATGAAAATTTGTTTGGGGGCCCTTAGGAAGGGTAAAGATTTGTTTTGCTTACACACGTGGCCCCCGTATAATTGATATGGCAGATAAGGTGGTAGCTACGCCTCTGATTAAATCCCACTAGAAACCAACTTGGTGGAGGGCAGCAGCTTCATCAATACTGGTCCAAGGCAAAGGACTTTGTGTGCCAAAAGGGCTCAGGACCAGAAAGTGATGCAAGGAATTGGATCAGTGGTACGGGTGTCACACTGCGATTTACACAGCACTTGAAGAAAAAAACACATTTACCCCCATAAAATACTAAAATTTAAGCAAAAATAATGTACGTTTAATTTAACATATACTTTTGCAGGAGCGACATCGTACTTTGGGCCATTTTCACCAAACAGGATCAACAGGTTTCTCTCCATTATGTCGAGTGCAAAGTAATCGTGCCAAGTAAGTGAATCCCGCAGGATTCGTCTGAGCTTCGAAAACCTACTCTTTGGCGGGTATATAATTTCCCACTAACCTCGTGATGGTCTTCCACCACCCAGACCGGCAACGTCGGGTACGCCCGCCGAGGGCTCGCCCCGCTGGTGCTGCCCGCCTCGCTCATCGCAACCGAGAAAGCGCCCGTGGAACGTTCGCGACTCCAAGATTCCGAAACCGAACCCCGGGACTCTGCGAGCCTGGCAGGCGATGGAACGTTGAGCGCCTCAGCGTTCCACAGGTCTGCACATTCGAGGGAGAGAGGAGGACTCTTTCAGACGTGACACACGCGGGCATGGTGGGAAAGGAAGGCGGAGCGGCGCCAGCGGCCGTACCGTCGGTGGCCCGAGGCCGAGATCGCAAGGATGCCGCATGGCTGGAAATTCACCGATCGCCAAAGCTGCCTCAAGAGAAGCCACCTCCCTCCCTCCCTGCAAAGAGAGCCCTCCGATCCGAAGTGGTAAGTGGGATCCTAAGCTTAAACTTCCGGCCCGAGCTGTCGCGTGCTCCACCTTCTCCCGGTCTCCTTCCGGGGCGCAAGTTTCCCAACACATTTTATTTTTCCCAATCAGATTTGGAGTGTATAGCCGGTATCTGAACCCTGCGATCTCTAGTGGGAGTTTATTTTTAATCCGGTAAGATTAAATTTTCGGTATCCAAAAAGATGTAAATCGCTCTCGGGTCTAGGTCGCTATTTCCCTCGTTTGGTTGTCCTGGAAAGAGACGATCTCTCGCAACCCTTGGAAATACAGGTTATTATTCCCCCCCTTATTTCTTCCAAAGAAAGAAAGAAAGTTTGGGAAAGGCCACTCGGTCTCTAATGATTCGAATTGTCACCCTGATTCTGCCCCCTCGGTTTAAACCTGGACGCTCATTAAGTCGTGGATGGCATTTAGCAAGCAACCTGGTTTGCGCGGGGGTTCTTTGTAAAGTCAGGGTGGGCAACCTCTGGCCCTCCCGATGTGGTGACGCTACACCCACGGTGGGAGGACGATGGGACCTGTAGTCCAGCCAGTTCTCGATTGCGACGGGGAGAGGTACAAGTTGCCCAAGGCTCGAGGTCTCCGCACGGAGACTGGGGAGGGCATCGAACTCGCGTCTGTTTGAAACAAGCTCCCTGGTATTTGGCGAGGCTTATTGACCGAAAGCAAGAAATTGCAAGTAGATAAACAGGGACCACTTCGGTGGGAAGGTAACAGCGTTCCATGCGCTCCGGTGCCTAGTCATGCCTGCCACATGACCATGGAAACGTCTGCAGAAGCAGACAGCGCTGGCTCTTCGGCTTAGAAACAGAGATGAGCACTGACCCCTAGAGTCGGATACGACTGGCTTTCGAGCAAGGGAAACCTTTACCTTTACTATTGACAGTAAGGTGGCTTTGATTTTAAAGTAACCCTCGGCAGGATTCTAGTGATGAAGTTCCCTTCTCCTCCATTGCTGTATCTTTGTTCAGAGACAAGCACAACAGCTGCAGAATATTAACAGGGCACAATGCTTTTCATTGCTGCAACGTGCTCTCTTTGAACTGGAAGGGACTTCAGACATATACAAGCTTTGCTGTATATGATCTGTACTATTGAGGACTGCTACTTGAATTTACAAGCTGTATTGAGGACTGCTATTTGAGTTTACAAGCTACATACACAGAGTTAAATGAAACTGATGTGTGTGGACACAGACAGCTGTTACAGAGTGTTCTATATTGGTTTCGTATTCTTCTGTGTCTAGGTCAGACTTTAAACTGCTAAAGCAAAGCCACCTAGCCTTCTCGGAGAGTGTGGTGTTTTTGAACCACAATTGGATGTACTCTGGTAACGGCAACCTTGGTTTGCCGGCTAATCTTTCTCATCCCGAATATAACTCGAGGTACCTAATTTGGACCTCTAAAACTAGGGAAATAGATTGATCTGAGTATAAGTCGGGGTGCTGTTAGTGAGTTTCAGCAATTAAAATACATGAAAATTTGGTACAATGAATTTATTCAGACATTTGTGTGGGTATGTTTTCAATTTTTTACGGTAGTGTTAAGTTTTCCCTTGCTCAAAAGCCAGTTGTATCCGACTCTAGGGGTCAGTGCTCATCTCTGTTTCTAAGCCGAAGAGCCAGTGTTGTCTGCTTCTGCAGATGTTTCCATGGTCATGTGGCAGGCATGACTAGACACCAGAGCGCATGGAACGCTGTTACCTTCCCACTGAAGTGGTCCCTATTTATCTAGTTGCAATTTCTTGCTTTCGAACTGCTAGGTTGGCAGGAGCTGGGACAGAGACGGGAGCTCGTTCCGTCCCGCAGTACTCGGGAATCGAACTGCTGACCTTCCGCCTCCCAGTCAGCGTCTTAGTGACTTGAGCCTTTGCAGTCCCTTTTCTCACACTAAGCCAGGAGAAAGGAACTGCAGAGTGAACTCACCAAATGGTGCCTTCATTTTGTCAGTTTCACGTCTTGCCTAAGGAACTTTCACCTGACCTATTGTGATAAAGATTGGCTGGTACAACAAGGTTGTCATGGCCCAGGGTACGCCTGATTGTGTTTAAACAATTCCAGTTTTTGAGGAGGCTGGTTTTCCAGTTATGATCAATCCATGTAGCTGTGCAATTATTGATGTAGTCTTAAGCATAATCAGCAGGATTTCCCACAAATACTGTATATGCTGGTGTATAAGACGACTTTTTACCCCTGAAAAACATGCCTCCAAGTGTGGGAGCCGTCTTGTACACCGGGTGCACTTCAGTTGAATAAAATACAGTAATACCTCGGATAACGTTTACCTCAGATAACGCTTAAATCGCATAACGTTAAGCAATCTGGGGAGGAGAATTGCATCGAATAATGTTAAGGTCCTATGGGATGGATAGGATAACAACGTTTAATATCAGATGACGAACAGGAGTTTGAAGGCTTTTAAAGGGAAACTGTCACACCAGCAAACTTGCTAGGGACTTGCCTGGCACTTGCTCTCTCCCTCTATTTGTTATCTTCCTTCTATCATTGACAGTTCCAGTTTGGTTAACAGATTAGAAAACAAACAGCATGGCAGCTCCCATAGGTTTATTGTTCCATTCAGCTTTAGTGAATTGTCTTTGGTGAATTACGTTTAATAAACTTGCACTGTTTTATGTTTACTGTACATGTTTGATAACATACAGCCTTGTGACAGTTTTTCTGCATGTCATAAGCATTTGAATATAAATTAACATGTTGAAATCAAATCTGATGTTCTTTTACGTTTTATTTGGTGTGTGGAAGGCGTGCGGAAGAGTGGGTAGTCTTATACAGCGAGTATATAACAAACTATATTTAGAGTGGAAATGTTGGGGGGTCGTCTTATACACCCAGTCGTCTTGTACACCAGCATATACGGTACTTCTGCCTAGCCATTGCTGCATCTAGTGCTTTCATTCCTTGTTGTCTAGTCCAAGAGATCTCAACCTTTTTAAGGCTGGGGCCTGGTCACGCTCCCTCAGGCAGCTTCTGGGACTGGATGGCCATGTTGTCCTTCTTCCACCACATGACACTTGCTGGTGTGGTGAAGGCGGGGGTGGGGGGTGTCACATGAAATTGTGCTGTGGACCTCAGGTTGAGAATCCCTGGTCTAGTCTCTTATGTGGCAAAACACTGTTGCGGAGCTGGAACTTGACAAAATTAAAATGCCAGGATTTTTTTTTCATCAGAAGAGATGGTGATGTCATCTATTCCTTCAAGTTTTCTTCTTCTTTCTGATGCTAGAAGCAGTACTCACAGAAGTGCAAGAAGGAGTTGGGTTTCCCCAGCAACAATAGAGTACTGTAGGCTGTCCTTGTTGTAATGAGGTGGTGTGATCTTGACTGGCCAATTAAAACCCCTGCTCCTGATGGAGATTTAAAAACTGTTAAGAGTTACTTTGTCAAAATAGATTGATTCAGCTATGTGCATTTTTGGACTCCCTTTATGATCCTGGAAGATTGCAGTGGCTTATTGGTTAATACACTGAACTTGATGACTCAAAGGTTGGCAGGTCAGCAGTTCAAGACCTGAGTATTGCACAACAGAGTGAGCTCCCGTCTCTGTTCCAGCTCCTGCCAACCTAGCTGGACACAAACATGTTGCCAATCAGAGTTCGGAAGGCTTATCTCCATTTCACATACAGTCAAACCTCACATAAAGAGCACCTTGCTTAAAGAGTAACTCCCTTAAAGAGCAGAATTTTCTCTGAATGTTTGCTTCACTTAACAAATAAAACCAACCAACAACTCGCTTAACAAATAAATCAGGGTTCGCAATTCCCTCCCCCCCCCACAATTGGTCACTTACAATGGTGTTTCGCTTAAAGAGCAATCCTGTGGAACGCATTATGCTCTTTAAGCGAGGTGCAACTGTACTTGTTACCTTGCTTATTCAACTTATACACAGAGCACATAATGCACAATGCAGGGTTGGACGAATCACAAGTTGGGATCAAAATTGCTGGGAAAAACATCAACAACTTGAGATAAGCAGATGATACCACCCTAATGGCAGAAAGTGAGGAAGACCTAAAGAAGCTTCTGCTTAGTTTGAAAGAAGAGAGTGCAAAAAGTTGGCTTGAGACTCAACATCAAGAAAACTAAGATAATGGCAACAGGCCCTATCAGTCATTGGAAAATAGATGGGGAAGAAGTAGAAGCAGTGACAGATTTTACTTTCTTAGGATCAAAGCTCACTGCAGATGGTGATTGCAACCATGAAATAAAAAGGCGACTGAGGACTGGTAGCCATTCGTTTGTGTGTTTGCTTTCAAAAGTCTCATGAAAACAAGCAACTCACTTTGTGCATCCTCCCAGAACCACTTTGAAACTTGCCCCCTCCCCCAATGTTTTCCCTTGTTTGGTGCAACCATTTACTGTATATACTTGAATATAAGTCTAGTTTTTAGCCTTCAAAATGAGATCTAAAAAAGGGACTTGACTTGTATTCAGGTCAATGATGATGAGGGTCTCGAAACCTCGATGGTGCAAATTCAAACATACATTTTTAAAAAAGTACTAACTGCCAGTGGCTCAAGTGCCTAAGATGCTGATTGTGAGGCGGCAGGTCAGCAGCTCAATTCCCGAGTACTGCAGGACGGAATGAGCTCCTGTCTTTTCCCCAGCTCCTGCCAACCTAGCAGTTTGAAAGCAAGAAATTGTAAGTAGATAAATAGGGACGACTCTGGTGGGAAGGTAACAGCGTTCCGTGCACTCCGGTGTCTAGTCATGCCTGCCACATGACCACGGAAACGTCTGGAGAAGCAGACAGTGCTGGCTCTTCGGCTTTGAAACAGAAATGAGCACTGAACCCTAGAGTTGGATACAACTGGCTTTTGAGCAAGGGAAAACTTAACACTACCGTAAAAATTTGAAAACATACCCACACAAATGTCTGAATAAATTCATTGTACCAAATTTTCATGTATTTTAATTGCTGAAACTCACTAGCAGCACCCCTTACTTATACTCAGATCAATCTATTTCCCTAGTTTTAGAGGTCCAAATTAGGTACCTCGACTTATATTTGGGATGACTTAAATACGATAGTCTTTTTCCTCCCCTCTCCCTAAGATGCAGTTCCAGCCAGAGATTTCTCAGCTTTTGCTTATAGCAATCGACTAACACAAATTCTCATTGTAGGCCGCCCCCTCCCAGCTAAGATGGTTGTGTTGCAAAGTGTGATGCAGCAATGCAGCAAATAGCTGCTTCCAAACAATGGGTGTAATGAAGTTGTGACTAAGAAATATTAATCAAAATGTTTGTAATAATCCCTTTCTTTCTTTCTTTCTTTCTTTCTTTCTTTCTTTCTTTCTTTCTTTCTTTCTTTCTCTCTCTCTCTCTCTCTCACTCACTCTCTCTCTCTCTCTCACTCTCTCTCCCTCCCTCTCTCTCTCTCTCCCTCCCTCTCTCTCTCCTTCTCTCCCTCCATCCAGACAGAGGATGTCTTTCCATTCGGGGAGAGGCTGTCCCAGGGGCCGAGGAGGAGCCGCAGCAAGAGCTTCATTGCCAGCGTTTCGTCCCCAAAATTTGAGGCAGCTCCATCCACAGCAGCCCTCTGTGCAGTATCAGTACGACCAGCAGAATGTGACAACGTCCACCTATGCTAACACTCTGTCTACAAACTATGTGCCTCCTAGGCTGGATTTTGTCCCGTATCCACCACCGGTCCCTCCTCCGCAGAATACCAGTGTCACCCAGTGTCCTCTGAGGCCACCTTTTACAGGTTCACAAGTGAGGCAGGCTTTTCCGCTCCCGCCATGCTTTCCCCCAGCTCCACCACCAGTCCCAAATCCCGGCAACCCTCCCTCTGTCCCACAAAATCCTCCTGGGCAAAACACTTTCCCGTACATGATGCCCCCTCCTTCCATGCCAAATCCGGTGCCACCGCCAATAATGCCTCAACAAATGAATTATCAGCCTGTTTATTCCCCAGCCTATTCCCAGCAGGCTTTCCCTCCCCCTCATTTTAATACTTACCCACACAACGCAAACACTTACCCGGGCAGCAGCGGCAACAATGCTAACGGCAGTAATATCAACAGCAGTAGTTTCCGACCCCCAGGCCAGTACCCGGCGGAGAAGCTCCAGGCTGAGCGGAGGTCTCCGGAAAGGAGTAAGCACTATGATGATCATCGCCACCGGGACCACGCTCACGGCCATGGGGACCGACATCGCTCCGCTAATCACGGAGATCGACGGGATCGGGGGAGAAGCCCCGACAGACGGCGGCTAGAAAGCAGCCGGCACCGGTCGGATTATGTCAGAGGGCGGACACCACCCCGGCACCGAAGTTATGAGTGGTACAGGTAAACTGGTCTCATTCTACATCCCGTATCCTTCCTGTGGGGAATGTGCAGCCTTCCCTATGTTATTTGGTGCAAATTTCTCAATTCTGTCCACCATATCTGATCGTTGAGGGCAGGATGAATATTACAGCATGATAAATCCTGGAAGACCACAAATTCCCCATCCTTGCTCCAGCTAAACTCAAAAGTAACGCCCGTGAGCATATTTAATCTTTCTTTCTCATTGTCACAGTGGTGGGTCAGATAGTTAATTTAGACACTCTTTTTTGGCAAATGTTTGCTATAGGGTTGGCATAGTGCAGATTTCTCAGCCTAAAGGATCATGTGACAATTTGCCAGATGTATAAAGCTTTGCATAATAAAGTCTAGTTATGGAGTTCTCAGCAAAGGAAGAGTGAAAAGGCAAAAAATATGTCTTTGTATTTTTCTTTATTATGAAATTTCACAGGTTTCCTTGCTGGTCTTTTTTGGCTATATTTTCCTTTGCTCACTGCCACAATTGCTTCATGAATTGAGGCTGTAATCCTGCAGCACAAATCCTCAGCTCTCCAGCTTCTTTGTTCTGTTTCAGTTCCATTGTTTGTGACCTGTGCCCTTTTGAAGACATGAGGTTACTCAGTCTGCCTTCCCGGCCATTTCCCCACATAAACTATGTACAGTACTTGATACCTAATTTGGCAATGACCAAAACTGATGGAAAATAGTGAATGCATGAAAAATGGTGTCACCCTGTTTGCTGTTGACTGATATGAACTTCTGAGATAGCTGTTTAACAATAACATCTGGGCCACCTCATTCCTCCTGAAATTGGTAGCTGCAGTGTTTGCTTTCTGGCTGTCTGAAAACTGTGAATATTGTGGAACTACAGAGAATGAGGCAACTGTTCTCTCCTCTTTGGAGTTGCCATAAAGATTCACAAACCAAGATATATGAATTTTGTTGCTAGGAGTACTGATGGAAAATCTTTGGTGTACAAGTCAAAGGAGACCCAAAGACATTCCACATGATGTGTGGAGAGGAGGTTGGGTCTTTCTCCATTTCCTTTAAACACTCTAGGTTGACCAGCTGTTTAGTTCTAATGTTCTCATTTTTATCTTTCCAAAATACAAGTAGAGATTTTTGAGAACCTTTGTTCTTCCTCTTCAATCTAAAGGGACCGTCAGAGGGAAAGACACCGACACCGTGAGAGCAGATGGTCACCGTCTACAGAAAGGTCCTCCTATAGAAAAGATCACAAGCGAGCAGGAAGGTAAGTGGAGACTAGGTCAGGATATAGGCACCAAAGCGCTGCTAACATTGAGTAAAACCATCCCATCATTGAGGAGATCTTTACCTTGACTATAGTGTGTGAATGAGCTATTGCATGGGTTCTCAACCTTTTCAAGCCAAGGGCCGGGTCACGCTCCCTCAGACAGCTTCAGGGGCCAGATGGCCATTTTGCCCTGCCTACCACACATGCCACTTCTGGGTGTAGTGAAGGTGGTGGTGGCTACATGAAATGGTGTTGTGGGCCACATCTGGATCCTCGGCCATAGGTTGAGAACCCCTGAGGATTTTGGTATGAAGCTCAGGCATGTGCAAAATACTGTAATACCTCTGATAACGTTTACTAAAATCGCATAACGTTAAGAAATCTGGGGAGGAGAATTGGATCGAATAATGTTAAGGTCCTATGGGATGCATCGGATAACAACCGCTAAAGTCCAAATGCGGTTACAATGTATCTCTATGGAGCTTTAACGTTATCCGATCCATCCAATAGGATTTTAACATGCATCGGATAACACTAAAAATCGGATAACACCAAGACTTGTGGAACCAAGTCTTAGCGTTATCCGAGGTATTACTGTAATTTGCTACTGAAGGTGACAATACGATATTCCCTCCAGGATCCATATATAGAAGCCAACTAGATGAACAGTTGGATCGTAATTCAGCATTGGCAGTGTGAATATGTTCTCCTTCCTGAGGTAACAGACTAGTTTAGGGGTGGAGGACAGGTTGAGTGGCAAACACTGGTCAACCTCAACAGAAGGGGACCGTTGGAGGGTTCCTAGGAACAGGTGGAGGCTGACCCCTCCTCGTCATTTACACCCGGGGTGATCATCTGATTGTGCCTAACATCAGGATTGCCCCTCTGATTTGGACTATTGCGGCCAACTTGGCCACTGCCAATTTCAGCAGCTTAGATGTTTCGAGGACTGGGCCATGAATGTGTTGCTGGCCAAGCTCTGAGCTGGCTGCTTGAGCAGCGTAGGTGCATGTGTGAATTGGGTCCAATTCTGCCACAAACAAAGGACTTCTGTTCCTGTGCAGTCAATCTCCCAGCCAAGAGCGAAAGAGACCTCGCTGGGAAGAGGACAGGGAGCGATGGTCCAAAAGTGCCAATCGGGAGAAGAGCTACACCTCCATCAAGGACAAGGAGCCTGAAGAGGCTGTTGTCGAGAAGAACAAGGACGAAGATGAGGACCTTCTGAAGCCAGTCTGGGTCCGTTGTACCCATTCAGAAAACTACTATTCAAATGATCCCATGGACCAAGTGGTAGGTATTGCTAAGCTAATTTAACTTATGGAAATTAATCTAACAAGAGTTTCCTGTTCCTTTTGTAGCTTTCTGTGCTGCTTATATACTCTCCCCGGGGAACTGGGAAATACCCTCCTCTGTAATAACAGAGAGTCTGGTGACACCTTAAAGATTTAATTTGGCATTAATTGAGAGTCATCTAGTACACAAAAGCTCACCATCATGCTAGGGAATTGGTTCCATTGTGGTTCTACTCTTAAACCATTCAGGAGTTTCACCTAATGTTCAACCAAAATCTGACTTCCTGTGATTTAAGACTCTTAAAGCCTCTGAGGTAAATAGCATGACTACCTATTGAGGATTTGAAGAGCAGCTTGTAAACATGCTCTGTGTCAATGTTTTCTCATCCTCACTAAACATACCCAGTTCTTGAACCTAGTAAGATTAATTTTCCATACCTCCTGCCAACCTAGCAGTTCGAAAGCAAGAAATTGCAAGTAGATAAATAGGGACCACTTTGGTGGGATGGTAACAGCGTTCCATGCGCTCCGGTGTCTAGTCATGCCTGCCACATGACCATGGAAACATCTGCAGAAGCAGACAGCACTGGCTCTTCGGCTTAGAAACAGAGATGAGCACTGACCCCTAGAGTCGGATACGACTGGCTTTCGAGCAAGGGAAACCTTTACCTTTACTAGCCATCTTTGTTTCTCAATTCTGAACCTGTTGCTTCTCTATCCCTCTAAAGTGCTGGGTCCAGGACTGGATGCAGTCTTCCACAAATGGTCAAACTAGTGATACTAAAAAGTATGATACAAAAAACTGCTGATACTTGATTCTGATGGAACTCCAGGTAGACCATTCAAATGTACAGTACCTTGCTCCAACTTAAGAAGGTCTATGCTTGCTTTGCTTGCTGCTCCCTACGTAGAAATCTTTTCTACGTTGCAAGTATTTACCTCAGAGATATAAGCATCCCCTCATCCTTAACTTTACTTTCTTCCTATTCTTTTGCAATTGCAAGGGGGATTCCACCGTAGTTGGAACAAGCCGACTCAGGGATTTATACGAAAAATTTGAAGAAGAGCTAGGGAAGCGTCAGGTTAAGGCCAAAGCTGTAAGGCCACCGTGGGAACCGCCCAAGACTAAGCTGGATGAAGATGTGGGTAAGTGCCATATTGAGAATGACAGGACATTCCAGAAGTATCAACAAGTAGTTCGGTTCCCATACACTGGAAGAAAACATTCTAGTCTGGGTTCTGGCTTGTTCCAGAAGGCATGATTCTTTCTTCCCATGGTGGTGCTACTCCATTTCCACAGGCACTTTGGGAAATGAACAGAGAACCATAGGCTCCCCACATCTTCTCTAAGCTTTGGATCAAAGTTTGGACAGGGAAGAACTAGTCCCACTTGTTACTGATTACAGGCAAACTTACTTTTAACTAACTACTTGCAGAAGAATCATAGCTTTCATACTGGATTTTGAGATACTACTTAGTTTCACCCCGTCTTTACTTTGAGCTCTATATGCAGCTGCTTCTCTTTACGTGATTAAATTAAACTTATCAACTGATCCTTGTTACCAACATGAAAAAAAAACACCCTTTTAATGTACCTTCTCTTCTTTATACACCCTCCATGCTTTAATGTTTAATACTTTTTAGCCATTGGGATCCAGCAAAGAAGGGCTGTGGTGGCTTAGTGGTTAAGACGCTGAGCTTGGTTGGCAGGTCAGCAGTTCGAGACCCAGAGTGAGCTCCTGTCTGTGTCCCAGCTCCTGACAACCTAGCACTTTGAAAACAAGAAATTGCAAGTAGATAAACAGGTACCGCTTGGGCAGGAAAGGTAACAGTGACTAGTCATGTCTGCCACATGATCACAGAAACATCTGCAGACACAGGCAGTGCTGGCTCTAAATAGAAAGGAGCACTGCCTTCTAGAGTTCGATGGCTTTTGAGCAAGGAAGAGCTTTGAATTTAATCTAGTGTAGAGGTAGCAGAAATATTTCTGTGAGTGAAGTAGTTGGTGACCCATGATATTCCTAAGGTGTTCATATAGCAACTGTCTTGAATGAGTAGAGCCTGGGAAGGGAAACTGACCCTAGAGGTCTGATTTGGCCTGTGAATTTCTTAGAAATGCCTGGTTCTCTTCCTACAATTTTACTCTTGGATCCTCCTCTGATATCTTTTGGCCCCATCCCATACTCATATCTTCCATTCTTTGTGCATGGATTTATATGAAAATATCCCTGTTATTTCTGACCACTGATTCTATCTTATCCTTCATAATAGGGATGGAAAGGAACACCTTTGTTCACACGATGAAATAGTATCACTGGATGGTTGGGTCTTGTAGGCAGAACCACAGCATATAAATGATGTTGGGGTCCCCTTTTATTTACCAGCTTTGGCCCTGCCTCTGGGAAGACCTCTCTGTTCCAGCTGCTAGAAGGCACTTTGGCAGGGCGACCCTGGGCAGCTGAGGTCAAAACATTTCATGTTCTTTAGAGTGATTCTTTAGAATAATTTCCTTTTTTGGAATCTGTTCTCTTCCATCTCGGGAGGGAAAAGTTACAGATCCAGGTTCTGGTTTAAAAAATGGTTTTCACATGGGAAGAATGAATGCATAATTTCCTGGATGCTCATTTTTGTTGGTACCCTGGGGACAGTGAGCTCGAGCGAATCGGATTGTGACTCAGATGATGGCAGCTGCTCCAGTAGTTCGGATTCGGAGGTTTTTGATGTCATTGCTGAAATTAAGCGCAAGAAAGCTCACCCGGATCGTCTGCATGAGGAGCTGTGGTACAATGACCCTGGGCAGGTATGGCATGTGAAGGAGCAAAGCAAACAGTTTCCAGCCACCTTCTGCAGCTTGTGATTTCTTCTTCCTCTCTTCCCCCTTCCTTTTCTCCTTCCTCTTCCTCCTCCACCTCTACGTCTACCACAGCGAGTGTTGAGGGAAACTTGTGATAATCAAGTCCAAATCAGTAGGACGCTGAAATTAACAATGATCAGTGGTGGGATTAAGCAGGTTCACACCAGTTCGCCAGAACCGGTAGCAGAAATTCTGACTGGCCCCATCCAGCCAAGTTTTGAAATAAAGTAGTCCTAATTCGGGTGCAACGCAGGGCTTTCCCCTGGTCATGCCCACCATGCCACAACCACATAGTAGGTAGTAAAAAAAGTTTGAATCCCATCACTGGCAATGATTAACTGACTGCGTTGGTTGCAGTAGAATCACATTTTATGAAGGAGTGAAGCTCGTAATGAGCAGAATTATCCCTCAGATCTAGGGATGTGGCCAACCTAAGTGTGGTATGCTTGTGTGCTAACTTAAGTTGGATAAGTGTGTGGAGAAGAGGTGCATCAAAGAATCAAGCTCCCAAGATGAAGGGTAGTATATCTCCTGAATACCACTAGCTAGGAAATGATGGTGAAGGAGGCACTGATGGTGTGTGTGTGTGTGTGTGTGTGTGTGTGTGTCAAACAGCAAGGAGGCACTGTTGTCTTGACCTCCTGTTTGTGTATCACTAAGTGGCACTTGGAACCAACAGCACTCTTAATGTTTGGGTCAAAACTAGAGGAAATTAAAAATGTAGTACAGATAGTAATTCCAGTTTGAATAGGAAGGAAATGTTACCTCCATGGTTCCCAACGTGGAGCACACACCCAACACAGGGGGGCAATTTGATTCTTAAAGGAGACAACATGAGAATGTGTTATTAAGAGTGAATAGCCTTTTAGGCTTCCTCCACATGAATAGGAGTTCACCTTTTGAATACTAAGAATTATATGTCATGGAGGGTCATCAGGATTTTATAGATGTTTAGGTGGGGCAAAACAGGTTGGGAACCAGTGTGTTAGATGCTCCTATTTCCATGTCTAGGCCAGACTTGAAGCTGCCAAAATCAAGCCACTTTGGGGTGAGTTAATTCAGCATTTCTTTTGGCCTTACCTAGTCTGAAAAAGATTATCTGGCACAAGGTGCCCATTGCCCAGGATATGCCCAATCGTGGTTCAAAAACACCACAATCTTCAAGGAGGCTTTTTCTATGTACCCCATGGTAGATACTGAAAATAATATTGGTCGCTTTCAGAACAAAGCACCCGTCACTCACACTCGTTTAAAAGTTTAAATCACAGTTTTAAAACATTTTTTCTGCTTTAAAGAAATAAAACAATTGGGAGAAATATGAGGTATGAAGAACATGAACGCATGGTTCAGTTTAGATGGGAAAGCTCTGGCTTTGTTGTTGTTGTTGAATAAAGAGATCTTTATTGCCCTGCCAATTTTGCAAAATGCAAAAAAGATATTGGGGTCTCCAGGTCATATTGTGCATATACTACTGCATGTGTCTCAAACGTAGCTTCACAAATCAGGTCTTTCGTAATGCTGCATGGATCAGGAAATTGTATCAAGTGGAAATCACAGAGTAGCTTACTCTTTTGATGAGAAAACAGTAATTTCTGCAAATGTCATGTTTCTCCTCTCCTCCACCACCACCACTTGAAATTATACCCTAAATTGTTCCTATACAATCAATGCCACTTGATAAGCAGTTTTCAGTCTAGCACGGCTTCTTTTTCAGCACTATATTTTCTTCTAAGTTTGTATGCATTCAAGCAGCCCGTAAAGGAGGGTGGAGAGAATGTGCTCATTGGACAAACACCGAAGCCACCTTACAAAACCTGTGGCTGTGAACTGTTTGCAAGCAAAATTGCTCGGATCAATTCTGACTTGGATGCTATATCTGATACAGGCCCTGGGAATGCAATTCTAATCCCCGCTTGTTTTGTGTTAATGGATAAGTTTCAGGTTTGTGCAGCCTGATGATGTGGGACAAGACCTTTTGAGAGGTGAAGGCTGCATCATGCCAGTTGGACCCTTGCCCTTCCTGGTTTTTAAAAGCTGACAGAGAAGGATTGGCCACATAGATAGGAGTGGTTCATGCCTTCTTACATCAGAGTAGGATCCCAGCAGGCTTAAAGGAGGCAGTAATAAACCCATTGTTGAAAAAGCCCTTCTGGGATCCCATGATATTAGTCTGTAACATTCTATTCTTGGGTAAGGTGTTAGAATGGGTTGTGTGGCTTCTCAGCTTCAGGATTCCTGGATGAGAGGTCATCTAGATCAGGGTTCCTCAAACATGGCTCTCCTGGTGTTCTTGGACTTCAATTTCCAGAACCTCAAATCAACACTCCTGCTGATCAGGGCTTCTGAGAACTGAAGTCCAAAGACATCTGGAGAGCCAAGTTTGAGGAACCATAATCTAGATCTATTTCAATCTGGTTATGGGACAGAGGCTGCTTTGATCACTTTGGTGGATGACCTATGCCAGGAACTGGATAAGGAGAATGTGTTGATTCTGCTGGACCTCTCAGCAACTTTTGATACATTCAACCATGATACATTCTTGGTCCTCTCTCTGGGATGGGAATTGGAGGTACTGTTTTGCAGTGGCTCCAGTTCTTGGAGGGGGAAAATCATAAGTCGATACTAATGAACATCTGTTCAGTATCTTGACCGTTGGCAGAGGTTGTCTGAAATTTTGGAGTGTGGTGTCATTTATCTTTTCTAAATCCAAGGAAACTGTTTTGGTTCTAGGTCAGTGCCTGACATTAGTAATGGACTGGATGAGGGTGAATAAAGTGAAACTTAGTCTAGATAAGCCAGAGGTGCTCCTGATTAGTCAAAAGGCATGTCAAGGAATCAGATTCAGCCTGTCCTGGATAGAGTTACACTCCCTCTGAAAACACAGTTTGGGTGTGAGCCTAGATGCCCAGGTTTAGCACCGGTTAGGAGTCCTTTTAATGCAGTTAAGACTAGTGTGCCAGCTACACCCATGCATGGAGAGGTCTGATCTAGCGAAAGTGAAACATGCCTTAATTACACTCCAGCTGCATTACTGTCACACGCTGTATGTGGATCTGCTTTTGGAAAATGCTTGGAAACCCCAGCAGTCCAAAATGCAGCAGAAAGATTGTTAACATACTCTCTGTGTTACAGCAGCTCCACTTGCTGCCCATCTGCATGTAATTCAGAGTGCAGGTTTTAACCTATAAAGCCTCAAACAACTTGGGTCTAAGTCATCTCAAAAACCATATCTCCCTTTAAGAGCCTGAGCAGGTGTTAAGGTCACCAGGTGGACCTTCGTCTCACCACCCTTACAGGTGTGTTTGGGGGGACGCAGGATAGGGCCTTCCCTGTAGCTGCCTCCAGACTCTGAAGCTCCTTCCCACGGAGGCCAGGTTGGACCCATATTTGCTGTCCCTCTGCAAGCAGGCAAAGACTTCTTTTCAGACAAGCTTCCCCTTGGTGACTTGCTGTCGTAAGTGAGGTTTTAACAATTGAGATGATGACTATTTTGTTGTTTTTAATCTGTTTTTATAATACTTTTGCTTAACATTCTAAACATAATACAGTAAAACCTCACATACAGAGTGCCTTGCTTAGAGAGTAACTCTCTTAAAGAGTAGAATTTTCTCTGGTCGCTTCATGGAACTACCAAAACCAACCAAAAACTTGCTTAACAAATAAATCAGGGTTCAAAATCTCCTCCCCGCCCGGCCAGAAGTCACAATTGGTCACTTACAGTGGTGTTTCGCTTAAAGATCAAACTTGCTTAAAGAGCAATCCCGTGGAATGCATTATCCTCTTTAAGCGAGGTACAACTGTATACAGTTTACTGCCAGAAACATACACCAATGAGAACATAAGTTTGGCCAACGACAAAGCCAAGAAAGTGGCTTCATTTTGGCAGTCCGGGGTTTCATCGGGACACAAAAGTAGAAGAAGACATAATATAAATTTAATTTTTTCTTAACATTTGAATAATCTATTGTTTTAGCTGTCTTTTTCAGTGATATAAGCTGCCTTTGATCCTTTTATGGAGAAAGGCAGGGTAAAACTATAGTAAATAAATAAGTCAGTAAGGTCTGAGTTCCATATTGCATTGTCTTTTTATTTATTTATCCCTGCATTCATTGGTTTATTTTGTTTTGACAGATGAATGATGGCCCTCTATGCAAATGCAGTGCTAAAGCCAGACGAACAGGAATAAGGCATGGGATCTATCCCGGGGAAGAGGTAACTGAGTTCAGATGTCAGGCTCAGTTGCACAAGATCCACTTGTTGATGTTGCTTGTTATGAGTGGGTTCAGCCAGACCAAACTGAAATGCATTGTTTCATTAGAGCAGAACTTATGCCTTTGATTGTATAGTTGCTCTGAACTGCAGATTCCACAGTTCCATACTACTGGCCACAATGAGCAGAGTGGATGGGAATTATAGTCCAAAAAGAATTAGAAGGCCAAATGTTTGCCACTTCTGCATTGGGGTTATCTAGTATGAAAGCACAACAGGTATAAACAGGAGACCCTGTTCTGTTCTGTAGGACCAAACTGTTCAGGAAGAGGCGGCATCTCTTAAAACTGGAGGCATCTGGCAATTGTCATGCATTGCTTTTTCCTTCAGAGAGACATTTTTAAAGGAGGTCATCACACAAGCTGTTTGCAGGCATGTTCATTTGAGGTCATTTCTCTTTCTCTGTAAAGGAGGTAATATTACCTGGATGTACATTAGGATTCTCCGGGACCTTTCCTAATGAAGGAACTGTGGGAAGCAAAAAGGAATAAAATTACTCTTTCCACCTAAGCCAGCCTCAGCATATGCCAGGCTGTGATCTAAAAATGATGAAAAGTAAATGGACGCTAAGATAAAGGAAACCTTCTTCAAATAAGGTGGTGAAATGCTTGTTGTTCAAATAAGGTGGTGAAATGGATAAGTGAATATATGTTAGCTATAGTAACCTTCAGTTAGCTATATACCTCAGTGTTGGGTGTAGAGCAAGAGGTTGAGAGTTCGATTCTCTACTGTGTGACCTGGGGAAAGAGCCAGCTGGTGTGGCCTTTAGCAAGCTGCACCGTCCCAGGGCACCCTCAAAAGAAGGAATTATAAACCACTTCTGAGTACATTCTACCTAGAAAACCCTGGAGAAGGTTGCCATAAGCCACAATTGACTTGCCAGCATACAGTTATTATTGTAGTTATTGCCAAAGTTCTTCTTTCTGTACTGGCAGCACCCAAACATTTTCATGTTGCGTGCATGTGTGAGAGGCTGGAAATATTCATAAGCCTTTTAAAAAATCTAGGTAATTTTTAACTTTTATGTATGTATGTATTGCTTCATAGAGTAACAAAACACTACATAACACAACAAGTTGAATTATGGGTAATAGTGCCAGGACACTATTAGTGGTAATTACTCATTTTCACAATTCCTGTAGTCGCTGGGGGAATTTTTGGGCTCTACAAATACATTGTTTAGACTGTTAATTCCTTCAGTCCTGGGTAACATAACTAGTAGTAAGGAATGATGGAAGTTCCATTCCTAGAGCATCTGGAAGCTGTTCTCTGTTCCTGTTCTCCAGGTGAATCTATACATTGCTAATAATTGGGTTTATAAGTTGCTTTTTGTAGATGAACTTTCCAGATGTATTCAGAAACTCATCATGATGTATTGCAGTTATGTTGAAACTGTGTTTCATTTAAAAGAAAACTCTAGGAATGATTGTTTTGAAAAATTAAGAGAAGCACTCAAGATCTGTACCCCTACCTGTAATCAAAATAGTGCCATTCATTCTTTCCCTTCCTTCTGCTCTTGTATAGATCAGGTCTTTATTTCAGGGCCCCCCCCTGTATATTTAATATTGCAAATGTCAGATCAGGTGTTCTTTTGAGCAGGTAGGGCTTTTTTTTCTGCCTGTTCTTATTGGTATTTGATGTACCAAATCACCCAGTTTCTATTTCTTTCTCTCTTTAAAGCCCATTAAATCGTGTCGCCCCATGACCAACAATGCTGGAAGGTTGTTCCATTACCGCATTACAGTTTCTCCTCCTACAAACTTCTTGGTAAGTAGTATACAAATGGGAGGCCGCCAGATCACCTTGCCTTCAGTTTTTCTTTGAAAGCTAAAAGCTGAACCTCTAATTTTTGACCTCATTTTTCTAGACTGACCGGCCAACTGTAATAGAATATGATGATCATGAATACATCTTTGAAGGCTTTTCCATGTTTGCCCATGCGCCACTCACCAATGTACGTAAATTTTCTTTTGTCTGTGAGTAAAATGTTCACAAACTATTCAGGCCCCTAGCGATTGTATAGAACTGTGATGGTGAACCTTTTAGAGACCGAGTGTCCAAACAGAGGGGAAGGTTGCATTCTGTGCTGGGGGGTTGGGAGGAAGCACTCCCATTGGACTGCTGGGCAGAGGGGTGTGACAAACCCTGTGCTGGGGGAGAGAGGAAGCACTCCAATTGGACTGCTGGGCACAGGGGTGGAATGAACTCTGTGCTGGGGGAGAGAGAAAGCGTTTCCATTGGGCTGCTGGGCAGACAGGTAGGATGAACTCTGTCCTGGGAGTAGGGAGGAAGGGCTCCCATTGGGCTGCTGGCAGAGGTGCAGGAAATTCAGTTTATCAAATGTGTTTTAGTTCTTGTAGTATCATTCCTTCTGAAACATTGCATTACTTTCTTGTACAGTCTCTACCTGGAGCACATTTGTCTCCAGTATCCAGAAGATGGCAGTGTTTGATCATATCTTATATGCCTTGTTTATCCAACTACATTTCCTAGGGAGCAGTGAGAAGAGATTTATATTCACAATCCCTTCATTTTTAATCAGAAGAAAACTGAAAAAACCCAAAAGGATCCTGATTGCGTTGCTCCTTCGAACTGAACCTTCTACCCATGTTTATTCCTTTTTCTCTCCAGATTCCTCTGTGTAAAGTAATCAGATTTAATATCGATTATACGATTCATTTCATTGAGGAGATGATGCCCGAAGTAAGTTTTGAGAATCATTATTCATAACATCTGTTTGCTTTGAGATGCAACGTGAGATATTAGATTTCAGATGGTGCATATTCCAAGGAATAACATACCGGTACATGGGGGCGATTATTTGTGATTAAAGGTATACCAGCTCAGAATATCAATGGGAATGTACATTTTCAGGGGGGTTGTTCTATTCATTTATTTCAACAGAAACATTAACATCTGGTGTCCAACTCATTTATTATAGCTTAAGTGTTTTTATAGGCTTTGCAAAACTTCCCAAGGTGGTTTCAATGTCATAAAGAGGCCACATCACTAATTTTAGTTTTTTGGTGCCACCTTGTGGATTTCTCCCTGAAGAACCAGTAGCATTTTCTACAATAGAAAATTAATGTTGTAGTTATGTATTTATTGTAGTTATGTTTCACCTTTCTTTCAATGAAGAGCATAGTAATGGCAATAGTATTTACACATATACTGTGCCCCATAGCGTTTAGTGCACTCTCTGAGCAGTTAACAAGCTAATTAGTATTTTGCCCCCAACATGCTGGGTACTCATTTTACCGATCCAGAAGAAAAGAGGGTTGAGACAACCTTGAGTTCCATCTGGATTGAACTCACAACATAAGCAGCAGTTTTGGCTGCAGTACAGCAGTTTAACCACTGCACCCTGGGGCTCTACACGGCTTCTTGCTTGTTCTTTCTCCTGACATTACAAAATAGGTTAGGCTGGTAGAGAGTTTGTGTTTTGGCCCAGATTTCACCCATTGCGTTTAACAGCCTGAACCAAGATCTCCCAAGTTCTAAGTTTCTTAAATTAATGAAAGTTATGCTATTTCTGATTTAACACATTTGAGTATCAATACTCAGCAGGATTAGCAGTGAACGTAGCAAAAGTTAAAAAGCCAGGAAAGTTTATGCTGCTGAACATCCTTCTTGGCAGACAAAAAGCTCTTGTTTACATCAAATTAGCCAATACACCTCTTAGGCAATTTGCTATTTGTTTTCCATGCTGGTGACCTATCATTTGATGTGATAAATCATAATAATTATTCTCATTCTGGAGAACCGTCCTCTAATTTACCTTTGTGATTTTCATGTACTTAAAATTGCACAGTTGTCAAGTATAAATAAAATGAAGGAAAAGCATATGAAATTGTCAGTCGGCAAATGGGTTTTGATGATTGCAATTAAAAAGACATGTTTATATACAAATGTATATTCACCCCATACAACTTAGTGTAGCTATCAGGAGTGGATGCCAACACAGGGCAGCCAGCAGCAGTTAAATCAGTCATAATATTGGTTAGAATTCATAGTCTGTACTGTGCATTAATAAATCTATGCATCTGTATTCTATAAGCCCATATATACCATTTACATTTTGAGTCCCTGTGGCTCACTGGTTAAGCTGCAGTATTGCAGTCAAACCTCCGTGCACAATCTTATGGTTGATTCAGCCTTCCACCCTTCTGGGGTTGGTAAAATAAATGCCCAATTTGTTGTGGGCACACTGCACTTTGTGAATTGCCTTTTTGGTGCTTAGCATTGTGATGCAGGATATAAATGGAAAGGAGAATAATAGTTATATAATGCCTTCTAGGCTGGTTACCAGTCATTGAAACCAATAACAAGATAGGATAAAATTTCCAAATACAGTAATACCCCGGATAACGTTATGACTTGGTTCTACAAGTCATGACGTTATCCGATTTTTAGCGTTGTTTGATGCATGCATCAAACAACGCTTAAAAAAAAAGCCCTGACTTCAGGGACAAACCGCTTTAAAGGCAGGCAGGGAAAGAAAGACCTCCCTGCCTTTAAAGCAGTGTTTCCCAAATGCTGGTTTTTAGACTTCAATTCCCAGAAGCCTAAGTCATTTCCCCAAAGCACTGATCAGCCAATGTACTGACTTAGGCTTCTGGGAATTGAAGTCCACTAGTGGGCTGTGTACCCCTTGTTGGGAACCACTGCTTTACAGCCACCCCCCACCGCTGTGACTGCAGTAGGATCAGGGAAAGCTGACTCTACTGCAGTCTTCCCTCTCTGCTTACCTTCTCTTGCTGATCACTGATCGCTCAAGGCTTGTGTTTTTTAAACAACCAATCACCTCTCTTTCTTTTCCCCCTCCCTGTTGTTTCAATGCAGGAAGGGAAAGAAAAAAACAAGCCTAGCGTCTTTAAACTACAGGGAGAGAGAGGCTCCCCCCCCCCTTCCTGTATTCAAGCTTCTCTCTCCCTGTAGAGGAAAAAAGATGCTAGGCTTGTGTTTTTTTCATTCCCTTCCTGCATTGAAACAACAGGGAGGGGGAAAGAGAGAGAGGTGATTGGTTCTCTAGAGAACCAATCACATTTCTCTCTTTCCCCCTTCCCTGTAGTTTAAAAAACACAAGCCTTGAGCGATCAGCAAGAGAAGGTAAGCAGGGAGGGAAGACTGCAGTAGAGTCGGCTTTCCCTGATCCTACTGCAGTCACAGCGGTGAGGGATGGGGTGGGTGTGGGGAGTCCCCAAACTGCTGGGGGTGGGGGGGAAGGAGGGAAGTGGCAGGGAGAGGAGCTTTGGCCTCCTTTACTTCTTTATTACAATGCATCGGATAACGCTAAAAAGAACGTTCTCCGGTGCAAATCTTCCCCCCAAATTTGTCATCATTATGCAGTTTTAGCGTTATCCGGTGCAGTCGTTATCTGGGGTATTACTGTACTAACAATAATACAGTTGTACCTCGCTTAAAGAGCATAATGCGTTCCACAGGATTGCTCTTTAAGCGAGTTTTCTCTTTAAGCGAAACACCATTGTAAGTGACCAATTGTGGGGGGGATTTGTGAACCCCAATTTATTTGTTAAGCGAGTTTTTGGTTGGTTTTATTTGTTAAGCAAAGCGAACATTCAGAGAACATTTTGCTCTTTAAGTGAGTTACTCTTTAAGCGAAGCGCTCTTTATGCGAGGTTTGACTGTATAGCAAATAATAATAATCAGCTGTGTTGCATTGTGTCATGCTTGTGTTTTTGAAACATTTGTTGCATCTAAATCAATGATTCTCAATGTGGGATCCATGCCCCACAGGGGAACTTCAATTCCCAGAAGCCTAAGTCAGTACATTGGCTGATCAGTGCTTTGGGAAATTGACTTAGGCCTCTGGCAATTGAACTGCAAAAACCAAAGGTTGGGAAACGGTGAGCTAAATGGAAATAAAATAGGGATAATTAGGATGGTTTCCCTTCAAAGCAGTGTATGAGTTGTAGTGTTATTATAGGATTTTTTTTTTTGTAAAATGGGCAATGATCCCAATTTGTGACAAACTGATTTGTGTCTGGGTAACAGTCTTTGTTACAACACTGCTAACAGTTTATCAACTTTGAGGTGGAATACTGAATTAAGAGAGTTTATGAGAGAGATTGATTCTGAATGTCTTGAACCTTCTGAAAACCATCCCAACAGATTGCATGTCTGTGGTCCTGGAAGAAAATCTTGTTGGGTTTTCTGTTGGGACTCTGGTATGTGTGCCATTCATTTTATGTGACATTACATGAGATGTTATTTTCTCTTCCAGAATTTCTGTGTAAGAGGGCTGGAGTTGTTCTCGTCGTATCTGTTCAAAGATATTCTAGAACTCTATGATTGGAACCTGATAGGTAACTATCTAATTTGAAAAAGTTAGTGATCTCTTCCATAACAGTAGTAAATTAAACACCCAGTAGGTATTTCCAAAGCAGATAAGGAGATACATCGATCTTATGCTGGGAAGGCTGATTTTGGTATGTTTATCTTTGTATGGACTAAAGATCCAGGTCTTCCATTGAGACGTTTGAATGGTTCTTACATTATTTCAGATAATGAGAGGAGCAGGCATTGACCTTGTGCTTATTCTCTTTCTGTACCCATTTTGTGTTTCAGAGTCAGTTATTTCCTGGCTGTAGTAATTTATAGTTTGCTCTCTTGGATGTAGTAGCTAACTGTGAGTTGCCTCCAGTGTTTTCCTTGTGCAAGCACATAGTTTCTGCTGCTTGTGGAAACCCAGCTTTAATCCTTGCACAAGTCTCAGATCTAGTACACTTAGATCTGTTTTATTTGTACAATCCATTGTAGAAGCGCTTTGATTATTCAATTTAACAATGCAATTCATGTACTGTTGAATCATTGGCTAAAATTCTATTGCTTAGCATAGCAAGTCTCAAGTAGCATATGCCTATTGAATCAGTGGGGTTTTGTTGAGTCAGCTCCTCTATCCGTTCCATTGATCCAATGGGCCTAGTTTGCTTGAGATTTCGTGTGTTAAGCAACAGCTGTTTCCAGCTGTTGGGGTGTCATTGAGGTAGGACTTGATTAGCAAGTGTACTAGCAAAATAGCACCTCTTACACTTTTCTACTTGTTGAACATTGGTCAGAATCTGTCATCTGCCTGAATCCTAGCCTTTTTTAAAGCCAGCTTATTGCAGGGTCTTGAACGTGCCATTGTTCAGTTCTTCTCAAAAGTTCATCTTCTTTCTGACTCATTGGGCCTTTAAAACAACAACACATGTTTAAATAATGCTAAAGAGACCAGATCTGAACTTCAGGTTATAGTTAAAATAAATAAGAAACTTGAGAGTTAAGTCATATTTTCACCAGTAAGGGAATAAAAAGGATAGATCTTTTAATATGGATCAAACAAGGACTGTTGTGTCTTTCCAATCCCTTTGCCTTGGATTTCCAAATGTTCATCAGAGCAAATGCCGGTACACTAGATATCAAGCACTGAATAATGTATAAAGTGGTCATTTATGGTTACTGCTGCTCAGCCAGTTTGTGAAAAGATCAGACACAAATCCCCTTTTGAGTGTAAATGATGGCCTCTGCCTGTCCCAACTCATTGTTTTTGTTCCATTTAGTTTCTTCTTTTGTTGTATCCAAAGCCAATACAGTAATACCCCGGATAACGTTATGACTTGGTTCCACAAGTCATGTCGTTATCCGGTTTTTAGCGTTGTCCGATGCATGCATCAAACAACGCTAAAAAAAAAAAAAGCCCTGACGTCAGGGACAAACCGCGCGGTTTGTCCCTGAAGCCAAACTGACCCTTCGGGGGCAAACCTCTTCTCACCACCCAACACGAGCCTTTGTAAGCGCCACCCCCCAGACAGTTGGCTCGGATAACGCTAAAGAATCGTTATCCAGAATCGTTATCCGATGCAAGGTTTTTCCAAAAATCTTGCATTGTTATCCGATTCTAGAGTTATCCGGTCCAATCGTTATCCGGGGTATTACTGTACCTGGTTCCATCCTACAGACTCTTGGGATTTGTAGTTTGATCTAAGATGAAGCATTCTCTTCTGGAGAATGCTCAACTGAAATATAGCACTGGCATTATCTTTCTTCTTCTGCCATAACTGAATCTGGATATAGGCGATCATCATGGCAATCAGCCATGAAGACTGTCCTGAGAATATAATACTGTGGCTTTTCATCTGCCTTCAGCATTGGAGCATAACCCCTTTACCACTGATCCAGTTCTGTGAATCATTTTCTGGTCCCGAGCCCTTTTGACACACAAAGCTGCTTCCCTACATCAAGATGGATTCAAGTGGGATTTAATCTACTTGAGGGTCCATCACCCCTGTTTGGTTTACTAGGGGAAATCCCGGAGATTTTAGGTTAATCTTAGGTGAGAGCACAACTGACACCTAAGTGTCAGACAAAAAATGTTAGCACCATGGAGGGCGGAGACAGAGGAAGCATGAAGTTGCAATACAGTGCAATAAACCAGGAATTCACAACCTTTTAAAGCTGGGGGCAGTGTCACACTCCCTCAGACAGCTTCGGGGGCCGGATGGCCATTTTGCCCTTCCTCCTCCACATGGCACTTCCCGGTGTCATGGAGGTGGTGGTGGGCCACATGAAATGGTGCCAGCCCACGGGTCACGGATTGAGAATCCCTGCAATATACTGTACAAGAATCATGTAATCAGTAACAGGTGGCAAGCTATCTTTTGGCTGACAGTTTTATTTGGATTGTGACCAGACAAAATATTAGAATTCCAGTTAGCTTTTTCCTCTCTTTCATTGATTTGTCTTTCCTCTGGCAAAGCTTGTTTTCTATTGTGAAGAACTTTTCTACAGTATTTTTTATAAAGGAAGGTTCAGTCATAAGAGGTTCCATTTTCAGCGTTGAGTATTTGAATTATAACAGCTCATTCTTACTGGTGTTAGGTACCATCTTCATATTGTTTTACAACAATTTTCTTTAATCCTTACAGACACTTAAATAAACTTCTGTGGATTTCTCCATTCCTTTTTTAGTTGATGTAAACTCCTATGAATTATTTATTTTTCTTTTTTGTTTTAATTTTAAGGTCCTTCCTCAGAAATGAATGACACTTCCTGTCCCCAATTTCATTTCATGCCACGCTTTGTAAGGTTTCTTCCAGGTAAGGTGCCTTGAATTGTTAACATGTCTTGAGTGCACTCCTAACTACAAGTGAGAATGAATGCTCTTGTGTAAAATCAAGAGCTAAAAGAGAACTACCTTTGTCTTTCTTATGGCAAAGCTTGTTTTCTATTGTGAAGAACTTTTCTACAGTATTTTTATAAAGGAAGGTTCTGTCATAAAAGGTTCTGTTTTCAGTGTTGAGGTGATAAATTCTGAAGATGAAGCCACATTCCTCACCGAGTATTGAAGCACTTATTACTTAACTCTATGTATTGCATTAAGTTATGAAACTTTAGTAGTTAACAGTGTGTGGTCCTTCTCAAAGAGAATCTATCAGATTATTAGAAAGTGCCAACTAAACATCCTCATGGACGTTTTTAGAAAGAAGGAATGTCATGACTAGAAGTTGTTGTTTTGTTTTCTGTTTTGTTGATTGAGAAATTGAAATGAAATTTCTCCTCTTGGGTCATTTTGTTGCTCTCTGGATTTCAGCTATAGAGTAGTACCCCGGATAACAATTGCATCGGATAACACCAGAATCTGATAACGATGCAAGTTTTTTTGGAAAAAACTTGCATCGGATAACAATTCTGGATAATGATTCTTAGCATTATCCGAGGCAATGGTCTGCGGGTGTGGGGTGGTTTGGGTAGAACTACCCAATCCACCACCACCCCCCACCCGCAGTGGTCTCTGCGACTGCAGTAGGGTCGGGGAAAAGCACGCGCCTTTCCCCCGACCCTACTGCAGTCGCAGAGACTGCTTGTGTCTCTTTCTTTCCCTGTATTTAAACTACAGGGAGGGGGAAAGAGAGAGACGTGATTGGTTCTCTAGAGAACCAATCACATCTCTCTTTTCCCCCTCCCTGTAGTTTAAATACAGGGAGGGAAAGAGACACAAGCAGTCTCTGCGACTGCAGTAGGGTTGGGGGAAAGGCGCGTGCTTTCCCCCGACCCTACTGCAGTCGCAGAGACCGTTGCGGGTGGGGGTGGCTTTAAAGGCAGGGAGGAAAAGAAAGAGACCCGATCGCATCTATTTCTTTCCCTGCCTGCCTTTAAAGCGGTTTGTCCCTGAAGTCAGGGCTTTTTTAGCGTTGTTCGATGCATGCATCGGACAACGCTAAAAATCGGACAATGTCATGACTTGTGGAACCAAGTCATAACGTTATCCGGGGTATTACTGTACTTGTTTAGATGGGAATATGGTCATTTGACTGTTATTGGAGACACTGAATTTAAATAAATATTTATGGTAGATACTGTCTTGGGAAGACTTGGTCCAGAAAGAATGCATATGCAGTCAAACCTCGCATAACGAATGCCTTGCATAGCGAAAAACTTGCATAACGAGTAGGCATTCCACAAACCTTTCCGACCCGCATAACGAAAATTTTCCTTATGCGAAACCGGCATTTCCTATGGAAAAACTCTCATAATGAACATTTCTATGGGAAAAACTCACATAACGAAAAATTTTAGTTATGCGAGTTTTTCCATAGGAATTTTCACTATGCGGAAAAAAACTCACATAGCAAAAAACTCGCATAGTGAGCAGCCTTGCAGAATGAAAAATTTTCTTTACGCAAGGTTTGGTTGTAATATAATGTGTTATAACTGCTGGTTTCTCAAGTTTATGTATGGAATAGCTAACATACTGTTCGGAGCAGGAGTCAAAAATACCTTCTGCCAGCCTTGCCGACAGAATTAAGAGTATAAAATACTGTACAGTGTCTCTTTGAACCACAAAGGTTACATTTTCAAAGTGGTAATGCTTTGGGTTGTTACTCATATGTGAGTTGATATTAATTCCAAACTGAGTTACGTACAATGAGGAAGAGTGAAATACCCCATATATACCCTGTATATAGTAAGATTTGGAAAACACAACAATGGGCACAGGATTGGAAAAGGTCAGTATATGTTCCAATCCCCAGAAATGACAATGCCAAAGAACTTGCTGCATGACCGAGTGAACTTCTGAGCTCCTGTCAACCTTGCAGTACGAAAGCAAGGAATTGCAAGTAGATAAATAGGTACTGCTTCAGCGAGAAAGGTAACAACATTCCATGCACTTCAGCCTCTCACCATGCCTGCCACATGATCACGGAAATGTCTGCAAACGCAGACAGCGCTTAGCATTCGGGCTGTAAACAGAGATGAGCACTGCCTCCTAGAGTTGGTCATAACTGGATAGCAAGCAGAGACCTTGACCTTAATATCTGGGGACCCAAGGGGTGCAAGTGACGATTTTGAGGGGGAATATAAGGAAAATAAAAACTGTAAAAAATTAAATTGGGGGAGAAATGTGGATATACAGAGAGGTCAGTGTACCAAGGGGCTGATGTAATGCCCATCCCTCTCCCCCGCCCCCTTTAGTTGTATTTGAGAAAGAGTGTTTCTGGTTATACTCCCTTCTTTTGTTTTTCAAGATGGAGGGAAGGAAGTACTGTCTATGCATCAGATTCTGCTGTATTTGTTAAGATGCAGTAAACCGTTAGTTCCAGAAGAAGAGATTGCCAATATGCTACAGTGGGAAGAACTTGAGTGGCAGAAGTATGCAGAGGAGTGTAAAGGGATGATCGTTAACAGCCCTGGCATGGTAAGCCACACATTCTCCTGAAGCAAAACAACCCTGTTGAGCTTTGTTGGAATGTATACACATGTTCCAGCCGCAGTGGAATATTCCATTCTAACTTGTTAGAAGACACTATTGGTAAGAGTGTCAGATGCTGAACTGGAAGGTCAGAGTTTGATTCCCGTGTACTGCATGACGGGGTGAGCTCCTGTCTCTGTCCCAGCTCCTGCCAACCTAGCAGTTCGAAAGCAAGAAATTACAAGTAGATAAATAGGGACCACTTTGCTGGGAAGGTAAACAATGCTCTGTGCACTTTGGTGTTGAGGCATGCCTGCCACATGTCCACAGAAACGTCTGCAGATGCTGGCTCTTTGGCTATAAACAGAGATGAGCACGGAACCCTAGAGTCAGATACAACAGGCTTACGAGCAAGGGTGACCTTTATCTAAGAGTGAATGTGATTCTTATGTATCCAGAGAATAATGTTGATTGAGTGAATTGTGATAGCAGAAAGACAATGTGGAAGTACATCCGTAGTTGGGAACTTTGTAGAAAAACCAAAAATCAATACTTTCTGCATTATAATGCGGTGAGGGGAGGCTATAGACGGCCATGACTGGCTCCAACCAGATGGAAACATGAAACCTTTCACAACCTAATTGGTTAGGTGGGCTGAATGGAGACGTCATCCATTCCTGGCTTTTGATCTCAGGCTTTGTTAGAAATTATAACGGTGAAAGTATCCACGCAATACCCTTCCCCATTCTTGGACTTTCTCTCCCCCACAGACTCTTGCCCCCATAAAATTGCATTTGATTTTTTAGACATCCTCCAAGAATCAAAACATAGGCTGGTGATCCTTCTTTGAATTTGTTTTTATGTGTATTCAAGAAGCACAATAAATAGTGCATCCTTTCTTTAGACTTGATGTAGATTTTAGCATTGAAAGGTTCACCTTGGTTTCCTTGAGTGCTGCATTAAAACACTTGGTGACTATCACAGCTAAAGATCAAAAGCAGCTTATGTGGAGTTGTTTTCTTCTGTATGTATTCATGTGTATTTGTTTCTGGTTACCACCTGTTTCTTTTATGTGAAAAGTTAAGAAGGGGGGAGCTTTGAAAGGTATGTGTTTGGTGTTACTTCACTCTGTTGAATTCATTTCATAACAATAGCTTTGGTTTTAATTTCTGCCAGGAACAAATAAGAGATAGAAGGGTGGTCCCCCCCCCCCAATAGTTTTCTGTCAATGCAATATTTGAAGGACTTGCCTTGCCAAAAAAAATGTTGCTTACAAATGAAGTGTTTCAAATTGCTGTGCATTATTTAAATGAAAGAAATAGCTGTAGACCTCCTTCACACTCAACCCATTATTTCTGTCCTTCCACTGATGGTTTTGTTACTCTGAAGTGTGAGAATGTAAGGTGACAAAAGACCTGCCGCAACAGTGAATGAAGTGTGATACAGTAAAACACCGGATAACGATTGGACCGGATAGCGCTAGAATCGGATAACGATGCAAGAGTTTTGGAAAAACCTTGCATCGGATAACGATTCTATTCAACAATCTTTAGCGTTGTCCGAGCCAGTGTGGGGGGGGGGGTTGGATTGGGTAGTACATCTACCCAATCCCCCCCCAGCGATGGTGCCGTGGTGCCTGCCTTTCCCCCGACCCTAGTTCAGTAGCAGTGATTGCTGGACGAAGCCTAGCGGCGCATGGGCTAGTTAGCCCGAGCGCCGCTAGGCTTCGTCAACACGCGCCAACGAGTGCCTGTTCTGTCCACCTCACTGACCCCTTAGCAAGCGCTAAGGTGCCATTGGGGTGGACAGAATAGGCATCCGCTCGCACGCTACAACGCGCACGAGTGGGTGCCTTGTCTCGCCACCCGACACGAGCCTTAGCAAGTGCTAAGGCTCGTGTCGGGTGGCGAGAAGAGTTTCCTGATCGCGCACCACAAGGGACAAACTATGCTGTTTGTCCCTTGTAGTGCACGATCGGGCACCTTGTCTCGCCACCCAATATGAGCCTTAGTGCTTGCTAAGACTCGTTTCGGGTGGCAAGAAGAGGTTTGCCCCCGAAGTCAAGCTGACCCAAGGCTAGTAATCGCTATCCTAGGGTCAGTTTGACTTCAGGGACAAACCACGTGGTTTGTCCCTGACGTCAGGGCTTTTTTTTTTTTTAAATCGTTGTTCGATGCATGCATCAGACAACGCTAAAAATCGGATAACGTCATGACTTGTGGAACTAAGTCATAACGTTATCCGGTGTTCTACTGTATTACTTATTGTTTTTCCCCCATGTACGAATGCTTTTAGCCACAAGGAGCCTTTATCTGTGCTCACTCACCTTAAATACTTGCACACTTAAACCCAGCCTATGAAAAACTTGGTTTATTGGTAGTTTCTTCTTTGTTGCCTTTGCTTTTGAAATTTAACATAGAATTCTTGGTGGATGTGGACTTATCAGCAGTGGTGAATGTGGTTAATTCCACCTTCGCAGGCCAAGACACGGTTTCTGTCCTACTCTTCAGCCAAAATGAG
This sequence comes from Furcifer pardalis, assembly GCA_030440675.1. Lineage (NCBI taxonomy): Eukaryota > Metazoa > Chordata > Lepidosauria > Squamata > Chamaeleonidae > Furcifer > Furcifer pardalis. The sequence goes on from CP126891.1 coordinate 127,965,781, forward strand.
TTTTTGGAGCAGTGTACAATTTTGGAAGGAAAGTTTCAAAGGATACCTATGCCAGTGAGGTCGTGTCCCTGTATATAGAAGAAACTGAAACTGTAGAACATTTTTTATGCATCTGTCCTTTTTATAGGGATATCTGAGATAAACTCATGTCTCTACTGCTCTGCAAATATCCCGGTCAATCTAATACCACTTACACTCGCTGGCTGTTATCTGATGTAAGACCCATTTTTACCCACAATACAGTAAAACCCCAGTTTACGATTTTAGTCTGTTCTGACAAGTTTTGTCGAAAACTGGATCAGTCGTAAACTGAGGCGCTGTTCCCCATAGAAATGCATTGAAAATTAAAAAAAAAACCTTCCTGACCTCAAAAATAGTTCAAAAAGTTTTTAAAAAAATGCCAGACACACAGTAAAAGGGAATATAAATGAGGGAGCTAAGCTCGCTATCTTCCCCTATCTTGCCTGAGCTCCAGCGCTTCTTTCCCGAGGTCGATGTCAGGCGAAGAAGAAGAGTGATTTGTCTGCCTGCTGGGACCAGCCATGTCCAGGGCTCCCCTGCTGAAGATGCCGCTGTTGGGCGAGGCAAACTACTTACCTCTTTCCCCTTCTGTGCATGGGTCGGTGCTGTGAAGGGAGTGAGAGGTGAACGATCACAGTGGAGTGGCCTTGCCTTGTGCGTTCACGGCACCTCTTCCGGAGCCATCATTAAGGCATGGGATTTAAGAGACTTCCCACACTTTAGCAATGGTTCCAGAAGCGGCACTGTGAACACACAAGGCATGGCCACCCTGCTGCAGTCGTGCTACCCACAGTCTCCAAAATGGCTGTGGGTGGTCTTATATACTCTCCAGGTGTAATACACTGGGGAATTCTCACTCGTAAGGCGAAAAAACGTTGCAAACCAGGATGTCATTTCCTCGGGATTTATAGTGATAGACCGTAGCAAACATAAGCCAGGGCAGTCGGGAACTGGAGTGGAAGAAGTGAGGTTACAAAAAAGAACAAGAGGAAAATAAAAACTTAAAATCATATTAGTTTTTTGAACAGTGTAACAAATAATAGCAATTAGTTGCTTTCAAATGATAAATAACAAATAAGAAAAAGAAAGTGCTTTTGAAAAAAAAATCATTTCAAACTTTGAAGGGACTTCTGTTAAAAGGGCCAAGTGTGTCCTGCTGCATTCAACATTCACCCTTCTTACGTTGGAAACGGTAGCTGTTTGCAGAAAAGCCCGTTACGGTAGCAACCGTATCACTGACAGAAGCCTTTCAAACAGCTCTAAATTCAATTTAACTCTTTGATCTTTCCCCTTCTTTCTCTCTCTCTCTAGAAACCCAGCTCAGTTCGTATTGATCAATTGGATCGTGAGCAGTTCAACCCTGATGTGATTACTTTCCCCATTATTGTTCACTTTGGGATACGACCGGCTCAGCTCAGTTATGCTGGAGACCCACAGTAAGCTAATATTCTTCTTATGCCTGGAGTTAAACACAATCTCTCCGGATTTCCTGGTGATAGTCGGAGATGGAATTATGTGCTTCTTTTAAAATGATGGTGAATGTGTATGTCTTTCATGTCTCTGGAGCATCGACTGAGCATTTTGAAAATAGCTACATTTTGTCTGCAACACAGCTTGTCTCTACTACCTGTCACTTCAGGTGTTTATCATTTGCTTTGCAAAATACATCTCAAGTGTCCCCCCCCCCCTTTCAAATCCAGTAATTATTTTATGCTGCGGGTGGTATTTTGGTGTTTAAAATCCCTTCTCTTCCCTTATCGTAGCAAACATGTCTAGTGGATTTTTCCATTTACATTTGTCTTGTTTCATTTCAGGATCTGAATGCTTGTTATGTTTTTCTTTTAAACACTCAAACAGAATCCTTAAACCATTGTAATATGCCAGTACTGCGGCATGCATTTAGGCAGAGAAAAATGTTTAGCACCTACCTATTCAAATAACTTACTATCTGCTCGACTATCAAATTTTTATACGCTGTCTCAGATTAGGAATATCTTTCTCCCACCCAAGCTTGCTATTCTTTTCATCGCATTTATGGAGAAACACACATGTTTTATAAAACTCTTTCAATCCAATTAAAATGAAATCTTCCTCCATTTGCATCTATAAATTCAGTGCTTCCTGCATGCCATCTTCATCTGTTATATAGGTATTAGAGGTGAAGAGCTGGTTGCAAGGAAAGGGAAAGGAAAAGATGTTATCACCCTAGTTCAGCAGTGCCATGAACACCATACAGGATTATAGCCTGAAAACAGGTAGGGTTTTTGATCATGGTGGGGATTAGAGCTCACACATGAATCCATCCCTTAGCCCTGGATATTAGTTAGCCCATCATGTGTTTGGAATGAAAAACTGAAGAGGTACTTGTAAGTGCCTTTGGCTGAATGTGCTTCTCATGGCTCTAGATCTAGGAAACAGTCAATGCATCTTTGGGCCTTGTGCAGAACATGTTAAGACCTATCTTAGGGGTTGTCAATCCATGGGCTGGATCCATCCTGCAGCACCATTTCATGTGGCCTGCGTTGCCGTCGCTGCCACCAGAAGCGGAAGCAGACACATTTACGACAGCCGTAAATACGCTTGCAGCTGTCATAAATGCATTTACGGCAGCCACAGACAGGTTTTACGGCAGTATTTATGGCGGGGGGAACCACCAGTCTGGCCCGCTCAGCTGTCTGAGGGGGCATGGTCCAGCCTGTGGCTTGAAAAGGTTGAGAACCCTTAACCTACCTGATGTTTGGAGGAATGTTGGAGTAAGGATATATGTGTGTTTCCATCACCTGTGTGGTTAGAGCATTACTCACTTTCAGGATCTGAATAAAGTATTGTTTAGTATAAGGTAAAGGTATCCCTTGCTCAAAAGCCAGTTGTGTCCAACAGTAGGGGACGATGCTCATCTCCGTTTACAGCCCAAGAGCCAGTGCTGTCTGCATCTGCAGACATTTCTGTGGTCATGTTGCAGGCATGAGTAGATGCCGGAGCACACAGAATGCTGTTACCTTTCCCGCCAAAGTGGTATCTATTTCTCTACTTTCAGTTTCTTGATTTTGAATGGCTAGGTTGACAGGAGCTGGGACAGATGATGCAGGAATGTAAAATTTCAGTATTCTACTAAAAGTGCAGGGGTTCTCTTTTCTTGCAAATAAAGTCATGAGAAATTCAAGCTACATGTCTCTTGGCTGAGATCTACACCATCATGCATCCTTCTGCCTCCTGTTGTATACAGTGAGTCATAAAAGTCTGTGATCCTAAGCCTCTGGAGCATCTGTAACTGTTCAAATATTAAACTTGAACTCCTGTTCTGCCCCTTCATTGGTCATGATGGAAGATGATATGTAACAAGATACAGATGGCCTCAGGATACTCGCCTCCAATACGACTTAACGATGAGAAATACTGGGTGTATTCTTTCCTTGTAGTGAAGCCTGTTTCTGTATGGATATGAAGTGATTTCCAGAATTACTGAACAATTGTCTTACAGCAGAACACATAACCCACTTAGATTCCATTATTGGATTGACTCTCTGCCCTTCCTTTTCTGCTTCTTAGGTATCAAAAACTTTGGAAGAGTTACGTGAAATTGCGTCACCTTCTGGCTAACAGTCCTAAAGTGAAGCAAGCAGATAAACAGAAACTGGTGCAAAGAGAAGTATGTCGTTTAAACCATGCTCATTACTGTCTTTGTCATTGTTTACTTCATTTATTTTGACTGTTTGATTTCTTCTTGTTCTTTTTTGCTCTTTATGCTGCTTTTTTTTTGGGGGGGAGGGGGACATAATTAACTCAAATACTGAATTTGTGAAAGAAGAGGATATTACAGTTCTGTGGAAGTGATATGATGTCCGTGATTATTACCCAATGATATATTATTCCTCTGTTGCTCTCCCTCAAAGCAACCGCAAGTGGTTTGGAATATGTAGAACTTGGCTTTGATGCTTAAGATTCAGAGAGTTTTGGTCAGAAGGTACAGTTTGGCCTGCTAGTGCGCCTGTAGTCAGTTTCTGGTGAATTGCATAGTTCCTATTGCAACCTTGAGACTGAAAGGGAGTCATTTAGAGCTAATCTGAGTAATCTATTGTTGCTAATGGCTGTGGGAAGCTGTTTTGTTGTGCTTGGTTGTCTGTCATCTTGTTTGACCACTCCCATTTCCCTTTGACCCCCTGAATTTGGTGTATAAAAACCATGCCTGTAAGTTTCACTCTTTGTCTGAAGAAGTGGACTTGATCCACGAAAGCTAACTATAAAAATAAAGCAGTTAGTCTTTAAAGTGCTACAGTGTTTTTTATTTTATTTTTATTTTATTTTGTTTGCTTTGTTTTGTTTTCTGATATGCCTGAACCACAGACTAACACGACTACTGTTCCAAAATATTGCTTCTCCTGGAATTCTTGCCAAAGTAAAATAGATAAATACGTTTTTTTTCAATGCAGTGGATTATTGTCTAATACGGTAAGGTGTGTGATATATTTGTATTGGTGAAAGACACTTTTACAACTCAAGTAATGCCCTATATACATGTTTGCTTGTATGTGAGGCATTAGTTGAGTTGTTAATCCCTTTATTTATCATTGTTTTTAACTTCCTTCCTTTATTTTAAAAAGTGTGTGTAAAAGTGTGTGTAGAGTTGCCTTGCTTATTAACACAAGAACAGCTATGGGCTTCCTTTTGCTCGTGGTGAGAACTTTGTGTTATCATTTTGAAGGATGTTTATTTTTCCTGCCAGAGAAACTATCTTCTGTTTAGTAAAGCCTTTCAATGCTGCAGTGAAAAACAAATGGAAGACAAGAATGTTTTATTTAAAAAAAATCTCTCTTGGGTTTAACACCTGAGTTATTGTTAAAATTATAGCAGACAGGGCTGGTGGGCAATTGCATTCTGTGGTAAAAGTAGAGAGTAGGGCTCTGACATGTCCAGTTTAACAATTTTTGAAGGATCACACATTCTCCATCCCCACTCAACACATTTCAGGGGAGTTTTAATAGCTCTACAAAAATAACATTATTTTCATATTATTTTAAGGAAGCATTGCAGAAGATTAGGCAGAAGAACACCATGCGTCGTGAAGTGACTGTTGAGCTGAGCAGCCAAGGGTTCTGGAAAACCGGCATTCGCTCTGATGTCTGTCAGGTAAGTTAGATGCCCTTCTGTAAAGATAGAAAGCTTGCTTGTATATAAACAGTATATCAGAGGGTGTAAAATGATTTGGGATTTCTGGAAGTCTTGAAACATCTGGAGGACATATAGTTACCCACCTCCTCTGTGGGACTTTTCTCACAATCTCCTTCCTAGTGGATAAGGCAGGATGGAAAGAAAGGTGTTGTTAGATGACTTAATTATCTCCACCGTGGTACCTTTCTTTTTCTTTTAAATTGAGATTGAGACAAAGAAGCTAGAATTCAAACAAATGGTATCTTTCCCAACTATTAGATGATTTCCCATCCCCCCCAGGTTTTGTGTTTATACAACAAATGCATGGGTGGAGAATCCATATCACACTTCACACTTTAACTCTTAGAATCACAATGGGCTTAGAAGCTTTTGTAGTTTATCTAGTCCCAATTAGACCAGGCATTTGGAACCTATGGGCCATGGGCCGGATGCAGCCTGTGGAGCCTTTTCATGCGGCCCTCTGCCCTCGTTCCTGCCACCGCAAGTGGCTGAAGCACCGAAAACGTGCAAAAAATGTGACAAAAATGTGCGTTTTCACATGAGAACTCACCGAAAACATGTGGAAACGCGTGAAAAGCATGTGAGAACTCGCTGAAAATGCGCAAAGACGCATGAGAATATGCGCAAGAACTCACAAGGAACTACATGGGCAGCCTGCTCAGCCAATAACATTGAGAAAGTTTGAGTTAGATGGCCTTCTTTAGTAGGACATCCTTTTGGTTATGTGGAAGAATAACGAAGGGCTAAGATCAAGGGATACATTATGTTGCATAATTAGTTATCTTTGAAATATATAGCTATAGACAAATTTCCCCAAGGAGAGATCAATAGGAGAAGTACATTTAATAATAACAATAACAATGGACGTTCTGTGCTGTCATTTTCTAGTTTTGCTTTTCTCCAGATTAAAGTGTGGTAAAATTGAACAAGTATTTATCAAGGCTGTGAGCATGTTTATGGAAGAATGCTTTAACATTTCTGGGTTGCTATTTTTCTTTAAAGCCCAGTAGAGCAGATTGCTTCAAGTGCTTTGGTATCACCAGTTTAATTTTATATCATCCCCTGTTGATTAATTGCAAACAAGACTTCACAGGTACCATCTGCATATACGGTGAGCACAGATTCTGTGCAGTTTTGCTAGGTTGCTACAGAACTGCCCCCCCACCACCACCTGTATGTTTAATGGCTGAGTTGGCCCTAAGTATTCTGGGAGTTAAAGTCCAAACAATAAACCTGAAGTGGCATAGGTTGAGGCAGTGTGTTGGTCCATGTGGAGGTGTTGAGGGGAATTCTCCTCTATCCTCAGTCCATCCTCCCTTCCTCCTCTGTGGGGGCCTGATAAGATGTTCTGGTACAAACCTTAAATTGGTAATGTGACCACAGTCTTTTTTTTTTTTTTGTTCAGTTGCACAGTCGATTCCGACCCTCTGTGACCCCATGGACCACTGTCCGCCAGGCACTCCTGTCCTCCACCATCCCCCTCAACTCGCTCAGCTCTGCACCCATTGTCTCTATAATACCATCCAGCCATCTCATTTTGGGCCGCCCCCTTCTTCTTTTGCCCTCGACCCTTCCAAGCATCAAGGCTTTCTCAAGTGAATCCTCTCTTCTCATTTGATGTCCAAAGTACCTTAGCTTCATCTTTATTATTTGACCTTCTAAGGAGCAGTCAGGGGTGATTTCTTCTAAGATTGACCCATTTGTTCTCCTCGCTGTCCAGGGTACTCTCAAAACTCTCCTCCAACACCACATCTCAAAGGCATCTATTCTTCTGTGCTCAGCTTTCCTAATGGTCCAGCTCTCACAACCATACATTGCCACAGGGAATACCATTGCTTTGACTAGACGAATCTTTGTTTGTAATTTGATGTCTCTACTTTTCACTATGCTCCCCAGGTTTCTCATCGCTTGCCTCCCAAGAATCAGTCGCCTTTTTATTTCATGGCTGCAGTCACCATCTGCAGTGAGCTTTGATCCTAGGAAAGTAAAATCTGTCACTGCTTCTACTTCTTCCCCATCTATTTTCCAGTGACTGATAGGGCCTGTTGCCATGATCTTTGTTTTCTTTATATTGAGTCTCAAGCCAGCTTTTTCACTTTCTTCTTTCAACCTAATCAGGAGCTTCTTTAGGTCCTCCTCACTTTCTGCCATTAGGGTGGTATCTCAAATTGTTGATGTTTCTCCCAGCAATTTTGATCCCAAATTGTGATTCCTCCATCCCTGCATTGTGCATTGTGTGCTCTGTGTATAAGTTGAATAAGCAGGGTGACAAAATGCAGCCTTGTCTTACTCCTTTTCCTATTCCAAACCAGTCCATCATTCCGTATTCTGTCCTAACTGTTGCTTCTTGATTCATGTACAGATTTCTCATGAGGCATATAAGGTGTTCTGGGATTCCCATCTCTTTAATTACTTGCTACATTTTGTTGTGATCAACACAGTCAAAAGCCTTAGTGTAATCAATGAAACAGAAGTAGACTTGTTTCCTTTGTTTTTTCCATGATCCATCTTATGTTGGCGATGTGGTCTCTAGTCCCCCTGCCTCTTCTGTCTCAGCCAAGCAAAAACATAGGTACAATGGCTAGAACCTTCCTCAGTTTGAAAAGGTTTGTTGAAGTACATTAGTTCATAACAACTAGACAAGTCCAATATATGTGGTTCAACATAGCATTTTGGTGGGACTTGCCCGAATGTGAGTGTACATAGGTTTAAAAACCTGTAGGTAACTACACCGGCTGCAGTGTGAACTCAAAGTTCTCATGAAGGTGCACAAGATCTTTATATTAGGAGCAAGCTTCTGAGGCCGAACTGGAAGAAGTGAGCCTTCCTGATTCAAAGCCAACAACCGGATCAGAATTCCCAAAGTGAATTTCGCACAATGTGGTAAAATAATGAGAAAAGCTGTTTTTTAAATTCACTCCCTTTGCCTGCATGTTATCAAAGACACAGCAGTATAGGGGAGAAACAGAGTGGTCTTTCAGAGCTTGGAAATATTGCTCTTTTGGACTATTCCTCCCAGGATCCCCCATTGAGTATAGCGTAGGAGTGGCCACGCTGGCTGTTGGATTCAAGGAACTGGAAAATCCAGAAAATTCATATTTTTTCCAATCTTAGGGTTTTTTTTTTTCAAATTCATGAGGGTTATTACGATGGCAACATATGGCAAGTTGTTTTGAATGAGCATGTCATAGATATGAAGTAATAGGTAAATACAGTGAGGTCAAAGGGGATAGATTAATGATTAAAGTTGGTTTTTCTCCCCTAGCATGCCATGATGCTCCCTGTCCTAACTCACCATATTCGCTACCATAAATGCCTCATGCATTTGGATAAGCTGATCGGCTATACTTTCAAGGACCGGTGTTTATTGCAGGTGAGTGAGTGCTAAATGCCCATGTACTTTATGGGTCGTTCAAATACCATGTGACCATGGGGGGGGCGACCAAAAGTCACGGGGGGAGGGGAGTTTGGTGTGAAGTCACGTGACTCCAAAATTATCATTGCTTTTCGCATCCAGCTGGCCATAGTTCTATCTTCAAACCATGTGATTTTTTGGGAGGGGGTCGGCCAAAGGTCATGGAAAATCACAGAGGGGGGAGGGGGGTCAAAAAGTGGCCTATTTTAGGTCACGTGGTATTTGAAAGAGCCCTTTACAGAGTTGGTGCACTTTGAGGACATGTGTTTGAGTGAAAGGAATAAGTAAAGCAAGGAAGCACTATTGTATTGTGGTTCAGCCAATGGGGAACCAGTGTTCTGAGTGATCCAACCTAGAAGTGAGAGATAGCAACATGCAGCCTATTAGGGTGTCCAGTAGGGAATATGGTAAAGCAAGCACTTGATGCTCATGGAGCCATGGGTTCAGCACAGAGTCCAGACTAGCTAGGCACAAGAGAGCGAGTATTGTGCGCTGGACAGAGGCTGAGGTGGGAGCATCCAGTTGAAAATCCTCAGAAAGCTATAAAACACATTGGATAAATTTTGGCCCTGTAGTTGTTCCTCAGCCCAGCCAACCATAACTGGGTAGTTGTGAAGAGAAACTGAGGAGGAGGAGAACCATGTACACGGCTTCTAGCTGGTTGGGGGGGGGGGGAGCAGAATGTGAATATAATATGCAATAAGTGGTGATGAAGAAGGATAGGAGCCATTCAAATTATAAAATCAAGAGTGAGAAGGGAAGAGTGGAAAAGAAGAGATAGGCGAAGCTAAAGAGTAGCTGGAGTGAAACAGCCGAGGTGCTGTTAACTGGAGTATATGTGACCCAGAACTGCTAAAGCCAGAACTTGAGAAAATTACTCTTTGGAAGGGAACTATAGTTTCCTGAATCCCAAATCCATTCTGAATTTAGCTTGGCTATGGCAGCTTGGGTATTCAGAGAAGTATCATTTTTTGAAAAAGTAACTTTTTTCCAAGCCCCGGCTAAGGCTGCTGTTGATTAATTCTCAGAAGTAGGAAGAAACCTGGAAATAGAGGCAGTATCCCTGCTGGGAACTGTGAGCAATCTACTCAGAGTAGAAGGAAGCATAAGGATGAGTCCCCAAAAGCATGCTAGGACAACCTTTCTCTGAGGGTGAAGTTAATCCAAGTCCCTCTGTTGATTACGAATTTCCCAAAGAATAACAGCAACCTTTGGCAGGGTGGGTGGGGAAGATGGGGTGGAATTGAATCATAGTGTCTTTGCTTCAGAATTATATATTTCAATGTAATCTCATGATAGTTGAGGTTCTGAGTCCTGTAAAAACTCCTATTTCAGCAAGCTTTTTCAGGGTGAAGGAACATCAGAGTTAGCACCCGAATGGTGGAGCTGTCTAGATTAATGAAGGGGCACCATAGATTATACTTTTATTTTAATGCTTATGTGTTGTTATTTGTCCCTTTGAAAGTGTATGTTATTTTGCTTGTGTTTATCTGTTATTTTTCAATTAAGCCACCCAAAGTAGTGGCTTCACTAATTGAGGGGGAGATGGATAAGTAGGTAGACAGACAGACAGACAGACAGATAGATAGATAGATAGATAGATAGATAGATAGATAGATAGATAGATAGTAGAAGTCCCTCTGTTTCAATGTCTTGATGTCATGTGTGATTTCATGACAGCTCTGTTGGTTAAACTTTTACATTTTTAAATGAGCAGTAGACATTTTCTGACTTATTTTGTTTTTTACTATGGATCCTCAATGTAGCTTGCAATGACTCATCCGAGCCATCACTTAAACTTTGGGATGAATCCAGACCACGCAAGAAATTCTTTATCAAACTGTGGGATCCGGCAACCCAAATACGGAGACAGGAAGGTCCACCATATGCATATGAGAAAGAAAGGTGAGCTGTACTTCTGGCATTCTTCCCATCTCCACTAATTTATAATTGGAGACTCCTTTCAAAAAGTAACTCTTTTGGACTACAGCTCCCAGAATCATGGAGATGCAGTCTGACTCTGTAATATCTCCAAACTGACCTGGGTACATGCTCCATTCTGCAAAGAAATAGCACAGTGAGTGGTCAGAATTCTTGCTTTATATTAATTTGCAGCACAACTGAGGCACAGAGCATTTTTGCACACACATACAGTCAAACTTTGCATAACGAGCGCCTCGCTTAAAGAGCAGAATTTTCTCTGAATGTTCGCTTCACTTAACAAATAAAACCAACCAAAAACTCACTTAACAAATAAATCAGGGTTCACAATCCCCCCCACACACAATTGGTCACTTACAATGGTGTTTTGCTTAAAGAGCAAACTCGCTTAAAGAGCAATCCTGTGGAATGCATTATGCTCTTTAAGCGAGGTACAACTGTACTTTTTTTCTCTTGCAAACCATCTTCCAGCATGTCCAGGTTCGAGAATTTGCATATAGGGGATACAGTGTGTCAAATGTAAAGCAAAGCAATCACACCTACATACTGTCCTATAGCGCTTAGTGCACTCTCTGGTTGGTTCATAAGTTAATTAGCATTGCACTCCTAGACAGTGACGGAACAGATTTTCTGCAGAAGAATGGGGGAGGGAACATTTGGTAATGGGGAAAGCGAGAGACTGGTCAGAAGTTACAGCCACATAGCTGTTCTGCAAATGTACAGACATGGCTGAGACGAGAGGCATCAGCTAGCAATGATCTAAAGCTGCATCATCAGCTTGATCAATTATGCATCTCAGAATGCAAAGACATACAGTTAACTAGAATGGAAGGGAATTTCAGTGTTAAACTGCATTTTAAAAAAAGATCAGTGCACATGAAGTTGTTTTTTTAAAAGTACAGCATTGTATTTTACAGGCATAAATACCTTAATCAACATTATGTCACGTCTTGGACAAGATGATCCAACCCCTTCCAGGTATATAAAATAATTTATTTTGGGAATGAAGATGGGTAGTGTATATTAGCTTTGTGGTGAAGCTTGAGCCTTCATATTATTCATGCATCGAGGTGTTTTTCCAGAAATGACTTAGGATTTCAGTGTACCAGTACAAGAACTAAGAAGACATAAATCACCAGGGGTAGATGAAATACCAATAGAACTATTGCAGTTTGTTTATTAGATTTATATATCGCCCTTCTGGCCAAAAGGTCACCCAGGACAGGTGAACATAAAACACAATGATCAAATAATGCAAGACAAAATATTAAAATTCCCAGCAGTAAAATTAAAACAATGATAAACAGGCCAAAATCAACTTGCATCATACATGTGAAGCAAGGAGAGGCAGAATGTTCTGCCTGAAAAATCTGACTTTCTTAAAATGTTTGAGAACAGGTGAAAGTAAAACATTCCAGGCAACTGGAGCCACCACTGAGCCCAGAGGCCTGGGATAGCTAAGTGGTCTGGGCTGAACTTATCTGGAGGGGATGCTCCACCAATTACTGATATCCTAAGCCATGGAGGGCTTCATATGTTACTACTAGAACTTTGCAAGGGATTGCAGTGGCTTAGTAGTTAAGATGCTGAACTTGATGACTAGAAGGCCGGCAGGTTAGCAGTTGAGACCCGAGTGCTGCATGTTGGAGTGAGCCCCCGTCTCTGTCCCAGCTCCTACCAACCTAGCAGTTCGAAAGAAAGAAGTTGCAAGTAGATAAATAGGTACCACTTCAGTGGGAAGGTAAACAGTGTTCCGTGCTCTCTGGTGTCTAGTCATGCGTGCCAAATGTCCATGGAAATGTCTGCAGACACAGACAGTGGCTATCAATAGATGAGCGTTGAATCCTAGAGTAGGATACAACTGGCTTTTGAGCAAGAGTGACCTTACCATACTAGAACTTTGACTTGGGCATGGAAGTTAACAGGTAACCAACGCAAACAAACCAGTATCATTGAGATGCAGCCAAACATTCAACTGCCCACCACTACCAACCCGGCTGTAGCATTTTGCACTTGCTGCGGCTTCCATGCTCTCCTTTCTGGTACAGACAATCCCCTTGAGGTATTTACCTCACTCTCCTTAATGACTGCTGGCCTTTTTGTCAGTCATGTGGTGAACTGATCCTGGGGGTAGGGCCAGTTTTCTAATTTCCTGCTCTCCGCGTCACTCACTGGCCACTCACCAAGGCTCTGTTGCAGCAGAGGAGTGGCAAGCAGGGTTGTGTTTGTAGCATCCCTTCCGCAGTCTGAGGACACAGATGCACAGGCCACTTTTGGGTGCCATTTTGTTTTTAGCTCCTGTGGGGACAACTGCCCAGAAGCTTTGGTTGCTGACTGCCATGATGGTGTCCCAGATCAGTAGTGTTGAAAATATCTGTAGAGCCTAAATCTCAATACCACACCTCCTTCCCACCCCCATAACACAACTGTTGGAAATCTGATGATCTGTGTATGCTTTTCAACTTGACTGTTTATTTTCAGGTCCCAAACTAAGCACACCTTTATGCATTTCCGCAAGGCATTTCCATCAATACAGCTACACAGGAACATATAAAAGCTGTCTTTGATTGGGCCGTACTCTTCTTCCATGTAATTCGGCATTGCCTGCACCGAGTGGCATCAGTTCTCAGGGGTTGCAGACAGGAATCGGTCCTAGACTTACCTGGCAATAACCAGGATTAAAAATGGGACGTTTTGCATGGAAAGAATGTGCTTGGCTTTTGACTAAGAACCTTTCCCCTTTCATGCTGAGAATACAGAAAAAGATGATCAAGACTTGCAGTTAAATATGCTGTGCAAAGGCTCCCTGCAAGCTGAGTTTTTATTTTCATCATCCTGCAGGCATAATGCCAAATGTCTGAAGAAAGCCTAGGAGATGCCACCTCTTTTAAATCTCCCAATAAGAATGACAGTGTACGGGAAAGTTTGTCACAGCATGCCATTCCACATCATTAGCTTCTCCTTTTTTTGTTAATAAGTTAACACCAAATTATGTTCAGCCTTATTCCCTTTCAGGCTGCCTGTGGTGTTTGTGCAGTGCAGAAGAAACCCAAATATTCATTGCTCTGTTTTGCAAGAATGTACCGTTAAAGAAGAAAAACAGCAGGGGCCTAACGTTTTCTGCTTATTAACGCACACACACACCCAAAGGAATTGGTGGTTGTTTGTACATTTGCTAACTTCTGATGTCTTACGGTCACTTGTAACAATCTTCATTTCCCCCCTAGAATTAATCACAATGAACGTTTGGAGTTTTTGGGAGATGCTGTAGTTGAATTTTTAACCAGGTATGTATTATGTTCCTGGCTGACACCTATTCTGTTAACAAAATAATGACTTGTTTATTTTAAAATCAAACCATTCCAATTCATTTTGATTCTTCCAGTTGACTCTGGCTTTTTGTTGTTGTTGTTCAGAAAGGAACCACAAATACTCAAGCTCTTTTTAAAAAATGCTCACGCACACATTCATGGAGCATCAGGGTAGTTGAAACTCATGTCACTTTTCTCCCTTTTATATTATCCTAAGTCACTTGTTTCTACTTTTTAGATGAAGAATAGAGGAACTCTGTCTTTTAAAAAAGCAATTCATTAATGTTTCATTGTTCAAAAAGGTAGCACAAAAATCTTGTTTAAAAATAGTCATGTAGTCATTTCTAGTGCAAAAAGCATCTTTGAATCTGAATCTGAATTTGTTCAGGGCAAAACCTGAGAAATCAGGTCTAATTCTAAATTCAGTAAACCATTGACATACATATTTAATTGGTTCCACAATGTTCATATGTTGAAACATTCGTATGTTGATCCACAATTTACCTTAGAAATGCATGGGGGGGGGGACATTCCAGACCTCAGAAAAAAGCCACCCCAAAATGTTTAAACTGTTCAGAACTCTTTATAACACGGCCCGGCGGTGGCTTCCTGGGCACCTCTAGCACCGCCCACCCACCATCAGAAGTCAAAAAAATCACTATGGCAGCCGCAGCGATCATGCTGGTTTTGCGGCTTCTTGCACAGCCTCTGCCACATCCCAGAGCAGTAGGAGGCAGCTGTGCAGGCCAGAGGCGTGTTGCCATCCACTGTTTACGTTTTCAGTGGTGGTGGCAGTAATTGCGCTGTTTTTTCAGGTTTTTGCACAGGCTCTGTCACTTCCCAGTGTGGGAGGAGCCTTTTAGGAGCATGATCGCTCTGTTTTGGGACCTTTCCCTCTCTTGCCTGCTCTTCAGTGGCTAGAGAGCGGATGTGAACTACTTCCTGGTTCCAAGCAATCATTCCAGGGGCTGACATAAGCTCCACCTGGCACCGGAAGTCCTCCGGGGAAGTCTTCCGGTGCCGGGCAGAGGTTGCATCAGCCCCTAGGATAGGGTTACCATATCTCAGGATTTGTCCTGAGATTTCCTGCTTTAGGATGACCACACAGAACCAGGAAGTAGCTCACAGCCACTCTAGCCACCGAAGAGCAGGCAGGAAGAGAGGGAAAGGTCCCAAAACAGTGATTTTGTTCCTAAAAGGATCCTGCTGCCCTTGGAAGCGACGGAGCCCTTGGAAAAACCCAGGAAAACACTGTGATTGATGACGACGACGACCCAAACGTAAGCAGTGGGCACCATATAGGCTAGAATGTATGTCAAAAAAAAATCCTATTAAAACGTATGTCGAATTGATTTTCCCCTGATACTTCCATTTGTATGTCAGTTTTTTCCGTAAGTAGAACCGTTCGTATGTCGAGGTTCCACTGTATGCTGTCTGACATTTGTCAGATGTTGGAATCTTTCCAAAATGGTCCTGAAAATCACCACCCAAAATCAATGTTGGCTGCCTTTCCCAGGAAATTTATTGTATGTTTACTATATGGAAGATTCAAAGATCTAATTTCACCTAGATGTACTGCCAAAGGTCTCTTCAGTATCACAGAAATAAAGGTGATTCTGTCTTCAATTGAAAGTTAACCAAAGTTTCTCACATTTGGATGTAACTGGGAAATATTAAGGACCTCCTTTACATCTTCTTTCCTGGCATTTGCCAGAGAGATGTGAGGATCACTCAAGCCCAAGTTATGTTTGAACTACAGCATGGTCTGGAACTTTAGGCATGCCTTTCAGTTTTTACTAGGGAATCAGTAAAAGGGAAGAGAAGACCGAGATAGCCTTCATATCTTATACAGAAGACTGTCTTCTAGTAACTGTTTGAGAAGATGGATACCATTCAGAGTTGCATCTTCTTGTGCCATATCCTATTCCAAATATTGGCGGTCATCATGGCGATCAGCTATGAAGATTGTCCTGGGAGCATTATAATGCAATGGCCTTTCATTTACTTTTCACACTGCAGCATGATACCCATATTGACCCATTTCCACAAGTCACTTTCTGGTCCTGAGCTCTCTTAAAGTCCTCACCAGCCCCAGGCCAGTATAGATGAAGCTGCTCCTCTCCATCAAAATGGATTCAAGTGGGATTTAATTCACTTAGGGACCATCACTCTTCCCTGTGGACTTTGCCAACCAAGGCTGCTCGTCCTCAGGACTGTCAGGTTAGTTAACTGCCGACTGATGATTGGCATTGAATCACCGGCAGTATGATCTACTCTATTACCATAGCAGGATAACCTGGCCAGATTGGTCCACTGTGGATTAGAGTCTTCCTTTACAGAATGACAGCAAATAAGCTTAGTGTCTTGTGAAAGATAACAGCTCAGCAAAATAACTTCTGGGCCCATTTTTATAGTTTATATTTCACTTTCTGGATTCTTCCAATGTGTCTTCCAGTCAGGTAATGAATTCCTTTGAACATTCACAAAGACAAAGAGCAGTTTCTGCCCCTTCCCCTCTCACAGCTGAAATCATCTTCCCAGTTAACTTTGTACAACAGAGTAAGCCAGCCTGGCCGTAAAGTTCTTTCCCAGTCTAGTTAAGACACAGTTATGATGGCCTTAGGCCCCTTCTCTCATCCAGCAGTTCCCAGGTACTGACTATATAACCTAATTTTCCAGAAGAGCACCAAACCTAATTTCCCAATCTCTTGACATCTGGTTCCAGTCTTTTCAGTATCCACTTTGATCAGTCCAAATTCTGCCAGAAGTCTGTGTTGAAAAATTAACTATCTGGTTCCTTCTCTTAATCGCTTTTCTGGGTGTAAAATTTTAGAAGGCATTTGAAAGAAAGAGCAAATGCAGCGGTGGTTTTGTTTGCTGTCCCAGATCCTCACTGTGGTTTGAAAGGCTGCATGTCCACGTGGCCTTTTGAAGTTTCACACTGTGCTGAGGCCCTAAAGTATAATATTGCAAGATGAAACGCTTGATGTCTCTGTCCTGTCAGATGTAATTTAAAAGTTGCTTATAACTGCTCTGGAGAACGGCTAGTCTGGGGCCAAAAAGCTTCAAAGTTTATAGCCAGGAAATAAAAGGAATACATCATTTTAGAAGGTGTCATCTTCTTGTCATAGATCTCCTTGATCTTCCTGCCTGTAATCTCAGGTGAGATGTGTGTTTGCAAGTAAACTTTGGAGGTCCCCTCTCCAGTTGTGGAGCAATTAGTTGGATGCAGCTATGGTCATATATTCACAATTTGAAAAACAAATCATTAAAATATTCCCAGTTAATAGAAGATTACTTCAATTTTTCCTCTGAATGTTATTTTCAGAAGCATTGAAAAATGACAGGGGGGAAAATAAGACAAAATAGACTTTATATAGCTTGGTGAAAACAGCAGCCATTTTCTTGATAAGTGTCATCGATGACAGAAAGTGGTATCAAAAAATCCACAGTGGCAGATTTGAAAACCATTTCCAGATCTCAAGTGTGTCTGTTTGTTTATTTAAAGGAGGGCTCTCAAAGTTTTGAGATGTTAGGAATAAAGAAAGAAAAAATCACCTCACCACCTTTCCAGAACAACTCTGGATAAGCAGATTTTTGCTTGGTTTTGTTTGCATTCGTCTGTATCTGGACTTTTATCTCCTAAAATAATAGGTGCTGGAAGATATCAAATTTATTTAATGCTCAAAAACAAGCTATTTTATTACGTCGAGATTAATGTGCTTCATTTGTTATTTTAAAAAGTGTTTT
This sequence comes from Furcifer pardalis, assembly GCA_030440675.1. Taxonomy (NCBI): domain Eukaryota; kingdom Metazoa; phylum Chordata; class Lepidosauria; order Squamata; family Chamaeleonidae; genus Furcifer; species Furcifer pardalis. The sequence goes on from CP126891.1 coordinate 127,983,388, forward strand.
ATTATTTACTCTTAACCTTCTGAAGAGGGCCATGAAAAGAATACTAGACTGAAATGGATTGGTTCTATCTAAATATGACTGTAAGACAATTCCTGAAATCTCAGAATTTTCTTCCTTGGTTTATACATTTTTAGTGAATGGTTTATTAACACAAACTCAATTCTGGAGTAGAATGTGTATCAGCGAATATGGGAGTATCATGTAGGCAGTGGCAACAATTCTCAAACGTACGTGCTTATTGAAAACATTTGGATTTTTAATGAAATTGTTGCCATTTGTTTCCAGTGTCCATTTGTACTATCTGTTTCCGAGCTTGGAGGAAGGGGGTTTGGCGACGTACCGCACTGCCATCGTTCAGAACCAACATCTGGCCATGCTTGCTAAGGTACACCTGCCGGTGGTTATTTTTTAGACCTTGGTTTGAATGAGCTTTCACATTTAGCTAATGAAACACGTTTTGAGTCATGGTTGACGGAGAGTAAACGACACCTGTAGGCTTGCTTTTGGCCATATAATTTGTCGCATACAGTAGAGCCTTAAGAAAAGGAAGCTGAGAGGGGATATGATAGCACTCTTCAAATCCCTGAAAGATAAAGGTAGGGAAAGATTTGTTCTCCATCATCCCAGAGTGCAGGATGAGTAATTACAAGTCAACTAAAAATAAAATAAATTACAGGCTCAAACTAAAGGAAGACTGATATAGGGTGGATATCAGGAAAAACAACATAACAGAGGAGTACTACAGCGGAACTAACTGCCTCAAAGGGTGGTTAGTGTTCCAACACCGAGAGCATTCAAGAGAGAATTGGACGGACATTGCTCATACTTGCTTTGATTTGGATTCCTGCATTGAATAGAGGATTGGACTCGATTTATTTATTTATTTATTCAGATTTATATTTCCGCCCACTCACTGAGGCGACTCAGGGCTGTTTACAGTCAAAACAGCAACAGTACAATAAAAATCATAAAATACAACCTCACAAAATAACAAAAGCAGAACACAGACTAACTGCCCTCTCGCTGTTGTTGTGGGCCCAGAGGAGGGGGTGATATTCTCAGCCGCCTGCCAGGCCATGGAGTCTTCTCCCTCAGGCCGTTGTTGTGGGCCCAGGGGAGGGAGCAAGATCCTCAGCCACCTGCCAGGCCATGGAGTCTTCTCCCTCAGGCCATTGTTGTGGGCCCAGCGGAGGGAGCAAGGTCCTCAGCCACCTGCCAGGCCATGGAGTCTTCTCCCTAAAAGGCCCCTTCCAACTCTGTGATTCTATGAATTGTGATTGCAATGCTTTGGGTACTCATCTGTTGACAAAGCCTGGTGGGAGCTTCAGTCAAATGACAAAATTGGCAAGATCCTTTTGCTTAACATAGTAAACTACACTAGAGTAGGACAATTGAATCAGTGAGGAGTTGGTAAGTGACTTCCTCTGTAAATTCAATTGATTCAAATGGCCCCACTCTTAAGTGTCACTTTGTCACAGCTGCTGTTTTCTGTCTATATACAGAAACTTTTTATACAGAGTTCTTGGGCAAGTGAAACATTCCTATCATTTCGTCTGCATGTAAGAAAAAAGTTCTGTATTTCAAAGAAAATCTCTGCCTATTCATTTGCAAAATTCTGTGTGGATTGTATCTAGTGGTGCTAGCTGCCAGAGGAGACGATATCGGTAGCAAAACAACTCCTCCAGTCCTCTGTGATTGCCCCCCCTCCCCATGTCAAGAGATTTGAGGTACCCTTCAGAGGAGATTGGAGTGTCACTGAAGGTTAAAGGAGATTGGAGAGGAAATGAAAACTATGATTGGACCACATGCCTGTTGGCACACAGTGGATGAAGCATTGCAATGCATGTATTGTTTTGGAGTTCTGTATTAGTGTAGCCCGGGGGTGGGATTATGCGTATACACAGACAATCCAAAGAGTAGGGCAAAGACCAGAAGTGTTTCTGCCCACCACAAATCTAGTCCAAAATGTTAAGGAGCCTCTCTTGTGATATTTGATCAGGGTGAAGGGGGTTGTACTTTTTTTGGGGGGAAGGCATGTGTAGATACCCTTAGAATTCTGACTATTCATCTGCATCCTGTAGTTTCACAGGTTTAAAAAATGGCTCTCTGTCAGCATTGCTTCTAAACATGACCATAAAGCAGAGCCTGCCTTGTATTTAAACTATTGAAAGATTTACTGCTGTGCTAGATGCCACTGAATGCACAGAAGTGACTTGCTTACTGCCCAAAGGTTTTGCGATTGATCTTTCAATTTACTTGCCTTTAACCAGTGCCACTTACCTTTCCAGTGATGCACTGTGCATTGATTTTCCCTTATATTTCTTGAGGTCCTCAAAGTCCTTCTACCTCCTTTTAATCATCCTAGTACCCATGTGTCATTATTCTTCTTCCCAATGAAGCTGAGCAAACTTTCATGTTGGAGCCATCATTCTCTTGGTGTCTTCCAGGCTGTTAAAACAGTCAAGTTGGCATTTTCTCACTGTCTGGTTATCTGTAAATTTTCTCCCTTTCTGCTTAAGATTTACTCCTCACGTTAAGCTAGAGAAGCCTGTCCAGGATCCAAAAATGAACTCTTCTGACATGCGTCCCTTGTGATGTGCCACCCAATTTCCGGCCTTCAAAATTCTTCAGTGACTTTCTGCCAAATATGATGAATACATAAAAAGAGTTCTTGAATAATGCTTGGATGGTCCCCCCCCCCTCCAGAATGAGCATGCATTATATCAGCATTTCCCCAAACTATGTTCCGCAGAACACTGGTGGACTTCAATTCCCAGAAACCTAAGTCAGTACATTGGCTGATCAGTGCTTTGGTGAACTGAACAGTGCTCTGGGAATTGGAAGTCGAAAAACCAAAGATTGGGAACGACTGCATTACATAATGCCTCAATTAAGTTTTTCCAAAGAGATTAGCAGACAACGCTGGTGTAAATAGCCAGTTTCTGGAGGCAAAAGGAAAGCTAGGTGGAGCTGTGGAGTTACATATACAGTACCAGCTTCTCTTTCCTGAGCTTGGAGGTATATATTTGGAGTTTGCTGTGTGTCATTAGCGTTGAACCAAATAAAATCATTAAAACCTATTTATGGATGCAGCACGCTGTTGCTTACATTCTGCTTATTTTCTTCCTCTGTTTTCTTGCTGTTCTGTTTTCCTTCCTTTTCTTAGTCTTCAGTAAAACATAAATATACAGTTTAAAAATATCTCACTCTTTGCACCTTTGCAAACCTCAATTTTCTCCCTTGGTCTTCCAGAATCAAACCGGCACTCAAAAGTTGCTACAGAATCCCCCAGCCATGTAATAATGCAAAGAAATAACTTTTCCTGGCTTGGAAACTCAGCATTATGTCCGCACTGGGCCCAGAAGCACACTTTTCTTTGCCATAAACCTTTCCCGGGGTTGAACTTTCTGTTTCTTCCCACCATCACTGCTCTCAGTTTGTAGTCATAACTTGTTATGTGAATGGAAATTCAACAGCAAATGTAGCTGTTAAAATGGGTGTCAGACTGAACTTGAGAACTGTACATTCCTTTTACTTGCCAGATCATGCATTCTGCAGCTATAATCTGTGGATATGTTTCCTAAAAGTGTGCTTTGCCACTTAAGTGGATGATGTGTAGATCTGAACACTCTCAAATTAGACGCCGCATCCACCTTTTGAAACAAGTTTTAGGTTTAACCTGTAAAAAAAATGAACTAGGGAATAGATCCAAGATCTTTCTTTTTCTGCAAAGCATGGGGCTTTGATTTCAAAGGTTAACAAAACTTTCTAAACCTCTTGTGGGCAGTGTCATACCCGCTCATTCTTTGCCTAGCTGGTATCTGTATGGTGATATCCAAAAAAGTCTTTCATCTGGCCAACAATAGCCGGAGTCTCATTTGGGTAGCAATAGCCATAGTCTCAACTCTTACCTAGCATAATCTGCATGTGTGTGAATTGTCCTAAGAAGGAGACCGACATGTGGGGCTCACGTAAACTGATCCTCCATTTTTTTTATAGTGCTTAAAGCAGGGGTTCCCAACCTTTTCAAGCCAGGGATCAGATTACGCTCTCTTAGTCCGCTTCAAGGGCCAGACGGCCATTTTGCCCTGCCTGCACAATGGGGGTGGCCATTTTGTCCCAACTGCTTCAAATGAGTGGCAATTTTGTTTTTTGAATGCACGTGGAGGGCCACATGAAATGGTACCATGGGCCGGATTTGGCCCATGGGCCTTAGGTTGGGAAGCCCTGGCTTAAAGCATGAGGTCGCAATGAGTCAGATTCAACTGTGTGACTGAACAATTTTTAAAAAGCATGTCTTTCACCAGAGCCTGAGAACAGTATTGTAAGAGTTGAGATGATGCATCTTGGTGCTTAGGTTATGATTTGGGACTAAAATTCCCAAAATTCCACACATCCCAGCTGGGTCAGAGATTGTGAGAGTAGTCTAAAAAGTAACTTTTCCAAGAATGTTGCACTTCTGTTCCCCACTCATAAAGAGAATACTTGCATAAGGATTCAGAGACCAGAACCAAAAGGTAAGTCTTAAAATGCTGGTATTTGCTTACATTTCAATTCCAATTTCCATGTCTGTCTGTCTGTCTGTCTGTCTGTCTGTCTGTCTGTCTTTATTTATTTATTTATTATCGGCCATATTTATATGCTGCCCTATTTGCAGAGCGACTCAGGGCGGCTAACATAGCATCATAATAGAACAATAAAACACAGCACTCTAATAATAAGCTTATCAATAAACCCAGACCAATAGATATAAAATTTAAAATATAACAGTAGAAAGTACCTAGGTTTGTGCTCCTGAGGCTAACACTTTAAGCATATGAGTACTGTAGGATTCATAGCAACTGTAGTTCAGCATACACTATGTTCATCACAGTGTCATGCAAATTATAATCATTATGTGCAAGTAAATAGTTATGATTCTGCAGCTCATGATGTGTTTCCAGTGTGACCTTCAGCACTGAGCGTGCTTGCCAGTCGCTTTGCTAATGTTATGAGAACCTAGAAATACTTGTTCCTATATTTCTGCACAGCATGGATGGTCTGTAGTCAGAAGCTGCCGCCATTTCACAAAAAACTGTCTTGGTATTTTATAGAAGCTGGAACTAGATCGATTTATGCTGTATGCCCATGGGCCCGATCTTTGTCGAGAATCCGATCTGCGCCACGCAATGGCCAATTGCTTTGAAGCATTGATAGGTAAGATATAGGTGCTCTGAGATTTGTGGCACGGTGCATTTTGTCCATGTTAATTTGTGGGGTAGATATTCAGTTCCTAGGTTTGTGCTCCTAGAACTCCAAGCCATTAGATGTTAGTTTGAATGTATGTTTCTCCTGGCTGGAAATTCTATTAGCAAGTTCAGTAGTCTGGTCTGGAAAGCAGCGAGGGTGATGGTGTTAGAGAGTGGAGTGGAACTGTTGGCGTATACGAGATAAACAGTTAGAGCTTGGGAAAGTTAGATTTTTGGGATCTCTTAACCACTATGGAAAAATGAGGCATTTTCTGCTGGAATGAAGAATTCCAGCAGAAAGTGGGAAAATAGAACTGGGACTATAATTGGGAAGACAAAATGTTTTTCAAGGCAAGAACCTAATGATAGAATAACCCAGGAAAGCAAAGCATGAATACAGTAATACCTCGCATAACGCTAAAATCGCATAACGCTAAAATCGCATAACGTTAAGTAGTCTGGGGAGGAGAATTGGATCGAATAACGTTAAGGTCCTATGGGATGGATCGGATAACAACCGCTAAAGCCTGTGCAGTTACAATGTATCTCTATGGAGCTTTAATGTTATCCGACCATCCCATAGGATTTTAACATGCATCGGATAACACTAAAAATTGGATAACACCAAGACTTCTGGAACCAAGCCTTAGCGTTATCCGAGGTATTACTGTATAACTAAGAATCTCCAAAGAGAAGCACAGGATGGTGATTTAGCCAAGAAGGTAAAGGCTGCCCTTGCTCAAAAGCCAGTCATATCTGACTCTAGGATTCAGTGCTCATCTCTGTTCATAGCCAAAGAGAGCCAGCACTGTCTGCAGACGTTTCCATGGACATGTAGCAGGCCTGAGTAGGCACTGGAGTGCACAGAACGCTGTTTACCTTCCCACCGAAGTGGTCCATATATATCTATGTGCAATTTCTTGCTTTCAAACTGTTAGGTTGGCAGGAGCTGGGACAGAGACAGTAGCTCACTCCATTGACCTGCCAACCTTTCAATCATCAATTTCAGCATCTTAACCACTAAGCCTAGGTACACAGAAAGGACCTCCTCGAAGATTGTGGTATTTTTGAACCACAATCAGGCGTACCCTGGCAACGGCAACCATTTGTTGCTGTCTAATCTTTCTCACACTACGTCAAGCTAAAGGAACTGCAGAATGAACTCACCAAAAGGTGCCTTCATTTTGGCCGTTTCATGTCTGGCCTAGACACGGAAGAAGAAGAACCACTAAGCCATCACAATCCCTAGCAAGGAAAACTGCATTTTAAAAAATGGAAATCGTTTCAGTAGAATTCTGGGAGTGAAATAGATTCAAACAAGAACTTTGAAGGAACAAGCCAATAATAAGAGCTAAAAGATGAAATAAACTTTTTGACATGAGATGGAGCATGGGAATCAAGGTAGTTATTAAAGTTTTTATTGTAACAACAGACTATGAAGAGGGGGGGAAAGAAGAAAAGGGGTGTAATATTCTATATTGGATAAAGAAAGAAGCCCAATAGGCCACAAAATGCTAGACAAGCAAAGACTAAGAGTGAGGGGGAAAGATTGGTTTTATAATATTCTCTTGAAAAGCAAGAAAACAAATAGAGCAGGCTGACAAATTGGAAGGGGAGAGAGTAAGAAGTAACCCCCTTGTCCTATGCTTGCACTGATTGGCTGAGGAGAGTGGGGAAAACCTACATTTCTGCACAAGAAAACAGCAGGGGCAGCAGCTTCCAAATGGGAGAGTCCATGTTTCAATAAGTGCAGAACAAGAAAAGTGGTAAGAGATAGTGGGATCATTAGCTTTATTAACTGCAGGCCGACAGTTTAATAAAGCACAAGAAATGAAAGATGCAGAACTAGAAGCGGGAGCCCGATTAGCATAGCCACATCGCCAAGGACCACAAGAATTGCCAGCAAGTAAAAAGAGAAATAAAAAGGCTGGGTTCTACGTAAAGAGATAAAAACAGGAGGGAACATACTTCCAAATCAATTGGTTTAAAAGAGAATGAGGAAATAATTAGATTTTGTTTAACAATTGAACAAGATAAAACAAAAAACGAATGATGAAGAAGCTCTGAAAAAGGATGCCCAGGTTCAGATGAAGTCCTATCAGCCACCTACTTAATCGTGGACTCAGAGATTCATCTCTGGATGTCAGAAATAGAATGGCAGTGCTTATCTTCCTCAATATCAGGAGTTCTGGACCACTGAGGTGTGCACCCCCTTGTGGAGTGTCGTATCAATATTTCGGGGCGGGGAGGGGACAGGATGAGAGGCACGGTGGCTTAGTGGTTAAGTCGTTGAGCTTGGCAGCGCCATCTGTGTCTCCTGGTGTTTCCATGATCACGTGGCAGAAATGACTAGATACCAGAGCACACGGAACACTTTTACCTTTCCTGCCAAAGTGGTACATATTTATCTACTTGCAATTTCTTACTTTCAAACTACTAGATTGGCAGGAGCTGGGACAGAGAAAGGACTTGGGTCTCAAACTGCTGAGCTTCCAGTCATCATGCACAAAATTTTAACCACTAAGCCACAGAAAGTCATTTTATGTCTGGTGTTGTTGCACGACTAGGAGCTGGAAATGGTTGATACATTGCGATAGATTGCCCAGAGGTCTGCCAGTAGATCCCGGCTCACTTCCTGTTCTGCCCTGCTCTTTTAAAGTTAATTTCTTTTCTTTCCTAAAGGGATAGGGTGTGATTAGAGGGATCCTACACACAAGAGAACATGGGTTAGATCATCAGGCCATATATTTGACACACCGTCCTAACTTCTATTCGCAAGCATTTTGTTTTGCCTCAGAAAATATATTTTAGCTTTTTTGCAAGGTAACCAGTCTATGGCTTCAGCCTTGGGCTATACTGTGTTTCATCAGATCATGATAAGTTGGGTGAGGGGCGGGGGTGAGTCGTTCTTTTTAACTCTGCTTTGTTCTCTGCAAGTGCTTTGATGTTTAATGTTAAAAAGAAACTGGAGCAGAGGGGAAAACGTAGTTGAAAGATACATATCTGATGTGAAGTTCAAATGGTCCTGCTTTTCAGACAAGTTGGTGTGGGCATGGCTTCAATTTTTCAGTTCATTATGCGGTGTAGGTCAGCCATGGGTCTGAATAATGAGATTGTTGGACGGTAGATAGCGGGGGAGGGGGGCACAATGCGTACATGTCTCATGTATATTCATAGACTCGTAACATGGAAAAGCAAGACCTGGATTTTGTTTTGTATTTATTGAGTATTGCTTAACAGTATGATGGTTCAAAGCTGTGTGCCTGGTTCAAAGCTGTTGTGACCACCTTTTTTTGATAAGGGTCCCACAAATTGGGTTAAAATAATGAGATGGGGACCAGTGGTGCAGCGGGGGGCGGGTGGTGGTGGCAAAATTTCACAATAAATAGGACTCCCCCCCCCCACACACACACGCACACTTTTTAGCAGCCAGGGCGAAGAGGCTGCTGCGAAGACAGGCACGGGGACCCTCCACAATCACCGGCATCCTGGGACCCATCCCTGGGCCCCGCCCAGGGGGCAGCAAATTTGGCCTATGCCCCAGGTGGCTTAAACCTACACTACCTCACTGATGGGGACACTGTAGGATGCACTAAAGTGACTCAAACTTGAGTTTCCATATCTTAGATGTCTCCCTCTAAAGTACCTGTCCCTTGACAGTGGTGGCTTCCAGAGGCAGTGGACAATGTGGTGGTATGGGTTTGCCTGTGGTCTCTCCCAATGAGCCTGGAGGAAGGAGACAAGGAGATTCTTCAGCTCAGGAGTTCAGTTCCCCACAGGATGTGACCTGTGGCTGGTGAGAGTCCCTCAGGTTGATCCACTTTTTTCGAGTTGTTACATACACTTCCTTGAGCTCCTGACAAAAAAAGGCAAGGAATAAATGCAACTAACAAATTAATAAACAGTCCACAAAGAGAATTATGCCTGCATCGGACATTAGGCTATTAGTCCATCTCAGGGCTATAACTATCAGCTGGACATCATGGAAAATAAAACAGGAGGTTGTCGTTCCGGAGGTGTCAAATGTGCAGCTCTCTCTTTCTCTGACTGGGGATGTGGGAGCTGGGACCAGTGGTGGGATGTCAAAAATTTTACTACCCCACTGTGATGTCATCACAGTGTGGGCGGAGCTGACATCATGACATCATTATGTCATGGGCGGGGCCAAAGAAAAAAATACAAAATAATAAAAAGATAAAATAAAAATAAGCACACACACATATCCCTCAACACACCCACCCAGCCACAACACAAACCCGTAAATAAAATAAATGAATGAATGAATGAATGAATAAAATAAAACATACATTAAAATACACCCACCCAAACACCCACCCACCCCAAACACATATCAACCAGAGCTTTTAAACCAGAGCTTAAAGCTTATTCTGGCTAATTTTTCTCACACTAGGTCAAATGAAAGGAGCTACAGAATGAACTCACCACAAGATGGCTTCATTTTGGCACTTTTCAACTTTTCAACAGTTAAAGAATTTAGGTACTAAGTCTTTGCCTAACCAGTTCTCTAGGATAATATGCCTTAATGTAAATGTAAAACAGCTGTACCTCCTTAAGGGTTCTCCAATTGGAACAGCAATTGGAACAGCACAGGTGTAGCTTATTGATGAGGTAACTCCAAGACTTTGCTTTAAAACCCCAAGCCAGGCCACCAGGCCTTTTTAGGAACTGTGGTAGTACGTCAATATAGGTAAAGGTATTAAATACACATTAAAATACACACAGACACACCACATCCAAAGGTGAGTAACTTACCCTGGGGAGCAGGCTATAGGGAGCTTCAGGCTAGCAGCTTCTCTTCTTCCTCCCCGCTTGGGAGGACAGCAAGGAGGCCGAGCATGTGCGCCAAGCACTGTAGGCGTGCATGCACACCAAGTGCTTGGCACACATGCGCAGTGGGGGAACCAGTGAAAAGGTAAGCCCCAAAGGTGGTTCTCCCCCCCCAAAAAAAGGCTGCTACTGGTTCTCCGGGACACTGGGAAAAGTTACTACCGGTTTTGACGAACTGGTGATAACCTGTTACATCCCATCACTGGCCGGGACAGATGGGGCTTCCTGTGTCAGACCATTACACATTACAGTGCAACACTTCTGGATCAGAAAGATTAGTTGGTTTCTATGCCATTGCCTAAAGGGAACCAAAGTGTACTCATAATGCTTTCCACTCTTCTGGGAGACTCATTTTATGTTCCCAAGTTGAAACTCATGGAGTTATTGCCAGAGGAGTCCCCAGCCACTGGGTCTTCTGGAGGTAGGGCCAACGGGGCTCACACCTTGCCTGCCTACTCTCACCAACATTTGCTAATATGCTCTGAGCTAGTTGCAATCCCAAAAACAGTGAAGGTGGATTGCCATTGCTGTCACTACCAATGTTCTTCAATAACAAATACATCTTCTTGATTTTTTTAAATTCCTTTTCATATTTCCCCTTCCTTCTCATTAGTTTGCTTCCCTATGCATTTGTTTTGGCTGCCTCAACCTCTTCTGCCCAGTTTCTCTGTCCCTTGCTGGGCATGTCTTGGAACGTTTGTCAATCTGTTGCTTGCCTGCCACGATATCCAGCATTTCCCCACATGTATGCACCATCCGGGTTACAGAAATGTGTGTCATTTCCCTACAGAATTATGGCATAATTCAGTTACCTTTGTAGGGTGCAGAAGTAGTACGTGATACCTTTTCTGGATCACTAATTTAAAAAACTATTTTGTAGAGTCCTTCTTTCTTAACTGTAAAGTAAAACTGGGAAGAAGAAAATGTTGCAATTTCCAAAACACCATGTAGTACCTGAAGTACTGTATATTAAATCTAATGTCCTGATGTCTCTGGAGGCTTAGATCATTTTTAAGCCGAGGGCCGGGTCATGTTCTCTCAGACAGCTTTGAGGGCTGGACAGCCATTTTGCCCTTCACCACATGGCACTTCCTGGTGTGGTGGAGGTGAGGCGGGCACATGAAATGGTGCTGTGGGCCAGATGTGGCCCATGGCCTGCAGGTTCCCTGTTCTATAACAAGGTTCCTCAAACTTGACTCTTCAGGTGTTTTCTTGGACTTCAGTTACCAGAAGCCACATCAGCACACCTGCTGAGCAGGGCTTCTAGGAATTAAAGTCCAAGAAGATCTAGAGAGCCAAGTTTGAGAAACCTTGTTCTTGAACAATCTTTCTCAACCTTGAGCCTCCAGATGTTCTTGGACTTCAATTACCATAAGCCCAAGTCAGTACACCTGCTGATGGAGGCTTCTGGAAATTGAAGTCCAAGAACATCGGGGGGGGGGGGGGCGCAAGATTAAGAAACCCTATTCTGGGATATTCCTTCAAACCAAAGAGTTGGTCTGGCTCACAGGATACCTTGGTCTGTCATCCAGCTCTTTCTGAACACTCGTAAAAGTGAAGCTGAAGCATCCTGGTTGATTTCAAGCCATCAGCATGTGGGTTTGCTTTCCTGGATGTCCCATAATTATTAACATGTGGCTTTGCTCTCATGAACTCTGTCACACAGGGGCCGTTTATTTGGAGGGAAGTCTTGAAGAAGCCAAGGAGCTGTTTGGACGTCTCCTCTTTAATAACCAGGTATGACTTAATTTTTGCAGCCTGGTTACACATTAACAGCATGCCTTTTGCTTTGACAGATCCATTTGAGTTATGCTGTGGCATGCTAAAGCAAGTGTTTCAAAAGAGAATTGAAAAGGCACTTGTCTTTCAGAATGCTATGGTTCACTCTTGCGGGGGGGGGGGAGAGATAAAGAAATCTTTTCTAATTGAGTGTATACCTCATTTCCCCTCCCAGTGGAAAACAGTGTACAGTAATACCTCGGATAACGCTAAGACTTGGTTCCACAAGTCTTGGTGCTATCCGATTTTTAGTGTTATCCGATGCATGTTAAAATCCTATGGGATGGATCGGATAATGTTAAAGCTCCATAGAAATACATTGTAACCGCACAGGCTTTAGTGGTTGTTATCCGATCCATCCCATAGGACCTTAACGTTATTTGATCCAATTCTCCTCCCCAGATTACTTAACGTTATGCGATTTTAGCGTTATCCGAGGTAAACGTTATCCGAGCTATTAGTGTATGTGTGGAGAGAGATGTTGCATCTTTTGAGGAAAAAAACAATGATGGAAGGTCTTTATTTCTTTCCTTGCCCCCTGTTTTTCTCCTCTAATCTCTCTCAACTAGTTTACCGTTCGGAAACAGTGCTTAATCAATCATTTGTTTGCATATAGTCCTTACTTACTATCCTTCATAAACTTCACAGGGCATTTTGCAAAAAAGAGACGTGTTGTGAAGTAGACATTCTCAGACTTAAAAAAAAAAGATTAGAAATATGCATACTGGATAAAAACATGAGATTTTTAAAAAGGCTTTGCTACTGAGATGGATGAAAAGAGCCGGAAAAATAAAAAGGGTTATATCATGCCAATATGGTACTACAATTAGGGCTAAATGATTTCTAGCATTCCATTGCCAGGGTGTCACCACTGAAGAGTTACTTCTTCACCAATTCACTGTATCTCAACCAGTAAGGTGTAAAGGTAAAGGTCACCCTTGCTCAAAAGCCAGTCGTATGCAACTCTATGGTTCAGTGTTCATCTCTGCTTCATAGCCAAAGAGCCAGTGCTATCTGCATCTGCAGAAGTTACCTTGGTTGTGGCAGGCGTGACTAGACATCGGAGTGCACAGAGTGCTGTTTACCTTCCCACCAAAGTGGTCCCTATTTATCTACTTGCAATGTCTTGCTTTCAAACTGCTAGGTTGGCAGGAGCTGGGACAGAGACAGGAGCTCACTCCATCCTGCAGTATTCGGGTATCGAACTGCTGACCTGGCACCTTCCAGTCAGCGTCTTAGCCACTTGAGTCACTGCAGTCCCTATCTCAACCAGTATAACACTTCAAATAGGATATTCAAAGATCTCCAGGCCCAGTTAGGTACATGTTAGAGAGATCTCCTGACACTCAAACTTTGGAGGATCTTAGAAGTAATTTGGGAAGTGTTTTGATATGAACATGTGTATGAAAGAGAGAGATATTTCTTGTTAACTAAGATGATGATGATGATTGGGTTTGTATGCCGCCCACTTGACAACGCAACTCCAGGTGGTTCACCACAATAGAACATCCAATATACATTATACATATCATGTCAAAAATATACATATCACAATGTAATAAAATACAATACCATAATAACAAATGGATCACAACATCATATAAATCACAATGTCAAGAAATCACAACCATCATAAAACATTAAGAAAAAGAGAGAGTACAGTAAAACACCAGATAATGCTAAAACTTGGTTCCACAAGTCTTGGTGTTATCCGATTTTTAGTGTTATCCGATGCATGTTAAAATCCTATGGGATGGATTGGATAACGTTAAAGCTCCATAGAGATGCATTGTAACCGCACAGGCTTTAGCGGTTGTTATCCGATCCATCCCATAGGACCTTAACGTTATTCAATCCAATTCTCCTCCCCAGATTACTTAACGTTATGCGATTTTAGCGTTATCTGATCCAATCGTTATCCGGTGTTTTACTTTATATCATTTAAAGAAGTCCCACAAATCGCCCAAGGTGTGCAAGGCCTAGACTGGCCAGGAGGCGATGTCTGGCCCCCAGTTCTTAATGCCAGGCCCTCATACCAGTCATTCACATCCGTCCCAATGGCCAAGTCCATGTCATAAACTGCAGAGACGGGACCACCGATTCAAATCTCCCAGTCTGTCCAAAGCTCTACCACCTAGGGCCCCTGCCACCAACCCCCCCCCCCAAACTCGGCTCAATGACTGTCCTTGTCTTTTACTTACAGAACATGAAGCAACAGACATATAATCCGCCATTGTAGTTCAGAAATTGTGTGTTTCCCCCCCACCAATTAATGGATACAAGCTAAAGGGAAGCACTACAGGCAGAGAATATCTGATGCTTAAAAATTAGTTCACCAGCACTATTGAATTTGCAATGAGCAGAGTCAGCATCAGAAGCCATTTCAGTATTGCACAGAATGACATTTTATTTAGCAATGTGGAATTTGTTAAATGATTCCCTTGAGCTTTAAAAGCGTCTCTTGATGTTTGCAGGACCTGCGGGAAGTATGGCTTAATTATCCACTACACCCTCTCCAAGTAAGTGTCTTCCTTTTCACTAAGGGATTTCAGGGTGCATCTTTGCCGTGCATTTTTTAAAAAAACTGGTTTCCCAGGGATGTCTTTAGTTGACATTCGCCTAAGCCAGGGGAGCCCAAACTATGGCCCAGGGGCCGGATCCAGCCCCTGATGACAATTCATTTGGCCTGCAAAGCCCTCACCACTCCTGAAAGCAGAAGTAAAACCTGACCAGGCCATAGTGAGCAGGCCCCTGAACCATATGACTGGCCCTCTGCTTGAAAAGTTTGGCCACCCCAGGCCTAAGCTGACATCTGTGAACACTAAACATAGGAATGGCTTCTGTGATTTTTTTCCTATCCTTTGTAGTGCCAACTGCTCTGGCTCAAAGGCAAGTGGGTAGTTTAAAATACAGACGATAGGGAGAGAGTAATGTGGCAGGCAGCTTTGTGGAGAATTGGTAGTCTAGTGACACTTGGTGATAGTAACCTGGCAACTTTACTTGCTGACAAGTTTCTCAGTTGTTTGTTAGGCTGAAAGAGAGAAGGACTTGGCACAAAGTCACCTGGTGTGTTTCGCAGCAAGGGGGGCGGGTTTGAAATCAAGTCTTCTGAGTTATGGTCCAACTGTCTAACCCAGGGATTCTCAACCTGTGTCCCATGGGCCGAATGCGGCCCACAGCACCATTTCATGTGCCCCCCTCCACCGCACCAGGAAGTGTCATGTGGTGGAGGAAGGGCAAAATGGCTGTCCAGCCCCCGAAACTGTCTGAAGGAGCACGACCCGGCCCCCAGCTTTAAAAGGTTGATAAGTCCTGCTCTAACCACTACCATCATACTGGATCTTAATTTGTTGTATGTAAGACAGTAGGCTGGTTTTGACCTTCTGGTGTCAGCTCCAGTTGGCCTGACAGCATTAACCCTCCATGTGAAGTCTCCAACTATACCTGAAGGCTACCTAAGTATGACCCTCAAAAGCACTGTTGTCCAGAGTGGTACAAATGTTACTCTAGGACATTGGTGGCGAACCTATAGCATGTGTACCAGACGTGGCACTCCCAGCCCTCTCTGTTGGCACACGCGCCATCACCCCAGCACAGAGTTCACCCTGGCCCTCTGCCTAGCAGCCCAAGGTGAGTGCTTCCTCCCTCTCCCCAGCACAGAGTTTGCCCCACTCCTCAGCCCAGCAGCCCAGTGGGAGCACTTCCTCACTCCCCCAGCACAGAGTTCGCCTGCCCCTTTGCCCAGCACCCCAATGGAAGTGCTTCCTCCCCTCAGCACAGAGTTCACCCCACCCCTCTGCCCAGCAGCCCAATGGGAATACTTCCTCCTCTCCAGCACCGAGTTTTCTCTGCCCAGCAGCCCAATGGCTCATGTCCTCCTACCTCGTTATGCTGGTGTTGCATAAACAGTGCGACTTTGGGAAGCAAAATGCTCTGAGCTAAGAAATCATCAGCAAACATTATCAGTTGCTGCATGCTGACTTGTGTGACCCTGTCTACTTTTTATAATACTGGTATCTCCAGTGATTTCTTTGGAGGCAATTTACCTATAAAGTTATGCTATTTCCACAATTATGCAAGAGGATTTTGGCCTATGTGGTTCTATGATGGCTTATTTTGCCTTCGGAGAGCTTCTTCCTGAGGAGGATATGCATGTTATGACTAGTCAAGTTGCTTCTGATTTATGTGTGCCTTAATAGAGTTTTCTCGGTCCTTGAGATATTTGCTGTCTTTATTCTTCATATTTATCTACAGCTGCAAGAATCCAGTACCGATCGACAACTGATCGAGACCTCTCCAGTCCTTCAAAAGCTGACTGATTTTGAAGAGGCCATTGGAGTCATTTTCACTCATGTTCGACTCCTGGCACGGGCTTTCACTTTAAGGACAGTGGGGTTTAACCATCTGACTCTGTAAGATTTTATTTTGACAACATTGTGTGCTTTCTTCCCATCCGTTGTTCCTCAAAGTTTCCGGTTCTTAACCTGGGCTCAATGGACCTGTAGGGAGTTCACATCTGGGCTTAAGGGGGTTTCTGAACTGGCCACCCAAATCAAAAGGTGTTCTTTGCTGTTTGATACTTTCATGCAAAGCTTTTCATATTGTGTGTACATGTGCATTTTTCAGGAGAGGAGTCGGTAGTTTATTGTCTAATACACAAATGTGCTCGTGACACTGGAAAGTTATAACCACTGCTTTACGTACAGGACATGTTTCTATTGGAGATAATGTGGAAAGATTTAGTTCACATTTTAATGCAGCCATACTTAGTATATGCTTCTGAAGCAGACATGCAAACTGAAACATAGTTATGTGTCAGTATTTACTCATTTTTTCACGAGTAGGCCTGCATCTGATTGAACTGAGCTTCAGTCCACAAAAGTTTATGACAGATAAAACTTGCTAGTCTTTAAGATATCACAAGATGCTTTGTTGCTTTTCCAGTGGTAATTTATCTGGGCTGTTTTGTATGCTCGGGGCTCAAGTGGCTTAGTGACTGACTGGACGGTGGCAGGGCAGCAGTTTCTAGTACGGCACGATGGAATGAGCTCCTTTCTCTGTCCCAGCTCCTGCCAACCTAGCAGTTCGAAAACAAGACATTGCAAGTAGATAAATAGGAACCACTTTGGTGGGAAGGTAAACAGTATTCCATGCACTCTGGTGTCTAGGCATGCCTGCCACATGTCCACGGAATCTTCTGCAGATGCAGACAGCGCTGTCTCTTTGGCTATAAACAGAGATGAGCACTAAACCCTAGAGTCGGATACAACTGGCTTTCGAGCAGGGGTGACCTTTACCTTTTACTTTTTGTATGCTTTGGTAACATGCCATATAAATACTAAGAGCTGCTTCACCTATATCCGTCTTTGTCACTTAAGGATTGCCGTGTTACATGGCAATTTGCACTAGCCAACGAGCCACCACAGATGTGACGTCCCAACTGTAGTTTTTCTATCACGTTTTGTCCAGCCTCAAATTCCTTACTTTCATCTGAGCTGGTTTTGTTTTCAGCTGCCTGGCGCTGAGTGCTTAAAAATCAAAGTGAGAGGAAACCAGGTGATTTCTGTACATAGTAAACCCTGATCCACATTGTTGCTTCATATTTTAAAACTGAACTCAGTTTTAATTTTTAGACAGGATCTTTACCCACTAAAACCACCTCTCATTATGCCTCGCCACCACGTGGAACCGCCATCAGGCATTACTTCACCGGGGGGGGGGGGGCAGACTGGCTGTTAAAAAACCCCCAATTTTCTAATTGCCCTCCTGTGTGCGTGAATGTGTGCATGTGTGCACACGTACTTCTGAACTTGGGGCTGTCTCACACAAAGGACAGGCATGACTGGTCCCAAGTTTCTCATCCAGCTGAGGAACATGCTAATAAGGTTCTTCTACATGGCAACCAAATGTGTTGCTAGCAAGCTGTGCAGACAGGACATGGGATATGACTTTCTGGTCCAATACCATGATTTGTATGTGTTTCCAACACATGAGGGATTTCATAGAAAACTCTAGAATAAATCAACCCTGACTTCTCCTTAGAAGGTCAAATAGTAAAGATGAAGCTAAAGTACTTTGGACATCAAATGAGAAGAGAGGATTCGCTTGAGAAAGCCTTGATGCTGGGAAAGGGGGAAGGCAGAAGAAGAAGGGGGCGGCCAAAATGAGATGGCTAGATGGTATTGTAGAGACAATGGGCACAGAACTGAGCAAGTTGAGGAGGATGGTGGAGGACAGAAGTGCCTGGCGGACAGTGGTCCATGGGGTCGCAAAGGGTCAGAATCGACTGTGCGACTGAACAACGACAAAAAAATACCACTGAAGCCACACTTCTTCTTGCCTGCTGAAAGTAATCTTAGAGCTAAAGAACAAAAAGACAACACACCATTGTTTCCTCTTATTTAGTTGACAGAAATGTAGTAGACCATTTTAGAGTATTTGTTTGATGTAAGTCACATGTTTTACCTCTTAAAAAAAGTCTAATCCTATAGCGAGGTGGATCTTTTTCTCCTCTTTTTATAACATACCAAGTTCTGTCTCTTCTTCCTTTCTGTTACAGGGGCCACAATCAAAGGATGGAATTCTTGGGTGACTCCATTATGCAGCTAGTAGCCACCGAATATTTATTCATACATTTTCCAGATCACCATGAAGGTCACCTAACAGTGAGTCTTCTTTCTTCCACCCCTTCTAGAAGCAGAATTGTACCGGTAGGGTGGTACAAACAGCTGGCTATTTATTTATTTATTCAGTCAGTCAGTGAAATTTCTACTATCGCCCAACTCAACAGCGACTCTGGGGGGCTAACAGCATTAAAAACAAGCATTACAATCTTAACTAAAACCCTTCAAAAACCCATTAAAAGTGCCTACAAAATTATCCACCCCACCATTGTTCTGGGCTTAATTAATGTCAGCAACTTCAATCTGCTACTTGGTCTTAATAATGTCTTTTTTATATGAAGATGTGAGCACTTCTGCAATCTTGGGAATGTGATTGATGGAGCTTGGATGCAATGTGATCTCTTCTGAAAAACAGATTGATAGCTTTTAATAATTAAAATATTAACTTGTTCCTCTTAGAACCATAGGTAGCATGTCAGTTTGCTAAAGTGTGGAAGGAGTTGAGGTTGACCATTGCCTTTAATGTTGAGATATTGTTCTGGTTCAGAAGTGATGTGTAAGTTCCAGCAGAATTCTAGGTACAGTAATACCTCGGATAACGCTAAGACTTGGTTCCACAAGTCTTGGTGTTATCCGATGTTTAGTGTTATCCGATGCATGTTAAAATCCTATGGGATGTATCGGATAACGTTAAAGCTCCATAGAGATACATTGTAACTGCACAGGCTTTAGCGGTTGCTATCTGATACATCCCATAGGACCTTAACATTATTCGATCCAATTCTCCTCCCCAGATTACTTAACGTTATGCGATTTTAGCGTTATCCAAGGTATTACTGTAATTGGTCTTTCTTTTTGAATAAAATTAATTTGAAAAAGATTTATTTATTTATTTATTTATTTGAATTTATATACCTCCCTCCTCACTGGGGCGACCCAGGGTGGTTTACAACATCATAAAAACCAAAGCCGTTATCCAGAACTTCAATTTACAATTATAAAAATTTTTTTTAAAAAAGATACAATAATCAATCAAAAATTAAAAGCTACGTCTTAAAGATTAAAAGACTAAGGGAGAGATGGAACTCAAACTAACCAGTGAGCTGGGGTCATTATTGAACTTGTCCTTTGGTCTTAAATGACATTCCAGTGATTGTCCCTTCTGAAGAACTGACCAAATCTACAGCTCTTTAGCCAGAGCCAGGATTCTAGATTTGGGGGGGGGGGGGAAAGGATTTCAAGAGGGGCAACAATGTCACACTCACATACATAACATTGGCATCACAGGGTGGGTTTGGGGGGCTGATAGCTCAGGAGGGTTTTTGCCCCCGGCCCCCACTGGCTACGGCCCTGTCTTTAGCTTTGGTACTTAATGCTCTGAATGCTCATTAATACCCAGATCTTCATTAATGCCGGCAGAATCATCCCCACTATAGGAAAATATCCCCAACTTAGGATCTCTTTCTGGATTCAGTACAGTCAGAGATGGGACAAAACTTCAGCTTGCCTTTTAGCTTGTCATTGTCATCTGCTAACCAGAAACGTCTTTCTAGGGTTTGAGGAAGGATTTTTTTCTAGTCCTGCTTGGAGATCCCTAGGATACTCTTGTGATCTTCCACTCAAATGCGAACCATGGCTGACCCTGCTTGTCTTCTGAAGTCAGACAAAATAATTCTGTTCAAGTGGTAACATATCTGCATCATGGAAAAACTTCTTGTTACATTCCCAAGAATGGGCAATTCTTGCTATTCCCACCAAATGTTACTGCAGATCCCATTAAAGAGTGGCAGAAAAAAGATCAAGCATTGACTTTCAGGGCACAAACTTACATCCCTTTTTATTATCTGTCCTCTTCCCTATAACCACCATCTTTTGTTGTTCTTAATAGATTTCATTCCACCAGCACCTAAGCCATAATTTCAAGGATCTGCATACTCTTTGAACCTGTAATTGAAGAATGTTTTAGTGTTTAACAAATGTTATAAGTTCTGAATGCACCTTCATCTGCTTTTTTAAAAAAAATCTGCATATCCTTGAGCTACATTTTGCCCAGGACCTTCTATTAAGTATGATTTGGGTATCTTTCCGTCCCCTTTTTTGTTGTTGAATAAACATTATATGTTAAATTTCTTATCAACACACCTGCCCCTGTCTGAGTTTCCTTTCATCTAATCAAACAGAAATGATCTTTCTTTTAAATTGCTTTTATGTTGCACGCATTACCTTCCCTTTCACAGTATTATTGTCTTTTCTCATCCACCATCCCCTATCTTTGAATCTTTTGCAGAAATTTCCCCTACTTGGCTATTCATCCAGACTTCGCATCCAATGCAAATTTCAACATGCAGTTAAGCTTTGCTTTCCGAGCCAGTGGTTCATAGCAGAAGTTTCCCCAACAATAAGTTACATGCATATTCTTTTGAAAAGTCGCTGCTCTTAATTAAAGCTCTGGGCTTCCTCTTCCTGTCAACTAGTTCTTGTGCCTCACAGTTCTTCTTTCTGAGTTTCCAAAGGTGGCTGGATTGGGGGGGGGGGGGAGAATGATCACTGGTACCAACTCATTTTCTTCTATATGTTGGCAAGTCTATTTTAGAGAAGTTGAACTGTAATAAATTTCACAGAACTAGGAGAAGAGTACCAAATCTGTCCATTCTAAACTTTACCGTAGACATCACGTCGTTAGCAAGTTACCAATTTTTGTCTGATATTACGGCAAGAACTAACATTCTTGGGGGTATGCAAGAGCAAAATCAAATTAGAAGGTGGAGGAAAGAGCTCACTGAACAAGGAATAACATTAAAGGAGGATATGACAAAGGAACTCGACCTCCCCTTTGTCACTTGGAGGACCCTAAATAAGCTGAGGATCGGAGTCCCTAAATAAAAGACCAGCATGCTCAAGTGGGGGCTGCTGGTGTACAAGAATATTCTATGTGAATGTGGAGTTATACAGAATCCAGGTAATTTGCTGGTCTGCCCATTACTACTGGAAACATGTACTGATGAGGATTTAAGTTTGGCCAATGACAAAGCCAAGAAGGTGGTTTCATTTTGGCAGTTTAAAGTTTGATCTGGACATGAAAGAAGAAGAAGTCTGATATTAAGTAGCTTCCCAGGTCTAATGTGTCCTGCAGAAGTAGAGGACACGGGACACTGCTTGAGATGCAACACTAGGTCATGGTTATATTTAGGATCGTTGTCGGCCGCAACTCAATCGAAGCATACAGTTTTTTCCTGCCCCAGGGTGCCGGCAGGCCTTGTCTTGGAGGCCAGCTGGTTCTGGGCCACCTTCGCCCTCCAAGGAAAAATGCAACTGGCATGAATCTGTTTAAGGTGGATCCCAGCTTGGGATAAAGTGACCCACATACTATGACCTCGGAGCCATCTCTTACGGCACACATGAAATGAGACATGCAGGATTTAACACCGAGACTGCAATGGACTGCCACAGCCTTGAGGATTGGACAAGGTGTGCCTTCACAGCCAGTCCATCTGGCATGGCCTCTTCCATGTCAATGACTGTTGGCAATCAGAGTTCCTACTCTGCTCATTTTTCTGTTGGGCCCATATTTAGGATAACACACCTAAGCCTCTTTGATGGAGATAGGTTTCCAGTCTCTTATTTTCATTTTTCATTAACCATAACTTACTATGCCATTTGCACCTAACAAGCTTTTGTTATTCTTACATATGCTTAATGGAAACAAATTGGCTTCAAAACATAGTTTATGAAGCTGCTAAGCATAGTTAAGATTAATGAACAGTTGGGATGCAGATGATCCTCTGAACAATAATGAATTTTAAAAGCAGCATGGGAGGGGAAACATGCCAGCTTGCTCGTTCTCAGAATACTAAGCCATGGTTTAATATTATATTAAAACAGCCAAGTATCTTCTAGATACTTGATATAGTTTGAAGTGGTAGCCATGTTAGTCTGTGCAAGCATATCTGAGAGTAAATAGAACAGCAAAAAAAAAAACCTGTTGTCACACCTTAAAGACTAACTCCTGTATTTAAATATGAGTTTTTGTGGACCAAGTCCACTTCATCAGACTTTAGAGCAATGTTTCTCAACCTTTGGTTTTTTGGACTTCAATTCCCAGAAGCCTACGTCAGTTCCCCAAAGCACTGATCAGCCAGTGTATTAACTTAGACTTCTGGGAATTGAAGTCTTCCTATGGGGCATGAGCCCCATGTTGGGAACCATTGATCTAGAGGATCTATCTATAAATTGATGTTCTTTCCATCTTTACCATCCTTATAAAACTTGGGGCATGTACCATCCAGTTAAATGGTTGAAACCTAATGCCATGGTGTTTGTGTGTTAAAAAACTATTTGTACCAATTTAGATAACATAGCAGGCTG
Organism: Furcifer pardalis; assembly: GCA_030440675.1. Lineage (NCBI taxonomy): Eukaryota > Metazoa > Chordata > Lepidosauria > Squamata > Chamaeleonidae > Furcifer > Furcifer pardalis. Next base: position 128,006,231 of record CP126891.1, read on the forward strand.
CACTTTGCATCAGATTAGGAAAGGACAAAAAAACAAATAACTGAATCCTTGGAGCTGAGAAAACACATAGTATTGGGACATCCTAGGGAAAGTCATTTCAGTTAAAACCAGGCCAAGTTTTGATGTTTAGAGCTGAACCACTTGGGTCTTTTTTGCTTTCCTTTTCCTAAAAAGCTTCTCCCAGGCCTCTTGCTGTATAGGTCCTAAGAGCAGAGCAGAAGCTTTTCCCTGTCATCTATGTTGCTGTTCAATTGCACAGTTGAGTACAACTCTTTGCAACCCCATGGACAACTGCACGCCAGGCTCCTCTGTCATCTGCTATCTTCCACAGTCCTCCCAGATCCACACCGACCACATCAATGATGCCATCCAGCCATCTCATCCTCTGCCGTCCCCTTCTCTTTTTGCTCTTTCCCAGCATTAGGACCTTCTCCAGTGTGTCCTCTCTTCTCACTTTGTTGGCCAAGTACTTGAGCTTCAGCTTCAGTATTTGTCCCTCCAAGGAACAGTCAGGATTTATTTCCTCTAGGATTAACTGATTTGATCTCTTTGCAGGGGACTTTCAAGAGTCTTCTCCAACACCACAGTTCAAAGGTGTCTGTTCTTCTGCGCTCAGCCTTCCTTAGGGTCCAGCTCTCACAGCCATACATTACTAGTGGGAATACCATTGCTTTAGCTGTGTGGACTTTTGTTGGCATGGTAATGTCTCTACTTTTTATTATGCCGTCATCTATATTCTAGTCCTTTGTTACCTTTGAGATCCTAGTTTGAGCACTAGGAGTCACTCCTCCTTCCTTTCTCCCTTCGATGTTCTTTCCAATTTCTCTCTGGGGACCCCTACCTGCTTCTTCTTTGATTCTCCAACTATTCGGGCTCCCTAGGCTGGACTTGCAGCAACTCTCAAGCATCTCTAGGGATGCTTGATCTAATATGTTTGATTGTTAATCTAGTAATCCTATAGTGTGTTCTGGAGTTTGTAATCGTAAGGTAGAGAATAGCCACAATAATGATTGGATTCTGCTCATGCCACAACATGTAGCAAAGCCTAAGAAAAGATTTATTGATTGGCAAAGATTTATTGATTGTTTTATTGAAAACAAACCTTGGATTGATGCCTGACGCTAGGGAAGATGAGGATACTGCTGCCCTGTGTTTCTGTGGGGCGCTCTCAGGTGTAGAGCAGTTTACTATGTCCTTTATCGAATGAAATCTCCATATCTCTACAAGATTATCCTGTCTCTACAAGAGAGGTCCAGAAAGGGAGTCGTGTCAGTTGTACCTGCAAAAACAGCATGTTTTTTTAAAAAAGTTATGATTTGTAATCGTAAGGTAGAGAATAGCCACAATAATGATTGGATTCTGCTCATGCGTTCAAGGCAATAGTAGGTGACTTTTTAAAAAGGAGAATCAACCAGATTTGAGAAAGGTTATTTTTTATAGTTCCTAAAATTCCACACCAGCATGATGTGCTGATGGTAAGGTAAAGGTCTCCCTTGCTTGAAAGCCAATCGTGTCCGACTCATAAAACCTAAGGAGAACAGAGAATTCTTTCTAGGATGAGCTATTGCTTCAAGCAGCGCTATTGTATGACCTAATGAGACTGTGCCTGGGATATACTCCCAGTGAATGCTAAAGAACCCTGTAGATGCAGAGGTTCTTTGGCAATTGTGTGCTGATTTCTCAGCAGGGCCATCTGCATAGAAAAGAAAGACATTGTGTTTGAAAGTAACCCATTAAGAAGCTAATAGGAACAGTAGCTTGTGCTGGATACCTACGGCCCAAATTGCTTGGCATCTGTTTTGTCAAGGAGTAGCTAGACTCAGGGTCCACAGGGCCTTTCTGGAAATGCCATTTTTCTTGTCCTGGACATTAACCTGGGTTTGATCTCTTGTGTTGGTAGCTATTGCGAAGCTCCCTGGTGAACAACAGGACCCAGGCCAAGGTTGCAGAAGAACTGGGCATGCAGGAGTTTGCCATCACGAACGATAAGACCAAGCGCCCTGTCACTTTGCGCACAAAGACCCTGGCAGATCTCTTGGAATGTGAGTGCCGTTTCTTTGCCTTCAAGGACAAGTGATGATGATGGATGGATTTGTATGCTTGCCCGCTTGACAACGCAGCTCTGGGCGGCTCACAACAATAGAACATCCAATACACATTATACATATGTCAGAAAACATACATATCACAACACAGTGAAATACAGTACCATAATAACAAAGGGATCATCACAACATCAAACATCATAAATCAACCATCATAAAACATTGAGAAAAAAGAAGAAAGTGAATCATTTAAAGACGTCCGACAAATCGCCCAGCAGAGTGTGCAAGGCCTAGACATGCCAGGGGGCGATATACCCCCCCCCCCCAGTTCTTAACACCAGTCCCTCACGCCAGTCCTTCACATCTGTCCCAGGGGACAAGTCCATAGCATAAATGGCACAAACAGGACCACAGATCCAAAATCCATCTGTCCAAAGCTCTGCCACCTAGGGCCCCTGCCACTGACCCCCTTGTGGCAGAACCCCGCTCCATAACCCGCAGCTCACGCCAACCCACTACCACTCCACTGCAGCTCAGACCGACACCCAACATTGCCCTGCTGCCCGCCTGCCCTCCGCACATGTGGTTTGCCGTAAAGTCACTCAAATAGGTAGCGGGGGCAGGAGATGGACTGTGGTGTCATGATAGTCCCCCTTGTTTGAAAAGAACTGGATCTGTTAGTCTCAGGCTATCACTGAGAACACATAGGGCAGGGGTTCCCAACCTTTTTACACTGTGGGCCTGACCACGTCCCTGAGAAGCAGAAGTAAAGGTGCCCGCTTCCTCATTTACAACAGCCGCACTTGGAAGTGTGGCATTTCCACTTCCAAGTGCGGCAGTGGCAGCAGGCTGGATGGAATGGTGCCACAGACCGGGTCTAGCCCATGGGATTTAGGTTGGGAACCCCTGATATAGGACCTCAAACCTGGTTGACATTAATGACTGGGCAAGTGGAACCGTAGAGGAGGATGTTGAGGAAGGGTAGATGTAACGAGATGAGATGAGGGGGCCCAGGACCCTGCAAGCTGATCTCAAGAGTTTTGTGGATACCAGACCTTAATCTTGGGGCAGGACAGCGAACATTAATCAAACATTCCCTGCTCTTACATTACTCTTGTGAGTCTCAGGAAATAAAGAAATAAATGTTTTCCCTTATTTATTCAAAACATAATCAGTTTTCAATTTCACACACAGTGTTACTTTCAAAGGTGTCGTAGCGTCAACCTGCACAGCGAAGTGCAACCCACTTTCAGTTAATTTTCAACTTTTTTAAAAAAGTTCTCTTTCCATTGCAAGTGAAGTGGCAATAAATTTCAGGCCAAAGGAAGTTAATCTCTATCCAGAGCATTTTAATACATTTTGTGAGTTGAGCTGGCCCAGTGTCTCTTGCCAAATCCTTTTAGTAAATGGAAGTTGTTCACAAACAATCGAGATTTATATCCCGAGAGTGGAGAGTCCAGTCCATACTTTGCTGTGATTTATCTCCAAGAAGTTATAGTCCTCTGGCTAAACCACAGGATTTGAAGAGCTAGCTCTATCCTTTACTCTTCAAAATGTTTTCTTTTATTAACTTGTGTTGATGTCGCCGTTCTCAGTGACTTAGCTTTCAGCTCTTGTCAGGGAGAGTTTACAGCCACATCGCAGGATGACTTTGGACCTGTCCTTGAGCTAGACCAGGAGTTCTGAACGTTTTTAAGCTGGGGGCTGGGTCACGCTCCCTCAGACAGCTTTGGGGGCCGGACAGCCACTTTGCCCTTCCTACACCACATGGTACTTCCTGGTGTGGTGGAGGTGGGGGGAGGGGCACATGAAATGGGGCCCACAGGCTGCAGGTTAAGAATCCCTGAGGTAGACCAACTGCATTGACCACCAATCCCTTTCTATTGTAGCCCCATTCTTCCAAATGCCAAGTAAATCTTATTCCGCCCCAGCACAATTTCTTATGCCTCGATGCTTCCCTGATTTCCTACTTCCTCCTGTTTTGCCCCAGCATCACTTCCTGTCTTTCAGACAGGTAATATTTGGCCAACATTTCTCCAAGCTCCTGGTAGTAGTGGTGGAATCTCAGTCAGCATCCAGCACCATTAAGCAGACTGTCAGCAGTGCAGCTTGGGCTGCAGCTTCTGCTACTAGCAAAAATGGGCAATTAATGAGAAGACTTGAGAATGAGAACAAAGGGCAGAATGGAAAAGTATGGACAATCAAAGAAGAAATAATACTTTTTTAATAAATGCAAGGGGGAAGCAAAGAAAAAAATGAAAGATGCTAATTTAAGATGGAAGTAAAGGAATAAGTCAGGAAATGTTGAAATTGAGAGAAGAAAACACTGCTACTTTTAATAAATTTTCAGTAAGGAGATTATGAAAACCTAGGCAGGTGAGTTCATTTACTGTAAGTCAGGTGGGTAGATGTGGTCCACAGAAAGAGCCTCCTCGAAGATTATGGCATTTTTGAACCACAATCGGACATACCCTGGTCACAGCAACCTTGTTGTGCCGGCTAATCTTTCTCACACCAAGTCAGGTGGAAGGAACGGCAGAATGAACTCGCCCAAAGTTGCCTTCCTTTTGACAGTCTCACGTCTGACCTAGACATGGAAGAAGAGGAGGAGGAGGAAGGGTAGATCTTGCTCAACATGCCTCAAAGAAAAATGGATTAGGGAAACTGTGTATTTTCCAGGAAAACTAGACAACAGAGGTGAGTGCTTGCGTTTGCTTTTGTGGAACCCTAAACGCAAGTGGATTTGTCTGCTTAGTGGTGAATATCTCATTTCACTGAGAAAACGCAGCCTCAAGAGACACTGCTCTTCACATGTTTCAGGAGCACCAGGGCCAAGCACTTCTTGAAAATGCCATGCCTGAAAAAAGAAATGGTAGTTGCACGGCAACAGATTTTCACAAAGAAGCACAAGATGGCATCATTGTTCATGCTACTTGCTCCATGAACTTTTGGCTGAGAAACTGCCTTTGCATTGAAGAACTAGGCTTAAAACAGTGTCTTACAACCACTTGAACACTGATAGCTTTAGAGAAGCCAACATCGTTTGGGGACTTCAGCTGGAAGGCAAACAGCTGAAACCATGTCCAGGACATGGAAGAGGAGATACCTATCTGGAAGTATATGTTTGCAGCAGAGGAGAATGCAAATAACAAAATATTATGGCTCAAACCGTCTTCAAGATACAGTGGAACCAGTTCAGGATACCATGAAGTATTGTCAGGAAGATATGGTGGAGCCACTTCATGACACCTTAAGACATGGGTGCACAAACTTTCCGGACCATGGGCCGGTCATGTGGTTCAGCAGGCCAGTCATGTGGGTCCTCCCATTGGATGCAAAAATAAAACACACCTTGCAATCTGTTTTGCAAGAGGATGAGATAGATTTTTACCTGATTCATAGAATAGTCATTCTAAGGCAAGGAGGGGGAATGGGAGGCATGCCTGGAAAAGTCATGAAGCACCCAGTGTTTCCCAAATGCTGGTTTTAGGACTTCAATTCCCAGAAGCCTAAGTCATTTCCCCAAAGCACTGATCAGCCAATGTACTGACTTAGGCTTCTGGGAATTGAAGTCCACTAGTGGGCTGTGTACCCCTTGTTGGGAACCACTGACCTACACCCTTCAGGTTTTGTTTAAAAAGAATGTGATCAGAAGTTTCTCATATATGCTATTTTGGGGAATTGGGAGGAAATATCGCCATGCTTTAGAATACCAGCAACTTTGCTCTATTCTTTTTCATTCATTTTCTAGCCACTAGATGGCAGAAGAGGGGAATCTTTATTTTAAAAAAGCATTTTCTCCAAGAACTTTTTTTGTGTGGTGGTGGTGGTGGTGGTGGTGGTGGGGAATGTAGCAAATTGGGGCAGTGCCGGTATGGGAATGTGTGGCCTTCAGACTTCTGGAGTGTCACTTTCCCTGTATTAAAGGTTTGAAATACCCAGCACAAAGTATTTGTGGTGATTCCTAAATGGAAGTGAATTGAAAAGAATATACCAATGCCCTGATTTTAATATAAGGCAGCTTCCTAGGCACATTTGTTACAGGTTTTGGTAGCACATCTGCATGTGGCTTTGATGACTAGGCACACTGCTGGTTCTCTTGACTACCCACCCGACAGATGGAGACTGGAGGATCTAATTAAACAGCCCTAAAATCAGTTTTGCCATAAGATTACACTAAAGGGTTACAAGTATATATCTTTGTGGGGAAATATATCTTTCCAAGAACAAGGCATATCTGCAAGCCTTAACATAGAAGGTACAAGAAGCATGGGTTTCTCTGAAACCATGATCAACAGATCTTTTATGCTAGCCTTGACTGGACTGAAGGCAGGTCCTCTCCTGTGCTGTGTGATTCTGGAGACCATCAGTATAGCTGACCTAAGGACCACCACCCTTTGTGTTAATTTTCCTTTTCTGCATTCTGAAACTCTTTCTAATGCCCTTTACACATGCTATGGAGTTTAGCAAACCCTACTGCCTTTCTTGTTACCTCTTGTGTCTCTTTTTCTATTTTAGTGTGTGCTGTTGAAGCTCAGCCAACTAGTCACTTGACTTGGGGATGTTGTGGGGAAACTGGAATGCTGCTCAGTTTGCATATTCTCCATAACTGTGAAGTTTGTTGCTGTGCAAATGAGGACAATACTTTTAACATACTTTGTGTCAATGTGTTTTCTCAGCCTTCATTGCCGCTCTGTACATAGACAAGGACCTTGAATATGTCCATACCTTCATGAATGTCTGCTTTTTTCCACGACTGAAGGTAAGTCTGGGAACCTTTTCCTGTGTTTACATGGAACAAAACCTGGGTTTGGCTTGGGCTATGCCAGTCAAGAAATCCAGATCTTTAATGGGTTTGTTCCCACACATGTATTTCCAAACTTCTGCTCAGCCACGTTTATGTTGACGAATGTTAGAGGACAGCATTAATATAGATATCTTTTATCTTGGGCCTCAGAAGAGCACCTCTTCCATTTTAATTCTAAAGTTTCTTCCTTGTTTTTTCCTCCTTCTAATCTCTCCTCCTTTCCTAATTTGTACCTGTTGTCGCTTTTTCCTCTCCCCCACACCCCAAAATGATCCTAGGAGTTCATATTGAACCAGGACTGGAATGACCCAAAATCCCAGCTCCAGCAGTGCTGCTTGACTCTCAGAACAGAAGGGAAAGAGCCTGACATCCCTCTTTATAAGTAAGGCACTTCTCTCTTCTTCTTTGCATAAACTAATTATCAATGGTTGAACCAACTCTTCACTTTCTGCTTTACTTGTGGCATTTATTTTTGTCTCTTTTTCCATATGGCTCGGATTAAGCATTATCTGCCCTTTGTTGAAGGAGAGCATTTATTTCCATTTCTTAAAGGAGTCGTATCTCAGGTTCTGTATAACACACTGCATATGTTGCTGCAAGAGTGATTACACAGAGAACATGTGATGGCTTCAAATGCAAGATAGCATTGGTAGCTTTCACCCATCCTGGTAACAACAGTTTGGGTATGCTGAAGAGAGAAGTATTTCCACTGCCTCCTTGTATGTCTTCTCGTGAGAGTCAAATGGCTGCTTAAATGATCACCTTCTGCATGGTCAGTGGCTGAAATCCTGTTGCTTAGTGAAGTCTATAAGAGACCTCATGGTGCAGTGGTTAAACTGCTGTACTGCAGACTAAACTGCTGACGTAAATTCATTCCTGATGCAGGTCAAGGTCTACTCAGCCTTCTATCCCTCCAAGGTCAGTAAAATGAGTACCCAGAATTTTTGGGGCAAACGTGCTCATTACATTGTGAATTCCCCAGAGAGAGTTCTAATCGTTATTGGGGTGGTATATAACCAGTGATGGGATGTTACCGGTTCGGACCGGTTCGCCGGAACCGGTAGCACCCCATCAGGAGGGCTCGCCGGTTCAGTCGCCTCTCTGGCCCCCTCCAGAAATGTATTTCCAGGCAGCCAAAATGGCTGCCCGGAACTGCGCATGCCTCAAACCTCTGTTTGATGCATGTGCAGTTCTATTTTTTAGTGTGCATGCGTCAAATAGAGGTTTGATGCATGCACAGACATTTTTTATTTTTATTTTTGCTCCACCCACGACATCATGATGTCATGACGTCGGCTATGCCCACAACATCCATGACGTCACGGTGGGGTAGCGGAAATTTTGACAACCCACCACTGTATATAACTAATTGCAATTGCTAAGTAGGCCCATTGAATCAGTGGGTATTTGGTGAGTCATTTTCTTCAAGGTCTGTAGTCTAATTGTGGCTTCCCATGCTAAGGGCCAGGATTCCAGCCACTTGTCATTGATATACGAGGCAGGTGCAGAAGATCTTCAATAGCAAGGAGAGGAATATTCTAGTGTGGGAGATGGGGTGGTTAAAGTTTAGGGAAAGCATCGCTCGCCGTGAAAGCTAGCATGTCCTGAGGTAAAAGAAGACATTGATGCCCACACTAGTAATATATTTTTACATGCTTGAATTCAACCTCAGTAGGAAGGAAGAGCTTCCTCTGCATTTAACAAAATGAGTGTCATTATAGCAAATTTTATGTGTGAGTGTGAGATAGAGAGAGAGAGTGTGGTGCCAGTCTGTATGTGTATAGGAAAATAAGGTTCCCTCTTCTGGACATATATATTCTGACTTCAGGATCACCTCAGTGAGCTGGTGTCCAAACAGGGCTTTTCCTCATTGCCACTTCACCCCCCAAGGACATTAGTTTACCTTCTTCCAGAGATGTAAATGACAATCTAGCCCAGGGGTTCCCAAACTATTCACACTGTGGGCCAGTCATACTTTAAAATGCATCTGTGGCTGCTGTAAACACGTTTACGACAACCACAGGTGCATTTACAGCAGCATTTTTGTCAGGGATGGGCACATTTTACAGCTGTCATAAATGTGCCCGGGTCCTCTTCTGGTAGCAGTGATGGCAGCAGGCCACATAAAATGGTGCTGTGGGCCAAGTCTGGCCCATAGGCCGTAGTTTGGCCACTCCTGATATAAGCTTTACAGAGGCATTAAAGTCTAGCTAAACACACAACGGGAGCCCTCTAGAATACCTTCTGACACATGAGTGGTAACAGGTGTGAACAGCGAGAGATCCATTACCAGTGGTGGCTCTCTGCATTAGTTTGTATCCTGATTACCCAGGGTTAGGATCTAACAGGGTTCTTTCTATTTTTACACATCACCCTCAATGAGTAGGGGGCTGGTTGAAATTAGGATTGGAAAGGAGCAAGTCTAGAGTGTCCCCCTCTATACGTGGTGAGTTTGTTGCTGTTACATGCTGTCAGGATGGTTCCAGCTTGTGGTCACCTATACAGTAGTGATAGGTTCAGAAGATCCTCTCGCCAACAGTCCTGTTCAACTCTTGAAAATTAAAGACTGTGACTTCTTTTATTGATGCAATTGGTCTCATATTTGGTCTTTGTTGTCTTGCAACATTTTCCAGCGTTAATTGTTTTCCCCATAGCTGTTGCCTTCTCAATGGTGATTTTACACACATGGTTTCTGAGGAAGGCCTTGTTCATTTGTACGTGCACAAAGAAAAGTGGGCTTTCAACAGAGCTAGTCAGCATTGGTTGAATTATTCTGTGTGACCCCAGCCATCGATAATCAATGTATTCCTATCTTAGTATTAGCTCCACATCTTCACCTCATTCATCATGTTCTTGTTTCTTGATGGCAGATTACTGGGAACAAGCATGGATGAATGGATTGGTGGTTGTGAATTAATTTTATAGTGCTGTTTATTTATATGTTCCTTGCATACAAATATTCTACCAAATTTTAATTTCCTTTCCTTATGGTGTAGGAGGTGTTCGTATCAAACTCACATTATTTTGGATGGGCTTTGGTTGTCTTAGGCTGCAGTCCTATACGCACATACTTAGCAGGAACACTCAATGGAGTTCAAGTAGGGACATATAGGATGCTGCAATTGAATTTTATGATTTATATGTCATCTGTTTAATTATATTCTTGGAAGTGCAATCCCATCCCTCTCTCCAAAAAAGCAGGACTTTATCTCAGGAAAGTGAGTACAGGACTGCACTACACGTATTAAATATTGTTGAAATCTGTCTTATTGCTGGTCACAATATTAGAACTAATTCTCATTATGAGAGTAGAGATGGAGGGGGGGATATAGGAGGTAAAAGGACCAGATTAATTTATGTGTTTGTTTGTCTAAAGAATTGTGTCTCATCTTAAAATGGTTGCAGATTTATATCGAACTCAGTGGAAACAAGAGGAAAAGCTGCCTAGTTAATGACTGATCCTGTAATTTTCCATTACCGATGGAGCAATTTGCAAGATTTGCCATTTAGAATGGCAGCATTTTTCATTGTACCTTATATTTCTGTCCTAAAGATCCACATTTGTCCCAAAGGAGTGTGCGTAAATGCACATAATTCTATGCCAACCTTACATAAATACTTGGCTTTTAAATCAGCGATGTGTTGGCACTGTCTTGTAAAATCATTTGTAAAGCGCTATCCATCAAGAAGTCTTGCAGTGTTCTTTTCAAACGTGGTGGCATTTGTTCCAAAGACACTTTGTAAAGTCCATTTTCCAAAGTTCATTTGTTCAGTCTCTCTTTTTTTTATGATTTAGGACTTTGCAAACAGTTGGACCGTCTCATGCCAGGACCTACACCGTAGCTGTTTATTTCAAAGGGGAAAGGATAGGATGTGGTAAAGGACCAAGGTATGGTGACATTGTTCTGAACTAACCTGCACTGTTGCCACTATTTGTTGTCCTTGAGGCATCTTCACTGTTATTTCTTGTTACTTTATATATATATTAAGACGCTTGACGTGAACGACCGGAAGGTTGGCATGTCAGCAGTTTGAGACCTGAGTACTGCACGACAGAGTGAGCTCCCATCTCTATCCCAGCTCCTGCCAACCTAGTAGTTCAAAAGCAAGAAATTGCAAGTAGATGAATAGGTACAGTAGGGAAGGTGTTCCGTACGCTCCGGGTGTCTTGTCATGCCTGCCACATGTCCATGGAAATGTCTGCAGACGCAGACAATGCGGCTATTTGACTATAAACAGAGATGAGCACTGAACTGTTTTTTTTTTCAACAATGTTAAAAAAAATAACCAAACAAACAACCATAACAAACAAACAAAAAGAACAGTTACATATGGAAAAAATAAATCCCAAATACATCTTACAGCATTAAAAATGAGGAAAAAAAGAAAAAAAGATAATATAATATAGTCACATGTTACCTCAGTTATTTTCTATTCATTTACTATACTGAATATTTTCACCTTTATGTCAACTATCCTCTATCATCACTATATTATTATTTTTTACATAGTACATACATCACCCAGTGCACTAAAGTCCTTGAGTCTACCAGCCATTCCTTTTACAACTCAATCATTCTGCCAAAAATCCATTGCATTCGATGCAGGTTTTTCTCCTTTATTTTCCCTCAATGTATGTTGCAAAAAAGGTTTCCAAATGTCCCAAAATCTATTTTGTTTTATTAACCCCCTTTTTATATTTAATTCCCATGTAAGTTTTTCATTTAATGCCATGTCCCAAACATCGGCATACCATTTACCAATTTCTAAGTTCATATCACCTTTCCAATTTCTGGCTACTTGTTGTCTCGCCAACGTTAAGAAAATAGACAATAACTCCTTTATATTTTCCTCTAAATTCAATTCCTCTAAGTCCGTTAGTAAAACAATTTTTTCATTCAACTTTAAGTTGATATTTAAATTTTTTGCTATTTCTTGTTCCATTTTATGCCAGAAATTGGAAATAATTTTACAATCCCACCACATATGTTTGTATGTCCCAATTTCCTGATGACATGAGCACTGAACTGTAGAGTCAGATACAACTGGTTTTCAAGCAAGGATGACCTTTACCCCGCCCTTAAACTTTCCTGGATCAAAGACACCCAGAAAAGCAGTGCACAAACCAAATAATACAAGCTGGATTAACTCAATGTGCATCTCTTTCCTGGACATCCTTTATTCAGGAAGGGTCGGGAGATGAGTATCTCCATGCACACCAGTGGTATTAATTCTAAGTATAATTTTAAAGGTGGGAAATAAAATGTCCTGATAACATCATAAGAGAGTCTGTGCCAATTGCCTCCTGTATGCCAGGACTTCCCTTGAGGCTACTCATGAGCAGGTCTCCTCAGTGATGGCCCCCAAATTGTGGAACATTCCCCTCAGAGTTATTTGCAAGGCACCTTTTTCCCCCTCTTTGGCCTCTGTGACACATTTTAATTCACAATGACATTTTATTGCCAGTTGTATTTTGTCTTTTATAGCTTATACGCTGCAGTTGTATTTTGCGGTGTTTTGCCTCTGCTGCCAGTTTGGAACTTTTGTGTTGCCTGCCTTCTCATTGTAGCAGCCTCTGTTAGCCTTTTAAATGCAATTTTTAATGTTGCGTGATATGATTATATTTGCCAGCTATCAGTTTTATTGCTCTTACTGTCTTTTGTTGTCAGCGTTCGTCTTGAAATCATAGACTTTAAATATAAGGTAGGTTTATTTGGGTGAACAGGGCCATCCTTGTTTATGCTTTAGAAGTCACGACTATGGTCTTACCTGAATGACACAAAAACTTCCTTCTCTTCAATAGTTTTTCTCCCCTCAAGGCTACACAAATAGGACGAGATGCTCGGGGAACAGGCCATTAATTGGAATAGCCTTCTGGTAGTGACAAGCTGCAATACAGTAATTAGAGAAGCAGCTTACAAGGTTATGGCTCATTAATCCTCAGAGATTGCTGATCCAGAGGCTTCTGTTTCATCCTTACCATCAGGCAGGGTGGGAGAATGTTGGAAGAGGCAGCCCTATCCCATAATGCCACCATGTGTCTGCTTAATTCAGAGAATGTCTTTGCTCTGGTTTTGTGTTTTTGATTATTATACTTTTTCATGCTCAGGTAAAGCCCAATAGCCATCATGGCTAGGAGCTCCATCCTAGACAAGTTCTTCCCCACCTTTTCATCTTGAAGTCACTAAAACTGGACCCTCATCTGTTTTGCAAGCTAGCTTTGTCTCTCAACTCTGAGAACCTGAAGGGGGTGTTGCGGGCTTTCTAGCTTAGCGTTTGTGCCATTTTTCTTAAATACATAAATATCACCCATTATGAGGAGCTGAAATGTTTCTCTTCGAGGTTGATCCCATAGCTGCACCAGAGCATGGAGTTCTGGTCCCAAGTTGTGGGTCCAACTCAGCCTTAGTCATTAAGTAGGCATTAAGTTTCCCCTTTGCTAGGATTTCAAGTCTTTGGTTTAGGAAACTCACAGGAAGTGTCACTCAGGAGAAATCAGGCCTCTGTAAGGTTCAGGCAAGCTACCTATGATGTCTTCCTGTAGCAACTCCCTCTACACTTGTCTGTCTGCATCTTGGCAGCAGAGACTTTCAACCGCAATAAACGGAGTTATTTGTTCTCACATTTTTCTTTGGCAGATACTCCTTTTGGAGATTCTTTGAAGATGTTAAAGTGGAAACAGGGGCATGCAGCAGTCTCTTGCTATATTTCCTTGAAGAGAAAAAGAAGGTTTCCAAGACTTTTTTACTAGTTCCTTGTGTTTCTTGAGGCAGTAGTTTAAGCACAGAGATCATAACAGTTTCCTCTTGTTATGAAGCAGGGTTGAAAAGCTGAAGAGTTCTATATATGGCAGAGGAGTTCTTGCCACAGAAAGTTGGATGATTTAAAGACATTCAAAGAGGTTATTGTGTAAAGCTCTCTTCCATTTTGATAGGTATGGCGCTTCCTTTCACAGTGTAGATTCAGAGCACAACAATTTTCAGTTCTGTAGTTTACTATATATCCTTTTTTCCCCCCGGGTGGCCATAATAGCAAACTTCTTCTGCAGAGTTTGAGTGGTGAGAGCCTACATATTCTTAGCAGCCCCCAAAGAGGTCCTGCTACTCTAATCTGGTGGTGCAAGAAATAGAATTGCTTTAGACTCTTCCAGCATCAAGAAACTCCTCAGCTAGGCAATTTTCTGTGCCCAGTTCCACATTCACTTCCACTGTTGGCTAATAACTGGTTGAAGGTGGAGGTTCTTGCAGGACCTCTGCTGATCTAATCTGAGAAGCTGCCTAAAGTGCTTTTGTCAGGTACTACATAAAGAAAGCAATAGATTCAGTGAAAGTGGAGATTGAGGTTATTTAGTTTTCTCCAGTACTGTGGAAAGGCACATACAGTAAAACACCGGATAACGCTAAAACTTGGTTCCACAAGTCTTGGTGTTATCCGATTTTTATTGTTAAAATCCTATGGGATGGATCGGATAACGTTAAAGCTCCATAGAGATACATTGTAACCGCACAGGCTTTAGCGGTTGTTATCCGATCCATCCCATAGGACCTTAACGTTATTCGATCGAATTCTCCTCCCCAGATTACTTAATGTTATGCAATTTTAGCGTTTTCCGATCCAATCGTTATCCGGTGTTTTACTGTATCAGTTTTTTTGATTGGTCAGTTCAAGCTTCTTGGAGGCTCTGTGAGTGCCCATTCCAATATCGGATTCTGCACGCAAGGCATGACTCAATTGAAGCCATCTAGAGTTCTCACATGCTCCCAACTGCTCGGGATCCTGGTCCAGTCACCATTTGAGTGATTGCATCTTAATATTTCCCTCACTTTTCTTTCTTGGGAAGGCTTTTTCCCCCCTAGTAGGCCATTATTTTTAGCATGCCAGATATCAGAACTCAAAGTTTTTGCTGCCATAGTGTACATAAACTCTGCATCCAACTTTAGTTCCTAATATTAGTTTGGCATGCCACAGGGTGCAGGGATTCATACTGTTGCCTTATTCTGCCTTTTTGAAGAATGGCAAAAGTAAAATATATGATCAGAATTTCCCTCAAATGCATGTAACAACCTGAGCCCTTAGTTGCTTATTCTTTCCAGCCTAACACCACAGGGAGGAGGGTGTCTGAGATGAATCTGATGACTTTTAGAAGAAGTCAACATCTTGCTATGCTGTGAAGTTTCTGCTTATTATTCCTTCCTTTCAGCTTCATACTTGGAAACATTGCAAAACCACTGAGACTCAATGGATCAATGCCTGCATAGTTGCCTTCTGCATAGCCTATCGTAATGCTGTTCCTAGGAGAATCTCTGCTTGCTCTACACTTCCACCTTTGGCAACTTTTACAGCAATTGTCCTACTTGTATGTTTTCAGGGTGGTAACCTGGAAATCATTGGCTACAATTCTGTTACTTAGCTTAGAAAAATCACACTAGAGTAGACCCTTTGAATCAGTGAAAAATTGGTGTCAAGTCCTTTATAAGTTCTATGTACAGTTGTACCTCGCTTAAAGAGCATAATGCGTTCCACAGGATTGCTCTTTAAGCGAGTTTGCTCTTTAAGCGAAACACCATTGTAAGTGACCAATTGTGGAGGGATTGCAAACCCCAATTTATTTGTTAAGCGAAGCGAACATTCAGAGAAAATTCTGCTCTTTAAGCGAGTTACTCTTTAAGTGAGGTGCTCTTTATGCGAGGTTTGACTGTATTCCAATTGGACTGCTCTAACATGATCTTATGATGTGGTTGACTTACTAAATCCCCATTGATTCAGTGTGCCTAAATAACTAGCATGGTTCACTTGGTTAAGCAACAGGATTTTTTTGGTCAGTATCTTCCTGGAGAGTGATTTCGGCAGGTGGTCCCTAATCCAAGGGTGCTAAGCAGCAAATGTCCAGCCTTCTTTCTAGATACCACTGGGATATGTCTCATGGAAGGGGAAAATATCTCATCCTTTAGAGATTTTTGGCAAAGGTGAATGAAAAAAGCATTATGAAAAACTCCGTACATTCAAGTTGTTAGGATAAATAATATTTTAAAGGGTTTAATCCACCTCACAGATCTGCGCTGCCTGTGCTATTTTGAAGAGCAAGATACAAATAATTCCTGATAAAATATTAGGAGGAAGCTATCATATTCTCATCTTTTCCCCCAGAACGTTAAGATTTACTATCTTTTCATTGCAATAATTCACTAAATAATTATGAATGGAGACTATATTGGCAATATATTGGCCCAAATCTTTAAAAAAAACTTGATGGAAGATGCTTGTGCGTATAAAGGCTTTTTGGGAGAACAACAGCCCCATGACCATTTGAAGAATTGGTGTCAGTTAGAGTTTACCCCATTAATACATATACAGTATCATGGTGTTCTTGTTTTTTTCTTCTACAGCATTCAGCAAGCGGAAATGTGTGCTGCAATGGACGCACTTGAAAAATGTAAGACAATTTCTTGGAAGTTGTTTTGTATTTCTTTATTGGCAGGAGGTGAGAAGTGTAGGTATTGTATATGAGAGCGAAATAATTATTAAGCGAGATACCACTATATAGTTAAAATGAATAAAGAATCAAACATGAAGCAGACCGATTTAAAACATATTTCACCAAATTGCTTCTGTAACATTTTTGCATTCTTCGGAGCAGAGAGTTCATAGATCAGTGATGGTCAACCTTGGCACTCCAGGGGTTCTTGGACCTCAATTCCCAGAAGCCCAAGTCAGCTCGTCTGCTGACCAGGGCTTCTGGGAATTGAAGTTAAGAAGACCTGGAGTGCCAAGGTTCGCTATCATGGTTCTAGATCAGTGGTGCCCAAACTAAGGGCCGGGTGTGGCCCCGACGCTAATGCATCTGGCCCACGAAGCCCTCGATGAGGGCTTTACGGGCCGAATGAATTGGCGTCAGGGGCCACACCCGGCCCTCGGGCCTTAGTGATCGGCTCCCTGAGCCACATGATGGGCCCAAGGCCCAAAATGTTTGGGCACCCCTGTCCTAGATGCGTACAGCATAATTCTTTGTATATCTGCCTAGAAGTAAGTTCTTCTAATTTATTAGGCTTACTCCTAAATACGTGTACGTAAGATGACAACACTGATCTTGAGCCTTGTGTGTCATTCCGATGTCTCATTTGTAACGCTGCTCAGATGGTGCTTCAACCTCAAAATTATAGCCAGGGTAAAATAATTAGAAGGTTCCAGCTTGACATCTTCCATTACTTCAGCTAGAAAAGAAAATGAAATCAAAAGATTATCTGTTTATAGAAGCCCTAGCTTGTTTGTTCCTTTTGCCCTTTAAGTAAGAGACAACTACATTCTGTTATGGCCTTAGCTTATTGATGAATAACTTCACTCCTTTTATGGTAGAACTCTGACTTTGTTAGAGTTGCGGAAGTATAACCTTACTAAATTGTGAAGCTGGAATTTCTAGTGCAGGGGTGCCCAAACTACGTCCTGTGGACTGAATCTGCCCCCGATGCCAATTCATCTGCCCGTGAAACCCTCATCACTCCCAGAAGCGAAAGTAAAGCGGACATGTATGGCTACATTTTACTTCCGCTTCTGGGAGTGATGACGTCTTCGTGGACTGGATGAATTGGTGTTGGGGGCCAGATCTGGCCCATAGACCATAGTGACTGGCCCCCTGAACCACGTAACCGGCCCACAGCCCAAAAAGTTTGAGCGCCCCTGATCTAGTGTTTGACGTGCTAACTTGCCTCATGCTCTGTTGAGTTGAAGTGAACAATGAAGGGGAGGAGGATGTGTTGTATCACAAACAAAAGCTTATAGCATTCAGTTCTTCTTCGAGACGTCTGTGAAATCACACGTTTGGGTTTGCGCTTGCGCAGACTCCATTTCGGAACATACCAGAGCTTTGCAAAAAGGAGGGAAAGAGCTGTCAAAATAGGCCCCGCCCCCTCCCTATATAACCGTGGCGTCAGCCGTTTCCCGCCTTAGTCTTTTCTTTTCCGCTGCGGTAGACACTCTACCTCGGCTGCCAGAGCTTCGGCGCCTCTCGTTAGTGTATGGCCACTTCGGGCCCTTTCAAACTCTGCTCCGTCTGCTCCGCGAAAATCCCCTTGACAGACGGGCACGATCGTTGTCTCATTTGCCTGGGGGAGGCGCACCAAGTCCAGGCTTGTATTTTCTGTAGGAAATTTACCAGGACCGCTTTGAAAAACCGTGACTCTAGGCTTCGGTCTTACCTCTGGGAGCGGTCTCTCTCGGCAGAAGCTGTCATGGAGCCCTCAGCGACTGATCCCCCGACTCTCTCGCCCATTCAGGAAGGGGAGAAGGGTTCCCGCAGTTCACCCCCTCCTTCGACTTCTAAAAAAGACACAAAAAAGAAAAAGAATAAGGATGATTCCTCTGCTCCCGAGTTTAAAAAGCTTAAGAAAGTAAAGAAGTCGACCAGGCCACACACCCCCTCCGGCCCTGCTCAATCTCTCTCCTGTCAGATCCCTCACTGACAGCGACGCCATCTTGTCACCGGATTTGGAAGACAACGTTGGGGATGACAACGTTGGGGACTCTGCTTCTGTGACTGAGGTGCCGGTGACTAATAAGGGCCACTTGTCTCAGGGTCATCCCTCCATGTCCCCTCGCTCTGAATGTTCGGATGCCCGCGTTTTCAATCAGCACCCTCCTCTATACCCTCCCTGCTGCTCGTCTCAGGACTGGGCCTATCAGCATGGCAATTTCTTCGACTACCATGCCCATTGCTGCAGAGGGGCTCCATGGATGTCTCCCCGGTCTCAGGGATGTTCCCTTGCGGACCCATCGTCCCAGGGGTGCAGAGACGCAATTGCTCCGGAGAGAGGCCGTGCGTCAGCTCCGAGGAGCTCTTCCGTGGCTGAGCAGGGGGCTGCCAGCCACGGATGCCACCGTCGCCCGCGTTCATCCGTGGTGACTGGTAGGCATGGATCTGAGACTGCGGCCGCGGCAGACAGGGCGACTCGCTCCAGATCGCCAGCCCGCCGCACGGATCCGAAGAAGGCAGAGGGCTCGAAGGCTCGTTCCACCAAGACCCCTCAGCCTCGCTCCACGTCTCCCGCTCCATCTCGCGCTGCATCGAGGGCTAGCGAGGGGAACGTTAGCAGCAAGGGAAGCGCAGCCAGGGTTTCGCGCTCCTGCTCGTCTTCGCCTGCCCGGTCTCTCTCCCCTGCCAAGTCGGATTCGGATGCTGCCTCGTCTGTAGCGGCTGCTGCCGATTCCGAGACAACGACGCCGAAGTCCTCCCAGCCCCCTGAGGACTCGCGTGCGTATTCAGCGCTGGTTACCAGGATGGCGCAGGCGCTGGAACTCGAATTCGACCAACCCTTTGCACCACGGTCTGACAAAGTTTTTCAGCGCCTTCAGAAGGATGCCATCAGACCCACGTCAGTCGGAATGCTTCCTTCTCTTATCGACCTTGGCAAAGAGATCTGGCGCAGGCCATCTTCTGCTCAGACTGTTTCCAGGCGGGTGGATGTTCTCTACAAGGTCTTTGACCAGGAGTCTGGCTTCCTGCTGAAACACCCGGTCTCTAATTCTATTGTTGTCGAGACCACTCAAGGGAAAGCTGGGAGCACCGAAGTGGTGTCGCCCGCTTCTAAGGAAGGTCGGAAGCTTGATCAACTGGGCTGCCGTGTCTACTCTTCCTCCTCTCTGGCCATTAGGGTGGCCAACTACCAAGCAATGATGGGGGCCTATCAAGCCCACCTCTGGGAGAAGGTAGAGCCACTTCTTGAGTCTCTCTCTGATGATGTGCGTAGCCAACTGGCCCCTCTCGTACTAGAAGGGGCACAGCTTGCCTCTCAGCAGATCCGTTCCGCGAGTCACTCTATGGACTGTTCTGCTAGGGCTCTCGCTTTTGCCATTGTCCTCCAGCGGTACTCCTGGCTCCGTTCCGCTGGCCTCACGGATGATGCCCGACGTCGTATTGAGGACTTACCTTTCGATGGTGAAGGCCTCTTTAACGACAACACGGATGACATTATGGAGAACCTTCACAAGAAGAAGAATACGGCCAAGAGACTGGGGTTGAATCAGCCACAACAGAATAAGCAGCCGGCTTTTCAGCCTCGCCAGTTCCCGGCATACCAGCCTCAGCAGGGTTCCAATGATAAGAACCGGTCCAGGTCTTCTTACCAGCCAAGGCAGGGTTCCTCTCGGCAATCCTTTCGTCCCTCGCAATCCCAGCGCAAGTGGGACAAGAAACCAAAGCAACACGCCTGACTTGCTACAAGCGGAGGCTGTGCTCCCCGCTGCTCTGCCTCCGCAGTCGCCCTCCACTTCTCCACTGCCCCTTCCTGCATGGCGCTCGATTACCTCAGACAAGTGGGTGCTCTCCATCGTCAGCGAAGGGTATGCCATCGAATTCGACCGCACCCCTCCCACGGGGCAGCTCCGGATAACCCAGCCCTCGCCAACGCTCCGCGACGAGGTCTCGACGCTTCTACAGAAAAACGCCATAGAGCAGGTGCGCTTCGGCGACCATCACAGGGGTTTCCTTTCCAGGTATTTTACAGTGGAGAAGAAGGATGGTGGACTGCGTCCAATTTTGGATCTCAGAAAATTGAACAAATACGTGACCAGGAAGAGG
The DNA here is from genome assembly GCA_030440675.1 of Furcifer pardalis. Classification (NCBI taxonomy): domain Eukaryota; kingdom Metazoa; phylum Chordata; class Lepidosauria; order Squamata; family Chamaeleonidae; genus Furcifer; species Furcifer pardalis. The sequence continues at coordinate 128,026,653 of CP126891.1, forward strand.
TTCAGAATGGTAACGTTACAAAGCACTCTCCCCCTCCTTCGGGAGGGAGACTGGTTCACCATTATCGATCTTCGCGATGCTTACTTCCATGTTCCTATTCGGAAGGCTCATCGTCGCTTTCTCATGTTTGCCCTGTTTCTTCCAGTTCAAGGCTCTACCCTTCGGGCTGGCTACAGCCCCAAGAGTGTTCACAAAGTTCCTCGCCCCTGTTGCAGCGTTTCTTCGTTCAAGGGACATTGTTTGTTTCCCATACACAGACGATTGGTTACTGGTCTCTCCAACACGTCAACAGGCTCTCCTCGATGTCCGGTTCACGACCCACCTGATGTCCAGCCTGGGCCTTCAGGTCAACCTCGAAAAGTCCACTCTCACTCCTCAGCGGAGGGTGACGTACATCGGTGCTGTCCTCAATTCGACGGTGGCAAGAGCATTCCTACCCGATCAACGACTTCGGAAGATCCGGAAGCTCCTCTGTCTCTTCCAACCGGGGCGCAGGGTGACAGCTTACTCGGTCCAAAAGCTCCTCGGACTCATGGCTTCCACCATTGCTGTAGTAAAGTTTGCATGTCTTCGAATGCGACCACTGCAATCGTGGTTTCTCCGACACTTCTCGCCTGCAAGGGACCCCCAGTCCCGGAAGCTGGTGGTTCCACCGAGTCTTGCGTCCACGCTCCGCTGGTGGTCCCACGCCTCTCACCTGCAACGGGGTCTTCCCTTTCAACCGCCGGCTCCCTCCATGCAAGTGGTCACCGACGCGAGCCTTCAGGGATGGGGGGCACATTGCGGCCCCGATCAGGTCTACGATGTCTGGTCTCAGGGGGAGAGAGCTCTGCACATCAACGAGCTAGAACTCCTCGCAGTCTCAAAGGCTCTCAAGGCCTTTGTGTCAACACTGTCCGGGCAGGTGATTCAGATCCTCACGGACAACACCACTGCGGCCGCCTACATCAACAGGCAAGGCGGCACCAGGTCGCGCTCCCTGCTCCACAGGTCCACAGAGTTGTGGGAGTGGTGCATTGCTCATCAGATAGACCCGATTGCGCTTCACATCCGGGGGCAGGACAACTCTCTAGCGGACGATCTCAGTCGGAGAGAGTCAACCATGCACGAGTGGGAACTCCATCAGGAGGTATTTCAGCTGCTGTGCCACAGATGGGGACTCCCGCAGGTGGATGTTTTCGCCTCCCACCAGACCAGAAAATGCGACCTCTTCTGCTCCAGGGCGGGGGTCGGCCCGGCGTCTCTGGGGGATGCATTTATGTTTCACTGGAGCAACGCCCTACTCTACCTGTATCCTCCGATTCCATTGATATTGCGGACCGTTGTCAAGATCATAGGGGATAGGTCCGATGCCATCCTAATAGCACCGTGGTGGCAACGGCAACCATGGTTCCCCATTCTCAGGAGGCTCGCATCCGACTTTCTCGCTCTCCCGATGCGACCGGACCTCATCTACCAGAACGACGGCACTGTCCTTCACCCGGACCTTCAGTCGTTGCACCTAACAGCGTGGAGGATAACCCACTGATTGCCCGGATCCTTGCCGCTAGTAGGAAGGATTCCACCACCAGACTTTACGCCTACAAGTACAATGCCTTTCTGGACTTCTTGACTAGACAAGGTCGCACGGCGGAGGACTTTGATGTCTCGACGGTTCTCCACTACCTGCTTACCCTCGCGGAGTCCGGGCTGGCCCATGCCTCTCTTAGGGTGACCTTGGCAGCGATTGTGGCTCACCAACGTCCCACGTCCCCGCACACATCCCTCTTCCGGGATCCGACGGTGAAAAAGTTTCTTAAGGGACTACGGAATACCTTTCCGCGCCATAGGGCGCCTATTCTGCAATGGTCTCTTCACCTCGTATTGCGGCGCCTGCGGTACCCTCCTTTCGAACCTATGTTCTCCACCAGTGTTCGTCTTGTCACCTTTAAGACGGTCTTTCTGCTGGCTATCACCTCCGCCCGTAGGGCATCTGAACTGGCTGCCCTCCGCGCTGACCCTCCCTTTCTGCAATTCTTCGCGAACAAGGTTGTCTTGCACCCGGACTTGACTTTTTTGCCCAAAGTTGTCTCGGACTTTCACCTGGCACAGGCGCTCTGCTTGCCAGTTTACTTTCCTGACCCTTCGTCGCCCATTGAGCGGTCGCTGCACACGTTGGATGTCCGACGGGCCCTACTCTTCTACCTTGACAGGACTAAGCCTTTCCGTGCATCGGATAAGCTCTTTGTTGCTTACGGGGGCCCTCGCAAAGGGTCAGCTGTTACGTCCCAATGCATATCCAAATGGATCATTGCAACCATTCACCTGGCGTATCAACTGGCTCATACACCTCTCCCTGCGCAGGTTCGAGCCCACTCCACCAGGGCTGTGGCATCTTCCACGGCGTTCCTGAGAGGGGTACCCATTGAAGACATCTGTCGGTCGGCGACGTGGTCGCAGCCAATGACTTTTGTCCAGCACTACAGGATGGACACGAGGGCGGTACACGTCACCCGCTTCGGACTGGCGGTCCTGGCTGCCTCGTTGTAATGACCTTCTACCGGACCCAGACGTGGACCCTCCATCCGGTAAGGAGCTTGTTACTCACCCAAACGTGTGATTTCACAGACGTCTCGAAGAAGAACGGGTTACTTACCTGTAACTTTGGTTCTTCGAGTTACGTCTGTGAATTCACACGTGACCCGCCCACCTCCCCTCTCTCACGTCTGTGAGGTAACCTGGCGTTAGCTTGGAAGGGACTAAGGTGGGAAACGGCTGACGCCACGGTTATATAGGGAGGGGGCGGGGCCTATTTTGACAGCTCTTTCCCTCCTTTTTGCAAAGCTCTGGTATGTTCCGAAATGGAGTCTGCGCAAGCGCAAACCCAAACGTGTGAATTCACAGACGTAACTCGAAGAACCAAAGTTACAGGTAAGTAACCCGTTCTTTTCTTTTGGTTTTAAAGGGAAGAGACCTATTTTAAACTACCATTGAGGAATCATAGTTCCTTTTTAAAAATTGCAACTAAAACTGTTTGGGGGGGGGGTCTTCAAAGTATAGCCACATCCAATGACTTATTAGAAGTTTTTAGGGAGGTAGCCATTTTGTCTTTTGAGCACGTAAGCCAAAAATAACAAAAGAGCGTAGCACTTTACATAAGATTTCAGCTTGAACTTCCATGGTTTACGATCCATTTCCTCAGACAGAGAATAATAGAACACAGGTATTTATAGTCAGAGTACATTGTGGAAAGCCAAGTAAGATTGGAAAAAGGTAGTTAACAATTGCACATCATTTGAAGTACTGATCATACAAACATCTTGTATCTGTAATTAAATGGTGGTTCTCTGATGGAGTCATGTCTAGTTTTAGTCTCACTTCTTCTGCCCTTGAGCTTTAAGGTCTGTTAGTCCATTCTGTTTTACAGAGCCAGAAAGAACCCATATTTTGATAAACACCAGGATCACCTAGAAAGCTGGTGTGATGTTGGAGATTGTGTGATAGAAAAAGACTCAAGAGACCTGTGTTCAAATCACTGTTCAGCCGCAACAATTTATGTATACCACATACCATAAAAGCCCTACTATGGTCACTATAAATTGAATGTAACTTGACAGCACATCACAGCACCTACTTAACTAGTTACTTTTTCTTTGCTTTAAGACAACGTAATACCAAATTTCATCTCATGTAGATGCATCACATAAAATATTCAGGTTATAAACAAATTTTATAATCATGCATCACATAAAATATTCAAGTTAGAAACACATCTTTCTATACTTACTAGAATAGATTGACCTAGAACCATTTGAAAACTTATGTGATGTTTTCTTTTCTAATGACAACCTTTAAAAAAAATCAGTACACTAGAGATGAAATTCTCATGACAAAACCCATATTCTCCATTCTGGAGGTTCTAGCTAGGCCTCAATGCCTTCCACTTTAGGTCTTTCCTCCAGGTGAACCACATTTAGGTGTTTGTAAGGTGAGTATCTAAGGGACTGTGTTGGCTCAAGTCGTTAAGACACTGAACTTGAAGACTGGAAGGTCGGAGTTTGAGACCTGAGTACTGCACGACAGAATGAGCTCTCATCTCTGTCCCAACTACTGCCAACCTAGCAGTTCAAAAGCAAGAAATTCCAAGTAGATAAATAGGAACCACTTTGGTGGGAAGGTAAATAGCATTACTCCAGTGTCTAGTCATGCCTGCCACATGTCCATGGAAACGTCTGTAGATGCACACAGTGTTGTCTCTTTGGCTATAAACAGATGAGCACTGAACTCTAGAGTCAGATACAGCTGGCTTTTGAGCAAGACCAACCTTTACCTTCACCTTTACCTAACGTGAATATTGTAACAATTGTCAGACTATTTGCTAAGAAAATCTTTGTCTGAGATCGTACCAGACAAGGATGCTTTAACTGCGAAGTCTGGTCTGGATTTTTCTTAACACCAAACAAGCCCTGGGATCTTCAATAACTCAATCCTGGCCTGCCTTGACAAATTACAGCCTGCCCTCTTCCTAGAGTTAGCTAATAACCAGTGTTTCAACCTATTGTTGGTAGTGTGTAACTAAAAAGTAACAAACTCCCTTTTCAGGTGTGAGGAGACACAAGGGCTTGAGATTTTAGAAAGGTTTATTTAACAACCAGGTTTATTTAACAACAAGTGGCTAAAACACTGACTGGAAGGTGGGAGGTCAGCAGTTCGATTCCTGAGTACTGCAGGGCGGAATGTGCTCCTGTCTCTGTCCCAGCTCCTGCCAACCTAGCAGTTCAAAAGCAAGAAATTGCAAGTAGATAAATAGGGACTACTTTGGTGGGAAGGTAAAGAGTGTTCCATGTGTCTAGTCATGCCTGCCACATGACCATGGAAATGTCTGCAGAAGCAGACAGTGCTGGATTTGAAACAGAGATGAGCACTCAACCCTAGAGTCGGATACGATGGCTTTCGAGCAAGGGAAACCTTATTTAACAACACTGAGGTTTTATAAAAATCAACAGTCAGCTCTCAAAAAGGGGGATAGGGATGAAAGACAGCTTTATTAAATAGTAATAAAACACTTCAGGCAACAAATCAGCACTTTACCCACTCCAATGGCCAAAATAATAAACCTCCCTTGCTACTCTCTGGTAGCCTTCTTGCCCCTCCTCAGCTAGATGATTCTATAATGGCAACTATTTCACAAAAACCCTGTTTTCTTCTCTTCTTAATTCTCCTCAGGGTTTTCCAGAACCTTCCCCATCAATCATTCACTCTCAACCAATCCCACCCAGTCCATTATGCAAATTACCTCTTCTCAACATTCTGTTTCTACCCATTGCTGGTAATCTTCCCTGTCTTTGCCTGCACTATTTTTTACCATGGGTACTTTCTATCAATTTGTATCCAACACTCTGTGCATGTTCTCATTCATCCATCTACTCTAAATGCATGGATTCCTTACAAGTATCTGTCTGGTAGAACTTTCAAAATGGAAACTTATGGGATTTGTAATTGGAAAAGAACAAAAATACCATCCTTGTTTATTTGCAGTGAAAATTGTCTTGGTAAAAAGGAAATATTGATAAATAATATTTGAAATGAAGGTACAGAACGAATTAGGCTACTCCAGCTGTGACAAAATTCCAAAGGTCAAAAGAGCCTAATCTGAAAATTAACTGCTTTTTATGCAAATCGCCAAAAGTCCTGATCTCTGAATATTCCACTCTGAACAAAATAGAATAGGCATTATAATGGAAATTGGGTTGAATTTAAATAACAGAAGCCCCAGCACTTAGCTGTACATTTCCTCTAAAGCTCTCTATTAAAATTCTAAAATTTCTTTTAAAATAGGCCTTTCTTTCTCCTTCTGATCTGTATTGATGTTGAATGACTTTCCATAATAAGGGGGTTGCCTGCCCTAAAATATATGCCCCCACACACACAAAACGTCCAAGTGTCGGTAAAAGCCAACAGCTGTCAATCTGAACAGCACAGTCTGAACGCTGTAGAATCAAACTATAAATGTCTTGTGGCTTGGCACTTATAAGCCTCATACAAACGGATGTGAGCTACGTAGATATGGGGCAAGGTTGGGTGTGTCTCATGAGGAAGACAGCAAGCAAGCAAGACTTTCATCTGTTTATTAATTTATTTTTATATATTTCATTACACTTTAATACCACCCACTGGTGAACTCCTCTTCAGAAAACTTTTAAACCAAAATGAGTATAAGTGCCCAAACAACCTTTTTTTTTTTAAAGGGGGGGGGAGAGAAAAACAAAACAATATCCAAGATGGAAGCAAGACAGCAAGATATAAATCAGATCTGGGCCCTGACACCAATTCATTGAGCTCACGGTGCCCTCATCACTCCCAGAAGTGGAAGTAAAACATGCCCATACAGACTACACTTCCCACTTACAGGCATGTTTTACTTTTGCTTCTGGGAGCATCGAGGGCATCGCAGGCTGGATGAATTGGTGTCAGGGGCCAGATCCAGCCCATGGACCGTAGTTTGGGCACGCTCGGTTTAAGCAGAGAAAATGGCAGCTTAAAATCTATCTCATCCTGTTGCAAAACAGATTGCAAGGCATGTTTTAATTCCGCTTCCAGTGGGAAGAACCATGTGGCCGGCCCGCTGAACCATGTGGCCAGCCCACTGAACCAAGTGACCGGCCCGTGGCCTGAAAGGTTTGGGCGCCTCTGGTCTAAATTATACGATTATAGAATCACTGAATTGGAAGGAGCCTTTTAGGGCATCGATCCCAAACCCCTGTTCAATGAAGGAATCCGAAACAAAGCATATCTGACTGATGGTTGTTTAGTTGTCTCTTGAATGCTTCCAGTGTTTGAGCGCTTACCACCTCTTGAGTCAGTTGGTTCCACTGTTATACTGCTCTAACTGTTAAGACGTTTTTCCTGATATTCAGCCTATACCTGCTAATCTTTTCACATTAGGTCAGGCGACAGGAACTGCAGAATGAATTCACCAAAAGGTGGATTCATTTTGACCGTTTCACGTCCAACCTAGACACAGAAGAAGAAGAAGAAGCCTATATCTGGCTTCCCTTGGTGACACATCCTGCACTCTGGAATGATCAAGACCAGGTCCTGTCCCTTTTCTGTATGACCATCTGTCAGGGATCTGAAGAGTGCTATCATATCCCCTTTCAGTCTCTTTTTCTCAAGGCAAAACATGCCTAGTTCCTTCTGTCTTTTGTCATATGGCTTGGTTTCCACGCCTCTGATCACCCTTGTTAAATTAAATGAATTAAACGAGTGAAAGTAAAATGACATAATATAACTGGCTCCAAACAAATCATTAAACAAACTGACAAACAACTGGTGCAGAGGGGAGGCAAGTCTGAATTAATTGCTGCGTAAATTTCTAATAGCTTCCCTAAACGGACTGTTTTCAAAAGTTTCTCAAAGGAGTGGCAGAGCCAGGCGCAGCTCCACACGGAGGGCATTCCACAGAGAATGTCCAACTTCTTGTAACAGATTTCCTCACTTCTGTGGGGTTGGGAACCCTCAAGCCATGCAATATGACAGGAAGAAATCATCAGGAGAAGACAGTCCAACGGGTAATGAAGCCCCAAACCATATAGGGCAAGAGTTCTCAACCTTTTTAAGCCAGGGGCTGGGTCACGCTCTCTCAGACAGCTTCAGGGGCCAAATGGCCATTTTGCCTTTCCTTCACCACATGGCACTTCCTGGTGTTGTGGAAGCAGTGGGGGGCCACATGAAATGGCACTGAGGGCCGCATATGACCCATGGGCCAAAAGTTGAAAATCCCTGATATAGGGCTTGATAGACCAGCACCAGTATGTTGTATTTTTCCTGGAAATCATCCGGGAGCCAGTGGAGATCCATTAAAATTGAAGAGATATGGGTAAATCCACCCATCCTCACAACCAGTCTTGGCCACTGCATTCTGGATCCATTGACGTTTCTGGACCAAGCACAAAGGTCCACATCTTCATCACATTCTTCCTTAGGCATCTGTGCAAAAGGAAGGTAGAATAGTTTTGCATTTGGTTCGTGTTTAAAGTCTCAGACAAAACGAGACCAATTTCCATTCTTCGTTGGTTCTTCTTTCTCCCGTCACAGTCCTAATCCCTTGAAAACAGGCACTATATTTCAGCTCCGCTTGTCAGGGCCTCGGTCAGAGAAAATGCTGAGCTCTCTGGCCTTGGTCCAGCAAAGCACTTAAGCCCGTGCTTAAATTCAGGCACACGAGTCATTCCACTGACATTCATGATCTAGGTGTGGTGATTAAAATAAAGTCAGTGCTTTGTTAGATGGGGGCCCCAGAGTGCTCACCTTGTGGGATTGATTGAAAAAACACATAAGCTACTGCCAAACAGGAACTTAAATCTTCTTGTGACAACCTCAGATAACTCTCCATCTCGCTTAAATCTCTGGCATAGGTAGCCTGGCTTTATCTATCAAGAGTTGAGCTCATCTGCTTACTTCAGCCAAATAAGGAGTAATCTTCCATCCCTGTCTTTAGTGGAATAATTTTCTCCTGTTCTTTCTTTAAGCATGTTTATTTAAAATGTGTCCACTTGAGATTTACCCTTTTCATACTCATTCTGCACTGCTTTTCTTGTACGAACATTGACACAAGTGTGGAATAAGGAGACCTGACATTAAATTTCACTTCTCTGCCCAGCGTACAGAGTTTCTTCTTCTTGCCGCCACCTTTTTCTTCCATTTCTTTAAGATTTTTAGAAAACAAAGACAAAATAGCCAAAGAAGTATGTTGAGGAGGCGATGGAGAGAGAGGATATGTAACATTTGTGTACATGTACAGAAGATGCTTTGGGGGAGAAAACATGGGATAAAATGGAAGGCAAGAACTCTCAGGTTCAGAAAGAAAGCTCCCAACTAGCAGCGGGCAAAACCTAGGCCTATGCTAGCCCTTGAGACCTTCCCAGGAATGCCTTTTTTCCAGTCGATCCACATTTAGGGGACCTGCTGTCTGTTAAGCGGGGCCAGGGATGGAGAACCATTGCATTTGAAATTTAAAAATATCCAATGTTTTATGGCTTTATATGCAGCTTCAGAATCTCCCACAGCAAGAAAGGTCACAAGCGAACCTGTAGCTCAAGAGGCAGCAGAAATGCTTCCAGTGGCTTGACCTACAGTAGTCATATAAGCCAAATGCTAGGGGTCATAGTGGTTTAGTTGTTAAGACACTGAGCTTGACAACCGGAAGTTCGGCAGTTCGAGACGCAAGTGTTGCATGACAGCATCAGCTCCCGTCATTTGTCCCAGCTCCTGCCAACCTAGCAGTTCAAAAGCAAGAAATTGCAAGTAGATAAATAGGTACCACTTCAGTGGGTAGGTAAACAGCGTCATGTGCACTCCAATGTCCAGTCATGCCTACCACATGAGCACTGAAACATCTGCAGATGCAGACAAAATGGCTCTCTGGCTGTAAACGGAAATGAGCACTGCCCCCTAGAGTCGGATACGACTGGCTTTGGAACAAAAGAGACCTTAACCTTTTACCTTTACCATTGTTTCCCCCTGTCTATCATGGGAAGGATCCAGGTAACTCTCCATTTCACTGAAACCTCTGGAAAAGTTACCTTGCTTTAGTTGTCTGCTTACATTGGTCAAGTAGGCAGTAATCCTTTGATCCTATTTTTAAATTAAATGACATGTGTAATTTAAAAGTGTTAATTTGAGCTGTTGGTTTTTTCGTTGTTGTATAAATAATAGAGCATAAGTGTAGGACAGGGGTCCCCAAACTACAGCCCACAGGCCGGATCCAGCCGGCAGCACCCTCACTGCTCCTGGAATCCGAAGTAAAACACATCTTCATGGGTGGGTTCTGCACATGCGTGTTTTACTTCCACTTCTGGGTGGGAGGAACTACGTGACCGGCATGCTCGACCATGACTGGCCCACGGCCCAAAAAGTTTGGCCACCCCTTGTGTAGGGTAAAGAGCCCTCATATTGAACTCAGGGGTGTGCTGGCTATACTAAAAGGGTGTGGGGCAGGAAGGGAGGGGGCGGCACCTATGGGGGATACTTCATGATGTCATGGACTGTAGCTGCTAGGTGACATACTTCTGCTCACTGGGGGGCACCAGTCACTGGAGCGCACCAGGACTTGTCCCTGTGTCCCAAATGGCCAGCATGGGCCTGATTGAACTGAACTACTCTGACCCTTGCACTAGATCCCCTCTTCTCTGTGCCAACTCTAGCTTCTTTCTACAGCTATTCAAGATATGTAGGATTTGAAATGCATGTATTTTTCCTGTCGTCTGAACAGCGAGGTCTAAGCTTGCTGACTGGAAATGTTAAATATCTTTAAATCAGTTACATGTATCATCATTGTATTGGATCGTTCGGAATCTCGGAGACTTGAGAACAGTTTGCAAGCGATTCTTGGGAAACTATAACAGGGAAGGCTTAACTGAACTCTCCACTCTCCCGGCTTATTCTTCTGCACTTCAAATGTCTGTGAACAATAGAGAGGATACAGACTTTGCCCAGTTCTGTGAAGTCTTCACTTCTAAAAAATCTGTTTATTCTTTTACTGTAGCAATTCTCTACCCTGTCGCCCTTTTGTCTGGTAGAGTTTCTCTTTTACAAGCATTCATTCAGTTTTGAAGAAGCTGTTTGTGAATGAAGGTTACCTTGAGTTCCCCCTTTGAGTTTCCTCCTTAACCTTGCGTTTCAGCTGTGTTTCCCATGTGCTCCCACACCGCCAAGGACGATTTCAGCCTCAGCAGCCAGTCAATCACAAATAGCAATTTGTCTTCTGGCATCATATCCAATGCAGGCAAAGCTTTCATCAGTGACCTTCCACCTGGCATCACCACTGTTGACGATGTGTTTGTATCCTTCATACTGCACTGCTTTTGCTGAGCTTCTGTTAACTGTCTTTGGCTTCTGGGATGTGTCTATTGGTTTTGAAGAGCTTAGCTGCTTTTCTCTCTCTTTCTCTCCCTCTGATGCCCATTATAGTGGTAATGGGGGAGATTATCTTGATTAGCTCCAGATGGAGCCCTTCTTGTCCTTGATGAAAAATCACAGCTTCTGAAATAACGGAGACCTTCCCAGTATAGTTCTCTGGTATGTGATAGAGTACATATTTTCCATAATAAGGGTACTGCCCCCACCGACAAACAAACAAAAAACCCCAGTGCTTCCAAATTGCTGAGCAAGTAGTTTATGTAACGTATTCAAATGGATGAATAAATAAATATGTACAAATCGCTGCTGCTTTGGTAACATGTCCTCGTTGCTTTTGTTGATCAATGTGATCTCTACCCCACCTTTTAGCTGAGAAGAATTCCCAAGATGTTGTTAAAAAAATATAGCAAAAGGCAGACACATTGGTGGTGCTTCTGTGGTTTACAACACACTGCTATGCTGTGGCATTCGCACCACCCCAAAAATCACATTCCTTGCTCCATGCATGTGAAGAAATAGCTTATAGTTCACAGAAATGTTGTGTGAATGAAAGTTATTGCTCTCAGAGTTGCTGCAACACTTGGCTGTTTTATTGCCGCAGTCTAACACAGCTATACTCAGTGGTGGGCATCAGCAGGTTCACACAAGTTCGCCAGAACCGGTAGCAGAACTTCTGGCTAGCCCCGCCCATCCAAGTTTTGAAATAAAGTAGTCCTAATTCAGGTGCAATGCAGGGCTTTCTCCCTGGCCACACCCACTATACCACGCCCACAGAGTAGGTAGTAAAAAAATTTGAATCCCGCCTGTGAGTAGATCACCCACCCAGTCACATGGCCATACCCACAGAGTAGGCCACACACACAAAGTTGGCCACAACCACAAAGTAGGCCATGCCTATAGTAGTAGTAAAAAAAAATTGGAGCCCACCACTAGCTATACTGTATAACTAACTGGACAGGAGAGTTTCTTCCCTGGGGAGACCAGGTGGACAGCTAATGAGTTATCTTAGATTTGGCACTCAATGTAGAACAGTAGATTGCAGGTGTAATCCGAACTTGCATTTTTAAAACTATGCTAAATTACCCAGTTGTGCCCCTACTTGGATAGATGACCCATGACAACTCTAGTGCATACACCAGTAGTCTCAAGGATTGACTACTGTAATGCTGTCTATGGAGGCTGCCCTCATCCTTGATATGGAAACTACAACAGGTCCTGAATGTTACATCCTGGTTGATCTCTGGGGTGAAGAAGTTCAATCATATCACCCTGACCTTAGTCCAATTACACTGGTTCTTCATTCCCATCACACCAGGAACAAGGCATTAATGTTACCATACAAAGCCCTACACAGTAGGGCATCAATGGTTGTCGGCATCATCAGATCCATTCAAGCAGTGCAGTTCCAGGTGCCGACACTGAGACTGGCAAAGAAGGTTGCAACAAGGAGATGAGCCTTCATGGTAGCAGTACCTACATTACGGAATACGTTACTGATGGAGCTGTGCCAGGCCCTCCCCTGGATATATTTAAAAACAACTCTAAAGCACTCTGTTCAGGGAGGCATTTAAAGACCTTCTCATCCAATCAGTTTTAATTAATTTTCTCTTAAATTTTCAGACACAAAATAATGAGAAGGGTGAGAATAATTTTTTTTCATGATGCCACTCAGTTGAGCAATAGGGTTTAATCAGTAATGTCATTTTACAGTTACATTTGATTATTTATTTGTTATACGTTTGGTTTTAGAAGTGTAAAACCACCCAGTGTGGGACCATCTCCCAGTTTGGGGGTGCAGAAGTATATTAAATAAAATAAAAACAGCTACCCTCTTGGAAGGATCCATGATACCGCTTTGACTGATGCGCCCTCTTTTATACTGGCATTACTTCTCTGACGGTCAGCAGTTGTAACATGGTGTTATCGCACCAGTTGTCTTGCCAGGTGCACCTTTCTCTCTTTGAGCAAAGGAGGAATGGGAAGATTCACAAGCAGCTCTCTGTATGAAGATGCACCTCCAGCAAACTGTTGTTGATACAGCTTTTTAGTCCTTTTTCATTCTTGCAGAATCTTAAATTTGTTGTGCAGGAGTCTTGACTGGCACAGGGAGAAATACTTTCCAGTTCTTCATAATCACTGCAGTGATCTACAATTTGTTGTTGATTTTAAATATCTCTTCCAATTAAGCCTGAGTGCCAGGAAGGTTGACGTGTTCTGTTACTCTAACTTTATTTGTCTTATAAAACAGTTCCCTAGAACACAATCAATTTTATTGTTGATGTATGTGCTTAAAACAAATTAGCCATCTTTCTCAAATGTGTCATAATCTTAGAAATGAAAGGGTGCCTCATGACACAAAGAGGCAAAGAAAAGAAGTTTGTCAAAATCATTTTGTGAAATACTGTGCTCAATAGGGAGATCGTGGAAGTGGTTTTTGCAGTTTTCTGTTGCACACCTGGACATGCAATCAGATGCACATCCTGCCATATGACTAGGTGCATCAGATGGCAGAGCCAGGCACATTGGTTGCTCAGTTTTGGATTTGATCAGTTTTGAGTTTGCACTGTGTGATTCCCAATAAAATCCTGGTCAATGGCTTCAATTAAACAAAAGTTGTTCATTCTTGGTCCCTGTTGATATTCAGGGGACAAGTTCATCATCACTAACTTAAGCCAGAGTAATTCAGTGGGCTTGAACATGAATAGCTTTACTCAAACTGAGCTTAATGCTGGTTAATAGGCTTTTGCAATTATGTCTCTTCAGATCATACCTGTTCATGCTCAGTCATCCAGTAATCGGTATTTTGAAATTCAGATAACATATTGAATAGGAACTTCTATTGAACAAGTATTTGGTGGTAGGATTTTACTGGCAGAATTACCCAGAAGTTGAAGGAAGGACCATTCCTTTTTCCTACTATGGCCTCTTATCATCTTGAGCCAGTTCTCAGTCAGTTCTGAGGTCAGAAGAAAAGAAGCAGAGGGTAGTAGTGCCTAAACATTCCAAAACTATAGTTAGGAGACTTCTGACTCTTTCCTGTTTAGGAATGACATCTAGTAATAAACCTTGGGCAGTTCACATGTGCTGTGTTAACAATGTTGTTGAGAAGATAAACTTGGATAACCAAACGTGTGCACAAATGAGAAAAAGTGACACTATATGGAAGGAGCCAGTTCTATGGCTTGTCTCTCCCTGACATGATAGAGCAGTGGTTCCAACGTGGGGCCCACACCCCACTGGGGGACTTCAATTCCCAAAATCCTAAGTACAGTAATACCTCGGATAACGTTTGCATCAGATAACGCTAAAACTGCATAATGTTAAGCAATCTGGAAAAAATTGCATCACATAACATTAAATCCTATGGGATGCATCGGATAACGTTCACTAAAACCTGTGCCGGTTACAATGTATCTCTATGGAGTTTTAACGTTATCCAATGCATCCCATAGGATTTTCACGTTATCCGATGCATGCTTCGGATAACATTAAAAATCGGATAACACTAAAACTTGTGGAACCAAGTTTTAGTGTTATCCGAGGTTTTACTTAAGTACATTGGCAGATCAGTGCTTTGGGGAATTGACTTAGACTTCTGGAATTGAAGTCCCAAAACCAAAGGTTGGAAAATACGGAATTAGAAAAATAATCTATGTTTTGCCGTAGGGTTAATTTTTTTGGCTTAGGAGCAGGAGAGATAGCTAGTGAACCAGGCCTCTTCCATGCCTCTGTTACAATAATCAAGTCACAGTACGAAGATCTGCCATTTGTGTTCCTGTTTCAAAGATGCTGTTCATCTCTTGTAAGTCAGTTCTGTAACGAAATAATACAGTAAATCCTCAAGTTACAAACATCTCGACTAATGAAAAACTTGCGATACGAAAGGAAATCCTGGGCAAATAATGCTTCGTGATACAATTTTTTTGAGATATGAAAAGTTTTTTGGGTCTTCCGATGCTTCCTACAGTTCATAGCCTTTCTGCTCCACTTTTGGAATTTTTTGTCGCATTTTGGCACCACCCCTGCCACCAGGAAGTGTCAAAAATTCCCCCTTCCCCTCAATAGCTGATTGTCAGGGACTGGCCCTGCAATTACCAGAGCTTGCCACTAGAGGCCACTGTCAGAAATGTGCCAAATGTGCACACACAAAAATGGGAGGGGGGGGAAGAGCCTTTTATCTGTTGAAAACTCTTTCTAAAGTGCACTTTGGAATTTTTCGCTGTTTTTGCCACTTTAGAAAGAGTTTTGAACAGCTAAAATACTTTTTTTTTGGCTTTTTTTCTGATCTCTAGAACACATTATTTGGTTTTCAATGCAATCCTATGGGAAACAATTCTTTGAGATACGATTTTTTTGGGATACAAAAAAACCCAGAGGAACGAATTAATTTCATATCTCGATGTATCACTGTACATGAAATTTCTTTTTATTCAATGGTTAGCACTTACTTTAACATTTCTTCTTTTGTCAGATAACTTTCCCCAAATGGCCCATCAGAAACGGTTCATTGAACGGAAGTACAGACAAGAACTCAAAGAAATGAGGTGGGAAAGAGAGCACCAGGAAAGAGAGGTTGAGGAGACAGAAGACATAAGAAAATAAGCAGAGGTCATGGAAGAAATGGCATATTCAGTTGCTTAAGAACTTGGATGGTTTCCTACAGAGACCTACCCTAGTGTGATGTAAATGAACAGAAGAAATGTGTTCATTGAATCATGTTTGAGTTTAATTTTTTTAATCATGCGTTTTCTTCCATTTTTAGTATTGATTTTAGTTTCTTTTAATAACCTTGTTGTAGAATTATGCTTTTGTTTTTTAGCTTGTGTTTGTTGTACAATAAAGTGTTCTATTTCATGATCTGTAGCATTTTTTAAAAAAAGACCTTTTGTGTTAAAGTAATTGTTTAATTATATCAAATAAGAAGATAACTGTGGCACTACTGTGGGGCACTATACATTTGGGGGGAGTTACTCTGTGTTTCAAGATGGTAAGGAGGAGTTATCTCAAAGTTTTTCTTCATTAGAGGTGGTTGAGTACTACATAGTACCTGACACTGGGTAAATGAGGAAACTTTGTGTGTAAACTTAATGAAAAATTAACAGAACTGCTATGTTCTATGAACAAAATCAGAAAAATAAGGATTTTGAATATCATGTTATATATCCTTTGTCCAACATACAGTGGAACCCCGGGTTACGGATGCCTTGTGTAATGGAAAACTCACGATATGGAAAGAAATCCTGAGAAAATGACACCTTGACTTAAGGGTTTTTTTCACCATACGTATTTATTTTGGCTGCTTGGAGTGTTCGCTCTGTTTTTAGGATTTTCCGTTGTGTTTTCACCAAATTTGGGCACCTTGAAACCTGGCGTTTTTGCACTTTCAGTTGTGGGCAGAGCTTCCAGGTTTGCCTGGGAGCTTCCAGCAGTGCCTGGGCTTCTGGGAATTGAAGTGCAACCACAGAAGTACAAGGATGCTGTGTTTTAAGTTGTCCAGGTATAGTGAGGACATGACGGAGGATCACAGAGCTGGAGCAAATGCGCTCTGAGCACTCTGGTTCCCTGGGCAGCATGGACTGCCCAGGGAGCCAAAGGGGTGGTGTGATTGCAAGCACTGGGAGCGTCGGGCGCATTCCGAAGGTAAGAAAAAAGTTTCCCACAGTGGTGGTGGGAGTGCACAGAGTGTGTTCGCTCTGTTTTTGGAATTTTCCGTTTTGTGGAGGTGGCGAGGGCTGCCCAGACAGCTGAAAAAGTGGCTTTTTTTTTTGACTTCCGGAACAAATTAATTGGCTATCAATGCATTCCTAGGGGAAGCCATGCTTTGGAATACTTATATTTTGTGATAAGGAAAACCCAATAGAATGGATTAATTCTATAACGCTGGGTTCCACTGTACTCTGAAGGATGCTTCCACTTACCGTATTTGCCAGTGTACAGTAAAACACCGGATAACGCTAAAACTTGGTTCCACAAGTCTTGGTGTTATCCCGATTTTTAGTGTTATCCGATCCATGTTAAAATCTTATGGGATGGATCGGATAAAGTTAAAGCTCCATAGAGATACATTGTAACCGCACAGGCTTTAGCAGTTGTTATCCGATACATCACATAGGACCTTAACGTTATTCGATCCAATTCTCCTCCCCAGATTACTTAACGTTATGCGATTTTAGCGTTATCCGGTCCAATCATTATCTGGTGTTTTACTGTATAAGATGCATCAGAGTGTAAGATGCACCCTGTTTATATACACATTTTTAAGGGGATTTTTTCAACATTTTTTCACAAATTTCTTTCTTTTTTTTTTTTTAAATTTTTTTATTAGGTATGTAAAACATTACAATCAAAACAAATACATAAAACAGAGAAAACAAAGTAAATTTACATAACTCTAAATTATATAAAGAGAAAATTCAACAAAGAGGATAATATTTCGCCTAGTTAACAATACTACATTAATATCGTTCAAATATTATTATCTCGTTATAAGCCAATATTTAATCTTAAAACTGCAATCCATATCTCCTCCTGACATCTCATCGCCTCTATATGATATTCTCTATCCCTCCTGTACTTTTTTATCTTCAAAAACACCCTGTGCTATATACATTGTCCGGGGATTTATGTTTCCTTATGTTTTCCAAAAGTCATCTTGCTCAGAAGCAGGGGGTATGCCTTTATTCTTAACCATCGTGTATTCAATAAAAGGTTTCCAAGTCCTCCAGAAATTATTACTAGATATTTTACCCTTTTTAAGATTTATCTCCCAAGTGGGCTTTTCATTAAGAGCCAGGTCCCACGTTTAGATATACCAATCCCTTCTTTGTAAATTTTCATTATTCTTCCAATTTCTTGCTATACATTGTCTAGCCGCCGATAACATTATCGCCATCAATTCTTTGTTATCCTCACTCATTTTATATTTATCCATCTCAGTTAACAAAACTGTATTTACCCCCAGTTCAGCCCGCTGACCCAGTATATTCTTAATTTCATTCTCAATTTTTCCCCAAAAATCCTTCAGAACTTCGCATGACCACCACATATGCTCATATGTACCTCTGGCTTTTCTACATCTCCAACATTTATCACTCACATCTTTATACATTAAATGCAGACTTACTGGGGTTCTATACCATCTCCAAATTAATTTATAATTATGTTCTTTCACTCTTACTGACATAGATCTCACAATACGTCTTCTCCACATTTTTGCCCATGTTTTCTCAGTAATTGATGTATTCAATTCCTGTTCCCAGCTATCTTTCAATACTTGTTGAGCCTTCCCCCCTTTATTTGACATCTTATATAATTGACTAACTATCCCTTTTAATCCTATGTCTCCTTTTCTTAATTTGACCAACAATGTTTCAAATTCTGTAAGCTCCCTGGCTACTCCCATTTCCAAAAAAAATTTCTTGTTCCAATTATTCATCTGGAGGACTTTGAACCAATCTAGCTCCAATTGTCGATATAGTCCCTTTCTCCTCTCTAAATCCCTACAAGTTTTGATCCAATCTTTCAACAAAGAGACCCCGTTTTCTAATAAGATATCCTTAATCCTCCCATCAATTTTCATCGGAAAGTTATTAAAATCTTCTAATTCTGTCACCATTGAGATCCCTGGGATAAGATCCTTTCTTACTTTGTTCCATTCCTCAATTGTTGCTTTTATCATTTTACCCTGAATTCTCATTTTTTTATCTTTGTCCCCGCATAAAAAGAATGCCTTCCCTTTCCTAGAAAGCTCTTTTAATTCTAATTTTCCCCATATTGGCTCTTCTCTAATTAATAATTTAATAACATTTCGTAATTGAAAGGCTCTATAATACTTGCTAATGTTCGGTATGCCCAATCCCCCTTCTTTTTGCGATATATACCACAGAATCTTAGGTATCCTAGCTTTTCGTTTCCCATTACAAAATCTGTTTATAACTTTTTGATATTTTTCCAGTTCTTTTTCTGTGTGTTTTATTGGCAGGGCATCAAATAAGAAATTCAATTTAGGTAACAACATCATTTTACACATTGCAACCCTGCCAAACCACGATAAATTCAACTTGTTGTACTGTAGTATTTTTTTATCTATCTCTTTCATTTGTTTTCCATAATTCAGTTCCTTTAGTTCCCCAGTTTTCCTAGCAAGTATTACCCCTAAATATCTTAATTTATTGGGAATTTGAATATTGAATTTTTGCCTTATTTCTTCTTCATCCTTCTTGTTCCCATTAACTAACATCAACTCGGATTTATCCCAATTCACCCTCAAACCTGTCATTTCCTCAAAAGTTTCCAGATGTTTATTAATCTTTGGTATTGTTTGTGTTGGTTGTTTAATTATAATTAGTGTATCATCGGCGTATAAACTAATTTTGTTCCCTTCTATTCCATTTATTTCTCTATCTTGCCGAATTAAATTCGCCAGTAGTTCCATAGCCAATACAAATAGTGTGGGAGACAAAGGACACCCCTGCCGAGTTCCAGCCTCCAATTTTATTTCTCCTGTATAACTATCATTGAATTTCACTATCGCTGTCCCCTTTTTATATAAGTTCTTAATCACTTTTTGGAATTTGTCTCCAAATCCATATAATTTGATTACCTCATGTATTGTTGCCCATTGCAAAGAATCAAATGCTTTAAAAATATCCAAGGCTAAAAAACCTACTTTATCCTTTTGCTTTTCAGCTATATCCAATAAATCCACTGTCCTCCTTGTAAGATCTGACATATATCTCCCCTTTACAAACCCTGCTTGATCCTCTCTTATGTATTTGGCTATGAAACTATTTAGCCTAGTCACCATAATCGTAGAAAAATTTTTAGCGTCTTGGTTAATTAAGGATATCGGCCTATATGATTCTATTTTCTGCAGATCCTTACCCGGCTTAGGGATCAGTGCAATAATAGATCTATTCCAGGATTCCGGTGTTGATTCTCCCTCTAAAATCCCATTAAACAATTTGTGTAATCTCGGAATAATCCAAAGCTTAAAATCCTTATAAAATTCCGCAGGAAGCCCATCTTCTCCCGGTGCTTTGTCTAATTTTAATTTATTAATTACATCCTCAATTTCTTTTACCGATATTTGTTGCTCCATCTTATTTCTATGCTCTTCTGTTATTAATGATATATTATACTTTTTAAAATAATCCTCCAATTTATTCAAATTTACCTGCTTCTTTGAGTATAGTTCTTTATAAAAAGCCCCTATTATTTCTGCTTTCTCTTTCCTTTTATTACAT
Source organism: Furcifer pardalis (assembly GCA_030440675.1). Lineage (NCBI taxonomy): Eukaryota > Metazoa > Chordata > Lepidosauria > Squamata > Chamaeleonidae > Furcifer > Furcifer pardalis. The sequence goes on from CP126891.1 coordinate 128,046,797, forward strand.
CTCTTCCCTTTCTCATCTACCAATACTTCTACCTGACCTTTATTCTTTTTATCCCTCGCTGCTTTTGCTAATAACTTAGAATTTCTATTACTATACTCAAAGTATTCTCTTTTTAAAAATATCAAATCTTTTTTTACCCTTTCTATATCCTGGGCTTCGAGTTCTTTCTTTACTTTCTGTATCTGATGTAATACCCTCTGATCTTTACCCTTTATATATTCCTGATGAAGTTGTTTTAATTGTATTTCCAATTCCTGGGTTCTATTAACGCTCTGTTTCTTTTTCCAACTACTTAATTTTATTGATTCTCCTCTAAAGATCGATTTCATTGTATCCCATACCCCTCCAGAACTGACCTCATTATTATCATTCCATATCCAATATTCATCCCATTTTTCCATAATTTGTTTTTTCATACTGTCCTCTTTGTATAATTTTGGATCATATCTCCAAACATATCTTTTCCTATCACTTTCGTCCAATTTTATATCTATACTTATCTTTGCGTGATCTGATTCTCTAAACGTCCCTATTTTAATATCCTCTGTGTTTTTCAGCATCCCTTGCGTAACAAATATATAATCAATCCTTGAATACATATCATAAACTTGAGAATAGTAAGTGTATTCCCTTTCCTGTCCTTTAAGCTCCCTCCATACATCTTTTATATTCATTGATTTTGCCCAATCGCTTAGAATATATTTATTACTTCTTTTTTTAGTACTTGTAGTGTCTATCTCAGAGCTTAACAAGTTGAAATCCCCCCCAATAATCATATTCCTCGTTCCTTCTTTGTGTAAAATTGTTTTTAATTTTTCTAAAAATTCTGCCTGATTGGTATTCGGGGCGTATATGTTTGCCAAAATTATCTCTTCATCTTCAATCCTCCCCTTAATTATTAGGTATCTCCCCTCTGGGTCAGCTATAGATTTTATTACGCTAAAGCCCAATTTTTCCGAAATAAGGGTTGCAACACCTCTCGCTTTTGATGTCCCATAAGCCATTTCATAAATGTCAATTCCTCTCACAAATAATTTATTAGTGTCTGCCGATTTTTGATGGGTCTCCTGTAGAAAGATGATATCAGATTTAGATTTATTGAGCGCTATCTGCAACCTCCTCTTCACGGCATTCCCTGTCCCTTTCACATTCCATGTTATCAACCTTAAATTCTTAACCATTTATGTTTACTAATCCCTCCCCTCCTTTACATTCCTCCCCGGACGTGTTATCCCCATCCCCTGCTAAAAATCTAAGAGAAAAAACTAAGAAAAAATACAAAAAAATGAATACAATATAATGACAAAAAAAAATTGTACATTCTCAGTACAGAATAACTCAGTAAAGTAAAATACTTGAAGAAAATTACTTACTACTACTACAAGTAAGAAAAGAAAAAAAAACTTACCTACTCTTCCATTTTCTGTTACCCTCCCCACACCTTGTTCCAAGATGTTGCCTCTATCCTTCAAAGAGGGGAGGGGGGGACCGGGGAAAAAAAGCATTGTGTTCTTCTAAGGCCCCCCTCCCTCCACCATTATAGTTTTATTCTGCAAATTATTTATTCAAAAAGCTCCGCGCTCGATGTTCCTGACACTTCCGCTCCTCCCACTGCACCCTCCACCTCCCCCTCCTTATTCAGAACCGGACCCATCACCCCAACTGCATACAAATCAGTTCTCATAGCAATCCATTCTGAACTAGCCACCTTCATGAACCCAAGTTGAGTCAAATACTTCAAGACATCTGTTCTGTCATCCAAAATATGCCATCTTTTTTCGTAAAAAAATCTCAACTGTTGTGGAAATCTCCAATTATACTTAATGTCTTTTGAAGCCAAAAATTTCGTCACAGGTTTCATCATGTATTTCCATTTTCTTTCCTCCGGCGCTATGTCATTGTAGATTTCCACATCAGCCCCCTCAATCTTTAGAACGCCAGACCCCGCTTGTTTGATGTAAGCCATCACTTTTAACTTATCCGCCCAGTTTGCAAACTTAACCAAAACATTCCTTGGTGATCTCCTATCTCGCCTTCCCCCCACTCTGTATACAGCTCCAATGTCTTCTGCCACAAAATCTTTTCCCATTTTCAAAGAATTCAGCCAATCCACTACTCTATCTCTAAGCTTGTCTGGCGTTCGTTCGGCCATTTTGCGTATCACAATGTTCTGTTTTCTCTGCCCCTCCTCCACCATCATCATCCTTTTCTCTTGAACAGATACTCTTGAAGCAATCACATGCTCTTGAATCAACATCTCATTCATAGAAATCTTTGCTTGCTCTAAGTCCTTTTGCATTGTGTCAGTAATCACTTTGATTTTTTTTGTATTCTCAGTAACCTCCTTCTGCATGTCAGTCAGAGTCCTGGCCAGGCTCTCATGTTGTAGCCTGGCCAGTTCTCTGTCTTTTTTCATTTCTTCACAATTATTCTCCACCATTTTATTCAATTTTTGCATTGCAATCTGATTATCATTTCCATTTTTAACCAATTGTTGTAAAATAGCACACATATTGTCCATTCTTTCTGATAAGTCCACTGACCGACCTCCAGCACCTGCTTGAGGATCCGTTGCTGCTGTTGTAGTCTCCATCGTTGGTGACGGTGTGTGCCTTTCCTTATCTTTTTGATCTTTCTCTTTTTTCTCTCTCCTCCCCTTTGGCTTGACTGTCTCCTCCCCTTCCTGCATAACCTGTCTATATAATTTCCAACTCAAATTTAAAGTCAACTTAATACCTCTCCACCAAACTTAGCTTTATCCCAGTTATTTCTGCATTCTCTTATATTCACAAATCCAATACCTATATGCTTCTATTAAACTTTATATAAAACACAAACTTAATTCCAAAATTATCCAAAGTTATCAAAATTGCAATTATCCAATGTTATATCAGCAAAGTTAGTAGAGTAACGCTTATTATCTATTGTGTACAAGCCAAAGAAACAAGGAGGGGGGAGAATGAGTGGGGGAGGGAGGAGTAAACGAACTGTTATGCTACTGGAACCGCTGCTATTTTCTTTTTCGAATAAACAAGTTAATTAACTCCACAATAATGGGATCTGTCCGTTTCAGAAAGTTTAGCTCCTTCACATAAGTTTCGTTTTACCACAAAGAAAAGAACTGCGTCACAGCTCTCTCTTAAGTTTCGATATTGTCCGCCATTAAAGACGAAAGGGAAAGTTTTTAGCCCCTCAGTCACGACAACAGCGCTTCCCCCAAGCCTTCCAAAAGTAAACCAAATCAAAAAGTGGTAACCCGTCCTGGCTCTCTTAGCGTCTCCGCCGTGCCTGTATCCCCATTAACGACTCAATCATTCAACCAGGCTTGCGACGCGGGTAGCGGCTCCCCCCTTCTTTCCGACTCTCACTCCCCAGTCAGGCTGCTGTAGACTCTTTCTCCCGCCCGGCTGCCGCTTAGATTCTCCTCCTTTAGCCTGCCCAGGCTATCTCCGCCGGACCTTCCGATCTCACGTCCCCTTCAGTTTCTCTTAAACCGTCCCAGCGATCGACACAGCCAGCAAACTTAGAAAGGGAGACCAAACTTCTCCACTCTTTCCTCCCCTCCAAATCTCTCCGCTCTCAGGTCTTCTTTGCTTTCACTCCCCGACACTTTGCGGTCTGCTTTCCTTTTTTTCTTTCCTTTTCGCGGCTCCCCGTCGGCCCCCGTTAAAAAAACTCCAATCAAGGTCCCAACTTACAGTTTTTTGAGTCCCAGGGCAGGCTCCGGAGCTGCGATCTTTCAAGTCGGCCACCCACTAAGCTCCCGTTTTACACAACAACGCCCCGTCTGTGTGCAATTCCTTCAATTCTGTTCCTCTCTTACGATAATCCGCGGCGTCGCTCTTTTATTCTCGAATCTTGCTTCGGGATTGCTCTCCGGCACCGGAGACGGCTCAACGGGCGACAAAGGGAACCCCGACGCTCTTTCGAGCCTCTAGGCCCCCCCCCCCGCCGTCCGGAGCACAGACTCTCCGAGCCCCGCTCATCCCAAATTTCTCCACACAGCCGCTTTTTTCTCTCCTTTTGGCAGACCTCTGCCCTCTAACAGTCACCAGCAACCACTGAAACCTCCAAAATCGAGTTTTTTTTATTGATTATTCGCATTGATCAACCCATTCAATGGCGGAGGAAGGAAAAGCGGCTGCTTCTCCTACTCCATCCAAACCACGCCCCCCATTTCACAAATTTCTGAAATTAACTCTAGTGGAATTAGGGAGGGATGAGCTTAAAGGATCCTTCTTTCCTGCCTCCATCTCACTTTCCCCAGCTGGTGGTGGGATGGGGGTGTGTGGAAAGAAGGATCTCTTAAGCCTATTTCCACATCACCTCTCACCACCAGTTGGGGAAAGTGGGATGGGGGGAGGATATTTTAAGTCCATTTCTTTTCTCCCCATCCCACTCTCCACATTTGGTGCTGGGGTCCCCACCCCATTCTTCTTGTCTGGTACTGGGTTGAGAGGAAAAGAAGGTTCTTTTAAGTCCATTTCTATTCTCCCCACCACGCTCTCCTTGCTTGGTGCTGGGGTGGGAGAGAAAGAAGGATCCTTTCAGGGGGGGGGGGGTTGGCCAGAATTCAGCTCGGGCAAGATTGTTCCTTTAAGAGCCTGTTGCCCAGCTAATCCCACCCACCGCTGTTGACCATCAGGAGGTGGGGAAGACTCAGGTGGCCAAGAGAGCTGCTTTGGAAGCTGCCCTTCACCTGGCGCCAAACAGCACCAGCTCAGGACACTGGGATTTACATTCCAAAGTCAACCTGATTGGGTGACAGTATTCTTATGAGAGCTATATTTTAAAATGCAGGCTGTAATGGAAGACAAAAGGAAGTTCAGCAAGTAGCTCAGCCCTAGATCCATGGAACAATTGGCTCTATAAGTGCCTTCAAAAATGTAGTGTGTACATCATTGTATTAAACAGTTTAAGAGGCCCAATTTTCTGAACTGTAGGGCCAGTCTACAATGACCAACTGAGTCTGGCATAGCATGGCTTAATAACTTTGGATCAGAGGAGGAGCAAAATGTCATTTGGTGTAATCGCTGCAGGAACAAAATAGTATATCACCATTACTGTAGAAGCGACTTCCCAAGTAATTGAGGGAACCACTCCCTGCAATCCTGGGAAGAGGCTCCTTTAGTTGATGATCAATATTCCAATCCCTGTAGTCTATTTCCAAATTTAAAAAAGCAGGTGCAGCTAACCATTCTCTTTCAAGATAAACACGATTGTTCTTTTCAATTTTTAAGTGCTACTTTAAATATAGGGACATTTGGCTTAGTGGCTCAGATGCTGACTTTGACAACCAGATGGTTGGCAGGTCAGCAGTTTGAGACTTGAATGGTGTGCAATGGAGTGAGCGCCCAGCTCCTGCCAACCTAGCAGTTTAAAAGCAAAAAATTCCAAGTAGATAAATAGGTACTGCTTCAGTGGGAAAGGTAACAGCGTTATGTCTAGTCATACCTGCCACATGACCATGGAAATGTCTGCAGACAAAGGCAGTGCTGGTTCTTTGGCTTTAAAAGTAGATGAGCACCACACCCTAGAGTTGGACACAACTGATTTTTGAGCAAGGGAGACCTTCACCTTATTTCTGAAAGGGGCATAACACAGTTTTACTTTATTAAAAAGAAATAGCTTGAAATCCCTTGTCCAAACTTCCTCACATGTGTCACAGAGCTAAGACAGAATATCTGCTACAGAATTGCCAGAACAAGGAAATCAAAAGGATTAAAAAGAGAGAGAGAGAGGAGTAATCAGACAAGCCAGCAGGCTGGGGTGACAGTATGGCCAGCACCCCACACCTGCCCCACCAGCCAGGTCTTAATGCCCTTTCTGAAGGGCAGCAGCTCTTTCTGGAGACGCAGCTCAATTGGCAGGAGGTTCCATAGAGCTGGAGCAGACACAGAGAAGGCCCTCCATTTGGTGCTAGAGAGATGTGACTAGCCAATGGCACAACCAGATAGCCTCTCTGTTCCACTCTGGTTGGACAGACAGATGATCTTCGGGCGATGCAGTTTCTTAAATATCCTGGCCCACTACCATATAGGGCTTTAAAGGTAATTACCAGCACCTTGAATTGAACCCGGAGGCAAACTGGTAACCAGTGCAGCTCCCAGAGCAATGGTGAGGCACGAGCACCCCATCACCACCTGAGCAGCCGCATTCTGGACCAATTGCAGTCTCCGAATCGTCACCAAGGGCAGCCCCATGTAAAGCGCATTGCTACACTCTCATGCAACAAAAATATACCCATCAAGGATCAGATTTGTCCTCAATTTCCTGGCCTCTTTCCCCCCTCCAAGTAGGTGTCTTTTTCTTTAATTCCCAGTATTCTTCCTTTGAAAGCTTCTTTGAGAAGATGTTGACTTGATCTGAATGTTGCTTGCTTTCATCACTCCTTCCATCTTACAGAAGTTGAACTGTGGTTAGCTGTAAAGTAAGGCTTTGAGTTTTGTTATACTAAAAAAGAGGAATTTCCATAACAATATGATAGATGGCAAAGGGAACAGCATCTCTCTCTCATCTTGTCACAGATTTCTCCTCATATCCTCTATCCTTCAGCTAATTAAACCATTTCTGACTGATATCTGAAGGTTTTCATTCATACGCAAAGTAAAAGAGATGTTATTTTGTGGGTGTCAGGGTTCCTTTCAATTGATGGTTTGCTTATCAAAATCCCCCTCCATTGTTGCTTATTACAGACTGCTTTGAATTCTGTGCCGGTGGAGGAAATACATATTAGAAGTGGGCAAGTCTTAGATCTAGTGACACAACCTTTTCCCTTTCCCTTCGCTTCCTGTGTCGGAATTTGTGTATGCCCAGGCATTGGTTCCAGGTGAGAAGGAAAGGAAATGAAGCCTCTAAAGCATTTGTTCCCAGCACAGGGCACATGCCCCACAGGGGGACTTCAATTCCCATAAGCCTAAGCCAGTACATTGGCCGGTCAGTGCTTTGGGGAATTGACTTCGGCTTCTGGGAATTGAAGTCCAAAAAACAAAGGTTGGGAAACACTGCTCTAATGGAACTTGTTATTGATTGTCAGACATGAGTATAACTCAGTTTGTCATAACAAAGTTTGTATAGGAATATCAACCAGCCAAAAAAAAGCCATTTCACATTCAGGGGATATTAAAAATGCTAATGTTATTCAATAACCAATTACAAAGTTTGTGGGAAAGCCAATTAAAATTCTGGAAGATAAGGAGCCTAAGTGACTTCATTGGACAGGTCAGCCAAAAGTGCCTTATCAGCTGTCTGTTCTTGAGGCGATAAAGATTTTCAATTGTTATCAACAACCTTTAAACTTTGTCATAATTATGGGGGAGGGGGATATGATTTTGATCCTTTTCGTGTAAGCAAAAATGACTTCTATAGTCCTTGAAGAGTTGGCTCCTACATGAACTGCAGATGCTTTCTGCTGGTATGGGCATTGAGCATCAGGCTGTTCCTTTGGCAGGTCTCAGGTTTCCCAGTATTCCTGTGTTAGTAGAAAAGACTTCCAAATGCATCGCTCCTGCTATGGTTTGGGTGGAAAGATAACCTTGCCTCAACACCTCCCAGTATCCACTAATGAAATGGTCATGTTGCACACCTGTGTGATTGGTTTGTCCTTAAAGAGACCTTAAAAATTCTTATCCTCTAGCTTTTGATTGGATCACTTTGATGTGGGTATTTTTTGTGTGTGATGGCTTCAACTTGTAGCTTAGTCTAGTTGCTTTCATCTTTTCCCCACCCTCTTTCATGATGGCACCAAAAGCAGGTTGCTTTTCTTTCCTGTGTAGTTGGGCTGGCCCTATAATCCAATGAATCAATCAACCAACCAGTCAATCAAATTGGCCAGGTTTCTGCAGCTATAGTTTCCAGTCAGTTCTTTCAACCATGAATTATACTTATTGCTGCCGCTGTTGTTCTGCTATAACTCTGAATCCAGTGGTTATGCAGATGTTCTGGAATTTAATACAAAAAAAGTTATGGTTGGTCATGGATAGCCATGGTAAGTACGACATACCTGCTTTGGGAGGCATAAGCAGATCTCAGGTAAAAAAATCTTTTGCCAGATGTTGAATATGTAACAAATTTTGGGCCCTGTCCATAAAAGGTTACACAAGTGTTCACGCTAGAAACTAAGGTGAGGAGGGCAGATCCTTTGAGCAGACCTTATATCGTCATTTGTACATTCACACAAAAACTCCCGTGTGCAATTTACTACCATCTTAAGTTTATGGTGATGTTCCCAGGCTGTGTGCTTGCTTACCTCCTCCTTTGTACTCTAACTGAAGATTACATATATATTTTTAGTTGTGTTCCCCTATTCTGTTTCATGGTTGTAATCTTTTTACCTGGCAGCCTTGTTTGGTATAAAACACTGACATGCCAGAAAGTGAAGGAGGACAAGAAAAGGTCCAAACGGGCATGTACGAGAATTCTTTAACTCCTGGGTAACCTTGCCTTTTTTTTGTAATTGGCTCATACATTCTGTCTAATGACACTGACCTTTGTAACAAACCTGTTGGCTTGTGCCTTTGGGGGCTTGATGCTTAGAAAGCTGAGATTTTCTCAACTCCTTCAGGTCTATAAAGATGGTGCTTCGTTAACCAAACTGCCCTTTTTATCAGTTATTTTACCGGCAAGGTAGGCAAAAAACAACAGCAACAAAGTAGTAAGTTAGAAACACTGCACAGTCTTTCTTAATTTTTTTGTTTCTTGAATGTGTGAAGGGTCTTTTTTGATCTAAAAGCATGGGGTTTGAAAGTAATGCTCAGACAGAGCATATGTTCCACATTCAGAACTGAGTTGTGCACTGAACATAAGACATCTCCCAGATATCCAGATGATGTTCCTTTTATTATGCTTTGCACATTTCCCCTTCTCAATTCCTTGGTTAACCTTTGTTCTATTTTAGAACTAAAGGACAGCATATAGAACTTCTCAAGGAATTTATTATGAGTGGTCATTTATCATGGATTTCAATAGATTCAGCTCACCAGATGCTAACGGTAGTGCCGCCTTCACCCAAAAGGCCTACCTCCATTATCAGATACTGTTTCCTATCTGAAGCAAATCCTGCCTGTGCTGCCTTTATTTGCTAGACTCGGAAGCCCTCAAGTCATTGTGACAACTCTGCAAGCTTCTGCCTATGTCGCTACTACTGTTGTCACATATCTCATCACTCGAAAATGGCAAATCTTCAATTAGTAAAATAAAGCAGAAGATGGCATTCAACGACAGTGGAAGTTTTCCAGACATTAGCAGAAGTAAGTGCAGCGCTGAAGCAGTGAAGCGCTTCAGTTCTAGACAATGAATGGAATGCAGGTAAGATCTCCCATCACCAAGCAACACCGAAGGCAAAAGAAAAAGGAGACAACCAAAGGTGTAACACATACTGCATCTGGAATATTCCAGAAGTAATTTGTCATGACAATGCATCATGCGGAAGTAAGCTAAGGAAAAAACTAGAAGCTCCTTTTGTGCTTAAAACAATATAAGGGGGGAAACAATCCTAAGTAGGTCCTTTGGACAGGAAGCTGGCTTCAAGGTCGATGAAAACAAAACCATCTCTCTTCCTCAAATAAATACAATTTGTCCTAGAACCAATGGAGCTAACTAAATGTAAGTTTCCATTTAGTTCAACACACCGCTTTCTGGCTGGATATAGAGAATCTAGTTACCTTGTTTTAGTGACCTTCACTGAGGGAGAGACGAAAGTTAGGTTCTGTTGATCAACTGCTTCTATAGCTGAGAAGTTTCTTCTAATGGTCACTTAAAAACTGCTCATGAAACCTTGGAGTCAGTCTTTCCCTCTGAGTGATAAAAGAGAGTAAGTTTTTACCCTTATCTAAGGGACAGTGTTTCAAGGATTTAAGAAACGTTACAAAGTCCATCCATCTTTTCTGCTTTAAATGTATATACTTAGTTCTTTTATCCTTGTCTTTTAGACATTCTTTTCCTTTGCCCTTCTTTATGTATGTTCCAATTTATCACACCCTTCTTAAAGTGTGGATGGACAAGTGGGGTCAGAGAAGGTTGATAAAGATATATTTCTCTTATGCAAACTATTCCTTCTCTAAAGGTTTTTTTAATGCAGTGTATTGGAAATGGAAAAATAATAGTTTTTTAAAAAGAGATAGAATAAATCTTTGGCTCCAGCTCTGGCAGCTTTCCAGAAGGATCTAATTCTGGTTAGTTCAGTAAAAATCTGGCTGAAGCGGCAACTCAAAAATAGACTTGATAAACAGCAAATCTATTTATAAAAATCACCTGCTGGAAATATTGGTTTCAAAGCACACAAAACCATGCAAACCAAGGGAAGTCCCTTGCCAGAAGATAAATAGCTTACAGTTTCTCATACTGGAGGCCTTTCAAAATAAATGGAAGGTGGGTTTTACCAAGTCTTTTCAGTCAAAGTTGAACTTTCATCCCTACTTTACTTGCAATGTCAAAATGACCATTTTAATAACCTCACAAACACGAGAACATAGCTCTATGTAGGCCATGTACACAAAAAGAGCCTCCTAGAAGACTGTGGTATTTTAAAACTACAATTGGACATACTCTGGTAATAGCAACCTTCTGTTGCTGGATAACCTTCCTCACTAGATCAAGCAAGAGGAACTGCAGAATAAACTCACCAAAACATGCCTTCATTTTGGCAATTTTACAGCTGAACTAGATGACGACACTGCCGCCGATGCTGAAGAAGAAGAATGGCAAGGTGACCCAGATACACTTGACTTTCCACATCTGGCATATGGACTCATATAGTCACCTCAATTGACTTTTTAAAATAATCCCTAACTGCTTTACAGGGGCACTTTACAGCTTTATCCCTGTGCTACTCCACAGTGGAATATACTAGTGTCGTATGGTATAAATCAGTACATCCAAACAAGTGGATGTAGTTCTTAATGAATCATGCAGGATTATTACTGGTTGCCTGAAATCCTATGGAAAATATCTGGTTTTTGGCTCACATTGCCAGATAGGTAAAGGTTTCCCTTGCTCAAAAGCCAGTCGTATCCGACTCCAGGGTTCAGTGCTCATCTCTGTTTCAAAGCCAAAGAGCCAACGCTGTCTGCTTCTGCAGACGTTTCTGTGGTCATTGAGAAATGATTATTAGTTATGAATGAAATTATGAATTTATTAATGAAATAAAGTAATACAGGAATGAACCCATCTATTTAATGGACACCAACCCTCCAGACATTGGCTAAAAATAAAATAAAAAGTTTTCTGCACCCCTCTCAAGCTTGAAATACTAAACCAGATAAGCTAGCTGTTTTAGTGTGTCATCAGAAATAGGTTGGTATTTCATTTATAACAGGAATTATAATTTAAACTAACAAGGAATCTCAGGCCAGCAAGACTGGCTTAATAAATAAACAATTTTGTACTCAAATTGGGACATACAATATATTAATATTTCATCCCTAATTGTCCCTACCAGCAATTGAAGTATTTCAGATGACGATGACACGACAATGATGATGATGATTATGTAAGATAGGGCTGTACTTGTGTACTGAATGTGCAAGCAGAGTTTGATGCAAAGGAGGATCTGATTCATTCAGATTATCCCGATAAGTAAAAGAGCTTGACTCATGGAAAACATCTGCTCCAGGGGTCAAGGGTGAAGTGCTTTTCATATTATTTTATCCTGTGGCAGAGATAATTGGATCCTTCCTTATATAATGGTCTATATCAGGGGTTCCCAACCTAAGGCCTGTGGGCCAGATCCAGCCCCTGGTGTCATTTCAAGTCTGGCCTGTTTGAAGCTATTGAGACAAAATGGCCACCCCATCGTGCAGGCAGGGCAAAATGGCCATCCAGCCATTGAAGATGACAGTGTGACCCGGCCAACTGGCTTGAAAAGTTTGGGAACTCCTGGCCATGCAAATGTATGAGGACAGGTCTGTGTGTAGCACAGCCTCTGTTGCTGTTCATGTCCGTGGAGAAAAAGGCAGGAAGGAAAATGTGTTGAGATGGACGAGGGGAGGATTTACCTTGCAGAAGAACAGGTGAAGTTGCATAATAAATATGAGCTACGATGGGAGGAACTAAGAGACGATAAAATAGGCTGTCATTCCTAAATCTAATGCCACCTGCTTTTAAGTGCATATAGCTGCTAAAATCCCTTTGCTTAGTGCAGTTGCAGTTAAAGTATGGAGAAAATGAATCTCCAGATCTCAGTTAATTCAATGGGTTTACTTTAGTGTAATTTACTACACTAAGCAACAGAATGTTAGCCTATTTTTCATTCTCTTGAAATGCCAGAAAACTTGATGGGCATATGTCAGCCACAGGAGAACTATTGCAACATTTAAGTTTTATAAGACTATTCATTCTATCAGTCCCATTAGCAGCTAGTTAATGAGCCTATATTTGCTGATATTTGATTTAATTGTGCCTCTGTTGCCTCAGAAATGAATTCAGTCTTCTAATTATGCTTAGCAAGTGTGCCTGTGTTTAGCCTAAACCTTTCCTTCCCTAGCTTCAAAGCCTTCGTCCCATGTTGCTTCCTCCTCAAAGAGGTTTCGAATATATTTTCACCTTCTTTCCATTATAATGTTTCCTTGAAAATGTTTCCAGCTAAGACCACATCCCTCAAGATTATTCTTTTAACATTACCAAACTTGTTAACATTTTTTTTCCTCCAGTAATACATTATTTCGGTCTGTCCATGATGTTCACATGAATACATATCCGAAGACTATTGTTGTAGCTTTCTACAGTCTTTTTGATATCTTGGAGAATATCGGAAGGAAGCCATTAGACAGCTGAAACAATGAAGTCCAAACTGGCCTGGCCAAATACATTTTTCTGCCTTCCAAGTTATGAACAAAATGGCACCCTCTACCAATCCCTGTGTGAAAGCAAAGTAGACTGGGGTTTAATCTTTCTTTAAAACTGGCAGTGGAACAGGGTTCTTCTCTGCACCTGAAAACTTTAAGATAGATGACAAGTTAGAGGGCAGGTTGTCAAGCTGCGCAGCACCTCGTCTCTCCAGGACTTCACTGAAACTTCTCAGTATCTGTTGAGATAACTACAGTCTACCTAACTCTAGGGCTACCCCTGAACCCAAAGAGACATTGGTGAGAGTTCTCTTCTCCTGGGCTAGCTGGAATGTCTGTCTCCCCCTTTCAAGCAGTAAAGGCAATTTATACCACACTTCAGGAACATGTGTGATAAAATGTATTGAACAGTTTGAGGCAATACAGCTGCCTGATTGGGTTTAATGTCTGGGTTTTACACATAGGTTGACTTCAGTCTCATAGGATGTAGTGGAAAGGAGCTGTATCCATGTGACTATTTTCCGTAAAAAGGACTTACCAGTGAGGATACTCTTTTTTCCTTTCAATGTATGGAAGTTGACCTGAGTAGCAATTGACACCTAATTCAACTCTGATGGTATCCAACACAATTCTTGCAACACACTAAAAGGCAGCAGTCTAGATTAGTTTTCAAAAAGCTACTTGTGTTAGTTTCTTTCAGCAGGAATTAATTTTTTTTTCAAAAAAAGAACAAATTTTGTATCATTTTAAAGATAAACACATTTAATTCATTTAATTTGAGTGTGTGTGAGAGAGGAAGTGGGTAGTAATCCCATGAAATGCCTGAGGCAGCTACTTCACTCTGCTTCATAGAAGAGTCAGGCCTGGACAAGACAAATCGAATCCACTCGTGTTCCTTTCTTTCCTCACAGCTTGCACACATGGCGAGGGCAATGACCAGGCAGAAGGAACAGGGCCTATTTTGAGGGACAGAAGCAGGGGATCCACTGCTGCATATGGATCCTAGAAGATGCCAGTGATGCCACTCTTCACTCTGGCTTAATCTCTTCAGTTTCATGGATCCATTCAGTGCAGAACACTTGCTAAAGGAAAGATAGCAAATCACAGCAAAGTCTTACTGGAAAATTACTTTGCCTCAACTGGCAAACTGTCTTGGCAAACAAAAAATAATTTTTCCTGGCTTTGAACAAATGGAGTTATTCATGGAATACAGTGAGGTATAAACCATAGGTTATCTGGTTCTGAGCCAAACCATGCTATAGCATCTCTGTAGCTTCTAGAGAGGGAGACCTTTGGCCATTCTGGCTTCATCCTCCAATATATAGTAGCAAAGAAAGGACCACCTTGATAATTAGCTATGGGGAATATACAATTTAGTCAAAGAAATCAGAAGTTCATGTCCCCTTGATTACTAGATCAGCCAAGTGTTTCCCAATAAGTTTGCTGAGCCCTTTAGGCCATTTTCCATATCACTGTGCTCTTGTATTTCTATAACTAGCATGCCAATTCACTGGTGAATGATGGAAACTGTGAACTAACACTGTATACAGAAAATGCCAGGTTGAGGAAGCAGTACTAGATCATTCAGTTCCATGATTAAAGAATAACCATCAGTCTGTGGTGAATAATTCCCCACTGCATTATATAATTCTTCTCTATGTTGCTTCAGAAATCTACCGATAAGTTAGTGACCGCTGTGATATTCACTAACTTTTCCTACTAAACTTTCAAAAGTATAACAGACAAAGGAAATCTCTATAGGTATATTTTAAATATTTCTAAATAAGCAATGGTCATCTTCAGACAATGGACAATTGTTTCCCCTCAAAATCCTGCAAAAGCCTTAATGTTAAAAAAAAAATCTCATAATGAAACAAACACAGCATTTCAACCTCTATGTTTGCCTTGTGGGACTAGGGAAGCATTTGAAGAACGACAAACTGTCCAAAGATTCTCCCCTATAAATATTTCCCAAGGGATTTTTAATTATTATTCTTACGACTTTTGTCAGTCAAGCTATGAGACCACAAGAAGCCTGTCTACTGTGGAAACTGTAATGGCTGCAGTGGGCATTTGCACAGGAAAATCAGTGTGCAAAGAAAGAATGAAGTACCTCTCCCTCTCCCCCTCTCTACCACTAATGGTGTCTGATGTACCCCACACCAGCCCCAGCATATAACTCAAAACTATATGTTACCAATAACCTGTTACTAGAGCTGAAATTAAATGTTGAAGGGGAATGATTCAGGAAGTCTTTCACATTTGGGAAATAAGACTTGCAAGGGAAGCCTGGTTAAGCTCCCAAAAATCAGTCACAAAAGAGAGGAAAGCACAGTAGAATCCCTCAAAATGAAGAAAAACTCCATTCTACGGAGCTCTTCATTATCTGGATTATTCATTATGTGAAGCACTTTTGGTGGTACACCGTATAACGGAAAAAAATGTTCATTAACTGGGGTTCCCTTTGCGTAGGTATACCCCGGCTACCGAAAACCCTGCATAATGAACATTTTTTTCATTATGCGGGATATCGCCCTTGCATAACGAATGCTTTGTTATGTGAATTTTTCACTATGTGAAGCATTCGTTATGCGGGGTTCCAATGTAATTTCAAATTTTGGAGATGAGAAAAGCTCCTACTCTAATACAATCAGCATGTGAGGAATACCCTTTTAAATGACAAGTTATCTATAGCTTTTAGCTTGGTTAACCATACCATATGTGTGTGGTGGAGCAGGGGCAATTCTCTGCTTATTGATCTAATGGCCAGAAATCTCATTGCTTAGCATAAGCCAAACTGCCTCGCTGCAATTTTTGGGCTGCACATATGCAGGCACCAAGTCAACGTGCACATGTCTCCAAGAATCAGCAAGGATAACCAGTAAGGAAGAGACCAGAAGTTACAATCTGGCTCATAACGAGCAACATGATTTTTGTTAGTGTTTAACTCTGTCCAGAAAATTATCCCACTGGAAAACTAAACCTGAACAGCAACTTTCCTACACTGCCTGGCAGCTTCCAGAATCAGGGCCGGTTTCTACAGTCTGGGACACAGTTTTTTAAACCTGCCTCTGCTCTACCACTTAATTTTGTGTCAGATATTATTCTGGCTCGAAAGGATTTTTGCGGGAGAAATTCGGCTCAGGGAACGTCCAAATGAGGCTCCTTTCATGTTCCTAAGAGCTGGCACTGAGTAGACTGAGGCAGACACCTCAGGCAGTAGATTCGGAATGCCATGAAATGGCAGCCATTTGTTAGTTTAGTTATTGTAGTTTCCCCCTTCTAGATATGTGAACTGAACTTTGAAGAATTTTTATACTTCCTATGCCAAAATATGTTAGATGTGTTTTTGAACTGTACACCTTGACAGGGCAAGAAAAAATACATTTTGTGCTCTCTGCCTCAGGCAGGAAAATCTCCTGGGCCAAACCTGTCTGAACTCTCTCTTTTTTTGCTGGCAATACAAGGAAGGGGGCAGGGTAAGACTCCTAAGAAGGTTCAAAGTCCTGCTCTTGACTGTGAGGAAGAATTAATTGCTAAAAGAACCAGCATCCCTTTAAGAACATCTTTTGTGGATACATTTTTCCGCTTTACTGTAGGTCCGTGTTTCCCAATGTGGAGCACATGCCACACAGGGGGAACAATTTGATTTTTAAGGGGGAAACTCGAGAATAAGTTATTAACAGTGAATGGCCTTTTAGGTTTCTTCTCTACATGTAAAGTACAGTAGTTCACTTTTTGAATACTGTATATTCTCGAGTATAAGTCTAATTTTTTACCCCCCCCCCCAAATAAGGACCAAAAAGGGGACTCGACTTATACTCGGGTCAAGGCCCCCAAGGATCCCAAAATGAGGTGGTGCAAATTCAAACATACATTTTTAAAAAGCACTAACACGGCCATATAAAACATACCCACATAAATGTCTAAATTAATTAATTTTATTTTATTGTCATGTATTTTAATTATTGAAATTCACTAGCAGCTGCTGCATTTTCCACCCCTGACTTATACTTGCGTCAATCTATTTTCCTAGTTTTAGAGGTCCAGATTAAGTACAGTAATACCTCGGATAACGTTTACCTCGGATAACGCTAAAATCGCATAACGTTAAGTAATCTGGGGAGGAGAATTGGATCAAATAACTTTAAGGTCCTATGGGATGCATTGGATAACAACTGCTAAAGCCTGTGCGGTTACAATGTATCTCCATGGAGCTTTAACGTTATCCGATCCATCCCATAGGATTTTAACATGGATCGGATAACACTAAAAATCGGATAACACCAAGACTTGTGGAACCAAGTTTTAGCATTATCTGAGGTTTTACTGTACCTCAACTTATATTCAGGACGACTTATAGTCGAGTATATAGATTTATTTATTTATTTATTCAGATTTATATTGCCGCCCACTCACCGAGGCGACTCAGGGCGGCTTACAGTCAAAACAGCAACAGTACAGTAAAAATTATAAAATACAACCTCACAAAACAACCAAAGCAGAACACAGACTAACTTCCCTCAGGCCGTTGTTGTGGGCCCAGAGGAGGGGGCGATGTTCTCAGCCGCCTGCTAGGCCATGGAATCTTCTCCCTCAGGCCATTGTTATATGTCACCGGGGGGGGGGGGATAAAGATTTTAGAGAAGCTTAGGTGGGGGATGGCCAAAAAAAGATGGGAACCACTGATGTAGGTTCTCCACAGGAGTTACAACACGGAGTGGTATGGAGCAGCAGGGAATATAGTTCTCACTTCCTGCAGTCACCACTTTATTGTTATCGGTGAAGTTCACAATGTCATAAGAACATAACAACCTAGAGATAGCCCAAGGAAGCCTGTAACCTATTCCGTCTTTCAAGGAATCGTTCCTTGAAACAGATGTTAATATTATGAAATGTGGAGTCACTTCTGGCAAGAAGAATGGGAGGTGAACCCCAAATCAAGAGTGTACCTGTATTTTACCTTGGAAAGCAGGTAGCCAATGGTTGCCCCTTGCCCCCCAGTTAAGACACACAATTTCCAGAATCAATTAGGTTTTGATGGCACCTGTGGAAGGAAATACCTACAAGCACCTCTCCTCCTCTCCAGTTGTAAACATGTAAAAAGAATAAGTAAATAACTACTAAGGATGATCCAAATCAGCCAGTGAGGCAGCTGCCTCATAGTGGGGAACTGCAGGGTTATCTTTTTTCTAAGTCCATGTTTGCTGAAGGACTTAACATGAGTGCTGATGCAAATTAAAGAGCATATCCAGAGAAGAAGAAAGGGATGTTTACTCCTCTCCCTCCTCTTGACAAGTTCTTTAAACCTGCTTTTACCTCAGTCTATCTTACATCTCCTTTCAGGGCCTGGCTGGGAGAAAAGACAATTGAAAAGAAATGGTGGGTAGGTGGGCACCTGAACTGGCAGGAAGCACCAAGTTTCCTTTGGCCAATTCTTCCCTGCCTTTTCCTTCTAAGATAAATGTGGAGCTGGTAAACCTCAAACATTGGGAAATCTTTGGATTTGTTTTCCTAACAGAATTCCATAGCCCTCATGCCCAATCTCTGGAGATTCTCAGAGTACCTGAAAGTGTTGTTCTAATAAATAATAATTGTGTACTGTCAAGTCAATACTGAGATATGGTGACCATTTTCAGGGTTTTCTAGGCAGAGAATGCTTAGAAGTGATTTACCCGTCTCTTTTTCTGGGGATGCCCTGGGTCTATGTAACTTGCCCAAGGCAATACAGGATGTATCTTCTCTAAGGAGGCACAGTGGAGATTGGGAATCAAACTTCCAATTTCTGACTCTAAGCCAGATACCTAAACCACTGAACACTTCAGCAATCCAGTCTTAAAGCATTCTGGAATTCCTTAGTCTTCTTAGCAGAGATTTCTAGCCTCTGAATCTTGTCCTAGTTGATCCTATAAGATTGCAAGCTCAGAGGTACAATTAGCCAGAGAGTGAAAAAAGAGCAACTATTGCTCTAGTTTCAAAAAGTTTCTATCTTCCGGTTAGACAGCCCATTCCTTCCCTTCACCTCATACACACACACACACACACCAGCCCAGTGCTCTCTATTGCTACTGTTCAATGTGTGCTGTTTCCAATGTCACATTTCAAAGCCTGTGCAATGATAAAAGAAAATGACAGGCCTGTGAAGATACCGCTACATTTCTTGATCAACGTCTGTGATTGTAACAGAGCACTGTACTTAGTTATATTGATTTGTCTCTAAGAGCTCTTTACCATGAAAATCTCATCAGAAATCTAACTCCACAAGGCCATTTGACTCTCATTCTTCATTTTCTGTGGAGGAAAAAAGAGATAGTAATTTTTGTGATACATTAGCTAGGATTTCCATTTCTCAAGTAATACATGCATGCGTATTTTAAAATTCAAGGTATTGTAAAATGTGCGCACAGACATGCATGTTTGTGTACATGCACATGTGTGCACATCAATAGGTTCATTATGAATTAGCTTTTGAAAAAATGTAAATACATTTGCAGTTTTCTATGCATGTATTTATCTGGCTAGATAGCTCACTGGTTTACAAGGTTGAGATATCAATTCCTCAGTTCAATTCCTTATAAATAACTTCTGAGTATTCTCTGCCTAGAAAATCCCGGAGAAGTTCATTGTAGTCAGAGATGACTTGATGGCATTCAATTATTATCATTTTGTATGTATGTTTTCCATCCCCTTCTTCTAGGAGCAATCTTGAATTGGACAGCTTGCCCATGACTACAACAGGCTGGTTCTTCTTGCAGAAGGCCCAGTGGGGAACTGAAATCACATCATCTGGCTCCACAGTTGGATACCTAAAACACTGAGTTATCCAGTCAGCTCTATACAATCAGCAAGACAAGATAAGGAGCAGATTGTGGCTCAGATCATGACAAATTCAGGCTTAGATTGAAGAAACTAGGGAAAACAATTAGGCCACACAGTTATGACCTAGACAACATCCCTAAGGACTATATGGTGGAGGTGTGGAATAGATTTAATGGATTAGACTTGATAGACAGAGTACCTGAAGATTTATGGATGGAGGTTCATAACATCATATAGGTGACAGCAATTAGAACCATACCAAAGGAAAAGAAATCCAAGGAAGCAAAGTGATTGTCTAATGAGGCTCTTCAAATAGCTGGGGAAAGAAGGAAAGCAAAAAGCAAAAGAGAAAGAGAAAGATTCACCCCAACTGAATACAGAATTTCAAAGAAAAGCAAGGAGAGACAAGGAAGCTTTAAATGAACAGTGCAAAGTAATAGAGGAAAACAACAGAAGGGGAAGGACTAGAGATCTGTTCAAAAAAATTGGGGAAATAAAGGGAATGTTGGGAGGCAAGCAATGAGAAACCTAGGTAGCATAATAAAGAGTAGAGACATCACCCTGCCTACAAAAGTCTGCATAGTCAAAGCAATGATATTCCCAGTAGTAATGTACGGCTGTGAAAGTGGGACCATAAGGGAGGCTGAGTGCAGAAGAATAGACATCTTTGAATTGTGGTGGTGGAGAAATCTCTTAAGTGTGCCCTGGACTCCAAGGAGAACAAATCAGTCAATCCTGAAGGAAATCAACCCTGACTGCTCATTGGAGGAACAAATACTGAAGATGAAGCTCAAGTATTTTGGCCACCAAATGAGGAGAGAGGACTCACTGGAGAAGGCCTTGATATTAAGGAAGACAGAAGGAAAAAGGAGAAGGGGTGTCAGAGAATTAGTTGGATAGATTGCTGCCACCACCAGTGAGACCACCCCAAGCCCCTGACACTCCCTCCTCCACCACCACCACCACCACCACCACTGCCACTGGTGTCTGGACCAACCCAAGCTCCAAACATTACCACCACCACCACAGCAGGACTAACCAGAGATGCCAAGAATCCTCCACATGCCACTTCCCTGCTTACTGGCCTGGAAAAGCTGCATGGCATGGGTGAAAGAGGGGTCCTAGCTGTCCTTCTTGCCCACACTTAGCCAGAGCAGCCCCTGGGAAAGATGCAGGCAGCCACGTGTGTCTGCCGGAAAAGTCGCTCTCGGCCAGAGTGGCGCCTGGGAAAGATGCGGGAGGCTGCGGGTGTTCTCTGCTTCTGCCACTGTTTCAATCCTTGTCCCCTCTGCTTGGCTTGTTATGTCCCCAACAGAGCTTCATAGCAGGGCAGATGTTGCCATTGCCAGAGTATGCCCAGTTGTGGAGGATTTTTTGAGGAGGATCTTTTTTGAGGAGGATCTTTTTGTGTACTCCACTAATAGTAATAACCATATGCTAATACAAAGAGGAGATTTTACCATTCTTCTAAAAATTGTCCTTGAGGTGTATGAAGAACAAATATTCCTAACATCATTTAAGTTCAGAGAAGCTGAAGGGGGGAAATGTGTTTAGGGTATCACCATCTTTCAGTGAACAAAAGGTTTTGTACTGTATTTGAGAGATGACTTTAAATGCTCCTTAGGTTGAAATTCTGCTTTTTATTGCAATTTGTTTATTATAGAATCCAAAATAGCCCCATGTGTATTCCAGTAATGGAAAAGGCAGAACTTAATCTCTTTTCTGGCTTCTTTCTGTTCAAAATCACACTTTCCCCAAAGCTGTTGCTTTTCTTTCTCAATGCACAAAGAATGCAGTTGGAGAGGGAAAGTTGATAACAGGAAAATATCCGGAGGGAAAAGGGTTAAGTATACATTTCTACTCATTCCCTTAAACTGGAAAACTCCTACATTTATTTTTGTTCAGTTAGTAAAAACTTAAGGTAAAGGTCTGTCTTGCTCGAAAGGGCGGTGGGCGATGCTCATCACCATTTACAGCCAAAGAGCCAGTGCTGTGACACGTACATTACATTCTTTGTTTGGTTAACTGCATATTATTTTCATAGTGAATTTTTACAATCTCCCCTAAGGTGCTCAAAGCGACCTTTCAAACAATGACCTAAGGTGTCTGGACTTCTTTCTAGAAGAATCTGTTGGAAACATTTTGGAAATCTCTCTCTTAGGACTTAGGCATGTGACTCACACTCAGCTGGTGCTCTGTTTATTACTTGGCCAACTCCATCTGTTGTTTCCCCCACACTGCCCAGCTCAGAGCCTGGAAAAGTAATTTTTTGACAACAGCTCACAGAATCTAACTGTCAGTATAGCAAGTGCCATGCTGACTAGAGGATTTCAGGAGTTATAGACCGAAGAAGTGATTTTTATGAGCACTGACCCAGCTAATCAACAGTCCATTCATTGGTGAGGAACAGACAACCTTTTACCTGCTGTCAATAACACTGAAGAAACGGGGTTTGACCAACCATGCTGAAGGGGGGCCCTTAATCTTCCCCCACTGTGATCCTAAAGAAGACTAGATGGCTGTTTCCTCCAATGGCAGGCCAATTTCTGTCTTCAAATTTTAATGGAAATGTCATACCCCATGAAATGTTCTCTTCATTTCTCAGGAAGCAAAAATTTCCTGAGATGTTTTGTGGGAATGTGAACATTGCCACTGTTCACTTCAACTACATGCGGTGTTTGGCTTGGTCCCATTTCCCCCTTTTAAAAAAGGACAGCTAAGCCCATGGCCTGGAATTTCTCAAAAACTAGTGTCCATCCTGAATCCTGGGTGGCTGCAGTGGCTTAGTGGTTAAGATGCTGATGGCCGGAAGGTCAGCAGTTGAGCAGTTTGAGACCTGAGAGCTGTGTGATGGAGTGAATGACTGTCATCTGTCCCAGCTTCTCCCAACCTAGTCGTTTGAAAATGAGAAATTGCAAGTAGATTAATAGGTATCACTTCAGCAGGAAAGGTAATAGTATTCTGTGTGCTCTGGTATCTAGTCATGCCTTCCAAATGACTATGGAAATGTCTGCAGAGGCAGACAGCACTGGCTCTTTGACTGTAATCACTGCGGAAATCATCCTCTCAGTCTCAAACTCTTGAATTTTCAGAGCTCCAAGAAAGCTCTCACAATTTCCCAAGGTGACATGCTTTAGCTTCAATCATCGGCAGTGGTGGCTGCTACTCTTATCTGAGTATACATTTTCCTGGAAATTGTTTTCCCATTCGAAAGAAGAATGACAGAGAGGAAAAATACTACTGGTGTGAATTTGTTTAAGGTGGATCTTAGCTTGCCATGAAGTGCCCCACACACAATGATCACGGAGCCATCTCCTGCGGCACATATGAAATGAGACATGCAGGATTTAACACCGGGACTGCAATGGACTGCCACAGCCTTGAGGATAATGACAAGTTGTGTGTTCACAGCCAGTCAATCTGGCATGGCCTCTTCCGCCTCCATGGCCATTGGGAATCAGAATAGTGAAGTCGTTCCTCCTCTGCTCATTTTGCCTCAGGGCTCAATAGGATGGTTCCAGTGGCATTTCCTCCACTGAGGGGGCCATCATCCCACCTAAAGGGCTCATTGGCCCATAACCATTGACCCATTTAGGGAGTCAGGTTATTTACTGCTGCCCAACACCTGGTGTTGAGTTGTGGGCTGTATAGTCTACTCCATTGTATAGTCTACTTCCTCGTGAGGTAATATCCAGCTGAACAACAATTGCCCTTTCTTACTTCTCCTTCCCAGGGACCAGTTATCAGTTTTCCTTGGGAACTACAATGCCCCCAATATTGCCATGTCTTGACATTGACAATGTCATTCTCATACATTGGCAGAGCCATTTTGACTATAAAGGGGGAAGCAAGCCTGTTAACATGCCTTTTCTGGAGGTTCATCCTGAACACCCAATCATAGAGCTTGAAACAAAACAACATTTTGGACTAAAGGTCCCAGAATCCCCTTCATTACCATGGAAGACTATGCTGGTTAATAGTAAATCTTGCGTGTACTAACACTGGGTATGGGTGGGAGGCTCTGGAGACTAATACAGTTATCCTTTGTCATGAACTTGATAGGTAAAGTTCTTTTTCCACCTCTAGTATTTAAAACAAAACTCTCTTTTCATGTTTGGTTTTGCTTCCGTTGTTTACTGCAATTAAAGATGGCAACTGTAAGTAAAGCTTGGTATTTCTACTTTAAATGCTTCTAAACTGATTTTTAACATGACTGCAGTGGCTCAAGTGGTTAAGATGCTGACTGGAAGGCAGGAGGTCAGCAGTTTGATTCCCAAGTACTGCAGGACGGAATGAGCTCCCATCTTTGTCCCAGCTCCTGGCAATCTAGCAGTTTGAAAGCAAGAAATTGCAAGTAGATAAATACCATAGGTACCACTTCAGTGGGAAGGTAAACAGTGTTCTGTGTGCTCCAGTATCTAGTCACACCTGCCACATGACCATGGAAACATCTACAGAAGCAGATAACGCTGGCTCCTCGGCTTTGAAATAGAGATGAGCACTGAACCTAGAGTCAGATACGCCTGGCTTTCAAGCAAGGGAGAAAGTTGCTTGATAAGACTGGAATGATCTTCCTGTTGTTTCTTCTACCTCATGTGCTGCTAACTAATGTAAATAGCAATATTTCTAGAAACCCCCCTTTTAACCAAATTTCCCCAATAGCTTCTTAGGTATTTTTGGGAGTTACCGTTTAAAAAAAAGTTATTTTTCAAAACTTTACCAATGATAGAGAATGTGTGGGCCTCCATATTTTTCTGGCTTGTAGTTACCTTCTACCTTTTAACATGGTTTTGTTTGGGATAGCTCTGGGTTGCTATGGTAAAGGATATACTGTATATCCTCAATTCACTTCAGAATCTAAATAATTTGGAAAAACAGGGATGGAGGATGCTTTTAACATGATTTGCACATGCCTGTGTAAGTGAGAAATTAGAATAGATTTTTCATGAACACAGTTTGTATAATGACTTGAGAAATGATTTGAGATTTGGAATTAAAATGCCAAGTTCTTCCCAAAGAGACTTGCTTCAAAAATATTCAATTTTTATTTTATTAGAACAACAGCTTTAGAAATGCAACATTTGAAAGTCTTTACTGCACTTGATGACTGGAAGGTCGGCAGGTCAGCAGTTTGAGACCAGAGTGCTGCACGATGGAATGAGCTCCCATCTCTGCCCCAGCTCCTGCCAACCTAGCAGTCTGAAAGAAAGAAATTGCAAGTACGGTAGATAAATATGGACCATTTCGGTGCCACATGACCACAGAAATGTCTGCAGATGCAGACAGCGCTGGCTCTTTGGCTATAAACAGAGATAAGCACTGAACCCTAGAGTCAGATACAACTGGCTTTCGAGCAAGGGCAACCTTTACCTTACAGCAGAATATCTTTTCCTCCAGGAAATCCTCTACATGTTGACCTTCTACTCCTCTGCTGTGAAAAGTGCATCCATCTCTATCAGGAAAAAGAGACGTACCTGAGATAGTAGTTATACAGGAAAAGCAAATGGAAAAACAAGTCACTCGACAATTTCATGGCTGTGAGCTACCAAATCACATGCTAAAGTACATCTGTTAGACTTAAGTGTGCCACAAGACACCTTTCTTTTTCTGTTATGCTGAAAAGGAACAGTTAGTTCCTTAAGAAAAAAAACACATCACTTGGACAGCATCCACAAACCTTTTATCGGATCTGAGAGTTTGTTGGGTTTTTCAACCATGAAATTTAATCTGCTACTCTTACCTGAGTACCTGGTATGTTGTTGCAAATGTCTCTGTGTGTGTGTGTGCATAGCAACATCCGTGTTGAGAGTGTCATGTGGAAAACTGCTGGATTAGTGGATAGCCAGGCATCTCATCCTTCTCGGCCTTTTCTTACTAATTATTTTCTTCTCAATTAAGTTTCCCCTTTTCTTATTGAAAGGAAATTTGCTCACCTCTTCTCTCTCTCCTTTCCTTTGCAAAGCAGATGAACCCTGAAGACTTCTCTATGGTGTTCTCCTGCATGCTCATGCACATACACACCAGATCTAGGGGCTTCTGTACTCACGTCTAGTTTTTTTATTCTGTTTTACCCTGAATAGAAATTGGTTTTGTTTCCTTTATAACTTCCCATGGACATCTGGAGTGATTATCCTGAATTACAACCCTAAGATCACCTCACTAGTCATCTAAGATACTTGCTTCTACAAATCTCCTACACAGTGAAACCTTGAATGGTCTCCTAAGGGACAAAACAGGATTACCCAATGACCTTACAGAAAAGAGCAATCCAAGAAGAAACAGATGTTGGGAGGGCACCGGGGAAACATGTAATTTATTTATTAATCAGAATGCATGGGTATGGTGGCAGGCCTGAAAAACCTTGACCTCTATGTAGTTTCAGCTTTAGAAACAAGAACGTGAACAGAATTAATAACAAGATCGTTAAGAAGCTTCAGGAGTGCAATTCTTGTTATGTATGTTTTTCCACACTGCTAACTCAGAAATTCTTTTTTAAACTCTGTTAACTAGATATTGTCCATGTCAGTATACAAATTGCGAAAGTAAGTGAAAGGGACTGTGTGTTAAGCAGAGGTGGGCAACCTCTGAACCCAGTGTTGGGCTGCAACTCCTATTGGCTCTACTCAGCATGCCCAATAATCGGGTTGTTCAACAACAAAGGGTCACAACTTGACTATGGCTTGTAATCACTACCAGAAGAGGCCACCAAAAGCTACTTGGCTAGCAGCTGCCTCAAACCTGAAGCCAGCTCTACTGTTCATCATATTATTCCCCAAATGCAGTGATGGTGAACCTTGGCATTCCAGGGGTTGTTGGACTTCAATTACCAGAAGCCCAGGTCAGCACTCCTGCTGATCAGGGCTTCTGGGAATTGAAGTTCCAGAACACCTGGAGTGCCAAGGTTTGCTATCACTAGCCTAATGAAGCAGCCACCCTTGCTGGAGTTTTGGTTTAGGTGTAGTGATTAAAAGACCAGAAACTCTGTCCTCCATTTCATTTGACATCCCTATCCATCAGCTAGAATTCTATTGATTATTTATGTCAGTGTAAATGCTATAGTATAAACTACAATAGCATACTAGAACTAGTTAAAAAGCTACTGCTTTTATTCCTGGTCATGTTTCACTTGTGTGATTTCGATTATGACAAGAAATAAAAGTACAGTAATACCTCGGATAACGCTAAGACTTGGTTCCACAAGTCTTGGTGTTATCCGATTTTTAGTGTTCTCCGATGCATGTTAAAATCCTATGGGATGGATCAGCTAACGTTAAAGCTCTTTAGAGATACATTGTAACTGCGCAGGCTTTAGCGGTTGTTATCCGATCAATCCCATAGGACCTTAACGTTATTTGTCCAATTCTCCTCCCCAGATTATGCGATTTTAGCGTTAACTGAAGTAAACGTTATCCGAGGTATTACTGTAGTGATATTCTAACTAGTGGCCCATATGATGGCATAAACAAAAGGACTACAATTAAGATCTGAGAATACCAATAGAAATCAAAATAATATATGCTTCAGAGTTATTTTGTTAGATTGCTCAAAAATACACCAAAGCAAAGAATACCTCAGACTTTAGTGAGCCATAAAACCAGTTAAAGGCTTTGTGGCCATGTTCTCTTCCTTTTCTTTTTTAATGAACCAAAGTAAAACTTAGTCATCGTTGCAGCCGTTTCTTCCGTAATATATACAGTGGTACCTCACTTTAGGAATTTAATGCATTTCACAGGACGTTTCATATTATGAAAAATTCATAAAGGAAAATGCAATTTCCCATAGGAATGCATTGAAAATTGTCCCAAAAATCCATAAAGCAAAACATGGTTTCTCATAGGAACGCATTGAAAACCAATTAACCCATTCCAATTTTTTTGTTGTAAAGTGAGGCATTATTTTCAATAGAGTTTCATACGTAAAATGAAAGCTACGTTAACTGAAGTGCTCATAAAGTGAGGTACCACTGTACATCAGAAACGTTTCTGACATATGATGGTCCTGTCTAGATTTTTCTAGGCATATTGAATTCAGATAGGGTTTGTTATTCTCTTCTGGGAGACACTTGGGATTGTAGATCTGGCCAAAAGCTACAGAGGCTAGCTTCATTGACATAGTTTTATGGAAGATACCTAAAAAATTGTTATAACCGCCTTCTTCATCTCATGTTCTCCATGTTTTGGAATGGAGCTCCCATCAGCCACAATGGGCATTCATGCCAGCCTCACTTTCTGCTATATTCAGCTTCTGATATTTTTTTTAATGAAAAATGACTAGACATGAAATTCTCACCCATCTTTAAGAGATAGCTCAGTCTGCAAGTTTCATTTTCTTTCACCCTGTGATGTTGTAAATTTCAGTAGATGTTGATCCTTCGGCATACTTGGTCATAGTCAGTAGCCAAGAATTGCGAAAACTACAATCCAAAACTTCCTGATTGCGCCAGATTTGGGAAGGCTGGATTATACCACATACCTTGCAATTCTATACATTTCTCTTGGAAAGAAAATCTGAGTTCTATGGAGATTACTAACAGATAAGTATAAAAAAGGGGGCTGCGGTGGCTTAGTGGTGAAGATGCTGAACTTGACGACTGGAAGGTCAGCAGTTCAAGACCCAAGTGATGCATGATGGAATTAGCTCCTGTCTGTGTCCCAGCTCCTGCCAACCTAGCAGTTTGAAAGCAAAACAGTGAAAGTAGATAAATAGGCACCACTTAGGTGGGAAGGTTAAACAGCATTCTGTGCACTCCAGTGTCTAGTCATGCCTGTCTTTTGATCACAGAAATGTCTGCAGACTCAGAAAGCACTGGCTCTTCTGCTGTAAATGGAGATGAGTGCCGAGCCCTAGAGTCAGATACAGCTGCCTTTTGAGCAAGGGCGACCTTTACCTTACCTTTACTAAGTATAAAAAGGCCAACTGCCCTAACAATGTTTTATCTTTCATACTTTCAGGAAGAGTTTTGTACCTCTTTTAATGTAGCACTCTTGTTTTAACCTTTTGTTGAATAATTTTTCAATTATTATATATAAGTATGATAAATAAATAAAATAATAAAATAATAATACTAATTTTTAAAAACAGTTTAGAAAAAACCAGTTTATTTAGTAATATCATATAAATAACTTGTTACAAAAATTGATTTTTTTCCAAAAAAGGTAAATTCACTTTGTGTGTATGTGTGTGTATAATACGTGTGAGAAATTACTACTTAAATGAAAGAGAGGAAACATTACACTGAACAAGAAATATAATAGGCAAATAGGTTTGGGGATGCACATCTTGACAGATAAAAAGCTCAGTTGTGGTGAAATAAGGAAACAATTCCAGCGTAAGCAGATCTTTTTTGTATGATCCTAGGCACCCAAAGCAAGTCCCGCTGTCTTCACTAGGGCTTACTTATACATAAATGCACATACGATCACAATGATACTGTTCTGTTATCTAGTCCTCTCTTCATGAAATTGGTGAAGAAAAATCTGTTAATGGAGATAACAAGATTGATTATTATTGAATTTGGAAAATGTTCACAATTACAGATTGTTCAGAACTCTGATCCCTATCACACTTTTATGGTATGGTAAATTCCAAACTTCAGCACCCCAACCCCAACCTCACCCTTTTATTACTGCAATACTAATAGGCAGCTATAGACAATTTGGAAAATGTTCACAATTACAGATTGTTCAGAATTTGGAAAATGTTCACAATTACAGATTGTTCAGAACTCTGATCCCTATCACACATTTATGGTATGGTAAATTCCAAACTTTAGCACCCCAACCCCAACCTCAACCTCACCCTTTTATTACTGCAATACAAATAGGCAGCTATAGACAAAAAGGAGCATGGTAGGTCTTGAAATAACACCTGGGTGTCCTCCTTCCTAGTCCCTTGTGTATTGGGATTCTTGTAATGATGGCAAGAAAGACATTCTGCTACAATGTGTTCTTGCATTGTGTTCCACCTCTGGGCCTTAGCATTGGAAACACATGATTGAAAAAGAGTAAGCTTTACTTAATGCAAACTAAGCTCTTACACTCATTGTTGGAACTTTCCCCACTTTATGGAAATTGCATGGCCAGTTGGCGGGCTGTGTCTTGCCCTTGCAAGTATTACAGCTATTTAAAAACAAATTATTCCTAACTGGCCTGTGTTCCTATGCAGTTTGTTTTTTATCACTTTTTTATGCACTAGTACAGAAATGTGACTGGAAACAGCCAAACAGAAGGAACAGCTACTTGAGCTTGCAAGATGGTAGCATTTGCCCTAATTGAAACTTAGCTCTCCTTTGTTTAATTAAAAGAAAGCGATTTTATTTTTTATTTTTTTAAAAAAGGCATTTATTTTAAAGGATTTTGAAACTGCAAATTACAATAGGCATTTGCTGAACCAATAAAGCCTCCAAATAGCATTTATTATAAGGCCATAGAAACCGAGGTGGGAGGGGAGAGAAGGAATTTCACTTCCAGAATCATTGAAACTACAGACTATAATAGTACAGTGTTTTTGAAGTTTCTATTTTCAACTTTTGTCAGAAACAAAATAGCTTCATATTTCTTGTGGTTGAAAACAAATTCCTTTAAACATC
This sequence comes from Furcifer pardalis, assembly GCA_030440675.1. NCBI lineage: Eukaryota > Metazoa > Chordata > Lepidosauria > Squamata > Chamaeleonidae > Furcifer > Furcifer pardalis. The sequence goes on from CP126891.1 coordinate 128,076,986, forward strand.
TTTACCTGAATGCCTAATAATTCTATACATTTTTAAAATAAACACTAAATTAATAGATTTTAGAAAACTAAATGCTTATAGAAAGAGTGTCTGCATGTATTTACATCAACAGTGCAGTCTTACAAGAAAGGGTTCTTGTGATATATGCTGGGCTTTCTTTGCCTCAAAGCACTAAATACGGGAAGAAAGGAAACATCATTTTTCAACTTCCCTTTAAATGCACAAAATTTGGGAGTTCACAAAAATCTCCATCAAAGCAAAAAGCTCAGCAGGACTTCTTTTACAGTTGCCAACTGACTGCAATAACAACATCTGGCTTGCTTCTCCTAACTTTTTAATAGCTTGATCTTGCATGGCTGGCAGAGGAAGGTTTTCACCACATGGAGACCGAATACATGATGCCTCCGCCCACCCACCCCTGCAGCTCAAGCTGCCACTAAAATCACAGAGGTCAGTGAAAAGGCTGGCAGCCCACTTGCTGCATCCAACTCTAGGTGATTAAAAAACTAAACTTTATGATTAGTTTTCTTCCCTTGACATTTCTATAATCACATATCACCCACATATTTTTCTAGACTGTGGACAACAAGGGAGTCTTACTGACTTTGCCTTTTTTTTCTTTAAATAGAGTTTGTGATGTTTGCAGACAAAGGTTGGGTGATGCATTGAAGATTGTCTCAGCAGTACCTCAATGAAATAGCTAGGACAGGGACTTTTAGAAACCAGTGACATAAAAATAATAACTCACTTCATTTACTTCAAATAATTATGCAAGCGTCTGCATTATCTTTTTAGCAAGCCTTCAAACTGCTTAAGGAATCAAATATAGATCTGGCCACTGTTTTCTCTCCCCCCCCCCCCAAACTCATTTACACACAATCTCATAGTGGCAACTGGGCTACTTCCACCTTGCTTATCATTAAAGAGCAATTTAATCAATATGTGGGTTTTCTCTCACACATAATATATGGATATTCATAAAGATCAAGACAGTCAGTTAGCAAATTTTTAAATTCAGAATAAGGAAATTGATGCAAGTCCATCTTTCTTTTATGAAGCCGCTGAGTAAGTTATGCCATATGTGTCAGGCTGAAGTGAACAGTGGTACAGTCCATCACAATAAAGAACATTGTTTAAAACACAGGACATACAGCAACCCTCTTGCTTTTCCTATGTTAGCATGTTTATCAGGAGTGCAGGGTCCATCTGTCTCTCTCTCCCCCCCCCCCAGATCTTTCTGGACATCTCCTGTCAGTCCTTCTGAGCAAAACCAGTGTGCTGGAAGATGGGAGTGGTGGCCCAGCATCATTTAAGCCAGTTGCTCCCCATGCCTGATGTGCAGCATGAATTGTATTGGTAATCATAATCAAGACATAAATATTCTCAGAAAAGAAGCAAATACAGCACCCCAATCCCAAGTAAAGAACTATTCAGAGTGGAGTTACCAAGACCCCAAAATGTCTGCCATGTGAATACAGGACTGTGGCTTTATTCTTTGATTTTTTTTTTTAGGGGTGGAAGAGTAACTATGTTAGTCTATGTCGGGGTGCCCAAACTTTTTGGGCCGCAGGCGATCATGTGGTTCAGGAAGCCGGTCACTAAGGCCCGCGGCCTGGGTGCGGCCTCTGACGCCAATTCATCTGGGCCGCAAAGCCCTCATCACTCCTGGAAGCGGAAGTAAAACGCGCCCATATGGGCGCGTTTTACTTCCACTTCCAGGAATGACGACGGCTTCGCGGGCCGGATGAATTGGCATCAGGGGCTGCACCCAGACCCTGGACCTCAGTTTGCGCAACACTGGTCTATGCAGACATATCAGCCAAGAAACAAAACAAAAGTGAAACAAAACAGCTGCTATATTTTAATGTAAGCTTTGGTGGATCAAGTCCATTTCCTTGCACGTGAGTGGTACTACCTAGCAATCACTTATGCATGGCCTCAAGATGAAGAGACAGTGATTCTTCTTTTCTTTGAACACTGTTTTATGTCAATATTTTACTATCCTGTTGAGCACTATTCCATTGTTCGACCAAACACATTGTAACCTTATACTGCTGCAATCTTTGCTTTTTTGTTCCATTCTGATACCTGATCAGGCAATGTCTGTTCAATTATTATTTTTTGCTTTTAGTTGCATTTTATGTTGCACTGTGGATAAAATATAAAGGTCTTCATCATTTATCTATGAGCTGATGCCAGAAAACCTTATGCGTGGAAAAAGAAATCTACGCTCATAAACTGCATGGCTAGGAGAAAACTTCAGGTGATTAATGCTGAATGTGTCAGCCACCAGAGAATTTCATTTTTCATTCAGCGTGGAGTCTTAATTTTGATGCTGGTATTTTAAATAGTTTATATAATATTTATGCAAAAGCAGTGGGTGGCTTAACGTCATCTTACTGATGAGGTGAAACACTTTGTCAATAAAATGCAAAAATCTACCTCAAATCGCCTGCTGCTTAGTGTCACTAATTCAGGAGGGGAAGGGAGGGTACTCAAGCCATCAAAAAATGTCACAGAATTAGCGTTGCTAATCCGAGCTAAATCAACTTAAGCTACCCAAGTGAATTTGCTATATCAAGAGAAAGTACAATCAACGCTCACTTGCTCAATCCACTCAACATTTTAAGCTTCTGTGGCTCATTTGGCTTGGTATGCTTTAAGACACCCTTGTTTCTATGGCCTATAAAATTCTCAAGAAGGTGCTGTGTGGCCAAAGTCATATGCAATTGCTCTTGACCTGACCCAAGAAATTTCAGTAGCATTTCCCAAAGGGCTGAAGAAAGAAACGTTTGTGCAATCCATCCACGGGGTCTGGGGTGGAAGTACCAAACATTTTTCAAGTAAAAATACAACTCTCTGTTAGCAATCATCCCTAGATCCTGCTGTGCTGACGTTTGGGTACTTTCACACTGGGTGCACTTAAGGACATATGATGTGTTGTTGTTACAAAATTAGGATCTTGTAGCACCCCACTAGATGCTTCTGGTAAGGCCAAGGATGAGCCATGAGTTCTCTAGCAACTGTCACTGTGAAGCAAAGAGTCTTTTTGAAGAATTTGGTCAACTGTCAGTGCAACTCTACCCAGTCTCCACTGCATGAGGAGAGAGTCTCCACTGAAGCCAACAGGGCTTCTGCAAGCTCTGTAAATATATTACTCACACAACAGAGTGGGAGCTGGAAATTCCAATTTAGTGGTGGCAGTGGTGAGTTGTATCTATCCCTGAATTTATCCTGAACTTTATGAAAACCATCACACATTGGACAGCTCCTTCAAAGTCTGGTCTAAACCTGAAGCAGATTTGCTGCCCACAAAAAGCCAGGTGCAAGCAGTCAGTTGTGCAAGCAGAACAAATGAACAAACAAGAGTCTAGCCTCAAAACACTGGAATTAACACATTGCCATTAGGGGTGAGTAGCTACTCATAGCTTTCTTCTCCACAGATTTACCTATCACCCTTTAAAGCCATCACAGGTACTGGCCACTTGTGTCTGCTCTGGTGCCTTTTGACCCCTATCAAATCCTGTAAAAGAAAAAGAAGCAGGAAGAGAGGTAAGTAGATGGGGCAGATAACACAAATGCAACACTTCTCTCTTTTGACTTTTGTTAAGGGTCACTAAACTCTATTTTTTTTCTTTATAGTGGAGTATTTCATGCAAGTGACCTACTATAATTTACTGATTACAAAGTGTGTGGGAAAAGTTTTGAAATAATAACTAGATTATTACTTTTTTTTGTACATTTTGAGGGGTAGGTAGCTTTTGATCCGGCTCTGTGCTAATTCTGACAAGCTACAATTCCTGCATGTCTTTTTTATGGTGTGTAAACTGACAACAATGTTGAGGACCTGAACATAGTTTCAGAGATGCCTCACTTCTCCCATTGGGCATTGTTTTACCCCAGTGTTATCTTTGCCGAAAAAGATGTTGATCATTTTTGAAATAATGTAGGAATAGTAATTATACATCATCAAGTCAATTCCAATTTATGGCAACCCTTTCCAGGGTTTTGGGGTACACAGTACCAAGGAGTAGTTTTCCATATCTTCCTTCTGTGGGCACTTTGAACTGGGCAGCTTGTCTAAGGCAATGCAGGCTAGCTAGTCTCCCAAGAGGTTCAATGATGAATCAAATTCCTAGCCTCTGGCTCCACAACCAGGCACCTAAATCTCCTAAAAAAAATTGTATCAGAAGCACACAAAGGTCTTTCTGGGTTGAAAGAATTTTTGCTGGAGGAACTCTGCTCAGGAGATGCCCAAATGAGGCTCCTTTCATTTCCCCAAGATCTTTTCCCACTGAAGTGGTCCTTCTTTATCTACTTGCAATTTCTTGCTTTTGAGCTGCTAGGTTGGCAGGAGCTGGGACAGAGACAGGCACTCATTCTGTCATGAAGTACTTGAACGGCCAACTTGCTGACCTTCCAGCCAACAAGGCGAGCTTCTTAATCAGTAAGCCACCGAGCAGCTTTGTGTTTGGAAACCACTAGAACAGGGGTCCCCAAACTTTTTGGGCCATGGGCCGATCATGTAGTTCAGGAAGCCGGTCACTAAGGCCTGGAGGCCGGATGTTGCCTCTGATGCCAATTCATCCGGCCCACAAAGCCCTTGTTGCTCCTGGAAGCAGAAATAAAACGCGCCAGTACAGGCGCGTTTTACTTCCGCTTCCAGGAGTGGCAAGGACTTCATGGGCCGGATGAATTGGCGTCGGGGGCTGCACCCAGCCCCCAGCCCTTATTTTGGGCACCAGTGCACTAGAAGATTACACTTTCCACCCTTCCTCTCACATTCATGACAGCCTTTTTCACCATATTCTGCATTTACATATTTAAGACTGATACTGGTATGTAACAACACAGCTGTTCATCTGTCCTGTGACATAATATTGGTGAATTCAATTAAAAATATTCTCAATACATTCCTTTTTTCTTTCTTTCTTGACTACCATCGTGACATATGTAGCTATAAGAGACCTAACTGCACTGGTTCTGGTGGATTTATGGCTTAAATTCTTAGCTTCCTTTTAGACTGCAATCCTTTACACATTTAGGAATAAGCCTCACTTAAGTCGCAAGAGACATGCCTAGGATTGAAGTTAATCTGCCTTTCTGTATGCTTTCAATGCAAGATAATAGACTAGATTTGTTCTTGCTGCTGTCTTGGATTCATAGCAGAAATCTAAGTTCCCAAAAATATTTTGTGGCAAAAAGTTTGGTTTAACTGCAAGCTGTTTAGTTGTTCATCTCACTGTGTATTACAGTTACAACAGAGACTTTAATGGGGATCTGCAGAACAGGCAGAAAGACACATTTGGGGTCTTAAAAACATGAAGAACTTGGGTGGAGTAGACCACTCAATGACAAAACACTGTCATTGAGTGGTCAGCCACTTACTTGTAGGAAAGTCAGAAGCAGGACATCAATGCCACGACACCTCCTATCTTATATTTCCTGACAAATGCCATGCCTTTCCCCCCAGCAAATTAATAATTAGTGTTGCCCCTTACCCAAGAAATTCAGAACTAACCGTCTGTCTATACATATATATATATATCAACTGATAAAAGATATAGAAATACTCTAACGTTATCTATATAACCAAAAGGTATGACATACTAATCATATGACATTTTATTGTCTACTATATTCGCAGAGAGAGAGAGAGAATATTTTTTGAAAAATAGTTTAAAATGTTGCCATTGAATAAATCAGAGGTGCTTTGTTGGTAATCCACACCAGGTGGATTATAGAGTCAAAAAGCCATTCTGTCCAAGCTCCTTTATGATTATTCAAGTACAGTAGTTCATATTGTTCAAAGCTGTATCCAAACCATCTTACAGTATAAACTTTCTTGTGAAGTGGATTCCTACCAATTTTGTACAGTCCACACTTAATCATTGTCCTGTCATTTTCTTTCTTTTTTTGCCTTTCACCTCAGGATTTATTTATTTTTGACTCTTTATCAATTGATGCAATCTGATTTTGCCTTTGGGGTGTAGTCCTGGATCCAACTCACGGATGATGTGAGGCCAGTGAGCTGAAGCTCCATGGGGGCTGATATAGTAAGCCTAGGATCCAATGTTGCATTTCCATATCTGATGATCCGCTACCAGATTCAGCACAATCAAAACTCCCCCCTCCACACTCATTTCCATTTGAGCCCTCCATGGTGCCCAAAAACTCCTCCAGAAGGATTTTCCACTCTCCAGAGCTGGTTTTTAGGGTGTGCAATTTGTTCCAGGGAGGGGAAGTGTCATTGCTTCTGGAATATGCAGCAAGATCCAGCAGAGGTATGCTGCTGGATCTAGGTCAATGACTACACTATGCTGCAGTAAATCATTACATTCTCGTTGATTTAATGAAGGAAGCTTTATTTGCTTGCTATTGCTGCCTCATTTTCCTCTCACCCCTATTTCCTATTTTCTTGTTTCCAGGAGGAAGAGGACGGTAGTGGTTGGAACCAGGTGAGCAAGCAAGCTGGGTTGGATAAGAATACCACAGGAGCTTATGATTTACTGACACACAGGCATTAATACTAAGCAGAGCACAAAGAGGTGAATCTTATCAAATTGACTTAGCCTTAGTCATGAATCAGATTTACATAGGTCTACTTAAGTTAGTCAAACAGTTCAAGTGTATTTTCACTCTTCCAGTGTATATGTTATTTTTGGACCTATACAGGTTTTTGACTTCAGCTACTAGAGATCCCCAGAACCATGGCCAATAGACAGGCAGTCTAGGATCTGAAGTTCAAAACAGCTAAATCCCCAAAAGCTGAGAAACACATCTCTACTGCCCCCACCACACAACCCCACTCAGGAGAACTGTTATCTGAAGAATATGGGAGTCATAATCCAACATTTCTAGGCAATTCAACATTAAGGAAGGTGGGTGTAAATAATGACCGGTGGTGTGTTTTGTGGGAACATAATTATCTTAACATACTATCTGTAGTGCATTGCTATGGGACACACCGTAAACCCACTCAGGCACACCCACCCACCCACCCACTCTTCTGTCTCCTTCAGACTCTTGATTGTCCACCACTAGTATAGCAGAATGCTTTGAGGGGGAAAGACTAATTCAAGATTAATATTAGTGTCTGAATGGCCTCTCATGTATTAATTATGTATCCTAATTCCATGTTGGCATTCTGTGGCTTTAAAAAGAGCCACCACCTCTCTCCCTTTACTGCAGTATTTAAGCTAAGCCACAATAGGTCCTTACAAAGGGGTATTTCATACGTAATCTGCAGAAGACATGTCTGAGCTGAATAATTAGAATACAGTCAGATTATTTGGTTGCACGATAGCAGTAAAATAATCCAATTTACATGATAAGCAGAACAAGTTAAAACTATTATTCTGTTTCTGTTGTCCCTCAATTTCCTTGCTATTGTGCCTGTATGGCTGCCTAAGTAAACAGGATGCAGTATATATCTATATATATCTATATCGGTATAAAACAGAATTTTAAAAAACCCCAAAGCTTCTTTTTCCTCATTATTTTCCTCTTGGAAGCTCAAATTATATTTGAGGGGGGGAAATGACATTAGATCCACAAAGACTGCAGTCACGGAAACAATTTGAACTGGTAGAACAGAACCCTTTCAAAGAGCTGTGGATAAATAGAGAAGAAGAAATGCCACACATTTCAATGTTGTTTCTTGGAAATGAAAAGGCAACACATTAGGAGTCTTTATCACTGTCTGCTCCACCGTACATATCAGCCAACTTTTTAAAACGGGGCCCCCAGTCACTGAGGTAATCGTAGTCCTGGTCTCCATCTGTAGTTGCTGACTCCAAGGAACTAAGTGACTCTGCCACAGAGCCATTGCCTTCGTATGCGTAGGTTGCTAATGAGTCATAAGGGGGTGCGGTCGGATCTGTATCATTCTCCTTCAACCTTTGGCTAATGAAATCTCTAACATCGGTGTTATCTCGTACCACCGGAGTCCGGCGTGGTATAAAAAGTGTTTCTGGCACAATGTCTCGGCGCAATTTATTGTCTTCTATGGCTTCAGGGTTCCGCAGGGTGCCAATATCAAATGCTTGGGTATCTTCCTCTCCACCACCTTCATCGTTGTAACTGACAATGTTGTCCCGGATATCCTCCTTGGAAATGATCAAGGGCTCCTTCTTTCTCTGCCGTCTCAGGGCCGCAAACAGCACAACTGTAACTGGAAAGAAAAAAAGGCAACTATATATAACAAAATAGGAGGTGAGTGAAAGGGAAATCAAATTTTCTTTCCAGTTAGTAAAAAAGAAAACCAAAATGAAAGCTGTTTCGCCTGAACATCATCTCCTCCTTTGATTTTTCAAAAAAGCATGCAAGACTACACACCCTAAGTTCACATGTTTATACTGAAGACAATCCTACTCTAATCATTGTGTAAATTGAAATTAGGATAAATATTAGGAGGGGAATACCTCAAGCTAAAAGGAAGATGAAACTCAGTAGTTGTTTATAATCAACAGTAAATGCCTTTGAAAAAGCCTGTGTAGCAAGGAACTAATCCTTTTGCAGGTGTTTGAAGGAAAGAAGGAAGGAAGGAAGGAAGGATGGACGGGCGGACGGATGGAAGGAAGGAAGGAAGGAAGGAAAGAAAGAAGCTAGTCTCATCAAATAACTAATGCTGAATTCCTGACATATGTTGGAATTGGTTCTCTAAGAAGGACATATAGAACGTTTCAAGGCGATATTTCATAATAGCAGTAACATATAAAGTGAGTGGGGAGAATCACTGGGTTCTTTCCTTTCCTTGAAGGAAAACATATGTGTTAATTCTTAATTTAATTCACACCCCTTGACTCTGAGATACCCAGTGTGGGATTGTGGATGGAGTGACAGACTAGTAGTCAGAAGATCTGAGTTCCTAATCCAACCTAGCCATGGGACACGGTTGTCAGATGAAAATTTGCCTTAAAAGAAGAACCCACCTCTGTCAAGGGAGCCCTGGTAAGTGTTTGATTGCAAACGCTGACAAAGAAAAGACTGCAGTGTATGCAACTTGACAGACTTCTTAAAGCTATTTGACAGAATTATTATTATTTTTGGCTTCAAGCATAGATATGCCCAGGGCTGACCTGAACATTTTTGCTGCCTGAAACAAAGCAGCAAAAGGCACTTGGTTGTCATTGAGGGCAAAGTGAATAATACCCTCAGTGTTTTCAAATGATGCTGTCATTGAAGGGGGGACATCTCTTATCATGAATCTCAGAGGTTTGAATTGTGACTACATGAGGGCTGGATTTAGGTCCAGGTTGAAGGATTCTCACCCCTCTATCAACTAAAAGTATTGGAGATTACATCTGGGGCTATCTGGATGTGGAGCACATGCTTTACCAGTCAGTTATGCCTCTTTTCACATCCTCCTCCCACTTTGCCTACTGAATGTTTGATTCAAAAGCAAAATAAGGTGGTGGGTATTTGGGCAAAAAAATCCATGGGGAGTCTTTGTGCCCTAGCAGATAAGTACTTGGCATGGATTTATTCACTTCTTTGGGCTAAACAATACCGTATGAGCAGTATACTGCATTTCCCCTACATTATTTCTGGAATGCTTTCACTGGAAAACCTCCTCTCCTCCCAACTCTGATTGTCATTTGCTAACTGTTTGTGTCCGATGCCACCAGCATACAAGAGCTCAAAAATGCAGCTCTCGTTCGCTTCCTCCCCCGTATCATCATGAATGAGATCTCACTGATGGAAATGAATATTCAAATTGGATTTGTGCAGATATTCAAGTGACTCAAGCTCTAAATATAGCATATGTTTTTCGAAACTCAGTTTTTTCTTTTCATAGACGCTTGTAAAATAAGCTCTCTGAGCGTTCGATGGAATGTTAAGAATTTTTTAACGCTGTTTTTGTTTTCTGTTTCTTCCTCTTTACCCACCACTGTTTTTAACATTATCCTGGATTTTGCCACCAAAATGTTTTGGAGCTTGACAGACAGACTAGGCTTTCTCAGTTTGAAAGTGAAATCTACCATAGGACCCAAAACAAAAAAAGCAAAAGAACATGCAAAAAATGTATCTGCCTTTGTTACTGTTAAAAATGAAAATAGTTGTTCATTTTTCCTCTTTGCCTTTGTTTCACACAGTATGGAGATTGCATATACAAAGCACAGAAGAAAGTTGTAGAAAAAACTATGATGTAGCTTGCAGCCACTAATTGAAAACCACTGTATTTTACACTTTTCTTTCAATTGAGCTCTAGCTCTAGGATCAAATAACTGTTGTTTTGGATCCAGTACTTCAGAAGCAGCTTTCTGCATAGCCCAAAAGGCTGAGTCTCAGTCTAGTTCATCTTTAGTAAGATACTCTAATGAAGTACGAGGCACACTTCAGAGATGGCTTCACTAGATGTGATCAAGATTTTGCATGCACTTTTTGATCCCATCCGATACGTCTGGGCAATGCTCAGTCCAGTGGTTGATGCAATGTTCCTATAGTGCAGAAACTCAGACTATGGAGTGAAAACTGTACCTTCTTGGATTCCTATCCAGATCTCCAGAGTTCCTTAGATGACCTCACCCTCTTTTCTAGAGCTGGTATGTATTCCAAATTTCTAAGTGTTCTCAAATTCCCATCTTCTCCAGGAGCTGGTCTTTTGTAGAGGAAATGAGTCTTAATTTCTCATGGCAGACCCAACCACTTCAAAATATTTTGCATTACACCTGGGATAGTTCATATCATCATAGTGTTTCCGAGAAAACCAATCCACCTTTCTTAGACTGGCTGTGCAGATAATAATTATGTTCAGAGAGAACAAGGAAACTAGAGACAGATGGGGACTGTCAGATGGTATCACCATTCCTGCTAAAGAAAAAGGGTTGGCAATCTGGCCCTGTGAGCCCTGCTTTCACTGCCATTGTTAGCAAGTGCCTAGGAGGAAAAGCAGAATGGTTGTATCATCCAAATAGAGCAATGCCACTAATGTAAATAGTCAAGAACCACTGCTCAAAAGGGAAAAAAGAAATAAAGAAAAGAAAAAGAAAACATGTGGCACCTTAAAGCCTAATTGTTATGTTTTAACATGAACTTTTGTCAATCAAGTCCACTTCCTCAGACATAAGAGTGAGACTCGCTGGCAATCATTTATACATGGCCTCAAAATAAAAAGACTGATTAGTTGGGCATAGGATGCAAACTATAGCCTAGTGATGACAGAAGACCCTGTTTTATATTAATTCCTTTCCCAAAGGATGCTAGTTAAGTAACAATAGTTGGGTATAAGAATCTCAGACTATAGATAACAACACAGATGTTTGTGAGCGAACTTGACATTTACCACCTAGTGATATCTCATGATACAGTATCCAGTTCTTTTCCAATGAGACTGAGTACTTGGAAGCTTGCTCAGGATAAGATAACAGCAGGTAACAGCAAACTGAAGTAACTTACATTTGGTAATGGCTTAAGAATCCTTGGCTGATATCTAGCCCATTGAGATGGGTATCAAGTACAGTATATGCATATATTTTATCTCAGCTGCCTCCCTCTGGATCCATGTTGTCTAATACTTCTTCTCTAGTATTGCAAATTTCGAACCCTGTGAAGAGTGTCCAGGAAGAATGAAATGATTTGAACCAGGTTTCTATGTACTGCCATTCCTGATTCATGCCTAATTATTGTTTTGCACAGAGATTGGTCCTATGTAGACCACAGAGGGGGATTGTGAGTAAAAGATCACATTAGCAAAGGAACAAACAAAAGTGTCTTTGATCTTGTTTGCGACATTGTTGGGTTCTGTGATTTTGCTGCCTGAATAAATGTGGTGGTTATTTTATTTTTTGTATCTGTAGTCAAAAAGGGCAGCATGATTATGGGACCCACCTACCATTGTTGTTGAATATCAAACAGGGTATTATGCCATCACCAGGTGGGAAATTACCCACTGAAAAAAGAAGTGGATAATACACTAAATCTTGAGAAACCACCAGGAGGGAAATACCTGCACATACTAACATGGCTATCACCTCGGAAACTGCAGCAATGCTAAGAGGTAATACTGTTAATCAGTTTGCATTGTTGAATTGTGTAGCCTGCATATATTCATCTTCCACTAATTCCATGAGAATGGTTCTCCCCGCAAGCCCTTTACCTAGCAATATAATGATGCAGAGAAGGATTGCGATCAGTGCCCCCGTGCTAAGGCCAGTAGGGTGGATCAGCGCTTCAGCATTGCAAGAGAGCATCTTCCCTCTCTGGTCGCAGGCACATACTCGAATCGTCACAGTCTCTGTGCTGCTCTGAATAGGGTATTCATTGTCAGAAATTACCACAGGCAGGAGGTATATGTTCATTTCATGTCTGCTGTATCTTGTTCTCCTGGTGTAGATGCTGGCTGTGTTATCTGCAGAAAGGTAACAATCTATATTAGGAGTATGTTCCCCTTGAAGGAAGGTTAAAAGAAAATGGAATGGAATTTTTTAGCATACCTCTGTTGTCCTGCAGGGTGAAATTGGAGCTGCCGGCTACTTCAGGGGCCAATGAGAAGGAAAATTTGTGCCCACCAAAAGCATCGTCTTTGTCAACTGCACTTAGGGTCTGTATGAGCTAAACATTAAGAAGAGTATTGTTGCATCAGTACAGTTGAATGGGGGCTCTTTAATGCCTAAGATCATACCTTATCATGCAAGATACACAACATGGGCACAATCAAGACTGCAGCAGTGCAGCAAACGATAAGCAGGAACCAGTAATAAGATTTACAAACAAACACATATTCCAAGGTACATCATTATTTGAGAACTGTTTTGGAAGATGTAGACTTCACCGTGATTTCAGTTCTTGAAAAATGGCAAGAGAAACAGTCTGAGTAATTTATTCTTCCTTTCCCCTTCCTCCTGGGTCAATTTAATAATAACAACATGACATAAAGTCATTTCCAAATTATAGGAACACTTTCCGGGATTTCTTAGATATGAAACACTTAGAAAATGGTTTATCAATGGGTCTTTGCTATTTACCCAAGGATCCCAGGAAGCACAGTGCATATCAAACCCCTAACCTTCAGCTCTGCAGCCAGATGCCCAAAATATTGTATGCCACAGAAAGATTCTGTTTTCCTGTTCCAAGGATGGATGCTACATGTTCCTACTGTAATGCATTCTTTCTGAATTTTAGATTCTTGCATAGATGTGGTGAAAAGGAAGTGCAAATTACTGATGGTAGATTTTTCAGTATTTCTAACAATGTCCCTCAAGGGGCTCTAGCCAGACTGTGCACGCCAAGCCATTCATTTCTTTATAAGTGGTTCCTATCTTTGTAATCTCCAGGCATTGTGAGACTATAACTATATCTACCAAAATCCTTTGCTACTATCAATGCTAGTTGAAATGATAGAAGTTACAGAACTGACTGCATGGTTTTGGATTGCAACTCTCAGAACTCCCAGCCAGGGTACTTAATAGTCAGAGGTTTTCAGAGCTTAAGTCTAAAACATCTGGATGAGTATAAGTTGAAAACCACTGTTCTAAAATACATGAGCATCACAAAACTGACTTTTGTATGGAAAGTGTCCTTTCCCAATGTATAATTATTCTTCTGTGTTTGTTTGTTATGCTTGGGTGTCATTAATACCAAGTGAAAGAGCCCCTTTTTGCCTAGATCTGGGCAGCAAGCCAGTTCTCTCCATGCAGCGATCAACTGTGGTATCTGAGATTAGCAGTTTGTGAGATAGAAAGTAAAAGTAGGCAACAAATTGCTCTCCTGATGCTGTTGAACTACACCTCCTTTCAACTGTGACCATTTTTGTTAAAAAAAATTATGTTGGTTTTAAATTTCAGTACTTTGGGGTCAGATAAATAAAACCCATGACCATTAACAATGATGGGAACTATAATCAAACAGTTTTCCACCACTGGCTTGAAAGAAGGCTGAAGTTGGTGTATGTGGTTTATATAAGGGTGATGGCTGAATTATATTCCACAGACAGCATGATATAGAGAACTAGAATAGGGAAGGAAATGCTCCTTAGAAATTGGTGCATGTTAGACCTTGGTGCTCCAGGTGTTCTTGGACTTCAATTCTCAGAAGCACAAGTAAGTGCACCTGCTGATTAGGGAGTCTGGGAATTGAAGACAAATAACACCTGGGACAGCAAGGTTGGCCACCCCTGTGTTAGACCATCAGCAAAGACTACAAATCCTCATAAATTGGAAGCCAATTAAATACAGCATTCAAGAGTCTGGTGTGTGTCCAGATCTGTTACTGACTCATTAGGGAAAGCACTACACAATGCTGATTCAGGACACTTTCAGACAGAAATTGATATAGAACACAAGAGTACAAGACAGTGTTCATATTTAAACAGTGTACAATGATGTGAAAATCAGTTATTTTGGCTATGTAGACACTCATCAGTAGCTAGGGAGGAAAAAGCCATTCCTTGATTTCTCTTACCATTACCAACAGCCAGCTGAAGAGCACAATGATAAGGCCTAATCCACCCCTTATTTATAAATCATGTACAGTCAAACCTCACATAAAGAGCGTCTCGCTTAAAGAGTAACTCGCTTAAAGAGCAGAATTTTCTCTGAATGTTCGCTTCGCTTAACAAATAAAACCAACCAAAAACTTGCTTAACAAATAAATTGGGGTTCACAATCCCCCCCCCCCACAATTGGTCATTTACAATGGTGTCTCGCTTAAAGAGCAAACTCGCTTAAAGAGCAATCCTGTGGAACGCATTATGCTCTTTAAGCGAGGTATAACTGTATGTCCTTTTGTTATAGGAAGCAGAAGTTACCCACCTGCTCTGCTTTTGCATTTTCACAAACATATGTCTCATAAAACATTGCAAATTCTGGGGCATTGTCATTCACATCCAGGACTTTGATAAATACTGGGACTCGGCTGCTTTCCTTTGGGTTGTCTACAAGAATACAAGGAGGAAGTCAAGGAAGCCCATTTAATACACAAAACATGACTTTATCACAAAGGTCTCTAAAGCAATGACTGCAGCACTACACAACTCTGAATGTTCTCCTGTGATACTTTCTCCCACCTCACCTTTGTCTTGCTTTACAAAATTCCACAAACTAAACCAACACAAATCCCTAGAATTCCTGACATGTGACGTTTTGGTCTGTAATTCTTGCATGGTCTCCTACTATCCTCCCATATAATCTCAGGAAGAAAGCATCACTTGCAGATTTTATAATTCTAATATTCATTGGGTGTGGCTGACTAGCAGAAATACATGAAGACTCATGAACCAACAAATGAGAAGTGTTGGTTGATAACTAGTGTGGTTTCATTTGCTGAACTATGCTAAGTCTTCACAGTGAACTGTAGAAAGGAGTTCAAGGAGCAGCAGCAAGAGTATTACTATTAGAACCAACCAGTGCTGGTAATGGATCTTTTTTAGTGTTAGTTAAAAAGTTACATTTATGAGAGCCTTTGGGGGTTGTGAATTGTGGTCTGCAGAAGTTTTAACACAACAATTTTAATGTTTTTTAAATTTATTTTGAAGATTGCAGTGGCTCAAGTGGTTAAGATGCTGAACATGAAGACTGGAAGGTTGAAGTTCGAGACCCAAGTGCTGCACAACAGAGTGAGCTCCCATTTCTGTCCCAGCTCCTGCCAACCTAGCAGTTCAAAAGCAAGAAATTGCAAGTAGATAAATAGGTACCACTTTGGTGGGAAGGTAAACAGCATTCCGTGCACTCAGGTACTGAGGCATGCCTGCCACATGTCTACTGAAATGTCTGCAGATGCAGACAGCTCTGGCTCTTTGGCTGTAAATAAAAATCAGCACTGAATCCTAGAGTCAGATATGACTGGCTTTTGAGCAAGGACGGACTTTACCTTAATGTTTTAATTGTGTGTGTTTTAAACTGTTTTAAACATCTTATCATTTTAAACATTTTGTCCCTTTAAATCATTTCAAATGGCTCTGTAACCCACCTAGAGATCCTGTGATATAAGATGGGCTATACATTTTTCAAATAAAATAAATAAATAAAACTTTTTGGGGGGCAATTATCAGGAACACCACTCTACCATATGCTTATTCGAATTTTAAGCTTCACTGGCCCTTATCTTGTCTTTCTCCTTCACGCCCAAGTCCTTTTTACTTCATTGGGTAATTTGCTAGACTTTCATCTCTTTGAAATAACCTGTCTCTTCCAAAAAATAAAATAAAATGAAGTTAAATTAAAAAACAAATAAAAAATTAAGACAACCTCTCTATATGGAGCAGACAGTTCATTCTTCTCAATGCATAATATAAATACACCTTTCTTAGTTATTCATGTAGCATCTATCAAACCAGGCACTGAAATCCTAAATTTCTCTTGATCTTGGCTTTGAAGTGCTTTCTGCAGTGCAGTTGCTGTTTCACCTTTCATAGCTTTCAAGCATAGAAAATTCATCATTCAAAACAACTTCAGCAAGGAAAGCAACTGCCGGGTAGAAGATTTGAACTCCCTTTCTGCCTCTGTGACTGACTTCACTGAGACCTTACGAATGTCAGAGAATTGTCAACATATTTAATCAAGTATGTATTTTTC
Source organism: Furcifer pardalis (assembly GCA_030440675.1). Classification (NCBI taxonomy): domain Eukaryota; kingdom Metazoa; phylum Chordata; class Lepidosauria; order Squamata; family Chamaeleonidae; genus Furcifer; species Furcifer pardalis. The sequence goes on from CP126891.1 coordinate 128,093,500, forward strand.
AGAAGAAAAAGTTAACTGCAATAGCTCGAAACTTGGAAAAGTTGCTTTTTGGACTACAGAGACGAAAACAGACATTCTCTATGACCCATTCAGGGAAACAAAAATTATGGCAACACTTTTTTTAGGTATTTGAAGGTTACAAATTGGGTAAACATTCAAGTATTGGGGTACTGTCCATCAAGGTTTAAAGCAAATTGGGCAAGATGTGATACCTATTGTTCATAAAGTCAGACAAAACAGGATTATAAATTCTATAATAAGACAGAAGCAAAATAAATAAATAAATAAATAAATAAAGTAGCAAACTGACACTATTGTCATCTCTCACAAGAGAGGAGGGGTCCCCTCTTCCATCCTAAGATGTATCTCCTTCTCCTTCTACTTCAAGTTGTCTAGCGTGTTAGCCAACGGGCAAGAACCAAAGTTGGGTGCAGTGTTTGGTATACTTCAAGTTAGAGGAGCACAACAACTGGGACTCCAGCAGTGGCTGATTGCCTTTGGTACAGTCCATGGTGAGGATACCGGGAGCTGCAAGTCAGCAACATCATCACAAACCCTTGCTTTAATCAAGTGTTTCCCAAACTTTGGTTTTTGGACTTCAATTCCCAGAAGCCTACCTCAATCCCCCAAAGCACTGATCAGCCAATGTGCTGACTTAGGCTTCTGGGAATTAAAATCCCCCTCGGAGGCATATGCCCCATGTTGGGAACCATTGCTTTAGCTACTTTAGTCAATGATCAACAAGTTATGAGGATCATATATAATATGGAAAGCAATTCTTACTCAGGGGTACCTATTCCATGGAATCACATTGGAGTAGCGTGTGAGCTGGTGGGTTGACACTTCCAAAATCCATTGGCAAAATTTTTCATCAGAGGTGCAAGGGAAAAGCATACAGCTGGGCTATTAAATGGAAAGAAGTACTAAATGGAACTATTGTCACTAGCAGCCAGGACAGGTCATCCAGATGGGAAGCAGTGATAAATGGTAGTGGTGTTTTATTAAAAAGCGGAGTTTGAAAAAGGGTCTTTAATTGGGGTGGGGGGACTAAAAATCCCAGAATCTCCCAGCTAGCAAGCTGACTGGGAGATTCTGTTGAGCTCTAGTCCAAAAAGAAACGGAGCAGAAACTTCACTGAGACCTGCTTAAAAAGAAAAAGAAAAAAAGCCACTTGTCTTTTCACTTGAGCTTGTTTACGTTATTGTAATCCGATTGTGGGCGAAATTAGCAAGGCAGAATTCTTTTCTGTTCTTTCTGGAAAGCTAATCAAAGAGGATCCAACAGAGACTTCCTGGTTTAAGGTTTGCCCAACCTTACTCTCTAAGCTACTTGAGCTGACCTTTCAGCAAGGATTCAATGAATTATTTTACAGTTACATATAAACAATGCATGAGAAGATGAAAGGACTCAGTAGGTCCATGGGTAGGCAGCCATTCCAAGGGAACCACAGTAAAACTGCAGGATGTGGAAGGTTTATAGCAACCAGCTTCCGAAGAACCTCAGCTGCATTTATAGAAGAAGCAGAAGAGAAGGAAGAAGAAAAGCACATTTCTCCACTGATGAGACTGACTAATGTAGACAGTGCTTGCTGGAGGGTCTGAAAACAGAGAAATGGCTGGATAAAATGCTCACTCGTTGGGAGCTAGAGCTTCAGAGTCTACTGCCTCTCCTGAGATTAGTAAAACTGAAAGTTGTTATGCAACACATTGAAGAATAAATTATGCAAAATAAAAGATTTATATAAATTTGTTCAAATTTAATAATTTATTGTAGGTGTAGAATTCAGCTCCCTTGGCATGTCTTTTAAATTGCTTTGGAGCAGAAGTCTATGTTTAATTTTTTTCCATCATGAAGTACACATAACTCTAGCACTGACCTTCCTCTTACTGAAATTTAAGGGCCTCTCCAATAGAATCTAATGTTTAGAGTCATCATCTCATGTCATTCTGGTATACTCTACATCAAGGGTTGCCAACCTTTTGAAGTCAGGGGCTGGGTCATGCTTCCTCAGACAGTTGGTGGGTTGGACTGGTAGTCCAGCTGCTGCTGCTGCTGCTGCCACTGGAATCAGCTGTGGACTTAGTTACCTCTATTGTAAACAGATGCAAATTAGGCCATGGCTGATTCCGGTGGCAGTGGTAGCAGCAGCTGGAATGAGGGTGTGGGCCAGTTGATTTGGCTCCACAGACTGGATCAGGCCCATGAGTGGTAGGTTGCCTACCCCTCTCTACATTATCAAATAATAAAATAGAATTAACTCTGCTAAAGGTATTTGAATATTATTTATGCAACTGCTTGTAGTTTTTATCAATATGTTATCTATAACTTACAGTCAAGACTTTTATTGTTTCTTGGCCCTGCTTATTCAAAGATTTTTTCAAGGATACTAGTAAGATTTGCTGTTAGTTTATAATACTGCTCAGTTCTCCCTCTGCTTCTTTCACCTTTTTTTTTTTTGCAGGCCCCCACAAAATAACACACCAGAAACAAAACAAAGCAAATAAGCAATGAATAAAAAAGTAAAACTAAACCAAATATGTTAACGAGATATGGATATGGAATAGCTCCACAATGTCTTTCCAGTGGAAAGCCCTCCTTTAGGAGATACGATATCTTGCAATTTTGTCAGTTTCTCCACTTCCCATTGAACAAATCTCAGTTCGAGCAAAGTATAACATGGAAAAAAGGTGGCAAAAGTGGCAGATAGTTTCAAGGTTGGCAAACTTGCATTTTAATTTTCAATGCAACCTCTACACTTTGGGCCACACCTTTCAGCTTAACCACCTAGAAACTGGATTCAGAACAGCTATTATGGACTATGCAGTGACATGATGGTCTGCAGGTTTGCAGAGTAAATATGACATTGATGAAATTAAAATATCTATGCAGCAGCAAGTGGCTTTTAGATGATGGGCACTGAACTATCTAATCCAATGTACTAAGGCCGAATTTGCTGTCCTTAAAAGTGATGATTTTCTGTCCCCATATCATGTACCTATTTCATTTTCATGCTGAAATTTAAAATAAATTATTAACTGGCCAAGATGAATGCAGTGATCTATTTGATCTAATTTTAGATGGATCTTATTTTAGATGTTGGTCTTCTTTCTACTCAAAGTTGGCTTTTCAGAAGCAGTAATCTTGAGAAGAAAGGAGAGTTGGGAATACAGAAACCTTTTCTAATTTACTTCCTTGAATTAACTGCAAGAGAGCAAGAGGATGGAAATAGACTTCCTTTCTGCCACTCACAGCTAGAAGGCAGCATTCATTACAGCAATGGTGTTTACCCACAACTTACTGATCTCGGCAGCTATTACGGTAATGTTGTGCCACAATAATGTTTCCCGATCCAGAGTTTTAGAAGTGAAGATTGAACCATTTCCAGAATCAATGTTGAATATTCTGTCCATATCTGTATGCCGATCTACAGAATACCTAAAATTAGAAAGGTATTAGTTTAATACTGAGATCCATTTTTCATTTCATGACTGTTTTTAATTGCATAAAGTTTTATAAGGTTAGGTAGGGAAAAAAACTTAATTTGTGGTACTGCTATACAAACTGCAGCTTCCGGTGGAAAATTTGAAAGCATGCTCAGCAAATATTTAGAAGCAGTGTTCCCTTGTGTGGTGAAAGATTTTCCCAGCATTCTTCAGCAAGTTAAGTATGGCATTCAATTAGCCACTATGCTGCTGTGGAGAAAAGTTGGCCTGTGTGGCCTTGAGCAAGCTACACAGCCCCAGAAGTGCCCATAGAAGAAGGAAATGACAAAATACTACCCTGGAAATGATCACCATAACTGAGTCAGGTCAATTACTATTATAACTGGTTACTTTTGAGCTATGGCTGGGAGATAGTGACTAGCACAAGACAGAGTGGCTAATGGACTGTGTGGAGTAATTTAATCTTCACATTGTGGAGACTTGGTTCATGAGCCACCTGTGACCTAGGTTCACCAAACAAAATTCATGGTTAAAGGGACATCTGGACATGAGGTCAACATACTGAGCATATCACATCGGCTCCATTGCCCTATTATGGCAAGGCATGTCCAACCCACAAACCTAAAGAGGATTTCTAGTGCACTGAAACAGTCCTCAGAAAGCCATTATGATTCCCCCCCTAAAGTAGTGCTGTGTGTAGCCCGCATCAATCACATCAGGATCTGATCTCAGTGCAACAAGCTCATGAGATGCCAAACTCATGAGATGCTGCCCCTTCAAAGAAAGCATGCATACACAACATATGTGTTAAAGCAGATTAAAGATAATTAGTTTTGCTACTACCTACCTACCTTTCATGAAAGAAAAAATGCATCTCTCATTATTTTTTAAAATTCTAGGATTTTTAGAATCCATGTCAACTTCAAAGGCTGTACTCTATGAGACATTCTTACAGAATGATATGAGTTGCAAAAAACAGGACCCCAAGCTGGGCCAACAATTAATATCTCAGAGACATGCTAAATGTTGGCAGTAATGCCTTAGTCTGGATTTGGCAAGTTATTTAACAAGATTTACGCAATCATCTTTCACATGCTCGCTCTACGGAGGATTAGCAGTGTAAGATTTTCAAATAGGAAGCCTAATATTCAGAAATCTGAATCTCATGGATTTAGCACAATAAATGTGACACAGCTCTCAGAATCAACTGAGAAAACAACTTTATGTTTGAGTCTGAATATACAGCCTAATATCTTGTTTGAACTACAGTGGCTGTGAGAAACCCAGTGAGCATGTGTGAAGACTGTGGTGGCTCAAGTGGCTCAGATGCTGAACTTGACGACTGGAAGATCAGCAGTTCAAGACCTGAGTACTGCGCGACGGAATGAGCTATGTATCTGTCCCAGCTCCTGCCAGCCTAGCAGTTTGAAAGCAAGAAATTGCAAGTAGATAAATAGATACCACTTTAGCAGGAAGGTAAACAGCATTCCGGTGTCTAGTCATTCATGCCACATGGCCACGGAAACATCTGCAGATGCAAACAGCACTGGCTCTTTGGCTGTAAACAGAGATGAGTACTGAACCCTAGAGTCAGATATGACTGTCTTTTGAGCTATAGCAAGACCAGAGGGTCCCTTGGGGTGGTGGTGGTTTGATGAATGTGGGTAACCTGTGATGTCATAGTCAATAACTAGTGGATAGATGACTAGAATGAAGACACGGTCTTTCTTCTCAAGATCAAGGGGAACTAAACACTCATTTCTCTTCCCTCTACCCAACAAAAGCGTGATAACCATGGAGATGTAATTTGTATCATGCTCTTCTGCAGCTTAACAGGACAATCCTTGTCACAGAGCTTATAAAGAGCTAAAATGTAATCTAAAAGCCAATGTAGTGTAATGAATAGAGTGCTGGAATATGACTCAAGAGTCCTGGGTTCAAATCTTCATTTGGTCATGGAAGCTCATGGGTTGGCAATGTAAAACTACTGTTTGAACATCTGACATATCTCAAAACTCCTATCAGGGTCACCATAAATTGAGTGGTATGATGGGACAAAGCATCAACAAGGGTGGCCTATCAAACAGGATGAGAGTCTCATGGGTTCTGTCAGTTTCTTTCCTCTTCTGACAATAGATAAGGCTACATCTAGAATAGGTCAATCCTCCAAGTGATAATGAATTACCACTCAAGGACAAAGCTAATAATTATAGTCTAAGTACACATTGCATTAATGGCTATTACCTATTGATGAGAGTGGTTATTCTCCCACAAGTGTTAATTGTCATACTTGATAGGGGATGGTTTTTACCTAGAATATAGCTGCTTCATATTTTATAGTGGCAGTCACAATCCCTCTCATCTGCATTATATGGGTGGCACAGTGGTTAAACTGCTGTACTGCAACCAAAAGGTTGTGAGTTTGATCCTAGCCATGGCTCAAGGTTGACTAAGCCTTCCATCCTTCCGAGGTGGGTAAAATGAGTACCCAACATTTTGGGGGCAAAATGATAATTAACTTGTCAACTGCCCAGAGTGCACTAATCACTATGGGGTGGTATGTAAGTATGATTGCTTATACTTAATTGTACAAAAGAAGCAAAGAAACACTGTAGTGTACTTCCTCATCACACCATTAACAGAATGTGTAATTATGTCTTCCACTGTGAAGTGCTGGAGGATTCCATGGAGGGACAGCTCCTGATGTTTGTTACATGAAAATAAGGATGTTTTTCTCCTGTCTTGCTTGAGTACTATCAGAAAGACACTAGGCTCCCATTTGTATTTTCTATGCTGTTGTTATTATTATTATTATTATTATTATTATTATTATTATTATTATTATTATTATTATTATTATTATTATTATTATTATTATTATTATTATTATTATTATTATTATTATTATTATATCAGGATAAGAGAACTGAAGTACAGGATCTCTGGGAGGAGAGCAACAGTGATATTAGTAGTGATAAGAACACTGAGCAATCTGAAAAGGGTTGAAAAACCATCTGAGTATGGTTGGCATTGATAAAATCATGATAGAGCAGTTGCAGAGAATAACACTAAGAGCTTCATGATCAAGTGATACCTCACTGATTCTTAGGTCCAGGGCTAGGACCCAAACAGTGGGGTTCCAAAACTCTGGTTCATATAGCTGGTGAACCATGTTCTTCTTCTTCTTTTAACAAAAAACAAAAAAACAAAACAACAACAACAACACCCCTAACTATCAGTTACACAGCAGTTTAATATACCGGTATATGGTGTTCCCAATTTTGTCATCTTAAGCAACACTGATAGTGTTGTTTCTGGATTTGCAGTTGGTTGTAATATTTTATAAAATTTCTTGGCATTGTTCCCAGTGCCTCAATGACTATAGAGCAAGGGTGCCCAGACTATGGCCAGCAGGCCATATCCAGCCCCCAATACCAATTCATCTGGCCCACAAAATCCTCATCACTCCTGGAAGTGGAAGTAAAATGCACCCATACAGGCACATTTAACTTCCACTTCCTGGAGTGGTGAGGGCTTAGCAGGCCAGATGAATTGGAATCGGGGGTCGGATCTGGTCAGTGGGCCAGACTGACCTCCCTCCTGAACCACATGACCAACCCATGGCCCAAAAAGTTTGGGCACCCCTGCTATAGGGACTGAAGAAGTGTGTTTCATCCATAATTGAATTATTTTTACTGCCTTTTATTAATTTTTCTGATTTTTTATCTTCAGCTCTGGCTTCCCCTGGAGTTGCAATGTCAATTCTCCAGACATTGTTTCATTCCATTACTGATATGTCTGGTGCATTATACTCACAGAGTCTGTAAGTTTGGATTTGGAAATTCCCACAAGATCCTAACTTGGTCACTTTCGAACACCTTCTCTACTTGATATTCCCATGAATTCCTGAATGCTGACAAATTATATTTCTTTACATAGTGACCACTGTATTATCTTTCTTTGTAGTCAGTCTGTGCAATCTTTGAACATTCATAGATGAGATGTGACACAGTTTCATCTTTCTCTTGACAGAGTTGACATTTGCTGCTGAACTAATGCTTTGAATTTTTGCTTTCATAACATTAGTTTTGAGTGCTTGTTTTTCTGCAGCAAAAAATTAATTTTTCAGTTCCTTCCTTGGCAGACTCATTTTAGCCATACCCAAGTTGAGTTGTTATCATGTTTCCCATCAATATTTATCATGTGTTGTCCATGAAATGGTTTATTTTTTCCAGTTGTTTGATTAATCTTCAATTTGTTGTTTCTTATGTTCTCTGTTTCTATTGATATAATCATTTAGGATTCTTTTTCTTCCTCTCAAACTTGTTGTATTTTAGCAATACACAGCCTACAATTTTTCACTTTCAGTATAACCTGTGTGCATCACTTTTTAGGTGTACTGTGTGATACATGTTCATCAATTTCTCCCCCCCCCCCCAATCCAATTTTCTAATTCATTTTAGGTCCAATCTATTGCTCCAGTTAGGTATCTGATTACTGGAATTGTGTTTATAGCTTTGTCTGAATTTCCTCCATTTAAAAATTTCACAGTTTTTCTGCATTCCCTTTGTGTCAAGTCTTTATCTTTTCTATGCCGGATGTTATCCATTTCTAGTATTCCAACATATTTATAGTTGCCATCACTTGATAATGATTTTAAAATACAGTAAAACCTCGAGTTACGAATAAACTCAGTTCCAAGGGATTGTTCGTAACTCGAATCTGTTCGTAACTCAAGGCATCTCTATTCAGATAAAGAAAAAGTCCCACCGCACCCTCCAACAATCAAAACGGGCCACCCCCTCCCTCCAAAAATCAATTAAACCACCCAAAAAACAACAGCAGCATTGAAAGGAAAGCATACATAACCAAAAACGCTGTCCCTTACCTTAAAGAAGCTTTGAAAATGGACAGAAAATTCATAAAAATACAGCTAGAAACGGCAACTGGCTGCCATTTTGGCACTGAAACTCCAGAGAAAGAACTCCTCTCTAAGCACTCTACTGCCACCTATAGGGCTCTGAAAGGCTGCATGTGTATAAAATATAAATCTATAGGGGAAATGGCGTTTTTTGCTTCACTCGAGGCAACACGGGGGGGAATCATTCGTAAATCGGGGCATGTTTGTAACTTGAGGCATGGATTTCAGTGCAGAACCAATTCGTAAGTCAAATTATTTGTAAGTAGGGGCATTCGTAAGTAGGGGTTTTACTGTATCACCATTTCTTAAGTCTATTCCAAATTTTTTATGCCCCATTGTATAGAGAGATTTGCACATTTGTCATATCCAAATTTCATCTTTATGAAATTAATGTCTTTGCTAAATATTCACAGTGTTTAACAGTAACTCTATCTCAGTGGGACTTTTTGCAACAGTGCATAACAGATGATTGCTTTCTCATGCTTGATCTGAAATGTTGTATCCCAATCCAGTTTTATTTAGAATAATTGACAAGGAGGTTAATGAGATGTTAAACAGTAACGGTGACAAAGAATTCCCTTGAAATATTTCTTTTTTGATATTAACATCCCCAATTTTATCAAGGTAAACCATTAACAGTCTTCCCCCCAATAGTTCTTCTTTTTGAAGAACTTCTGAATATTTTTGCTAATTCCAAATATTTTAGCTGTTAATCCAGCTATGAAGCAATGAATAAAATGCCTTTTTATAATCTACCCATACTATGCTAAAATAGGGTTTGTCTCTTTATGAGTTCTTTAGTACTATCTTGTCAGCTAGCAGCTGATCCCTTGGGCCTCTTGACTTTTTAAATTTCCTTTCTCTTCAACTGGATATAGGAAGTGTTCAATTAAATAATTATATACTGCTCTTGAGTACTCCTGTGAACAGTATAAACAGGGTTGGAAGATGTGATTGGTCACTAACTACTGGGCTCATTGTCCTTTTCTTTTTATTTTATTATCAGGAATGTATGACCACAGTCTACAGTTGTGGAAGTTTGAAGTAGATGATTTCATTGCAGTGTTAAACATTGATGGAGTCTTATTAAATGCTTTAAACAAAATCTGTGCAGCTCATCTGATCTAGGTGCAATCCAGTTTTTCTAAACCATTGCTTGCCTCTTAATAATTTCAGTTGTTTTTACAATATTTTCCATGTCTTCCTCAGGGTTCTTTGCAAATGTCTTTGGTTTGTGAGGCATTTTTATTATGTTCAGTTGGGCTTTCACCAATTTTATTCCAATATTTTAAGGCGTCATCTTTGCATGGGTTTGGTTTTTTTAACTACATTTCCCCCTAGCGATTTATAAAACAGTTATTGGTTGTTTCAACATTGCATATTTATCTTATATTCTTTTAAGTGTCCTTCAAACCTTTCAATGTTATTTTCTATAGCTGTTAGTCATTGTTTCAATTCTTCCATTGTCTTCCTTTCTTAGCCATAACTCATGCATAATGTAGCTTTTACTTTTTAAGTCTTAAATCTTTTAAGTATGTTAAATTGCTAATGTCTGCACATAATTTGTTTATTTTATTTTCCAGCCAAATTTTTTATTTGGTTGAGTGCTAGCAATTTTCTGGGTGGTTTTTTTTTTTTTTGCAACTTGTAACCAAGCTCTATGTTTAGTATGACAGCTGTGATATATATCAGTTAGTTTATTTCATTTGAAGTATTGGTTGAGATTTTACTGATGGCCAGATTTGTGGCAATAAGTAAATATTTCACTCATTTACTTCATAATTTGTGTAAAATAGGGAGCCTTTATCTTTCTATATTTTGGAATATATTCCTTCACCATGATCACCACCACCACCACCACCATTACAGGATCATTTGCAAAACAGAATCACAGCACTAAGCAGAAAAACAATGGCTTGGCAAAAGTATATTTTCAGATTATTCTTTTTTTCTATAGAAAGAAAAAAAGTACACAAGACAAGGTTATAATAAAAAACCATATGCTCTAATTATACTGCTAATCCTGACCTAGAAGAATGCTTTCAATAGGTTAACCTGTCATTGCATTCATTCTTCTTAAATAACCCCAAATCTCTTATGATCAAGGGCTGCTAATTATGTTGAATCAGTGGTGACTCTGACTTATAGATCATTGCCTATTAGGAATTAACTAGACAACATCAAACTCAATTTTTACATTCATTTAATGAAATTACTGGTGCATATATGGCAGATTTTGGGGCTTAACTCACTTAAAATCCTAGTAAAATGAGAAGTTGTAAGGTTAAGAAATATATGTTGAGGCCAGTAAGTGGGGATATGCATAAATACTGGCAGTTGTCAGGAAGCCAAGGCAAATATTATTTAGCATCTAACCCATACGATCCAAAAAGTCAAATGAATTTACTTGTAGACTGATAACCAATTGGTATGTGTTCACACTTTGCAGGAGATACACAAATTACATGTTCTTCAGAAACTCCAACTGGACTGACTAAATCGATTTGGGTTTGGCTCTGAGAGTCCCCTGGACAGCGAGGAGAACAAATAGGCCAATCTTAGAAGAAATTAACCCTGACTGCTCCTTAGAAGGTGAAATAGTAAAGATGAAGCTAAAGTACTTTGGACATCAAATGAGAAGAGAGTATTCATTCTAGTAAGCCTTGATGCTGGGAAGAGTGGAGGGCAAAAGAAGAAGGGGCAGCCAAAAACGAGATGGCTAGATGGTATTGTAGACACAATGGGCACAGAGCTGAGCAAGTTGAGGAGGATGGTGGAGGACAGACGTGCCTGGTGGACAGTGGTCCATGGGGTTGCAAAGGGTCGGAATCGACTGTGTGACTGAACAACAAAACTAAATCAAGAGGTTGTGAATTTTAGGGTTGTTGTTCTGAGAATGTAACTTTGAAGGCTGGTATGGTAAAGTGGGGAGAGTGCTAGGAATCCAACTATGAAGCTGTGACTTCAAACCTATAGTCAAATAAAGTAGCAGTAGCAGTAGCAGTAGCAGCAGCAGTAGTATCTTAGAACTAGAGTTAGGAGGAGCCCTATGGATAACCAAGTCCTGTTCTTGTCAAGGGGCGGGTGGGGTGTAGGGAATCAATCTAATTAATTGACTAATGACTAATATGAGTTTCATGACAAAGCTCTAAGGCAGTATTCTTCTGATGGTACATTTCCTCTTTCTGTGAGTGCCGTTTACACAGCAAATGTGGGAGGATGGGTGTTGGGGACTCTGTAGCCACTCCAGCAAGCTGCCATACTTCTCCATCATAGGGTCTTGAAAGGACAGGCACCTCCCTGGAGTAAGGAGTGGAAAATGTCAGCTTTAATATTGTGATCCTTGTACATCCAGGCACAAACAGAATGTATTTATTCATCTGAAAAGTCTTTCGGCACCCAGATGGATGGAGGGCAATCAGCAACGCAAATGTTACTTTATTGACAAATGCATGTGTCATTCAATCTGCTTCTGCTGAAGGCAAGGTTTAAAGTGTGTGTGTGTGTGTGTGTGTGTGTGTGTGTGTGTGTGTGTGTGTGTGTGTGTGTGTGTGTGTGTTACAAAACCTGCTCCATGGAGATGTAATTACTTTCTTAAATATGTCGCAGTATTGTTTATTACAAACCATCAAGTCAAGAAGATTTTTTGGGGCTGCCAAGAGATGTACATGTGTATTTCCCCCCCTCCCACTATGCATTTTTATAATGACATTATGAAGGATTCTTTAATGGGGGATCAAAGGCCTTTCAAACTGACAGTGCTCTATGCTCTATTTTTTTTTTTTTGCCTTTTGCTTTTTAAAGCTACAGTCAAGTAGAAAAAAATTGAGGGTTTTCAATGTAACATCAAGTGTCTGAAGGTTTTTATTTCTAACTGTCATGGGAACCTGACAAGTAAGTGAAAAGTAGTACATATAACAGTCTAATTGCATCCTCCCCTTGAGCTGAAAGAGAAAGAGTTAGCATTTACACTCATGATGTGTGAGCGGGAATCACTGTCAAGACTACACCACCCTAATCTGTCCTCACAGATCCCGAAAAATGCAAGGAGAGAGATTGTACCAGAAAGGCCCCTTCAGATTACATCTTTCTTGGAGGCATTCAGCCTAAGCAACCGCACAGTCCCAAGTGCCTTTCCTCTGCTTCTGCAAATTATTTTGCCTGACTGTTCCTCTTACTTTTGGAGCTACGTCTGCCGAGACCAGTCTTGACATTACCTCTTTAAGCACATTCACCATACATCCTTGTCTTTTGCCCTTAACATTCACCATTATCTCACTCCCAACTCCCCACAGTGTACTCATGGTTCTTGCTTTTGACAGCCACTCCTTCAGCTGATCCACCGTGAGCCACCTAAATGTCTCCTGTTCATCTGAACAGTTTCACTCATTCTCCTCCCCAACTTTGATGCCTGGAATTGTACGTGTGGCACAAAATTCTCCTCTCCTCTCTTAAGCTGGAGCTCAGCACCATCTCCTGTTGCCTTGGAGTCAGGAAAGCTACTTTTGTTTGCAAAGGGCAGACTGTGCAGCCCACACACCCCTTTGTTTTCTGGAGCCGCCCTGTCACTCCTCAACATATGCTTCATTCTGCTAAATGGTAGAGCTAGCTTGTTGAGATAGAAACACTTTGTATGAGGCACACATGTTTCTCTCCTCCTCTATGTCTGGCAAACTCTCTACTTTTCCCTAGATTATCCATAAAAGGTAAACGTTTCCCTTGCTTGAAAGCCAGCCATATTCAACTCTAGGGGGTGGTGTTCATCTCCGTTTACAGCCAAAGAGCCAGCACTGTCTGTATCTGCAGACATTTCCATGGCCATATGGCAGGCAAGACTAGATGCCAGAGCACATGGAATGCTGTCACCTTTCCTGCCAAAGCAATACCTATTTATCTATTTGCAATTTCTTGCTTTCGAACTGCTAGGTTGGCAGGGGCTGAGGCAGACAATGGGTGCTCACTCTGCTGTGCAGTGCTCGGGTCTTGAACTGCTGACCTATTGACCTGCTAGTCATCAAGCTCACCGTTTTATCCACTAAAGCACCATGGCCATTAGGTTATCCATACTACAGGCATAAAACAATACAGCGGTTGGGTCAGAGTGATTGTGAACTCTTCTTTGTGGGAGTGGGTCTTCCCAGCACCATTGAAACATGCCTTGGTGTACTCCCTCCTGAAATAGTCATTTCTTGTCCCTACAGTACTCACCAACTATTGGCCTGTATCCAACCTGCCCTTCTTGGGGAAGGATTTGGAGAAGACAGTGTTACGGCAGTTACAGGAGGTTCTGGATGAAGCAGATTATCTGGACCCTTTTCAGTCAGGATTCAGGTCTGGATATGGTACAGAAACTGCATTTGTCGCACTTGTGGATGATCTCTGGCAAGAGCGGGATGGTGGATATCCATCCGTCTTCTTGACTTCTCAGTGGCCTTCGATACCATTGGCCATGGTATCCTTCTGGAATTGGGGATCCAGGGCACTGTGTGGTCCTGGTTTTCCTCATTTCTGAAGGGCTAGATCCAGTCAGTGTGGTTGAAGAGTGAGAAATCCAGCCATAGGTCCCTTCAATATGGGGTGCCCTAGGACTTGGTGCTCTTGCCTCTCCTATTTAACATCTACATGAAACCGCTGGGTGAGATCATCCGTTCCCACAGGGTGAGGTATCATCAATATGCAGATGATACCCAGCTGTATATCTCGGCCCGTGGAGATGCAGTGGAAGTCCTATCCAGGTGTCTGGAGCCTGTAAGGGTCTGGATGGGGGACAATGGGCTACAACTGAATCCTGGTAAGACTGAGTGGCTGTGGGTCAGACCCCCCATGTTATCTTGGGAGCTACCATCTTTGGTCCTGGATGGGGCTATTTTGCCCCCAAACAGTCCTGGTGCATAATCTGGGGGTCCTCCTGGACTCCTGCTTGAAGAGCAGGTGGCGGTCATGGCCAGGAGGGCTTTTGCACAGCTTCATATTATACGCCAGTTATGCCCACTCCTAGATCGGGACACCTTGCTCATGGTCATGCACACTCTAGTCACTTCCAGGTCTGACAATTGCAAAGCACTCTACATGGGGCTGGCCTTGATGACCATTCGGAGGCTGCAGCTGGTCCAGAATGCGGCTGCTCGGGTTGTGGTGGGATGCGGGCGTTATGCCTGTGCCTCGCCACTGCTTCAGGAGCTGCACTGTTTGCCAGTGTGCCTCTGGGTGCAATTCAAGGTGCTAGTAATTACCTTTAAAGCCCTACATGGTAGTGGGCCAGGATACTTAAGAGACCGGTTCACCCCAAGAACATCTCTCTGTCCCACCAGAGCAGACAGGAGAGGCTCTCTAATTGTTCCATCTGCTAGAGAGGCCCGTCTTTCTAGCACCAGAAAGAGGGCCTTCTCAGTGCCTGCTCTGGCCCTATGGAACCTCCCGTCAATTGAGCTCCATCTCCAGACAGAGTTTCTGCCCTTTAAGAAAGGGTTAAAGACATGGCTGGCAGGGCAGGTGTGGGGCACCAGCAATGTAGCAACCCTGGCCTGCTGGCTAATTTGGTAGAACACACACTCTCTCTTTTAATCTTTTAAAACTTTTGTCAGTAGTTTTTAATTGTTTTTAATTGCTTTTTAAACTGCAATTGGTTTTATTTTCTGTGAGCCACTCAGAGTCTTCGGAGTTGGGTGGCAATACAAATTATAAAATAAATAAACAAACAAACAGAGGCACCTGAATTTTGCAAATGACAATCGACTTGATGCTGCTTATACCTCCAGGTGGAGATGGCCATCTTCTTCTATCATATTGGCTTCACTGGGACAAAAGTGCTATAAAATAATCTCCAGATGATAGCCCTCAATTATATTTTACTGTTCTTTACACACTTCTTAAATAATACCTCGTAGAAAGTTCCTGATTAAAACTCTGATAAGCTGTTTCTGCATTTACATTCCAAAGGAAAGAAAACACTGGAAATGTGCCTTTTATGGTTGTCATCATGTTTGCATCTAGCCCGTGCTTTCTGCACTCTGTCCTTTAAAGAATCAGATTTAATTTCCCAAGGCACATCTGTAGCATTCTTAATAGCATGAATATGCTGACATTGAGACTTTATTATTCAGAGATGGATAATAAAGACGGAAATAGTCTATATGCTTACTTGATAGGATTCTTTGCACTGTCGGGATCCCGGGCGGTCACAGTTCCTATGACAGTGCTTATCTGAACATCTTCTTTTACTTCTAAGACATAGGCTGGCCGGCTGAACACAGGAGGTTCATCTACATCTTCCACCTGAATTCTGACAGTAGTCACATCTTTGAATGGTCCCAGGTAGAGAAATCTGGGATCTATATGAGGATTGCTAGCTTCCACTTTCAATGTAAACTGTCTTTTCTTTTCAAAATCCAAAGCCTGCAAAGCAAGAATGTACATGTTAAACAAAACTGATAAGGGTATCCATTGAGACTTGATATTTCAAGAGTTACTGAGATACAGCGAAAAGGTCTGTGCTGAGTGAATCAAAAGAAACATTTGCAACACAATCCTTTTGCATATTGACTCAGAAATAACATACTACCTAGGGAGTATAATTCCACCCAATGCAGCAGGATTTACTTCTGAATAAACACACAAAGGATTGCATTGCAAATGTTAGTCCTGTTTGCAGGCCCAGAGGGCTTTCCTAGCATATCCTTCACATCTTTCCTTATTTTGTCTCAGCTGATTGGTGCACAATCCTGGCCTCCTCAATACCAGCTAAATGTAGAGGCATGACAGGATTTACAATTCAGAAGCATTCCATCCCCTGAGATTTCAAGGCCAAATTTTTAAAGTCTTGTGATGTCAAAGGGAGGTAAGCCTTTGTGATGTCACAGAAATGGTCAGGCAAGCCTTAGGAGCAGTTTGGGGCTGATAGAACTCCCCCATGTGCCAAAACTAGCATGGGCAAAAAACTTTGCCAACCAGGCATTGTGGCAACCCAGAGCCAGAGGATAAAGATATATTTTTGGAGGCAAAATAGTTAGCAAAATGTGTTCTGAATTTGCAACACACGAGGCCATTCCTACTAGAGAAAGTATTTCATTACAACTGACCAACAGAGTGCCATCCTGTGAGTTGGTTGGAAGCCTACCTCAATTCTAACCAGAAAATCATATACCACTGGTAATAATTTGGGTTAGGTTCTCTATTGACTCTTGGGATGAAACTCCGGTCCTTGCCTTTCTCCAAATGGCACCTTGGGTCCAACATGCATACATCGGCTGCTTCTCTTCACAGTTCCCTTCCTTTAGTTCTTGAGTGTTTGGAATCCTAACACTTTAAAAGCCCAACATACCTAGAACTGTATTAACACTAAGCCAATGACCCCTTGAACAAGCTGGAAATGAATGCTCAGGCTTCAAAGTTATTTCACATACAAAATCCAAAAAAATTTTCTCCTCCAGTGATGCTCAACTTGAGATTTATCTCCTCACCCCACCCCCAGGAAACCCAAAGAAGTATCCCTTCTGTCAGCACTTTGAGACCTGGAAACACCAATGCATGGTAGTCATCAGGGATTTTATATGCTTCCTGTGTCTGCAGCCCTAGGCAAGCAACAGAAACACAGCTTACATGAGTTTTTGGCTGACCTCTATGTATGCCTAGTAATCTCTGTTCAGTCTGATATGTCATCAGGGCTGGCCGAAGAGATTTTGCTACCTTTCTCTTCCATTACAGAAGTCAACTAGACTGGCAAGTGGATTGCAAGGCCCTCCCCTGCATTCAAGAGCACAAAGTTAATTTAGAGGATACCATCTATCCTGAAGAAACAGAAATGGTCACTGCGACCCTTGTCTGTCCAAATTGCTCAATAGTATTGCAAAGGCTCCTGGTGGGGTGGGGGAAGAATTCTGAATTGGAAAATGAGTCTGGTTTGGTTAACCAGCAGGAGTTTTGCAGCTCACCAGCAGGTAGTGGTTGTACTACCAATGGGTACCCAGCTGGTGTCTCTTGCATTAAGGTGCTGCCACAGCCAATAGGAGAGTAGGAATCATAGTGGTAAGCCAAGGCCAAGGCAGCCTTCTTTTCATGCTAGTTCACAGGATTCACAAGTGGAAGTGCTGGCTACACTCTCAGCCCTCAGGGGAAGCAACAGCGACAGCAGCAGAAGGAGAATAAGCAGCTGCTGGTTAAGCCTTGGAGGGAACTCTGATGGAGATGAGTGTTGTGCTTTTGAAGGTCCAGTGTAGGGAGTTCTACATGTTATTTCTTTCTCCCTTTTTGTCTGCCTCACTTTCTCCCTTCCATTTTGAATGGCCCACTGTTTCTACACCATAAGTGAGCACTGTCTCCCTTTGCCATTATTCTCCCACCCCACCTGAGGATACCCACATTTTGAGACTTTGGGATAGGTCTACTGAATGTGGGTGAATTGCTGTTTGCTTCCTATCTTCTGTCTGTATTTTGTTACAACTTCTTAATCCTTCCTTTTTTCAAGCACTCATTTAAGCTGGAGGGAATAAGAAGAGCCAGCAGTGATATCGCAGTTAGGGTTTTTTGGACAAGTGCCAGAAAACACAAATGGGGAATAAAATGAAAGAAGAGGACACAAAAGAGCCAGTCTTTTTCATGTCAAATGAAAGGATATGTGCATGGAAATGAGAAAGGCACCCCAAGAATTAGCCATCTCCAAAACAACCTTTTACCAAGCAGCTTCTCTACATCGCTTAAGCTAGCTTTGTATCTTCAAGTGCAGTATTGTATAGGATGCTGTCTATGTTGAAATAAGAGCCAACTGCCATCGAGTTGGCTTTTATATGTGCAACAGGAGTAGTGCCATCTTGTTTTCAGTCTCAAGTGGCATATTGTATTGAGAAAACCCTGGTTCCTCGATGAACCCTATCATCTTCTTGGGTTTGGGAAAGGGAAAAGAAAGAGAATACTTGTGAAGCTTGGCTTAGTCTACTTCAAAATGGAACTTTTCTGAATCTCTATTCACACATTAGAAAATCAATCAGTGAGTCCACCTGTCTGCCCATTCATTTTTTAAAATTAAATTTACATCCTGCCTGACTTAGTGATAAACAGAGTCCAAAAATGAAGATCTTTGCTATCTCTGAGGGCCCTCCACATGAGTTGTAACCCTAATTTTCTGGTCCTCCACCTTTCAAATATACTCTACATACTTTCTAATGTCTGCATAATCAGAACATTTTCCAATGTCTGATTATGGTTACCGTCAAGAAAGGGAGCTGAAATATTCAGACATCCCTGTTTCAAATAACTGCCCCATTCTTACTATTATAGCCTCAGTGGAGAACTAAATGTGGATGAGGAAAACTGTAATATAATATCAGTGGAGCTGTGAATATAGATGAGGAAACTCTGATATGGTAGAATCCTCTAGTGTTTAGAGTCAGAAATAAAACCTTTTTGGGGATAATCAGATGTTGTGAGACAACAGTATTCCTCTCAGTAATACATAAGTTTTTCAAATTTTAGAAGGCATAAATGGGTTTAGCCCTATCAGAGTCAACAGAAATACCCAGATACTTGGGCTTCAATTATGCCAGGATAGAGTACACTAAGGTTTGTGTTTATGATATCCTGTTTTTGAAACAAACACTTTTCTAGTGTTCTGTCAGATGATGCTTTCCCACACAGTTCCTGCTATAACAGAACTTTTCCTCGCAAATGACGAAATAAATTGATCACTCTAAATTATCTTTTCTTTACTCTGAAAGCATCTAGCAGGGAAAAAATGTCCACTTTTGTGTGTGGAAGGTGTATGGGAGATGTGTGCTGAAAAATATTGGCTGAGGATATTATGTGAAATCAAAAGCAATGGAGTGTGATATTCAGTAAAACAGTACAGCAGGAATGCTGTTGTTTTGTGTCAAGTGAAGACATAACCATTGTGTGTTTGATTCAATTGCTTGTTAACTAGCACCAGAAGGGCCAGCTGACATTTCTAGAACTAGCCAAGGAAGTTTGCCTAAATGGCTTTTGATGTCTTATAAGATTTTTCTTTAAAAGCATTCAGGCCATCTGCTGATTTCTCGCACAACCTAGGGGCTTTGTTGGGGGAGGCCAAAACAGTTGGTAGTTGCAAGGCACTCACAGAAGACACTGGTCTTAATTTTGTAGACAGAGGAGCCTAGAGGGGAAAAGAGAAGGACTTATATTGAAACCCCTTTTCTTCCTGGTGGCCAGGTACAAAGGGTTTACCTGCTCTTCTCCATGATTAGTACATATATTTACAAATAAAAAGAGATAGTAAAAATGTCATCAGCTTCTAGTGCTCACTCTCTTTGAAGACATGGACCCCACAGAGTCTCCGCAAATCTTTCTTTAGCTCAAGGAAATGAAGAAGCTGCATGTAATATAGTTGCAATTAGATGTGACTACATCATGCAGGCCTAAGGATATAGGAGAAAGGATACAAGCCTGAGTAGTCAGCCTGTTCCTGTTTTTACTCCTTGCATCGTATAAAACCTGGCCTAGCCACTATATTCAGAACCAGACTTCAACAAATAAAAAATGACTTGATATCACCATTAAGTCCTATGAGGCATCTCTGTATGAACAAGTAGTGACAGATATCATATTGGTATCTAAAGGCAAAAGTGGGCAAAGGAAAATCTACACAATGTCTCTTTTGCATTGACTAAAAACTTTGACTGATGAAGGCTGATATCGTTGACCTTATCAAGCTTAACAGACAGGTTGCTTGTAATTAAGAGTAGTATTAACTCTTTCTGACTACAAACATGCCATATAATTAGATGAGTCCTACCCATTATCTATTAAGACACTGCCCTTTAAGAGAGAGTTGAGAGACAGAGAAAATGCAAACTAACAGAATTATTAATTACATCAAATAGACTATAATAGGACTCTGACATGATTTTACAGACAACATCGAATCATAGAATAGAATCATAGAATGATTGGGTTGGAGGGGGCTTATGAGACCATAGAGATGAACCACCTGCTCAGTGAAGGAATCCAAATCAAGGTGGATCTGACAGATGATTGTTCAATTTTATAGAATCATAGTCTGAAATATAACAACTGAAATCCAATAAGGTATAGTTATGCTACATAAACTGATAATGTCATCAACCTAAGCCATATTTTGGTTATTAAAGATTTCCTACCATCCTCCAGGTTTCTAGGTTACCCTAGATCAGGAATATCAGAAAACAAAATAAAATAAAATAAAGAAAACAAAAAACACCGCAGCACTTTAAAGACTAACTGCTATATTGTTATTGTTAGTTTTCGTGGATCAAGCCCACTTCTTCAGACAAGGAGTGAAACTTACAGGCATGGTTTTTATGCACCAAATTCAGGGGTCAAAATGACAGATAAGCAAGCACAACAATACAGCTTCCCACAGCCATCAGCAACAATAAATTGTTCAGATTAGCTCTAAATGTCTCCCTTTCAATCTCAAAGGGTCTGAGACCAGGAGTTCTCAACCTTTTAAAACTGGGGGCTGGGTCACGCTCCCTCAGACAGCTTCAGGGACCAGACGGTCATTTTGTCCTTCCTCCACCACATGGCCCTTCTGGGTGGTGGAGGCAGTGGGGGCCACATGAAATTGTGTCATGGGCCACATCTGCCTTAGACTCTCTTTGGTTCTGGCAAAGCTTTTGTGGGTGCGTGGGACCACAGGTCTTTCTGTGGCCACCAGCAGCAATTTTCAAACATAAAAAAACCCTTCTTGTCACAACCTCACTGTTCCCAACACCAAAGAGATCCTAAATAATAGAAGGCTGTGTAAACCTTGAACCCATTGGGACTGAAATCACAACATTAGCAGTTTTGGCTGTAGTACTACGGTTTAACTACTTTGCCACGATATCATCAGACTTATATGGCATAAGTTCATATTACTGGATATCAGCCAATGTTACCAAAATT
Organism: Furcifer pardalis; assembly: GCA_030440675.1. Taxonomy (NCBI): domain Eukaryota; kingdom Metazoa; phylum Chordata; class Lepidosauria; order Squamata; family Chamaeleonidae; genus Furcifer; species Furcifer pardalis. The sequence continues at coordinate 128,114,758 of CP126891.1, forward strand.
ATGCATACAGTATATATATTTCTAATTCTAACATTTGTTATCCAAAGTGGCACATGGAGAATAATAATTCATGGAATTATGTGTTGAACATGTTCTTAAGTGTCTCCAAATCTTAAAAAAATATATATGTGAGAGCAAAGGAAACAAAACAGCAGCTTAACAGTCTGGACTCTTTAGCACTATAAAGGTGATCTTGAACAAGCTTGAGCAAATAGGTGATTTGCCTCCACCCACACACCCATTTATTTATTGTCAATTTCTCAGCCTGGTCGGTTTAAAAAAAATTTTTTACAACTAGTTGTTTATCAACAGCCTAATCTCATCTTAAACTAGGAGTTCTGGATACAACAGTAATGCAAGTTTTATTCAAATAAAATTAAAATTTCTCAAGGGCCTCCTCCAAACCATGATGTACTAAACTATGTTGCATGCAGAAAAGACATCATAACTATAATACATTATCCTTAAAATGAATGGAATGTTTCAGGTATGCACATGTGTTTGCAATTGAAGAAATAGGAGAAGAGGGGAATGGACGTGTTTGAACTAAAAGTTTGTCCTTACAGTTCAGGGATGGCCAAAGTGCCACGAGATGCCACCAAGCCTCCTCCCAAAACACCAGGTCAAAATTTGGCAGGAAATCGTGGAACAAAATTTCCATCGCATACAACTGAACACCATTAAAAGAAATAAGAAATTGCTCACTAAAGATCAGTTTCCCTTGCTTGCTTACAAAATTTGGTACCAAACCAGGAAAACATCATAAAAGCAAACATGTCTTGCATCTTTTAACATATCTGAAAGTCTTAAAAACTGACCTTGAGGTTTTTTTTTTTTTTTTGGAGTGGGGGAGTGGGATGGAAATAAAATAAAATAAAAACTTTAAATCATAATCATTCACTGCCAAATTTCAGCAACTTAGGCATGCAAATGAAGAGGGTCCTGAAATTGCCCATCCCTTTTGTAGCAGGAAACATTACCATGCTGGGAAATCTTCTAAAAGAGAGCATAAGGAAAAATCCATGGTGGCAATGAACACTGGGATGCAGCAAAGAAGAAGCAGTTTTGGATTCATGGTAGAGATGGTTGTCAGCAGAAATATCTAGTGAAATGTCAAAGTTGTCCAGGAATATTGGGATAGGTGAAAACAGTTGATGATGTCTCTTAAACTGTTCATGACAAGTTACCATATTTTTGGACCATAAGATGCACTTTTTTCTTCCCAAAAGTGGGGGAGAAATGAGGGTGCGTCTTATGGTTCGAATGTTCAGAATATTTTTTTCTAGTTTTCCTGCTCTAAAAACTGGGTGCATCTTATGGTCAGGTGCATCTTATGGGCCGAAAAATAGGGTAATCTGGTAATCCACTTCATTTTCCCACAGTGGCTGAAATTCTTTGTTGCTCCGTTGCCATTGTTGAGCATAGTCTACGTTTTGCTAGAAGGCTGTTAAAAATAGTGTGACACTCACTGTGTGAGGAATTCAATTCATGCTACAAAGCACACCAAAAATGGAAATAAAAATAATCAAAAAAAGTTCACCTTTTTTACTGTTATAATGCCTTCTTGAGTGTCCTTGTCTGTGACAACGCCAAACATTTCTGAGCCATCTCCTTCAATGATGCTGTATTCCATCTCTGCATTCGGACCCACATCGATATCAGTAGCTTTTATCCTGCCAATTGGCGAATCAAGTGGAGCAGATTCGGGTGTTTTGAATTGGTAGGCACCTGGAGGTAAAGAGAGTGAAACTTCAGAAGACAATCAGATTTGTTTTGTATTTTTGTTTCACAACTCTCCCATCATGTGTATGCTCTCCATACTGTTGCAGATATTATTAGATCACCAGCCATCCTTTGGGATTTCCTTCTGGCCAATTACATTGTTATAATGTTGTACTGAACCTCTCCTTGGTTAAAATAAAATGCTAGAACTTATCCATTATTTGTTCCTCAGAGTCACATCATACAGAAAGAATTCATAACTACTACACAGTATTTGTTTTTTTGTTTTTACATACGGAGTATTCATATAATACAGTAAAACCTCACATATAGAGTGCCTTGCTTAGAGAGTAACTCACTTAAAGAGCAGAATTTTGTCTGAATGTTTACTTCACTTAACAACAAAAAAAACAACAACAACCAAAACTTGCTTAACAAATAAATCGGGGTTCACAATCCTCCCGCCAATTGGTCACTTACAATGGTGTTTCGCTTAAAGAGCAATTCTGTGGAATGCATTATGCTCTTTAAGCGAGGTACAACTGTACCAGAAATCTGTCCTAGAATGTCAGACTGTTTGTTTTTCTACCTCAGTATTGTTTGCACTTTAAGCTTTCAAGTTCTGACTGATTTTTATTAGGATTCTAGATCCAACAAAACAAAATTGGATGCAAAAGATATCCATTTAAAGAACTCTGAATCTAGAAATTTCTTAAGAGTACCAGAAATATAGGGAATTTAGCCTTCTCTTCACATACAAATCTGCTCCAGATTATATTTCAGTAATATGATTTAGGACAAATGGATGGAGTTTCATTTTATTGATGCAATTACTAGATATTTGGGAATCAGCAATTCTTAAATATCTACTGTACATTTTCCACAGATCTACCAATAAAGCTAGCTGTCTACTTCTGGCCTATGTGTACTGGTTCTCCTCTGTTTGAGACAAAAGTTTTCCTTTACCTCTTTTACCTGAAGATGTGAGAAAATGAATCTGGAATCTTCTGCATGTGAATCATGTGTTTATCACAAATTTGGTCCTCAAAATGCAGATTCTTGCCTTATGCCTCAGATGAAGCTAAGGGGGGCTTGTATTAAGGCAATGCTCTGCCAAACCATTCATTTTTCCTCAAGCTACCACCATGATAGACAGAAAACTATATTGTTTAAACAAGGCTGTACTTCATTTTGGTACAAACATTTATAAGACATTTCTGCACAACTGATTTTAACAAATTATTTCTCAATAATATACAATGTTGTTTTTACTAGATAGAAGACTTCTATACTGTCAATGATGGTGAATAAAACAGCCATTGTCCAATGTGACACAATGGCAGAAAGCTGAGCTAAGCCGAGGCCCTTCTTAACACACTGTACTATCAGTGACCTGAAGATGTTGCTATGGGGATCTTTGGGTCATAGTACTTCTGTATCATTGTCTCAGATTACACAAGAAGCTCATGGCTAAAGATCTGTAATTTTCTTCAGGTCATGAAGTTGCATTTTGCATTAGGATCTATGCCTATCAGTAGGGGTTTTCTGATGCCCATGACCATTGGGAAGCAAAACTACCACATCTTAAATGAAACTTGATATAGTTCATGTCCAGAATTGTTTTCCTTAGAGGACAAAAGTATTCTCCCTCTATTTTTCTCAGGCACCCCGACCTTTAGTCAAAATTCAACTGAAAAATGTATGTACAGCATAGCACAGTATTGATATCGCTGCCTCCCAAGTCTGGATGATCTCAGAACTTGCTAATACACTGTAGCAACTGGTTTTTTCTTAACCAGTCCTCAGTTCTGCCATTATGCTATCAGTGCTCACCTCAGTGGTGGGCTCCAAAAGATTTTACTACTACACTGTGGGCATGGTATGGTGGGCATGGCTGGGGGGGGGGAGCCCTGTGTTGCACCCAAATTAGGACTACTTTACTTCAAAATTTGGATGGGTGGGGCCAGCTGGAATGTATGCTACCGGTTCTGGCGAACCTGCTGATGCCCACCACTGGCTCACCTTTTCACAAATGTGTGGCAGATAGTGCTGGCTCTTCAGCTTTTAAACTGAGATGATAATTGAAACCTAGAGTCGGATATGACTGGCTTTAGAGCAAGAGAAACATTTACCTTTACTAGATCAGTTATTGTTACTTTCTGGCTGTATGACTTTTCCTACTGTTGTGCACTCCGGACTTGAAAATCACTTGATTTTCTATGCAGTAAGAGCTAAAACAGGAGAAGGTGGGCGAAAAGGTGTCTTTGTCTAGCTGTGTAGATTTCCTCTTTCCATTTAGTACTCGTCACCATAAAAGTTGTGGGCCTCGATTTTTCTTTTTAGATGGTAGGAATTCAAAAGACTTTTTTGTCTATATCGATCTTTCCCTCTGTTCTACTAGCCCCGCAAGGAATAAGCTGCCATTAGAAATGTAGCACATGGACATAACAATTCCTCCACTCCTTATTGTAACTGTTGATTTTAGTTTAGTTTCTTTTAACCCTTTTAAATGATACATAATAATATCAGAGATGCTAAACAGGGGTGAAGATAAATCTGCTTGGAAGTAATTGCCCATTGTCAGCTGAAGAAACCTTGTTAACTAATTGCTATCTTTAATTTAGAAGAAAAACATAAGGACTACCAAAAAAAAGAGCAAAGGCATAAACATAAAAAGATGGGAGTTTTCCCAAAAATGAAGGCTGGGCAGGTTGGGAAGACTACAAATTCTATATAAAACATCCTCAAGTAGCTGATGATTTTCTCTGTAATAATATTTTGTTGTGAGCTATCCTTGCTACCCTACAAAGGATTCAAGCAACTATTACTGGAGATGAGAACTGCTGGAACTGATTTGTTGATACAAACGAAAGCAGTTGCTTGCAGTTCTGGATTGTACTTGAGGACACTGGCATGGCTTTGAGCACTATCATGATGAGCAACTGCACTTCAGACTCTACCATTATACCACTCCCTAGCAGTAAGGTGAAAAAGTCCACATTCTTTTTCATAAAATAATAGTCATATTTCCCCACTGCTTTTTAAGTATCATCATCAAGCTGTGCTGTGTTTGCAGGGTTTATGTTATTTGACTGCAGAATTAGTCCAAAGCTTTCCTAAAATAAGGCCGAATGATTAAATTTTCCATACTTTGTGGGAAGCGAGGTGGATTGTCATTGACGTCGGTCAGTGTGATGTTCACCGTGGTGGTTCCTGATAATCCACCCATCTGTCCTCCCATGTCCTTTGCTTGGATGACCACTTGATATTGCTCTCTGTTTTCTCGATCCATATTTAGCAATGCCGTTTTAATGATGCCTGGGGATGAGAAAATGAAGAATACTACTGAAAATAATGGATTTTGTTGTTGTTGGAAATAGCTGCATTCAGTGTTTAGAATGGTACATGCCTCCTCCTGAATAAACGTTCCTGCAAAATTGGCCCTGTTGTTGGGTAGAGTATATTTGTGTCTTCAGACAGGACAATCTGAAGATGTCATAAAAACGTAGCATATATTTATTGCTATTTACACACTTAGGGCAGAATCTTGTTTGTCTGTTCTACTAGAGCAGGGGTCAGCAAAGCTGGCTCTCCAAGATGGAGTTGAAGCAATACTGGCAGAGTGCTACATTTTGCAGACAACCAACAGATTATTGCCCCTGTTATTTAATTTACTGCTCAGTGAGATGCAATGCACTTTCTTTTCACACATTTAGCAAGGGGGAAGGAAAACTACTTTCCTTTTGCATTTAAGCAAGATTTTTCCAGTTTTTAAAAAATCATCTGCTGTGATATCAATTTGACACTCATAATATTTGAATATATTTTATGTTTTCATGATGTGGCAGGACATCTTTTATATCAGGGGTGGCCAAATTGTGGCCCATGGGCTGGCCCCGGTCCATGGCACCAAATCATCCAGCCTGCACCTCTCTTGCTGCAACCAGAAGTGGACACATCCCTATGCATGCACAGAACCTTCCTGTAAATGAATCTGTGGCTGTCGTAAACATGTTTGTGACAGCCACGGATGAGTTTTGTGTTGGGAGGAACCACATGACTGCCCCATGGCGCGAAAAGTTTGGGAACCTCTGTTTTATATGAATACCTTTTTTTGCACCAAACAGAAAAGCAGCCAATAAATTTTACAGGATAAATTTAAAACTTTCATTGAGTATGGGTCACTGAACAATAGCTGCACTTACTCTGGTGTAAATATTTAGCTGTTGCCAAGTTGTCACACTGTATTATAACACATTGTCACATTGTGGCTGCTTGCATGACTGACACCTGTGACAGCTGCTGTGATGTGTATTTGTTGGGGGGAATATTCAAGCTATTTAATATTAACTTCTTGTTTCATACAGTCCTTTCAGCAACCTATTAATCCCATTCCAAAATCTTTTATGAAATCAAAAGGAGTATAACTTTTCCCCAATGTATGTATTTGTTCTCTCACCTATTTTCCCATTCTGATTTTATCTTGACAGCTTGGCTGAAAGCAATAAAAACCAGCTTCAGCAAGGTTTCATTTAAAAAATCTTAATATGAAATGGAAAGAAATTCACTAGGAAGGAAAAAGCACCTAAGAATTTTTCTATATATTTTAAAACAAAAACAATGATGGCAGTGAAACTTTAAAAAGAAATATTGGACAACAGATACTGTATAGTATAGACTTAGTGAACTCCCTTTAGGTGTCTCGTAACTTTATAAATATGCCTACCCAACATTCCCTCTGTTTTCTATGACCAGGTTGTGCAAAGTTCAGTGTTCCTCTTGCAGAACAGAAGAAAACAGAACAAAGGGATCCCCTCCCCCCCAAATAATAATAATTATCCTTTAGTGGGCAAAAGATATGCCTAACAACTGAATCAGGACTTACCATGTATAGCAGTCACAAAAAACTGATCAAGGATGTGACGAGATCAGGGTTCTTCAAACTTGGCTCACCAGTTGTTCTTGGACTTCAATTACCAGAAGCCCAAGTCAGCACACCTGCTGATCAGGGCTTCTGGGAAATTAAGTCTAAGAACATCTGGAGAGCCACATTTGAGGAACTCCTGAGGAAAATGGGAATAGATCTACTGTGAAGTTACACTCAGGAAGTTGGGTTTCTCTAGGTTTATTTGCTTCTGCCAATCACAGAAGAATCATAAGAGAAAGGGGAAGTAATCAACCTTGTTTGCACTTTGTCAACCTTTGAATCCTCTCCTCCCCACATCTGGTGTCTAGAGTCTGCTTGTTTTCCTCTTTGGCTGACCAAAAGGAAACAAGGAGAGAAGAATCAGAAGAGAGAAAGGGAAGAAAATTTTAAGGGAGCTTTGCCCTATCTGTGCCTCCTGAAAACTGGATGGCTTGAAATTTCCTTTTCAATCTCTCTGCCAATTCCTCCCTCTTCTCCCGTTTCCTCCAAAAAGTTTCCTCCACCCTTGGTCAACCAGCTGCCATTAGCACTAGGATATCAGATCTCTAAAGGAAAATAAGAAAAAGAATGAAATGGAATTGAATGGGAAAGGAAGGTAGACTGAAGAGACTTGGGCACCAGGTATGGAGAGGAGAGGATCTAAACAACATCCTCTCTTCCTGCTTTCCTGTCTCCCTCGCTGCTGGTGTCACCAGCTAGAGTGATTCTAAACAAAACAGCTACAAACGCCTCCACATTGACTCAAACAATCACACAACCTGAACTGATGCAAGGACATTTAATTTCAGAAGAGTAGAAGTTCCAGTGGCCAAGGACAAAAGTATGGGTTATGTATGTGTGTGTGTGGGAGACACCTGGCTGATTTACACTGACTTGTACATTATATAGCAAATGGAAAATAATGTGAATCAGACCATTCAATTTCTGGAACATTTCCTACAGTATTTGTCAATAATGTCACACCCTGACAATGGAGAGTAAAATGGAGTCAAAGGAGAAGTAGAAGGAAAGGGAGTGTGATAGGAGATCTGACTCATTTGTTTATTAAAACAAGATGCCCATGGCTTTGTTCCACTTAATAGGGCAAGAAAATGTAGACAGGAGGCTTTTACATTCAGCTGACATGAACATGTTTAGTGTTTTTATGAATGTATGAAGCTATTTTGTCCTGCGAATTATGGAGAGCCTAGTAATCCAACCTAATCTATTATGGTAGAAAGCAGTTTCCCCAAGGACTCTAGCAGAATCTCATAAAAATATGGGCCATTTTATAGATTGTCATATATTTGGTTACTCTTCCTCATTTGTGTATGACTATTCCCTTGCACAAACATAAAGCCCAATTATGTCATACAAGATCTCTGACTTGCATTACTGCAACCTAGAGAATCCATAGAATGTTCTCTTTATAGAGTTGTTACAATCCACGTTTGTTAATAAGATTCTAGTCACAGGTCATTCCTAGCTTTCTTGTCATTATTTTAAGCAGGCTTAAGAAGTCTATTTCAGTTCATTTGATAGGAATTTATCAGAATGTATGCATTTCTTATTCAGGATGGAAATCTGAATTTTGAAAAACCACAATGGGGGAAATGTGGAAGAAACTGGGACATATGTCCATCCAGGTTCAAGATTGAATCCTTAAGTCTTAAAATTTTGAGACTGAACCCCTTTATTTTCAACTACAATGTGGCTGAATCAGGGTTTCTACACACACACACACGCCCCACACACATACATATGACAGGTTCCTCATCTTTATAACAGCTACATGGCAGCTATGTACAATGTAAGCCATCCAATTTAGGATTAATATCAAATTTGTCTGGGCAATTAGAAAAACACTGTTACAGCTTGCTTTTAAAAATGTTGCAAAAATTTGCAAATGTCTTTATATTTGGATAAAAGGAACTTGTGGTTTTTGAATTTCAAAAGCAAAAAAAAATAGAAATCTACATTTTTTCCTATCCCTGGTTTTAATTTGAGATTAACAGTAATTTATTTTCCATTTCACTCATCTCCTTTTCAGACATCAGAGCCAAATGACTGAAATGAAAAGTATTTTACATGAAGGCATTCTAAATACAGTACAGTATATACATTCTCTGTTTTAAGAGGTATTTATATCCCAGTTAAGTTCCACTTATTAGGTTAAAATAGGAAGATTAAAATAATGTGTGATGTTTGCAGATGCATCGTCCTACTCTTAAAGTCTGCACTGGGTCAAAGGGAATTTCTTTGAAGAATTTGCTTGATACGTCCTAGCTTGACTTAACCCATCATTTTAAATTACTGAGGTTGTCAGAGAATGACAGATTAAAATCTCCTGACCTGACTCAGACTCAACAGAAAAATACGGCTGCCCCTGGAGAATGCTGTAGACTACTCTTGCGCTGTTCCCATATGTAGGGTCATCGGCATCCGTTGCTGTGACTTGGACGACAAATGTACCTGCAATCATAAAATATAGAAAAACATATGCTTTTGGTCCAAAGGATATATTTTAAAAGGCACAGTACATGGAGTTTATAACAGAGATACAATTTTGGAGATATTGGAAACAATTAATGGCAGAAGGTATTTTTTGATAAATAAACAATTTCTATTTATTAGTACTTTACACAAGTAGGTAAGAATGTGTGGAAAATCTTCTGAAAAACAGGACAATTGTCTCTTTTATCCTCTCAAAAGTGCAACCAGGCTTCAAAGTAAACAAGATGCTTAACATATTATTTGCTCTTGGAATGTTGGATTTCATTTCACAAATATTTCTATATGGGTCAGCAGCACCGGTGTTGGCGTCTGCTACTTGTGTCTGAGTACACATTTCCGCCCCCCCCCCCTGAAAATCATCTGCAGGAAAAATCCCAATGGTGTGAATTTGTTTAAGGTGGATCCCAGCTTGCCATGAAGTGACCCACACAATATGATCACTGAGCCATCTCTTGTGGCATGTATGAAGTGAGACATGGAGGATTTCACACTGGGACTACAATGGACTGCTGCAGCCTTGAGGATATTGACAAGGTGCACCTTCACAGCCAGTCCATCTGGCATGGCCTCTTCTGCCTCTATTGGGCCCAATGTGATGGTTCCCAGTGGCATTTCCTCCACTGAGGGGGATCATCACCCCACCTAAAGGGGCTCATCTGCCTGTAGCTGTTGGCCCCTTTAGGAGCCCCTTTAGGGAGTCAGGTTATTTACTGTCACCCAACCTTGGCATTGAGTAGTTGACTGTGTGGTCTACTCCATTACCATAACAGGACATCTGGCCAGACATTATATATGGGACACACAAGAGGGATTTTTAGTGTTGTGTGTAGGGTATACTTCTACCAAAGCCTCTCAGTCAGAAAAAAATTATTATACCAACGATGTATGTAACTCAGCCCCTACTTTCTAGTTGTTCCTTAAAAGTGAGAATACTGGCTCATCAAATAAACGTAAAGGTCATGCATATTAAAAACTTACTTTATGTAGAAACACTGCATCCCAAACTTTCTATGAGCATGCATTACTCATGTTTTCACCCTGAGGATACAGCTCCCATATTAGGAGCATGCATTACCATGAAAGAAATAAAGCTTAACATTTCATACAGATGGAGCCACAAAAAAGACCCTCCCAGCACTAGGGATACAAGAGCTAGGAATGGTCTCATTTGATGATTAATGGATAAATTCACTAATGTACATGTTACAGGAGAATTCTCACTTGCATTGAAGTACTGTACACACGTGCTAAATTTCCTTATGTTACCTTAAGCCCCAAGTCTGTGTGTTGTTTGCATCTTAACTCTTTCACCAGCAAGGATATTAGATACTTTTAAGCAATGATACATAAATGAAAGGAGCTCTTTATTGATTGTATCTGCAGCCAAACATTCCTTGATCCAACAATTGAATGTTATAAGTTACCATCTATAAATAATATTGTATATATGTTGTGGTCATTACCACTTGCTATATTATTTGTCATCTGTGCTGACACACCATGTCTTCATACTCCTTTTCTAACTAGCCCGTCACTAATGGCTTAGTTTGTACAGCATGACAATAATGTCACCTGAATAGGTCAGTGCACAATATGGAAAAACTACTACTTGAACTTAGACTGAAAGTCCTAAGTCTAGAATTCTTCCTTGACCAGCTGATGAAAAGTCAGTCTTTGCAGTATTAACTGATCTGACACCTACCTACATCGGACATTTCTGGGACGCTCGCATTGTAAACATCCTTTGTAAACAGTGGTTCATTGTCATTGATGTCATGGATCTTAATGACGAACTCAGACTCTGGCTCAACGGGTCTTCCTGTCCTTTTGTTGATTGCTTGAGCCCGAAGAATGTACACAGGCTTCTCTTCTCTGTCTAGTCTCCTTGTGGCCTGTATATCTCCAGTGTTTTCATTGATAATGAAGAGATCGCCTGCTCCATCTCCAGAAAGAATGTACTTAAGTGAACCATCTCCTTTATCCTGGTCAGAATGAAGCTGTGAGAGAGAAAGAATGTGAAACAAAGGGATGAATAACTAAATCATTCCTGAAGCCGAAATCTCTGTCAACTGTGATTTGTGTTTCAGCAATATTCATTGGTAAAGAAAAATCCCCATGAGTTTATTTATATTGCTGTTAAAAGGAGATTGTTGTAAAAAGAGGAGTTTTGACAAATCTGTACTTATTATCTATGATCATTAAGATATGGTCGGTTTGTACTTATCTCAGTTCTGAAGAAAAATAGAATGGGACTCATCAAACCTCTCTTATGTTCAGGTCAAATTAAATGCAATGTTAAATGTTGCTTTCAAAAGTGCAAATAACACCGCTATATCACTTAGGAAAAAAACCAAATATCCTTCCTTACCAGTTGCTGTTCTGATAATAATCACACCCTTTGCAACTGATGCAATTTGCACTAAAAAAACACACAGCATGATGATGATGGCAAAGACTCATTTAATATAAGACTTTATCCACTTCTTTGGCTTCATTATGTAAACCTGAATGAGGCTCCTTTCACCAGCAAAAATCCTTTCAATCCAGAGTAATCTTTGAACAACAACAACAACAAGTAAGCGAGAATTTACAGCTTTTTAAGGAGCACCTTTATCAGTTCTATACCCTCAGTGAGTTTCCATCGTTCATTGGAGATCTGAACCTGCCACAATGTTTCCTTTACTTGGAATATGCATTAAATTACTGTACTTATATTTTTTAAAAAATGAAAGGAAAAGAAAAAATAATCTAACCTAATCCACTCACTGATTCCTTTTAGTGGCTGCCTGTTTATTTTTCAGCATCCTGAAGAGTTCTGAAATGCTTGAGGGAAAATGTGCTATTCCTGGCCAAATTAGATATAGAGATACATTTTAGAAAATCTCTTAGTTTTGGATGAGTGGTTCACCTTAGATTGCCTAAGGTGATCCAACTCACATTTAGCCAGGAAATTTGAGGTTTTTCTCTTCAAGATTGAGTTTCTCTCAGTGGCTTCTTATATGACCAACCTCAGAAAACAGAGGGAGATATAAAGTGTGGTGTAGTATATGTAGTAATGAACTAGGATTAGGAGGTCTGTTTTCTAATCCCTGCTCAACCATGGAAGATCACAGTGTGGAACTCATTAAACCACTCCTTAAATATCTCATTTACATTGAAAACTCTATTAGGATCTGTATTACAGTACTGTATTTGGTTGCAAACTGATGTCACATAACATAACAACAACAGAAAACAGAATGGTTGAAATCACAATTTGCCTCTTCTAAATTTTGAAGGATTAGGGAGATTTATTTGTTTAATACATTTATATGTGGCCCATCTGAAAATATCTGGGCACTGATCTGCACACATGTTCTTTCCGTGTGAGATAGTTTTTTCATGTGTCTTCAGTAAAGTGAAACTAAAATGTGTGCTTTCAGTTATGTATAGTATATAAATGCAATACCTTATTAAGTATCAGAAGTTGTCAGGAAAGGATATTATTAATAAAGATACTTTGAAAGCTTCTCCCGATTTAAACATTTAAAAAAGTCTGAACAGTTAAAATAAAACCCACAGAAGTTAAGGGTTCTTTTTTTTTTTTAAAGACAGATTTGGAATTCTAATATTTTATTTTCTTCTTAGAATGTCAAGTTGACTTGATAATGCAGATATTTCATTTTTCTAAGTGAAAACCAAATGACCTCTTACAAGGAACTACTAAAGTGTCCACAGGGGGAGAACACAAAGAATATTATCAGGTGTCTATTTTGCAGTGGTAATGATAAAGATTTTGTTGGTATTATCATTTTATTTCAATAAAACAAAAAAACTTGAGGATTAGAGGACTGGTCAAAACCCCATCATGGTCTTAATGTCTCTGCCTATGACATTCTTTTTTTAAAAAGCCAAAAACCTACTAAAAGTGCTATATTGCAGGAAATGTGGGTTGTGTTCACCAATTTGGAGATAAAAAATGCACAGTACACAGCTGCCTTCCCCATTGGCTATCTTTCAGATGTGTTTGACTACAACTCTCATCATACCCACTACAGCCAATAGCCCAATGGGTGCTAGCTTGCAGAAGGCTGCTATACTATGTTACAGTCATTCACAATAAATAGTTAAAATAAGGACAATACAAAAGCTACATCTTCACATCCAACTTAATATACAGTTTCACTCAGATGGTAACAAACAGTTATTTTAATATACTGTATGCCAAAGTAAAACCTGAAGATTGTCATTGTCATCATAACTAAAATGCATCAAGAACCTATCAAGTTTTTACTTTTGTTTCATGTTGAGAAAGTGACAGTTTCTAAAGAAAGAATTTCTGGGGGGAGGGGGGAACCTAGAGTTCTGACTCTCCTATTCTTCACCATTCAATCACATTCTTGCAAAGGATGTCCTTTTATGGGATAATTAAACAGTAAATTCCTTCTTAAAGATATGGACCGCTAATTGTGGCTTGATCATCCAAACAGCCTTAGTTGAAAAATACAGGATTTTAAAAAAATTGTCACTGGATAATACAAATCAACTGGCCTGATTCAGAATTTACATTCCCGGAGGTTGGAAAGAAGGGGAAAGAAAAGAGTATTTTGAAAGCTCAGGAACAAGTGACAAGTTGGAATTCTTCTCCCTCCCCTGGCACACGGAGTTTCTGATTTGTTGAACCACAGCTCTTTGTAAATTTTAAGTTGAAAAACTGATTTGCTCTTTTATTTATTTTTATTTATTTATTTTTTGGATTTCTATACCGCCCTACTTGGTGCGACCAACTCAGGGCGGTGTACAACATAATTAATATACAGTCGATCAATAGAGTTCACAATAAAGCAGAAACATACAATATAAAAAATGTAACAATATAATAACAAGATAACATTCCATCCAGCATTACAAATATAATTCAGTATCATAAATACAAATATCAAATCACAAATACAAATATCGTCAAATATCGTCTTTGTCAGTATATGGGGTCAAATGAGGGTTAAACATACCTAAACTCCCCCCCACACACACACACAGAGAGAAAAAATCATTAAATTTTGTTGCCCACAATGCTATTGACAAATTTTGGTATCTCATTGTTTGGAAACTGAACCACCCACGAATGAACAAACTTTGCAAAAGATGTTTTGTTCCACATAATTCAAGACTCAGAGTTGATCAAACCCTCTGCTGAGTTGAGGGACTTGATGAACTTCCTGGGGATGTCAAGAGATGTGGCTTCAAAACACCATCAACAGGACGAAAAGTGACAGGTGTCATTTCTGTGACCAATGCAATGACAGATAATTGCAGCAATGATGTGCAGTGTAAAAAATTTATTTCCGCATTTTTTTCCCTGTCTAACTCACAGGTATGGAATGTGGTAACTGCACATAGGGTTCTTGAGCAGCATGTCCTACAGTTTCAGTTCCGTGAGAATTGTCACTGTTATAAATAATTTACAATTCATTGTTGCTGCACTGTTATACTTGGCAGCTGTTTCAACCTAGTTACAGAGATGCTAATAAGGGACAATGCCTTATTTCATGTTTTAAAAATTGTGGAGGTTAATTAATCCCCACACTCCTGCTATAGGTTTAACAGTCTGTGGCCAGATATTATCACCCTGAAAGATCCGTCATTGCTAATTATTGGTCATGCTTCTTGGGGCTGAGAGGAGTTAAGGGTGCAAAAAACCTTTTAAAAAAGGCCCAAAAGCCCAGTTTGAGTGTTATACAAACGGTACTGGCCTAGACCCTCCTCTTAGGTAATGCTGGCATAGCACAAATTATCTACTTTTTTGACATAAGTTGACTTGAGTTAGGGAATCACTGAAGACATTAACAGTGTCATAATAAATTCTTGAAATTTTTAAAGTGGTTGCCATGTTAATCTGTGTAAGCATATCAGAGAATAAACAACAACAACAAAGACAAATAATGTTCTGGCACCTTAAAGACTAACTCCTGCATTTAAATGTGAGCTCACCCTTATGTTTGATGAAGTAGACTTGATCGATGAAAACTCACATTTAAATACAGGAGTTAGACTTTAAAGTGCCACAACATTTTTTGTCTTTTGTTGTTGTTTTGTTTACTCTCTGATATACTATATTGTATTACTTAGCGTGCAACTACTAATATCCAATCTGATTTCTTGACTTGAGGCAATTTGCCTTCAAAAGTTATGCCCTTCACATAGATACACAAGAGGATTTTGGCCACTGTCTAGTATTATTGACCCAACAATTTTCACAACTATATAGTTGTAATGAAAATTTCAATTAAGGTGTAAGTTTTAACATTTCAAATGTTGTCAGGTTTAATACAAATTCCCTCCTAATATTTTATCTGAATATCCTTTAAATTTACCTTCAGCATTTCAGACCTCTTAAGAAACTTTGGTTTAAGTGACCATTTAACAATCTCTGAAGCCAGAGTGGAAGAATGAAGGGGAGAGAATGCATGCTTGTTCTTCATTTCCAATCCAACAAACTATCATTCAGCGAAACAACTCATGATTCGTTGTATCTGATGACAGCCTGAATTCTGGTTCAAGGGATGCTTCTCATTTACAAATGCAGGTTACTGCCAAGTATGTATTATAGATAAGCACTATGATCTTCACATAGCTCTTTCCTCTCTGCAACATCTGCTTTTTTATGGAGTTCAATACATGATTGGGAATGGATTATTCAAAAATCACAGAAGTTATGCCCTCTGCCGATCCTGCCCATCTTATTATAATTGCCTGTGTGAAGCATTTCCTATGTTCATTATGAAATTCACATCTGAATGTGAGAATCACGGGACCCAGCAATCCTCCTCTATGGAAAAAATGTTGAACTACCTAACACAAACAATGCTCTTAGGCCAGTGGTGGCGAATCTATGGCACGCGTGCCAAAGTGGCAGTCGGAGCTCTCTCTGTGGGCACCCATACGGTTGCCCCAGCACAGAGTTGCCACACCCCTCTGCCCACCAGCCCAATTGGGGGGGGTGCTTTCTTCCTCCCCCGGCACAGAGTGTGCTCTTCCCAGTAGCCCAATGGGAGCACTTCCTCCCTCCCCTGTTGCTGTGTTGGCACTTTGTGATAAATAAGTGGGTTTTGGATTGCAGTTTGGGCACTTGGTCTCTAAAAGGTTTGCCATCCCTGTCTTAGGCTATTCTTAGTAAAACTTGGCAATACAGTACCAAGGAAAAAGGAAGATTTAACAATGGATACTCCTCATGGCTCACTCCATTAGCGTCTGGTGCCATAAAATTGATGTTCTGACATAATGTGGCTTTAGGGAAATTGTCCATAAACATTGTTATGTAAATCTAAGCACAGATACCTTGATTTATGCAGATCTGAGCTGGAATACTGCATATTAGATCCCAGCCAGCTGCAAAGCCATATAACAAACTCTACATGTTTATAAGGATGAATAGTGGTAACCAGATGTAGCAGAGAAGTAGGATATAAATATGATGATTGCACATAGAAAATGTGTCAATGATATGATTGAGTATATCTGTGCTGAAGCTGTTATACAATGGAACCTCATATAACGAATGTCCCCTATAGCGAAAAAATCACACAACGAAAAGGTTTTGAAAAAAAAAAGAGGTGCCTCGCATAACAAAAAAATTCACTATGCGAAAATAACACACCCTATGGGGAAAATGTATAACTTTTTTTTTTGCGATGCGATATGGCGTCAAATTGTATAATGAAGATTTTAATGGGAAAAAAATCACTTAGCGAATTTTTTTCATTATATGATTTTTTCCCCCAATAGGGATTTTTGTTATACATATGATTTTTTTCCATAGGGATTTTTATTATATGGGGAAAATCATTAAAAAAATAGCATAGCAAAAAGCTTCGTAGAACAAATTATTTTCATTATACAGTATGAGGTTTTATTGTACAAATCTTCATCTTACATCCATCAATTGTTCCCAATGCAGCTCCTTGGGTTGGACTACAGCTTCTACTATCCCTACTAAGATACATTCATACTTGGAATCATAAGAGTTACATTATAACACATTAGAATTACAGTATTTGCTGGCGTATAAGACTACTTTCCCCCCCTGAAAAACATGTCTCCAAGTGGGGGAGTCGTCTTAAACACCGGGTGCACTTCAGTTGGGATAGACATAGCTGCCCATAGTGGCCTCCTGATGCTCACCCACCTCATTCTACATACCATCCAGATGAAGAAAGAAGCTCTACATTACAATTCTGTCTCCCTTTCAAACTGGTGGGGAAAAAGAAAGGGTTTCACTTACTGGTACCTTCTGCTCTGCCCAAGATGGAGGAAAAAGCCATGCTTCTTCCTTGCAGGGGAAGCAAGAGGCTAGGCTAGAGCAACACTTCCTGCCTCAGTGCAATTGACCTGCCCACCCACTTTACCTGCAGCGCCACCACTGGTAGGTGGTGCAAGTACAGTTCTAAAAAAATCAATAAAATAATTAATATTACTGTATTCTAATTACTGAAATTCACTAGCAGTTGCTAGATTTCCCACTCTTGGCTTATACTCAGGTCAATCTATTTTCCTGGGTTTCAAGGTCAAAATTAGGTACCTCAGGTTATATTTGTGGAAGGTGTGCAGAAGAGGGGGTAGTCTTATACGGTGAGTATATAACAAACTATATTTTGAGTGGAAATATTGGGGGGGGGGGTCGTCTTATACGCCTAGTTGTCTTATGTGCCGGCAAATACAGTATGCATAGTTTGGAAAGCTTAGCATATATACATGCACAGCCTAAACAGAAAGGTGTTTTTTAAATCCCCCCTCCACTTCTCTTGATAAAATTCATTTAAATACCAACTAAGTAAAATGCCCCTGACAAGGAACCTTCTAGGTTAGTCTGTGTGACAGCTGTATGAAAATTCATTTGATTGTTTTAGATTTCTCTTTTTTATAATTGTCCTTGGCTGTTGATTGTTTGTTTTATACAAATGATGTTATATTTATGGTGGCTTTATTTCAAGAAAAGCTAGTCAACCCTTTCTTAATAGCAGTATGGAATGCACCTTGACCTCTGTGTTGTGTTAGTCTAACAGCACAAAAGAACAAAATATACACATAGTCAAAATATAAATTTAAAATACAGTATGCTCAGTTTTCATTGACGCATGTTCTTGGTTTTCATAAAGCATGCTAAGGATCAAGGTAGAGAAACTTTCCTCCCCGATGACACCATTCAATTTTAGCCCTAACAAAATGCTGAGAAGTTATTCCAAATCTGTTTATTAAACTTATGCAGTCACAATGGATTTTTCTCTATTCCTATCTAGTGTTTGAAATCCTGTTAGTCTTTACATAATATAGCTAGGTTTGTATATGTTTCCAGGGCTTTACTGCAGAAAGGAGGATTTGAGATAAGATTGCACAAGCAAATGCCACAGTTCCCATCACAAGTGTTATGTAGCATGAATATAAAAGTGCTTCATGAATGACACTCCCACCATGCTGTGATTTTCCAAACCAAGTCCACTGCTTTGCATTGTGCATGCAGAGCTGCGCAACAGTATTTCAATCTCTAACTCACAGAAGTAAGCTGCCTGGAATCTGCCTAGTGTTTCTTCACAATATGGTTTTTATTTTATTGGTCAGATATATTTCTCAAATTATAAATAAAACCCAAACAATGCTCTCACTCCCTTTTTTAAAACCTCCTAGGTTTTCCTAATGCTTCTTCCATCTTTTCTCTTGCTACAGAAGGATGTCATAGCTACACACTGTCTTTTAAATGCCAGCACTAGGAGTGGTCTAACTGGACAGACCCTTGGAGGAAAAGTAACAGAACCTATTTTGGATTTAGTCATTGGCTACTCTCCCCTTCCCTCCCAGGGGGCCAGTAGGGCCAAGGAAACCAAGGCAAACTCCATGGGCTTGGACTCATTTTGTTTGCACACAGCAACTTTGCTTAATGGTCCTGGTGGCACAGCTGTTAAGCTGCTGTCCTGCAACCAAAAGGTTGTGAGTTCAATCCTGACCAGAACTACAGGCTGACCTATCCTTCCATCCTTCTGAGGTCAGGAGAATCAGTACCCGGCATGATGAGGGCAAAATGATAATTAACTTGTGAACCACCCAGATAGTGTACTAAGCACTATGGGGCGGTATATAAGTGTGATTGCTTTTGCTTTGCTTTTGGTCTTACAGTCCCTTTTCCCACAGTCTCTAAGGGCTGAGTTAAATCCACTGGCCCTTTGGACACCTTTTCTTCATTCAGGAAACCAGGTAGCTACACTGGGTTTCCCCCAAGTCTACGCCCCCAAGCTTGCAGCCAGGGCAGGTCATTGCAGAAAGGGCTTGTAAAAATGGGCAGAAGGAGAAAAGCTCTAAAGTTTCCCCTGGCCCAGCCCCTCACCGGCCAGGCCTTTTCTCACTGCCCTTTCCTGTGACATGCCTGGAGTGGAACAGGTACTATCTTAGGAGAAGGAAGAGGTCAAAGTCCTCAGTTTCTGTGCTGACAGACTGACTGTCAAGAAAAGATGCTCCAGCTATCATCAGCGTCTTCCCACACATCTAATTCTTTATCAACTGCTATATCTCTGCCTGCCTTTGCATTTCCTTTTATCCTTATAACAAGGAAGGGGCCCTATCCTCCTGCCTCCCATTAACTGGCTCAGCTTTGTCAGCACATTCTGGAAAGTGTTCCCTAGGGGTCTCATTCACCCCAAGATTTTCTTCCACCAGTGAATGGGGCCTGCACAGCCTGGAAGAGGAGCACACACACCCTCACTCCTCTCCTTTCTCACAGTCATCTTCTTAAAATAGTAGAACTTTCCATTCCTACCTCACACATCTATATAGGCCACCATCTGAGTATTACAAAACATCTCACAATAAAGTAGTGAATGCAGCACTGTGGCTGGACTCACCAGAGTTGCACAGACTCTGTAGTATTTGCAGAATGCCATTACACAAACAGAAGGCAATGACTGCCTGAATACTGTACTAAAGAGAGAGAGAGAGAGAGAGAGAGAGTTCTCCACAGTCATAAATTGTAGCTAATATATTAATAACATAATAATCACAAATACAACAAAATAAATACAAAGAGGAAGTAAATACAAAAGTAAAAGGCAAATTAAGAATGGATACAAACAATATGTGGGCAGGATAAATTCAATAGCATTAGAGGAATAGCTGCAATGTTTTGAGTTCTTCAAAGCACAAATGTCTCAAACATGGTGGGTGTAATACTCAATTCTTAAGGCATTCCTGAAATATTTGCCAAGTGGGGAATCTCTTCAAACCAATTAACTGCCTTTAAGAGCCAAATCTATCCTATTGCTGGCCGGTTACATCCCAACCATTCTTTAACTAAAGCATTTAATAGAAATCTCCTTTGCTGAGCTGACTCCTAAGCCTGAAGCAGTTAGCTATGCTCTCATACAGTTTCAGATTCCTTCCAGCAAACACAACTGATTCAGGATGTATCCAATGCCTCATTTCCTATTGTTATTCTCAGCACACCATCAGAGTGATAGAAGACAGTTTCTATTGCCTGTGCTCAGCCACTAGTCCATTTTGTCTCTGTTCATGGATAAAGAAAGCACCATCTTGAGATTCCTAAACGGAACATATTTGTGTTGCAACTTGATTAAAAAATTAAGAAGAGAGAACATAATTGCATATTGTATCATAGTCTTTACAGTGAATTAATTTGCTTAATGCCCTGGGTTTAATGGAGGCTCCTCTGAGAAATAATTCACTCAACAAGGTTGGTAGACAGAAGATGAACCACAAATAAATGGTTTTATGTTGCACTAAGCACTGTTTTGCTAATTTTACTTATGCACCATTGTTAAATTTAATCATCTGACTCAATTTTAATGATTCTTTACCAAATAAAAATTATACAGTATAGCCATTTCCCCACTTCCCCTGCCCCCAATGTCTCAAGCAAGCATTTTCAATTATAAGCTTCTAACCGTGAATTCCTGAACGATAACATAAAAGGAGCTATGCTGCATCAGACCAAAGGCCTAACTGCCCTACCATTTTGTTCCCACAGCTGCCAATAAGATGACCAAGGGAAGCACACAGCTGCCAATCTGTGGACATTATTATGCATAGAGCAATGGATACCATAACTTTGGCATTCCATGGGCAACAGCTCATCTAACAGATTTAGATTATGTGGGTGACATCACACTGCTTGGGGAAACAAGTGTCCAGGAAAATACATCTTTAACAGTTCGTGGTTAGTATTATGTTAGATGCACAAACAAAGACATCAATTACCAAATTGGAGGGTATTGGTTGTGTTCAAACACATACTCCAATTTGGTCTACAGCAGCCATAAGTATTGCCACAAAGACAAACCCTTCAAGAGCATTGTCATACCAACTGTAGTATACAACTGTGAAACATGGAAATGCACAATGAAAATGATTAAAAGGTGAAACGTTTCCAACAATGTTGCTTTAGAAGAATTCTCCATGTCTCATATCGTGATCATATTCCTAACGAAGAGGTTCTGTAAAGCTCAGACTCAGAAAACTTGTTAAGAAATGTAAATGAACATCAGATACAATTTGTTGACCATATCTTAAGAATGCTGAAATATCAGCATCCAAAAGTTGCATTATGGTGGATACCTCTTAGAAAAAAGATGAAATGAGCACGGTCTTGTCAAACATGGTACCAAATGCTTAAGGAAGATCTTGAAACCATTAAAGTCTCTTGGGATCAGCTGAAGCTGTTGCAAATGGTTGAGGTCATGGGAGAACACTTACTCCCCAGTGTACACCATGCAGGCCCTAATGATGATGAAGTCACAAGAATGTTTTCCCTATTGCATAAAGAAGGCTGGCTGAGAATATTCTAGAAAGTTTGAGGAGACTGAAGTTCTAAAAAATATAAAAACTTTTGTGACATTCTACAAAGGTCGAGAACACTCTAGGAAGTTAATGAACACTAAACCCAGGTGCAGAACAATACAACATTTTGTTTCAGACATCCTGTTTTTGTCACTAACAACAAAATAAGCACTGTGTTCATATTGGTTTGATAACAGTTAATTTTATTTTACTACTTGATTACTTTTATGGTATAAGAATGACAATGTCCTGACCTAGAGACATAATGGTAATTACAGGAAGTTAATATTGTGCTAACAATGAGCCATATGTAGCAACAATTCTTTTGAAGGTTTTGTCTGTCAATAATGAGCATTTTTAGTTACACAGATATATTAAAATGACATTATTTTGTTTGCTGTCTTTCATAATCCTTATATGTGGACATTTGTAATCTGCTATATTATGAAAAACAATGCTATACATTGTTTTTAATATTATTTTTATTGTCATTGAAGTCACAGTTGCTAATAAAGACTGTTGAATTGGCAGGGATATAAATTTTCCCACCAGGGTGGTTGTGGATGTCAGTTGTGCCAGCTTTGCAAGTGATCATTAAATATTTATAGTTCATTTAAGAAGGAAACTCATAATGGGCACTCCCAAACTCAACTTTCTGCCAAAACCTGGCACTTGAAGCCATCAGCTCAGTTTCATGTCACTCACTCTGACCTGGAATAGTGATGTTAGGTGGAGAATTTTCAAGTGCTTTCATTTTTTGTTTTGTTTCATACAATTAATTAGGAGCCATGAATGGATGCAAATGCACCGTTAGCAACCCTAGTAGTTTACAAATAGTCTGAGTCAGCAAAGTCAGTGTGATATTCTTAAACAAAAGTTAACCCAGAGCTTCCATCATTTACAGTCCAAGTGTTATAATAAAAGTATTTTTCAAGTAAAATTAGGATAAATGTTTATTTCATGCTAAACAAGTACATAAAACAATGCCTAATTTCTTGAGTGTCTCTTGAGATTGGGTAGCTTCTACCCTCAACAGCAAAAAAAGAACTTTATTAGCACCCAGTAGACCTCCATCACATTCTGATTTCCATGTATGGAGAAAAGACGAAGAAATGTCACTTTCACTTTCTCCTGCATTCTTCATTTGAAACCACTCTGTCAATATGAAGAGGACCATCTTGTGCCTACCCACCTTATAGATACAAAAATATTGACTTTATTAGAAAAAGAAGTGAAGAATCTGCTTTGGCACTCATGATTAAGTGGCAATTGAAACTCAAAACTGTAAGTCCTATCCAAGTATTAATACCTTTCTGAATGCCAATGAATTCTTTTATTTTAAATTAAAAAAAAAAACCATTTGTCTTCCATCCTTAATCAAGAGCAAGTAGCATTGTGCCTTAGCAACATAATCTTTCCAGACTTGGGTTTTAAATGTACACACAGTTAGGCTGTTTAAATCCCACTGGCTTCACTGAGAATGTAGTAATCTGATCACACACAGGATTATATATAACTGTATAACTCCAACCTACATCTTGGAGCATTTCCAAAAATGAATCCTATTTTTCTTGTTCCGTGGCACAGTTGAGTCCATCCCTTTGTGCCAGGCACCCCATCCTCCACCATCCTCTGCAGCTATAGTGAATACTATACACAGCAGTAAATATCCAGGGCTGCAATGGCTTAGTGGTTAAAATGCTAAATTTGATGATCAGAAGGTTGGCAGGTCAGCAGTTCATGACCCAAGTGTTTTACAACAGAGTGAAGACCTATCTCTGCCTGAGCTCTTGCCAACCTAGCTGTTCAAAAGCAAGACCTTAAAAGAAGATAAATGGGCTCCACTTCATGGGAAGGTAAACAGCATTCCATGCACTCCAGTGTCTAGTTATGCCTGCCAGACATAGATAGTGCTGGCTCTTTGGCTGTAAATTGAGCTGTGTACCTCCCCCTCAACACAACTGGCTTTTGAGCAAGGGAGATCCTTACCATTACCTAGTAAATACTCATCTTTAAGCTTCTTTCTTTCTTTGAGTCTCATCCCATCCCTTCTTTAAAAACAACAAACAAAAGCATGCCTGATTTTATTTTCCCTCCCCCCTGTCTATATTGGCAACATTCAAGTATAGTATCATCTTATTATACAACAATTGCTTTATTATTAATGTGACGAGATGGACCCCCAGGATAGAGAGGAAGACATCTCTGGTTCCAGGCAGCATCACTTCTAAGCTTGCTCTCTGGTCACCCTCACACTCCAGCCAAGGGGGAAAGCTCTCTGCCTCTCCTGCTCCTTTCTGTTCCATGTCAGGAGTTCATCCTCCAAAAGGGGAATGCTCTTGTGCTAGGTCTTAAGCACACCTGCCTTCCTGTTTTGGTCGCTATTCTGAAGGATTGCCACTCCCTGTTTGCAACCAGGTGCTTAGGAATCAGGAAGTGGACATAGCAACCCAGAATGCCTAGTGAACATCATGGCTCCAAAATTGGCTTTTAACAGAAAAAATATTGGTTTTTAAAAAATAGAATGGAAAATTGAGATAAAACAGAGTAGCACACCCACCCAACAGAAAAGGAATTTCATCCACACATGGACCCAGGATGGAAAGTAAAGCTGCCAAATTGAAAAACCAAAAAAGAAAGTTGAAAGAAACCTTTCAGTCCACAAAAACCTCAAAAGGAGCAAAAGAGTGGAAGCTTGCATCTTTGCAGGGCTGATGGCAAGCCAAGTTAGCATGTTAGTCTTTCCCCTTGCACTGACTATTCGTCTTCTTCTTGGTCTGCTATATCTGAATCCAAATATTGGTGATCCTCATGGTGATCAGCCATGAAGACTGTTCTGAGAATATAACTGAGTGGCCTTTCATCTGCCTTCCACATCACAGCATCGCACCTATACCACAGATCCAGTTCTGCGAGTCATCTTCTGGTCCTGAGCCCTTTTGGCACACAAAGTCCTCCTCAGCTCCAGGCCAATGTTGCTTTTGCTGCTGTCCTCCATCAAAATGGATTCAAGTGGGATTTAATCCACTTGGGGACCATTACCCTTCCCTGTGGACTTGGCGATGAGTCTCTGGCAGTATGGTCTACTCTATTACCATAGAAGACTAACTATAAAGTACTCTTTCCTGCACTCCACAGGCAACCCTTGCAGGAAGCATGGAAGCTCCTCTGTGACTGACCTCAGACAGCTGTCCAGACCCCTCAGTGAGCCACATGGGAAAGCCAAACCCTAACTAACACAATGGTATTTCAAACCAACCATCATACCCATCATTCTCTCACCTGATTTTATTCTAGCCAATGGGAACCTGGGGTGCTAGGTTGGCAGGGCTATTTTTCCCCAATACAGCCCACCCGGTGGTCAGCTCATCCTGGCTCAGATATATATCATTTATCACCCTCAGCCAGTAACAGTCCCAAGAATAGCTTCAGAAATGAAGGAAGCAAGCAGGCATCTTCTGACCCTCCCAGCTGCCTAAAATTTTAGGATCTCCAAGGCTGTTTGTTCTCCACTCTTTCTGTCCTTTAATATTACCAATAACCCTTGAGAGCCAGGTTCCTCACAATTAATTTATTGCTTTCCTGTATAACCAAAGCCTTGATAGTGTTCATTACAGGCCCATTAAAGACATTGCAAGAGAGAAAGAAATGTGTGTTTCCTATATCTCTTCCATGGCTTTTGTTACTTCCCTTTCCTCTTATTCTCAATTTTTATTATAAACACAGAGATATATCAAGAGTTTGTAAATCTCACCTCCTGCACCCCATCATTGCATTTCTGACCATCTCCAATTTGATTAACCCTCCAACCAAACCAAACCTTTTGTTATTACAGAGACCTAAACAATTTACTATAAACAATTTACTATAAACTCCCTAATCCAGAAATCTATCCTATGATGGTTGGTCACACATACTGTATATGGAAAGCTCCATCCTATAGTACCATGAAACACCCAGTACTGTATCATCAAGCTACCCAATAGTGACCACAAGCTTTAAAAATGTAAAGAGAATTGCTACAAATTTACATGCCATGTATCATGCATTGTAGCTTATTTGTGCTAAAGTAACAGGGCAGCTGTTTTTCCTGTTTTTGCAGTGATCAAATTTTTGATTCACCACTAACAAGATGCAGAACATACGGCAAATTGCTTGAAATATATATGGAATAGGAGTTAGGTGACTAGCTGTCAGATTAAAATACTGGTTTACACATGCCAGATGCCGGCATCATTTGCACTGTTACTTCTGCAAATAATCAGCTCATTTTGATTCTAAGATTTATAGAGTAGTGAACAATCTGTTGCCTAGACAGAAAGCAATTCAACAAGGTGTATCATGTTCAGCTCTACACAACTAGATGCAGAAAGTCTTACAGACTAAAACACAAATTAAATTTCAGTAGAACCTACTTCTAGTTTTTATTTCATATTAATATATTCCTTTAGAAAAAAAGATTTCTCAATGGGACTATGCAGCTGCCAGAAGTCTTTTCCACCATTAATCCTCTGAGCCAGAAATCAATGTGTTTTCCCCCTGTAATATATGAAGCTAGGTTAAAGGAGAAGATACTGAACACCTAAAGCTACACTGAGGAAACTCTCTTTATAATCAGCCCAGCATCAGAGTGGTAGGAATAAGGATCACCTTGCAGATTGCCTGGAAGGCTTCAGTAAACAGATTAGAGTTTCCTCATCAGGGATAAATCCATCTGAGAATGTATATTTGCAGATATTATCCATTTCCCATATCAGGTTTCCCCACTTCTGCATTAGGTTCTGTCATTTTAAAAAATTAGACACAAGCCATCCCTTTATTTCTTTTCTTCTCACTCCAAAACTATGAGCTACATGCTCTTCCTGTTGAATAAAGCAGGGTGGGCAACACAGATCTGTGGTGGGTCTATAATCCCAATGTTCCTTTTCATCGGGTGTGATGCCTGTGACTGATAGGAAGTATTGTGTAGCATTATCTGAACAGTCACATTTTGCCCATTGGACAAGTTTAAGTAGTATTTTGAATGCATGTGAACCACATGCATCTTTCTTTGTGCATTTCTAACATGTGCACATTTTTCTTCCAGTCACACCCACAGCAATCCATTTGGAAGCATCAATTTCACCTACCTTGTCTGCATAATGGGAGGTGCCAGAATAAGAATCAAACTCATTGAATCATATTACTCAAGCACTCTTATTTCTAATTCATTAAGTAAGGGCAGGAAAGGTGCAAAAAAGAAAGGATTTAATTGCTAATTATCAGATTGTATTCTTTTGCACACAATGAGCCATCCATATTATAATCAAGTTGTGGTGGTCAATTGGCTAAGGGGTAAGACACTTACAATTGACACACAGTACATTTATCAGCAGTAGATGTGGAAGGAATTGTGTTTTAATTACCCTAGCAAAGGAATCAGAAAATCTGTCAGTCTCCTTTCCTTTGGTGTTTGAATTTTTAACTTTCAAGTTTTGGAACGAATATATTTGAAAGTTTGAATAGATTTTTTTTCAAAAAAAAAAAACACCTTAAACAAAACCACCTCTCAAATGCACCGATCAAATTCAATAGCTACAGCTAATTCCATCATGCAAGAAACCATATTCTACCTGTCTCCCATGTTGGTGTTAAAGATGAGTCTGAGAGGGCAGTGAGAGATACAAGAGAAACCAGATGAGCCAGACATCACATCCTTGAGAGCAACATGAGATGGAAGAATGTGTGGCTGGGTGAAGGGAACAGTGGAGAAGAAATGGGGGATAGACAGGAGAAGAGGTGGTTGTGAAGTCACTCAATAAGAGAAAAACAAAGCCAGATCAAATGATAGAAACATCCTCCCCCATGTATTCTTGGAAAACAGAGAGTACAAGATTGTATACCATTTTTGGCCCCGTACTAAACCAACTAACCTTACAACCAACCAAGGCTTCTTGGTTGCATGCTTTAATGTGAGGAAGGATTTTGAGTGTATCAGTGAAGGTGAGAGCAGTGAAGGTGAGACCAGACTACATTACAAGCTTGAACTCCTCATAGGATAACCATAAGTTGAAGGCAACTTGGTAGCTCGTAACAAAAACAGCATTGCAAACAATCCACACGCTGCTTTGGCATGCTGGGATAAAGGAAAACAATAGGTTGGGAAAGGAAGTTGGAGAAAATAAAATATGGAGTTAGAACCCTTTTGGTATATAGAGACAACAGAACTTGTCATCTGGAGGGTAAGAGTAATGCCCCTGCTTGTCAGAGAACTTAAAGTGATATAAATGACCCATTGGATAAGCTCATGAAAGGAAAAAAAGTATCCTTTATAACTGATTTGATGATAGAGAAAGCACCAAAATCCTAATTCATTCACTTGCACACACATGACAACTGTACGGAAAATGATTAGGTTCCCCACATATTTGTTTCAGTTTAACCTATTCTCCACTTATCAAATTGATATAAATAACAGTATAATTATCTAATTAACTATGAGTTCAGGAAAGGTAACAGCTCTTCTAACCTTTTTGATATTTACTTAATCTCTTTAAATTCCCTCACTACAACAGAGTACACATATATATGGACAAGGAATAAAAGGAACTGACTAGACCAGGTTGCACAATGAATTCATGGCAGGGACCCCAAATGCTAAGATAATTATAATAGTTCCTTAATTTCCATCCATTTGTAACATACCATAGCCAAAGACTCTACATGATGTTAAATATTATAGATTTAGGGCTTGCACCCCGTCTGCTTAGCTCCTTCCAGAGCGTTTCCCAATTCCAAACAATTCCAACAATTTTTAAAAAGATGGGGGGGGGGGAGAGAGAGACTAATATGGCATCACAAAGAGTTTAGAACAGTCCTGAAAATAAAAAAGGACATATATAGGAAGTGGAAGCAAGAGCAGGTGGTCTTGGAGGAAACAGTAGATTGCAGCTTGAGACTGATAAACAAACAGCCAAGGGTTACTTTATTAGTTTGAATGAGTTCAAGTCTCCAGGGCCTGATGAGCTGCACTGAAAAATACAGTACGGAAGGAACTGGATGGAGAACTCTCAGAATCACTGTCTACCATTTTCTTGAAATCAAGGAGAATATGTAATTTTGTAATGTATTTCAAGTCATTTAGATTATATTTGCTGTTGATGTTAGATATACTAATATTTTGTTCTGTTTTGTAATTTTGTTGTTTTAGATTTAATAAAAATATTTTTTAAAAGAAATCAAGATGGGTAAAGAGCCAGAATATTGAAGGATGGCTAACATTGTCCCTATCTTCAAAAATGGCAAAAAGGAGGAATCAGGAAGCTACAGATTAGTCAGCCTGACATCTACCCTAAGGGAAAATTTTTGGAGCATACTATAAAGAGGTCATTTTGCAAGCACCTTGAAAACAATGCAGGAATAAATAGAAGCCAATAACATAGAAGCCAACAATAATATTTCCTGTTATTTAATTTATTTAATTTCCAATTTGAATACCTGCCCAAATCAAAATGACTTAGGGTGGCTCACAGCACCAAAAACAATACAACAATACAAAAAACATTAAAAACCACACCCATAAAAACCCAATATAAAATACTACAAAAATTAAAAGATCGAAGATTGGGTAACCTGCCCTGTAGATAGTGGGAATGGTGTAGACATATATCTTGCCTTCAACAAGCTATTGACAAAGGACCCGATCATATTCTGATTAGAAAACTAGCTAGGTATGGCCAGGATAAAACAATCGTCAGGTGGATACACAGCCAGTTATAGAATTGTACTCAGAGAGTGCATCTCAATAGTTCATCCTCAAACTGTAAGGAGGTAACAAGTGGGGTACCACAAGGCTCAGTTCGGGACCTAGTGTCATTCAACATTTTAATTAATGATTTGGATGAAGGAGAGCAGGGAATGCTTATCAGATCTGCATATGACACACAATATGAAATAGTTAATAGTCTGGAAGACAGAAGCAAAATTAAAGATCTTTATAAGCTTGAGCAATGGCTGAAAACATTACATTGCCTACTATATGTGTTTGTTGTTGTTCAGTCACAAAATCAAGTCCAAACCTTTGTGACTCCATGACCACCACATGCTAGGCTCCTCTGTCATCTACCATCCTCTGTAGTCCATCCACAGCTACACCCACTGTGTCAATGATGCCATTGACTAGTTCTGTCTTCTCATTTGGTAGCCAAAGAACTTGAGCTTCAGCTTCAGTATTTGTCCTTCCAATGAGCAGTCAGGGTTGATTTCCTTCGGGATTGACTGATTTGATTTCCTTGCAGTCCAGGGTACTCTCAAGAGTCTCTTCCAGCACCACAATTCAAAGGTGTCTATTCTTCTGCGCTTAGCCTTCTTTATGGGCCAGCTCTCACAGCCATACATTACTACTGGGAAGGCCATTGCTTTAACTATGTGGACTTTTGTTGGCAGGGTGATGTCTCTACTTTTTATTATGCTGCCTAGGTTTTTCATAGGTTGCCTCCCAAAAAGTAAGCGTCTTTTTATTTCATGACTGCAGTCACCATCTGCAGTGAACTTAGATCTCAAGAAGGTAAGTCTGTCACTGCTTCCATTTCTTCCTCTTCTATTTGCCAGGGAGTGATGGGGCTGGATGCCATGATCTTGGTTTTTTTTGATGTTGAGTTTCAGGCCAGCTTTTGTACTCTCCTCTTTCACCCTCATCACGAGGCTCTTTAGGTTTTCTTCCCTTTCTGCCATTGGGGTAGTATCATCTTCATATATCAGGTTGTTGATGTTTCTCCCAGCAATTTTAAGTCCAACTTGTGCCTCATCCAGTCCTGCA
Organism: Furcifer pardalis; assembly: GCA_030440675.1. Lineage (NCBI taxonomy): Eukaryota > Metazoa > Chordata > Lepidosauria > Squamata > Chamaeleonidae > Furcifer > Furcifer pardalis. The sequence continues at coordinate 128,145,513 of CP126891.1, forward strand.
TTACACATGATGTACTCTGCATATAAGTGCAATTCAAGATGCTGTTTATGACATTTAAAGCCTTACATGGTAGTGGACCAGGTTACTTAAGAGACCACATCGCCCTGAGAACACCTGCCCATCCCACTAGGGTGGACTCTCTATGGGTACCAATCAGTGATGGGATGCAACAGGTTCTCACCAGTTCTCCAGAACCGGTAGCAACTTTCCCCAGTGCCCCAGAGAACCAGTAGCAGCTTTTGGGGGGAACCACCTTCGGGGCTTACCTTTTCACTGGTTCCCCCACTGTGCATGCATGCCAAGCACTTGGTGTGCATGCACGCCTACAGTGCTTGGCGCGTATGCACAGCCTCCTTGCTGTCCTCCCAAGTGGGGAGGAGGAAGAGAAGCTGCTAACCTGAAGCTCCCTATAGCCTGCTCCCCAGGGTAAGTGACTCACCTTTGGATGTGGTGTGTCTGTGTGTATTTTAATGTGTATTTAATACCTTTACCTATTTTGACATACTGCCACAGTTCCTAAAAAGGCCTAGTGGCCTTGCTTGGGGGTTTTAAGCAAAGTCTTGGAGTTGCCTCATCAATAAGCTACACCTGTGCTGTTCCAACTGCTGTTCCAATTGGAGAACCCTTAAGTAGGTACAGCTGTTTTACATTTACATTAAGGCATATTATCCTAGAGCAGGGGTCAGCAAACCTGGGTCTCCAGGTGTTCTTAGACTTCAATTCCCAGAAGCCCAAGTCAGTACACCTGCTGATCAGGAGTTCTGGGAATTGAAGTCCAAGAACATCTGGAGAGCCAAGTTTCCTGGCCCCTGTCCTAGAGAACCAGTACAACGACCATATCCATCTTGCAACATGGTGCTGCCCAGGCACTTATACTAACAGGTAAGTGACGGTTTTGTGCTTGGTGGGTGGTTTGAGTTATGTTAGATGTGGGTGGGTGGGTGTATTTTAATGTGATTTTTAATTAATTAATTAATTAATTAATTAATTAATTAATTAATTTGTGTTGTGGGTTTGTGTTGTGGGTGGGTTGAGGGGTGTGTGTGTGTGCTTATTTTTATTTTATTCATTTTTTTCTTTGGCCCTGCCCATGACATCATGATGTTAGCTCCCCCCACACTGTGATGACATCATGGTGGGGTAGTAAAATTTTTGACATCCCACCACTGGTACCAATGGCTGAAGAGGCTCGCCTTTCCAGCACTAGACGTAGGGCCTTTTCGATACCCCCCCCCCCAGCCCTTTGGAACCTCCTGCTGATGGATCTCCACCTCCAACCACAACTGCTGGCCTTTAGGAAAGATTTAAAGACATGGCTGGCCCAGCTGGTATGAGATGCTGGTGTTGGATCTACTCCAACCCTTTTGGCTTATATGACCATCTGACAATTTTGTTATGGGGATTTTAGATTTTTAGATTCCCTGGCAGAGAGCAGGTCAAGGCCAGCATCCCTTTCCAGGGCTGTCATGCACTCAAGGAGTGCTACGGAGTTGATGGGGGGAATTTCCACCTCACGAGAGCGCTGTGTGGCTGAAGGAGCCTCAACGTGAAGGAGCCTGTGGGGCCTCTGGGCTGTGGCCCTCTTAGGCGCCATTAGGAAGGGGCTGAAAAATCCTCGGGGAGGAAACCACCACAGAAAGCTCCCCAAGGAGAAGACTCACCACTGGAGGCCCTACCAAAAAGGCTGCAATTAGCGGCCAGGCCAAGAGGCGAGGAAGGCAAGGAACAGCCAAACAGCGCCCACAAAATCAAAAGGAAAAGCGGCGAGACCTGGAGGTGTGCTGCCCTTATAAGGGCAGCGCTTAGCTCTGCCCCTAGAGCTCACCACCCAGACCGCCTCCTCTCTAAGCACCGGGCCAAAGCGCACGTCCACAGCAGCCGCTGCGGATGCGCAACCATTCTTCTGAGAAAAGAAGAGCAAGGATTGGTGACAGGAAACTCTTCCATAAAATAATTATAAAATTATAGAATAATGGAGTTGAAATGAGCTTATAAGGGCAATGAGTCCAACTCCTGACTCAATGCCGGATCTAAATCTACATCTATCTGATGGGTGGTTGTGTAAATTTATTTAGAATACTCCCAGCACTGGAGTGCTCACCACCTTCAGAAGCAATTAGTACCATTATCATACTGCTCTAACAGTTAGGATGTTTTTCCTGTCCTGACATTCAACTGACTACTGAATTATTCAATTATTACTAATCAACAATGTTATTGTTAGGACTAGTTCTGTCTATATTCCACACATTTCCACTAAAGCAATCACATAATAATAACAACAGCCTCATGTAGAAGTACCCTCTGTGTGAGACAAAAAAATCAAAATGATAAATTCTCTTAAAAACTGAATTTTTAGAACAATTATATTTAAACATATGTCAGAGTATGACAGTAATTGAAGATCTTGCCCCCATTCATTCATAAAATACCATATACCTGTACTGCTATACTGTATCTTGAAGACACAGAACAGCTAAAAGGATCTATTGTGCATTCAAAAACAGCTGTCAAGTTTAATAGCTCAATTTCTGGGGAAAAAGGTGGCAAGCCAGAATTAGTACAAAAATGATTTTGATAAACAATATTTTGAGAAACTAAATTGCTAGTGATAACCTTTCCTTTGCTTTGTTTTACAGTATAGAAAAAAGATGGATGATACCATAAAGTATTTTCTTTGCACTCACTAGACTTCCCACAAAAATGTGACTCCCTGCCATTTGAAATTCATATACCAGATTCTCAGGTACAGTAATACTTTACCATCCCTGTGGGATTTAAGAAAGCAATAACAACAACGGAAAAGAAGCCTGACAAATTATGAATTCAGTGTAGTCAACATATATCTGAGGGGATAGGTAGGAAAAGAGAGTTTTAAAATGATTTTTATTACTCTGCACATATGCTTCAGTGATCAGAAATGAAAATCCAGACCTCTGCATATGCATGTCCTTTTCTTTAAGACAAGAGAGAAATGTTCTCAATATTGAAATGTACTCAACATTGAACTTAGCAATCTTACAGTGGTAGAAATAGCATTGCTTATTATAGTAAGTCACAACTAAAGAAGGCGCACGAAATGAGTGGGAATTTGATGAGTCAACACCTTCATAAATTCCATTGATTCAATAGGCTTACTTTAATGAGTCGCCATGGCGAGTGGGCGGTGATATAAATCTAAATAAAATAAATAAATAAATAAATAATAACTTACTGTGCTAAGCAACAGTATTTTAGCCAATCTGTGCCAAAAAAAAATTCTTCATGAAGAGACAATAAAGGCTCAGTTAGTTTACACTTCCTCCCCACCTCAAAAAGTGAGATAAAGGACAGTTGATAGAGAATTATATAAGTATACTGTACATCTGTGTGGAGAGTCAGCATTATGAGAGGGTTTTCCCCCACTTCTCATAATGCTAGAATACAGGGTCCAATGAACATAAATGGTGATCAATTCACTATTTCACATAGCACACAAAAACTACAGAACTAGCTATCACAAGCTACACTGATGGCCATCAACATAACATTTTTTACATTTTGTTAGAAACATTAATGAAAGAGAAAACTATCCACTTGACTAGTAGTCACAACAACTAACTAAATGTTGCTATCATGATCCAGAGCAACATGTTCTGAATGCAGCCTGCTAAGGAGCAATCATGACAGTTAAATATTGTACTCAAGTTCTTATTGTGCACTGACTAGTTATTAGTGTAGCACTGGGGTACACAGAAAGAACCTCTTCAAATAATGTGGTATTTTTGAACCACAATTGGGCATACCCTGGTAACAGCAACCTTGTTTTGCCAGCTAATCTTTCTCACATTAGGTCAGGTGAAAGGTGCCTTCATTTCGGCAGTTTCACATCTGGCCTAGATATAGAAGAAGTGTAGCATTTAAACTGAATTAATGGTAGGTTGATAATCCACACCTGGAAGATGAAGATAATACAAACTTCACTTTTGCAGACAAAAATGAGTCCCAAGTGTTTTAGCTTATTTATATAATGGACAAACAAAACACTTCTATTTCACTAAATTAAAAACTCAGTTCTGAAAACTTTCCTCAAACAGAGGGGATACATTTCTTTCATTTCTTTTCCTTTAAAAATACTGGACTTTGTGTTAAGTAAACATGAAGTTCAAAGTGGATTGCATCACAAATTGTCTCCTTTTAAACGGTAGAAAGAAATACTAGCACAGTATAGCTGTGTGTATAATAAGCATAATAACTGATAAATATTTCAGCTCCATCCAATTTATGCTCCACTGGAAGTGATACCTTGTTCATAAAATCACAGTAAAGAACATCTTTAATTTTTTTTAAGTGTATAAGAAGAAGAAAAAATCTACCAGTATAATTCCTATTAGACAGCAAGTAGCTTGATTCTAGGAAATTGATCAGAATGTAACTGAAGTGGAATAAAGAAATTTAAGACTGGCTGAGCTATTCTGCTATTCAATCCAACAGATGATATTTTGAGCCAGAAAAAGATGGTTTAAGTATCTTTGGAATATGACAACAGGTGATGCAATCCACTATGAACTTCTTGGATTTACTTGCACAATTCCCATTAGTTTCAGGAAATGAACAAAAAAGCAAGGATAATAAAACAAGATCCACATAAAAGCCAATTTAAACTGGAAATAAAATTAAGCGGGTACAGTATAAGTAAACTAGATATACTTTGGAAAAGGACTGGACAATTATGAAGGTTCCTAGAACCATTTTCTCTCTCTCCAAACACACTGGGACATGCTAAACTAAACCAACAGAAAATGATTTTTTTTTTGGCCAAAATATTGTTCAGGGGAGCATATATCTTGTTTTATAGGAGGTAACCACATTTTGCCTGCACCTTTTGGTATTATGGATAGCAAGCAGCAATATTTATTCCACTGCAATTAATAAAATAGAGGAAGGGAAAAATAACTAGGAGTGTGTAGCACAGATCTCAGTGTCCTAATGTTTGTGACTTGATAAAATGGATGCACGGCCGCCGCAGCTGCTGCGGCTGCGGCTGCGGCTGCGCCCTTTGCCCTGGCACCAGGAGGGGAGACAGTGTCGGCGGCAAGCCCTGGGGGCGGAGCTGATCGCTGCCCTTATAAGGCTGCCGTGTCCCCAGAGCTCGTCGCCAATCTACCAAAGTGCGGGAAAGTGCCCCACCCTCCCTCCCTTTCTGTAGTGTGATAATTTTTGGTCGCTTCGGGGCTGGATGGGAATTTTTGCTTGAAACCTGTTTGGCCGGTGGTCTCTTGTAGTTTTTACCCATCCCACACTGCAGTGAGAGGTTGAGCAATGAGTGGTTCTGGTCACTTTGGCGGGTAGCACTGGCAAGGACATGAATATGATCCCTAGAGAATCTGGTTGGAACGCATTTTGTCGGTCAATTTTGGCTGCCATCCCAGAAATAACAATTGGAGGCCGGATGAAATACGGACCGTGAACTTGGGAATGTCAAACCTGGCAGCTGGCAGGCCCAATTAACTGTTCACCCGATTTTGGTCTGGAGTGAAAGATGCAGAGGGACACTTCTGACAGGGATCTTTAAAAGTAAAATAAACTAAATGAGTTAAAGGACAGCCAAAGTTTTGGTTGGTTGATTAAGATATTGGAGATCCTTACCAGTGCTACATCGGCCTGTTGCAGAGCAAGTTATAAAAGTTAATACAGTTAATCAGTTTGATTAAGTTATCAGTCAATAAAGTGTCCCAATTTTTATAACCAATGAAACTGTTGTCTGTCTCCTCTGTCCTGGCGTCCTTGGGGCAATACATTACAACAAGCATCCTTCCACAATCACACACATATACACACCCAGTCCTAATAGACTAACACGTAAAGTTTAGGAAACAAAGCTGAGAACAAAGAAAGAAGGGGGAGCAAAAGAAGAAAAATTGTGTATTTCAGAATACAAAGGCTAATCTACACAACTATGTAACAGTCTCATTGTGCTCCACAGCCTTACCAAATGGCTAGCTAAACAATTGCGAGGGGATATAGAGACCATGCAGTAATCTCAGCCTAAGTCTTTACTAGTTTCTCAAAACAGTATTGGGGAAATATCCAGGAGGGACCTTGGACACATTTATACACTATCCCTGTATACTGTTGATTACTCCATTTCTGAATTCCATTTCCTAAATTTATTTGAAGTTTAATACATTTAACCTTGAATGGAAAACAAAATACCCACAGGCATACCAATAGATGGAAAATGAAAGGACCCCTAGCTGTACTACTCCATCCTAAAGGCTCTTTGCTGTGCTCTGTAATTTCCTCAGAATTGAACAAATGCCTCCTCTCCTATTTTATCTGGTATCTCACATCTAAGTGTATACATGTGCCAGGGCTTTTGCTTGCTTCAGTTATCTGAGATCTATATTTTTGCTTAGTTCCTACTTTTTGTCAGTTGGAAGCACTCTCTCAGTAGTAGTATTGGGCTACACAGAAAGAGCCTCCTCAAAGATTGTGGTATTTCTGAACCACAATTGGCTGTACCCTGGTAACAACCACCTTGTGTTTCTGGCTAATATTTCTCACACTAGGTCAGGCAAAAGGAACTGCAGAAAGAACTCACCAAAAGGTTATTTCATTTTGGCAGCTTCATGTCTGACTTAGACATGGAAGAAGAAGTAAGAGTATTAAGAAACTCTTGTATACGCCACTGTTTATTTCAACACAATATGGTTTGTTTTCCCTTTTTCATCTTTTTCTCACCTGTCCCTTTTATTATTTCAGAGTGCAGAGCTAGAGATACATGAAATGCACAAGCCACAATTTTAGAGTTAGACTGAAAGATAAGCCACCATTTAGGCAACTTAAAATTTACAAGCCAAAAACAAAACGAAGTTTTTAAACTATTCTAGTACAAAAGTGTGTCTGTGTTTAATTCTGGCTTACAAATATAGTTTATTTGTGGGGATGAGTTCAGATATAACAACAAACCAGAATCCAATAAATCATAACTTGACTTACCGCTGTATGTGAAAAGAGTACAACCAAACCAAACATAGGCCATTTGCCAGAGAACAATCACTGAAGAATGGTTCTCTATGGAAGAGAATGTTCAATCTACATTAGAGTAGATTGACCCAAGTAAGCATTGGTTGCCTCAAGCATGGAAGCAGGAACTATAAATAAATAGCAACTTCTGGCTTAAAAATCCACAAATGTGTTTTAGCAGGAAGTGGTTGAATAAAACATCATGTCCTTTCAGCAGCAGCTAACACTCTTACTATTATATAGCAGCTTAGATGTGCTTGAAAGCAAGCTCTTATCTTTTCCATTTTGACAAAGGTGAATCAGTAGAAGGCTGAACAGTTGATGTCAACAGTTATGGAGAAGCATATGTGTATAAAGAGGAGAGGGGAATAAAAAAGTAGAGATGCTCAAGTCCTGGTGAAAATACAAATCTTTCTCCATCTCTGGGCAAAGCCAATTGCCAACTGCACTCCAAAAGCTGAGATGTCTATATCTTAAGTTGCTACAAATCTGGGGTTGTGATGCAAAATTCAAAGTGACCTGTAGAATTGCGTGAAGATCTGGTCAATGTAATAAATTTAACAGCTATTTCATATGAGGTACATAAGAAGCTGATAAGGTGAGGCAAAAGAGAGAGTAGACCCGAGTCACAAACCCTAAGTGGTCAACTCCAAACTGTTCATAGCTCAGAGCTGGGGGGGGGGGGAATTGTTGGGTTTTGTGTGTTGGGGAATGGCTATATCGGCTGGGTTGTTCTGGGAATTGCAACCCACAAAGTAAATTTTCCAGGCTGTGTTAAATATTTGCATATTTCTCAGTGCCCAACAACACACACAGTAATAATAAAGTACACAAACTTCCTTCCCTTAATAATTGTTTGTTCAGATAGTGAACGATGGTGAAAGTATTTTGTGTTTCAGCTATTCATAATAAAAACCACCAGATCCACTATCAGATTAAGCATTCACATCTGTCCCATAGAAAGAAGCAAATAAAGATTAAGGAGATGTACCTAATTTGAAGAGTTGAGTTTGATTGGTTTAACATCCCTTGACTTTTTTTGTGGCCCAATCTCTGATCTTTGCAACACAGCTTAGCCAAACTGAAAGGTTCAGGATGTTTTTGATAACCTTTTTGTAGCTACTAGCACTTTAGCCACCTGTCATTTCAAAATTTACCTCTACATTGTTAATGATGGATTGATAGTGCAGTGAACTTATCTCAGTGTTGGTGATCCGACAAGGGAGAAACAAGAGCTTGTGTGACTATATTTTTAAAAGTTGGAACAAATAGAAGCTCAGGAAATCAAATGACAAATCATGTAATATTAATGAGTGACTTGAAAAAAATGAAACTCTCATGTTCTTCCCTACAATGAAAGGTAAACACTCAGAGTGCCAATGCAGATGGTAAACAGCCTGTTAATCAGAAAGAGATGTACAGTATGTGTTTTTGATGAATAAGCTATGGATCCAGGAGAAAAGAATAACTATATACTTATGCTAGATCTGATGGGCATAATTTATTATCTGTTCTAAAGCAAATCCCATATAGGAGAGTTTATGTAGAAAATAACTTTCCACCTGTTATTCATAAGACATTTAGCTGCTTGAACTAGTGTGAGAAATATTAGCCAGCACAACAAGGTTGCATGGGGAACACTTGATTGTGGTTCAAAATTACCATGATTTTCGAGGAGGTGTATGAATAATATTTTATCACTGGTGAAGGGATACCATTTTCCATCATATCTGAGGTTGGAAACCTACTTTAAGAGGTAAAATGGTAGGTAACGTGAGAAGCATCTTTTGTCCTCGAACATATTTCAGTGTCCATGTAAGTATCTAACATTTAAGGTGATTGCTTCACTTGCCAGAATCCTGTTGCTTGGTTATGCCTGAGAAAGGCAAATTTCCTAATTCCCAGCAGCTTTTGGCTGGTAATTAATGAATCCCTACCAAGGTTTTGCGGTGCATGCAAAGTCAATTAGTATGGAGCTGAAGATATTTAGATGGTTAAATAATTGTTTGTTTGTTTGTTTGCTTTTTTGTTTGTTTTTTGAGGGAAGCAACTCACAGAATGACACATAGTGAAGAACCTGAAAGGGTAAGATTTTTTTTAAAGGGGCAAATGTAACAATAGAAAAGTTGGGGTGGAGAACTTACAAATGTGAAAAGGTCAGTAGTGGGCAGCCGTTTTTTTACTACCACACTGTAGGCAGACCCAATGTCATGGGCAGAGCCAACATTATGACATCATGGGTGGAGCCAACATCATGATGTCATGGGCGGAGCCAAAATTGTAGGTGGAGCCAAAGTAAAAAAACCCATAAAAATAAGTACACATAATAATACAAATTAAATAGACATAAAACACATAAAAATACACATTAAATCCACATAAAAATACACATTAAATCCACATAAAACACATAACAATACAAATTAAATAGACATAAAACACATAAAAATACACATTAAATCCACATAAAAATACAAATTAAATAGTCATAAACACATAACAATACAAATTAAATAGACATAAAACACATAAAAATACACATTAAAAATAAATACACATTTAATACACATTAAAATATACCCACCCACCCCACACCCAAAGGCAAGTCACTTACCCTGGGGAGCAGGCTGTAGGGAGCTTCAGGCAAGCAGCTGCTCTTCCCCCTCCCTTCTTGAGAGGACAGCAAGGAGGCCGCCGAGTGCCTCAGCAGCAGCCATTGGTTCTTCCGTGGCTGTGCATGGCCGCCTGACACTCTGTGCTGCCACACTCCAAGCAGCAAATGGCTGCTTGGCTCAGCAGGCAGAGTGCTGTAGGCGCAAATGTGCACCAAGCGCTGTAGGTGCACCAAGCACTGTAGGTGCAAATGTGCACCAAGCGCTGTAGGCATGCATGTGTGTTGTAGGTACACATGCGCAGTGGGGGAAACCGGCAAAAAGGTAAGGCCCTGAGGTGGTTTCCCCCAAAAGCCACTACTGGTTCACGTGGACACCGGGAAAGCCTGCTACCGGTTCTGGTGAACCAGGGGAACCGGCTCCTGCCCATCACTGGAAAAAGTCCAAATAGAATAAGACTGAGGGAGGCATTGAAAGAAAAGTTTTAATAAAGGATTTCCATTGCTGCCACAGTAACATCAAAAAATGGAACTGATGGCAGCATTGGAAATCCTTCATTACAGCTTTTCTTAGCAGATCTTATAGAGGACTTGCCACACTAAATCACCAATTTAGTTAGCCTACTCTGATGATTAGAGACATCCACTGCAAGTGAAATGCAGATTTTCTGAGATCTATACTATAAAATATCAGAATAAAATCATTCAGCAATAACCAGTGGTGGGCATCAGCATGTTCACACCAGTTTGCCAGAACCGGAAGCAGAAATTCTGCCTCGCCCCGCCCAACCAAGTTTTGAAATAAAGTAGTCCTTATTCAGGTGCAATGCAGGGCTTTCCCCCTGGCCACACCCACCATACCACAGCCACAGTGTGATAGTAAAATTACCCACTGGTAATAACCAATAGAAACCCAATACACAAAACAAGATGGCATAAGAAAATCTTAAAACCATTACAATATTCATAGTAAACACTATCAGCAGCAGTAAATGGAGGATAATAATTATACTAAAAAATCTGGGGCCAACACTATGCAGTGCATAACTTGATCACAAAAGTATTTTTCCATGCTTCACCTATTACTACAGTTCATGCCTCTTCTCTCCTCCAACATTAGGCAAGCATAAGAACCAGAAAAAACTCTTGGCTGAAATACAGATTATATATATATATTATATATATATATATGACTGAGTTGATAGGACAAGGAAATGTGAGAAGCCCTGAAGTTATTTTTAAGTTATTTATTAAAGTGTGAATGGCACTTTATTTTACAAAATATGGAGTGGACACATGGTATATAAATGTCATTGATTCCATGGCCCTAAGCACTTCACAACTGGCCTTCTGTTGATTCTTAGGTGTCAGAGTAGTTCACGTCCTTGTAATTGAACAATTAGCCATGAGGCATGAAAGGCAAATGCATGTATTATTGGAAGTGGCTGAAGTGTTAGAATGAGTATGCAGTATGCAAATGTCTCATTGATTATAGCAGAGTCCACACAAATCAGTTTTTAATGAATAAGTAAATGATGGTATATTTCTATAAATGACAATATGCGCTATGTAGACAACAAGGTTAGATTAAAAGAACAAGACAGTTTTCTTCTCTTTATCTCCTTGCTATTGAAAAAAACTTAATTAAGAGGTCTGCAAGTTCTGGAAGTGTGCACATCTTTATGTTTTTTTCATTGACCTAATAAAGCTATTGCCTTAATAAGGTTTGTGGGGTTTTTCTTACAGCCAGAATAGTTATTTCTGCTTGTTGTATAATTGTTTGTATGTGCCCTTCCTGGAATAAGGTGACTTGGTAGCTCCCAAGTTCTGAGACCAACCCTGATTTGATTCTATAGTAAACTTTAAAATACAGTTATCAGCAGCATATTTCAATGCCTAAACCGATTAATCTTTTTTATTTAATCCAGATTGGCTAGCTTGTTTGAAGCTCTTGATTCACAGTTGGTAGTATGGATTGAAATCTTCTCTATATTCAAGGAAGAGCAGGAAAGTGAAAATCCATCTTGATGAAATATGAAGTAATTTGTTGTCTACGTTGTAAGGATTAAATAGCAGCCTTCCTTTAAAAACATTGGAAAACTGACACTTTAATTTTATATTATACAGTAATACCTCACATAAAGAACACCTCGCTTAAAGACTAACTCGCTTAAAGAGCAGAATTTTCTCTGAATGGTTGTGGTTGTCTTATTTAACAACTAAAACCAACCAAAAATTCGCTTAACAACTAAATCGGGGTTTGCAATCTCCCCCCCCCCCCGGCCAGAAGTCACAATTGGTCACTTATAATGGTGTTTCGCTTAAAGAGCAAACTCGCTTAAAGAGCAATCCTGTGGAACACATTATGCTCTTCAAGCGAGGTACAACTGTAGTTTAATAACTCTCTACCATAATACCCTGTAAAATGGTGGTCAAGAAACAACACAGTTGATAGTGTTTCTGAAGAGCTCTGTCATTCATAAATCATGAAAGATTTCTTTTTCTATGTCTAATAACCATATTCAATCACCCAAACACTCCTCTGCCAGCAATTTCTTATGCCAGTGATGGTGAACCTGTTAGAGACAAAGTGTCGAAAATGCAACCCAAAATCCACTTATTTATTGCAAAGTGCCAACATGGCAAAAGGGGAGGGAGGAAACATCCCACTGGGCTGCTGGGGAGAGGGGTGGGGCAAACTCTGTGCTGGGGTGACCATATAGGTGCCCACAGAGACGGCTCCAAGTTCTATCTCTGGTACACATGCCATAGGTTTGCCACCACTGTCCTATGCCTAAATGAATGGAACGATCTTGGGGAAAAAATAGGTTTTTAATTCATACAATGGCAGTTTAAAGTAAATTAATAAAAGAGAATCACATCTGAAATCCATGTTTCCACCGTAGGCTTTTTTGTAAATCGTTTTTTTGATTGAGAACTTAATTCGAAGCAAACCCATAGGAAAAATGAATTTTTACATAACTCAAAGCAAACCCATAGGAAATTTTTTTTTACATAACCTGAAGCAAACCCATAGGATAATACTACTACTACCACCATTTTACAGGGTATTATGGTAGAGAGTTATTAAACTACAGTTGTACCTCGCTTGAAGAGCATAATGTGTTCCACAGGATTGCTCTTTAAGAGAGTTTGCTCTTTAAGCGAAACACCATTGTAAATGACCAATTGTGACTTCTGGCCGGGGGAGGGGGGATTGCAAACCCCAATTTAGTTGTTAAGCAAATTTTTGGTTGGTTTTAGTTGTTAAGTAAGGCAACCATTCAGAGAAAATACTTACTTTATTACAGAAATTGTGTTTTGTAAATCAGGACATTTATGTAAATCGGGACATGGTTTTAGTGCAAAAATCATTATGTAAGTTGAATTTTATGTAACTCTATTATTATTATTATTATTATTATTATTATTATTATTATTATTATTATTATTATTATTATTATTATTATTATTATTATTAAACTTGTATGCCGCCCTACTTGCAAAGCGACCCATCCCTCTAGTAGGAAAAAAATGTCCTACTTTGGACATCTAACAACATAAAACTCCAACATTAAAAACAATCACACATTTTATACAGGAACAAAATTACTTAGACACTATTCTGAGGGGCTGGTCTATTTTTTCTCCCCAAAATTCCTAAGAAATCACTAGCTAAGCTCTGCCTTTTTTTCTACAGAAGAGGCTCCTATTAATGAAAACAACAGAGCTTTAGAATCAAAAACAAAATCGCAAAATGTTTCACCTTTTTCCTAACACATTTAAGATGTTAGTCCTCCCATTGAAACCAACATCAGTGTATGTTAGTTTAAATTTCTAATTCTTCAGTAGCATCTTTCTTAACCTGACCTAGGCCACTGTGGTAAACACAACTGTAATTGGGATCAAGTATTGTTTCAGAGTTATGTTGCTAAACAGTACTTCCAGTACTCCTTACTTTCTCATCTATTCATCTGCATGTCAAATGGAGTCTACACATGGTTGAGCAGCTGATTGGCAAGTATGAGAAGTAGCTACCTACTCTAAGGGAAAGAGTATATACCCTGAGGACAGAGATCAAGCTTCATGCACCAGAGGTCAAGAAGACCTTCCTGAAATTGAAAATGCTTTGTCCATAAGGTCTAAGAAATCAGGTGAAATTAAAAAAAATGCTGTTCAGGTAGAACTAGTGTTGTTTGATTTTCAAAGGACACTTTCTTGGTGCTAATTTCTATAGCTAAGCAACAACATTAACCACGTTCTCCCAAGTCCTAGATGGTCACTTTATCGACTACAATAAACTGGCTTTCTCTCAATCATTATTACCCTCTCCATTTTTTGAGTCAGAAGTGTTGGTACTACTTCTCAGGCAAAAGATGACCAACCATACTAAAACCAGAAAGTATGTGTGCATGTGGGTTTTGCACTTTTATACCATGCAACCTACATATTTGTTTATGTTGAATAGGTTAAAAAGAAAGAGAGGATACCTGTTAATTTATTTTAAAAAATGTATATTCCTTTTTCATAGATATGCACTACAGTGGTTTAATGGTTAAGACACTAAGCTTAGCAAATGGAAGTTGGGGTTCGATACTCAAGTGCTGCATGACGGATCTTGGGGACGTGACAGGAGCCTCATTCAGGCATCCCTGAGCAGAGTTTCTCCAGAAAAAAATCTTTCAACCCAAAGTAATTTCTGACATGAAATTTATTATATTTATAGATGTTTCAAAGAAAGTCTTAAAAAAATGGCTTTTGTAGGGTAGCAATGTGAATTGTCTCTTGCACAATACAAAACATCATAATTTTTTTCCTAAAGCTTACCTGCCTGATCATTTAGCAGCAATTTACATCAACCTATGATTAAACTAGTCCACATGGAGGAAACTAGAAAGATAACAGTTTCTTAATTATTTTCTAACTCTTACCATTCTGGGATTAGGGAATTCCTTGACATATGTTAGTCTAAATCAGGAGTCCCCAAATTTTTTCAGCCAGGGCCCAGTTCACAGTCCCTCAGACTATGGAGGGGCCAGACTAGTGGTCCCACCACAAGCCCCCCACCACTCTCCCACACACCAGCCATGGTGGTGGGACCACCACGAGTCCCACACCACTTCACCCAATGCCACTCCCACTGGCAGGACCACCCAGAGTCCCATACTACTCCCCCACCATATTGCTGCCACCACTGGTGGGACCACCCAGAACCCCACACCACTCCGCATCATACCGTTGCTGAGGGTAACCACCTTGAGCTCCCACTGCCCCCCCCCCCCGCTTCCCTACTTACTGGCCTGGAGGAGCCATGCTCAGCCACATCGGACGCCGCTTGCCCCACTGCCACCACTTCAATCCTTGTCTCCTCCACTTGGCTTGGCATGTCCCTGCCGGCATTCCATAGCAGGGCGGATGTTGTAAGGCTTACAACATCTGCCCTGCTACAGAATGCCGGCAGGGACACTCCAAACCAAGCAGAGGGGACATGGATTGAGCTGGCGGAGGCGGCTGCAGTGAGGGCAAGGGCCAGAAGATTTGATGCCATGGGCTGGATCCGGCCTATGGGCTGTAGCTTGGGGACCCATGATCTAAGTCAAGGAAATAACAAGCCATATCGAACATCATGCATTTTTCAATATTTCAGTAGAACTACAAAACTTCCAAATACCAAGAAAATCTCACAGTTTTTAAAAATTGTGTCAGAAGCACACAAAGGTTCTTTCTGGATTGAAAGGATTTTTTGCTGGAGGAACTCCACTCAGGGAACACCCGAATGAGGCTCCTTTCATGTCCCCAAGATCTTTTCCCACCAAAGTGGTCCCTATTTATCTACTTGCAGTTACTTGCTTTCAAACTGCTAAGTTTGCAGGAGCTGGGACACAGATGGGTGCTCATTCCGCCATGCAGTACTTGGGGCTTGAACTGCCGACTTGCCAGCCTTCCAGCTAACAAGGTGAGCTTCTTAACCCATGAAAACTGCAGAGTTCAACAAGAAACAGTTTGTGGTGACTATAATGACACATACTCCCCATAAACATAATAAAATACATTTTTATCGGCTGCATATATAAATGGCATTTAAATCCTACAGTGTTTTTAAATTAAGCATACACCCATATTTTTAGTACCTGTAAAGAAGTGTGTAATTCCACTAACAATATTTTTAACCTTAAATACATGTGCTGATTCAGCTTTGGATTTAAACAGAGAACAGAAAATTTCAAACTTAAATTTCCAAAGCTTTGTACTGTACATTTTAGCAGTGTCAATTAATGTTCCTTGTTTGAAACTAAGGGACAACTGTTAATTTGACATGTTGCAGATTCAGCAACATAGAATTTATTAATGTAGCTAAAGAGATTTCATGTTAAAAACAGACAAGATCTAATTGCAGATGACATCTTAATCATGTTATATAAATCAGATCACCTTTTCGTATACTGTTTGTAAGTCTCTCACAGCATATTTATCAGAAGATTTTGATAATTCCAGAGGCCTTGAATTAATCTGAAATTTTTACTTGTTCATTAGGATAAAGGACCTCTCAAAACTACAAAGATAAGGGAAGCTGGAAAACACTTTACCTTGCCAACATATTGATAGTCAGAGCCAGTGTACTCCTCTAATAGAAAGAACTGATTCCACATCCAGCTTCTTTTGGAACGGTGAAGCTCTTCCCTGTGGTTTCTCGATAGATCCAAAACCTTAGTATTTTCTGGAAAGCCACTAGTTCTTTTGGACAGTGGTTTGGAAAAACTTTGGGGGGGATGACCAATCCAGAAGATGAGCCAGAAGCAATGATAAATTCTCATTGTGGCAATACAAAGAAAGCCTGAAGTGGTGGTGGTCTTTCTTCACCTGAATGCAAACTAATATTCTGTGGTAATGTCCAGTCTCATTCCTCTTTGTTCTTCATTGAGATCTCAATGGATTTCTGAAATGAAAAAAGAAATCATAATTTATAAAGCATATACAGGGTACTTAGTATTCCCTGTGTAATAGCAAATATGACAAAGGTGGGCAGGAAATTGCCGCAGAAAGAATTCTATTAGGCTCTCAGTTCTGAAGCATTGCATGTGGCCCTTTGTATAAACTGAATGAAACATCTGTTGAGTAGGAGGGATAATAGCACTATTTACTTTGCTCTTTATTTCACTTACTTGAAAAAATACTAGTTTGGGCAACTTGATTATTCCTTTGGCTTTGTTCATGGTGATTCTATTTATTAGATCAAGGGAAAAATGGTTGTTTTCAGTTCGGGCATTTTAAAGTGTAGTTATTAGGGACAATCTGACTAAGTGCTGCATAGCTGGTCTTCCTGAAGTTGTGCAAACTATTCTCTGTGCAATTCCACAAATTTCTTGATTTTGCATAGATACGAGATGTATAACAAGAGGGGCTCATCCATCTAATACAAGAGCTTTATACTTTTTCATTTGTATTGTTTGGTTACATTATTATTATTTTTGTGAGGGAATCTTCCAGAGACTGCTCCCATTTTCTTAGGTATCTCAAAATAACAAAAATAATTTTTAACAAAAGTGATTTAAACTACATTTATAAAATGCTAAAACTGAAGAAAAGCAATGTGAATTATCAAGGCAAAATTGTGAATAACAAGATTTGCCTCTCTTGATAACAAAATGCATCCCAGCATAGACCCTAGAGACAAAAACTAGTGCATTCCTCATTCCTTGAGAAGAGACCGTCTCAGTGGTAGATCCCAGGAGCCATTGTGGTGCAGTGGTTAAACTGGTGTAGCCAAAACTGCTAAAGTTGTTAGTTCAGTCATGATGGGATCCAAGTTGACTCAGACTAGATTTCCAAGGTCAATAGAATGTGTACTCAGCATGTGGGGGCAGGGGAAATGCTAATTACATTGTGAATCCCCCAGAGAGTGCTCTAAGAGCAATAAAGGTAAAAGTAAAGATTTCCCTTCCTTGAAAGCCAGTCGTATCCAACTCTAGGGTTCAGTGCTCATATCTGTTTCAAAGCTAAAGAGCCAGCACTGTCTGCTTCTGCAGACGTTTCCACAGTCATGTGGCAGGCATGACTAGAATGCTGCTAACCTTCCCACCAAAGTGGGAATTTCTTGCTTTTAAACTGCTAGGTTGCCAGGAGCTGGGACAATGACAGGAGCTCATTCTGTCCTGCAGTACTCAGGAATCAAACTGCTAACCTGCCTTCCAGTCAGCGCCTTAACCACCGGAGCCACTGTAGTCCCTGAGAGCTATAGGGTGATGTGTAAATGTAACTACTATGTAGAAATTCCCAGTTTTGCTACAAAGGGGATGGAGACCATGTCCAAGTGGGCAATCCTGAGCCATGTGCACAAATAGCTTGGCCAACATTAGTGTGCATGCTGTTTTCCAGCATGAATCAAGATCTCTCAGCTATATCCTTTATGGCTGCAGCAGGTCGAGGAAAATACTAACGTCCATCATAAAAGTGGCCCAACATATTTTGCTTCCTGTGGCAAAAGGCAATGTGGTTCCCCTTCTTAGTCTATAAACTGAAGTTTCTCAGACTGGCACTTGAATCCCATTGTTTGTTGGTTACTTTAACTTCACTTATATCTCATCTTTCCTCCCATGAGCTCTGTATGATGATCTCTTGCTGCTTACTATCTTCTCACTTCATCCCCTGAGGAAATATGACTTGCCCAGTGAGTCACGCACCCAGTGAGTTTCATAGCTGTGGGTATTTGAACTGTGCCTTCCAAGCCCTGGTCTACCATTCTGAGTACTACACAACACTGGCTTGCTTATTTGAGTTCTTACTTGAATTCTGGTGATGCATTCACTGTATTCCATCACATCTGGGACAGCAGGCTAGTTTAGCATACCCAGGACAGGCTGTGTTGCAAACACAATTCTGTTCTCAAGAGAGGGGGTAACAACAGGAAGGTTCAGAAAAACATTCAGGAGGCTTCAGTTGTCATCCCCTGCACTTGTTACCTCACCTTACTCTGCCTATTGCCACAGTTTGTCCTGGTGGTAGAGATTAACAAACCCAGTGGCATCTGGTTCCTGAGTACATATGACCTGTGGACATGGAAGCACTACAAAGCCCATACATTTCTTCTTTTGCTGCTTCTGAGTTCTTTCTGACATAGGGTTGGCTGAAGAGGTTCATACGATAATAACACCCCAGTTTATGACCTCAAAGTATATAAAACACTTACACCCTTTTTGGAGCAGTCATCAATACATTATTAGGTATGGCATTTATTGAATTCATTTCCAGTCTATTTAGGATGTTTAAGGATTAGCATGAGAACAGGAAATTGGATAGAAAGGTGTTCCCCGTGGCTAGAGTCCTACTGATGAAATAATTCATATCCAAATCAAGATGAACAGTAATGGGAAGTTTGGCTGATAAAGAATATGAGAGCCAATTAACGTTTTGGATATCCATAGGCTGGCAAAATCCATTCTATGGATTTTTCCCTTGAAAGATGCCAGTCTTGGATTGCTTATTGGAACATGAATAAGCTAGATGGAGGACAGTGTGAAACTGAAAGTGGCAGCCACAATGTAATACTGACTCATTTAATTGTGCACAATTAAACACTGTGATAGAATCTTAGTTTCATGGTTCGATGACTTTTCTTTGCAATTCTCCTTTGAACCAATGAGTGAACAAAACTATTTCTTAAGCTAAAAAAGGGAAGTATCTCTAAATTTAAAGGGGTTTTCCCATCTAATGTTTTATGCAAATAAGTTCCCTAATACATTGATGTTTGCATAAACCTCATTATTTATCAGCAAAGCAGCAATTTAATAGGCAAATAATATACAATGGAGTAATGAGCATAAATAGTTATCAAATTGGCCCACATTGGGCACAAATACTGTAAAAACAAGCACTGCATTATTGCTCCAATTATACAATATTCTAACAACATGCTCTGGGTTCATTCCCCTCTCACCAAGTAACATCTCCTCTCCTATAAGATGGGCTTTGATAACATTCCATTAAAATGTCTACTGTGGAATTGTTATAAGTCAGAATAATCAGCCATACAAAGTGTTTGAAACTTTCCCTTTTACTCTGTTAGGCTTCCCACCTTTCTTCTTTTTCAAACCTGGCAGCATGTCCAAGACTACACCAGAAAAGGGGCAGCTGAAGATCAGGCATTAAAGGTGAGTTAATTAGTGCCATGGTTATGTTTATTATGGGAGGAGTGTTGTTGTTTTTGGTCATTCTGGCCAGCCAACAGTGTGTTTATTGATATATTTTGTAAGGGGTCTGATGAAGATGGGGTAGTTATCACTTTGTGTATCTGGTTCCTTTTTATTAGGGAGGAAAGCTTTGTGAGTAAGGAGCAGAACATATGAAACAATCTGTCATTCTGTAATTAGTACAGACTGGATGTATCGTGGTACCATGGGGGAGTAGTGGAAAACACCTAATTCTAGGCAGTTCCACCATCCCTTCTTGTCTTTCTCTTACTCTTCTGAATGAAACCTGCAGCGAGCCATTATGGCTGCACTAGATTCCTTTAGTCACACCAGGGAAAAGCCAAGGAAGGTTGGTCACTTAAACAAGTACCCCTCAATGTCAATTACTCCTGCAGGGGGGAACTTTTCTGCACTTCAGATTTGCTATTTTTCACAGCTCTGATGTTGCAGGAGAGGTTTTATAGCAGCTTGGATTGAAATATGGCTTGCAAGGATGGCACCACAGCTGTTAAGCACATAATGTCTCCTCCAGCTATTATAGGGTACAGATAACCACAGCAAGGGATCTAATCCTGAAACATGTTACTTAACTATTCTGTGCCTGGTATCTCCTTCCTGGAGGAAGCCAGTGGCTTCACATACCCAAGCTACCGTGTTTCCCTGAAAATAAGACACTGTCTTATATTTTTTAAAACTCCAAAATATGTGCGAGGTCTTATTTTCAGGGGATGTCTTATTTTTCCATGACGAAGAATACAGTACACATTTATTGCTGATACAGCAGATTGCCAGGGCAAGATTTAGGTGAGTGCCTTATTTTCAGGGGGCCCTTATATTTCCGAGGTGGGGGAAAATAGGGGGGGTGCGCCTTACTATACGAGGAGGTCCTATTTTGGGGAAAACAAGGTAGCAGCCACAGTTCTACCCTGCAGTCCAGTCCTTTATCACTTCCTTCTTCCTTCCTGAGAATTTATCACCGGAGGTAGCTGCCAATTGGTAGGACTGACCCAGGCTCAATCTGCAGAGAATGAACACTATTTAAGAGGCACTACATACAAAGTACATACTCCATAATAGTTCTTGAATTTCCTGAGAGTTGTTATTGTGTTAAAAGAGAAGAAGGAGAACAGATTTGGGAGGTGAAAGTTGCAGAGGTAATAAATGAGAAATTTCCGTACTGTGTTTTCTTAAAGATGACATTAGCTTGCTTTGAAGAATTGTTGACGTAATTTTTATGTTTCATTTACTGACGATGTACTGCAGTGCAGAACCATCAATAACTAACTGGGTTTAAAATGGCAAATGAGCAGCTCTTCGATGTTTCTTTTATCTAGTGACAATAAAAGCCACCTTAATTTTCTAGGTTGTGGGTTAGATTTTGAACTACTATTCCTCCTTCTCCACCCCTTTCTAAATAATAATCATAGATAAAGGGTCATAATAATCAAAATCATTAATCATAATAATCATAGATAAAGAAAATGGTCTCAAAGGGTTATAGTCAACTATGTGACTTAACAACAACAAAAAAGAAAATGTTATGTTTAAAAAGCATGTAAGAAAGAAGCACAGTTTGATGACCAGTCATTTTCAATACTAGGATATGGAAATAACTTCATTACATACATCCCTCTGTTTCAATGTCTGCTCACGAGACCTTGTGAGAGAAAATTGCCCAGCAAAGAAGGTTTGATAAAGGCAGGTATGTTATCATGAGACAGAGAGAGTAATTACTTCCAAAAGGGGATTTCATCTTTTCTTTCAAAAATCTTCCTTCTCTTTTAATAAGGTCAGAGAATGGAGACTAAAGAAATACTGATTTAAAAATAAAATACAGTAGTGCTTGTATGATGGGCATAGCATCACTGCCTCATCAGTGTAGCTCAGCAATGGAGAAATCTGACCAGAGAGGCTACAAGCTCTTCAGTGTACTAAATAAGAAGCTGGGTGGCTTTTGCTTTGGATACTACAGACCTATTGTCTGCCAGCCAAAACCTTCTGTAGTGATTATCTTCTGTACTTTTATATGGAAGAGCTGGTCAGCTTCCCTTCTTTACCCACTGATGGACAAACAAATTGAAATTTGAAATAATTTTAGATGAAATCTGTTCTGAATCAGGAGGCAATATTTTCAGGGGAGCCAAATGGACTTTCCTGGATCTGTCCCACATCCCTCTCTTTGCACCTGCTTTGTTCTGTGGATGGGTGTTACAATAGCACTGGGTATTATGATAGCACACAACAGAAAAGAGACAAGCAATTATCTCCAGTTTATTTGAAATATGAGTCCATTTGACTCTTTCAGACCCATTGCAGGCTTCTGGCTAAGATGGCAAGACATTTATTATGATAAAGGCAGATCAGTTTCTTCCAGAGGCCTCCAGCCTTTCACATGTTTAACATTGTTGCTCACTGCATGACTAGCAGGTTTTAATAAATGGGAGGGGGGAGACAGAGTTTGCCTACGGTTTTGGATTATAACTCCAAAACTCCCAAACAACAAAACTGGTGGCTGTGTCAGATGAGATATTCTGGGAGTTGTAGTTCAGAAAGGTAACATTGATTGCTAGATGTCAGTTTCTTTAGGTACAGGTTTTGAATGAGGATTTCAGGATGACCCAAATGAATATAGAGGAAGGAGCTGACCATCACTAGTTATATGTATTACAGTCATACCTCACATAACAAATTTAATTCATTATGTGAGGGTGCTCACTATGCGAGTTTTTTGCTATGCGAGTCAGACACGCATAATGAATTTTTTGCTATGTGAGTCGGACTTTTCCCTATGGAAAAACTCGCATAACAGGCGTTTTAAGGGGGAAAACTCGCATAGCGAAAAATTTTTGCTATGCGAGTTTTCCCCATAGAAACACTCGTTATGCGAGTTTTTCCATAGGGAAAAGTCCGACTCGCATAGCGAAAAACTCGTTATGCGAGTCGGACCGCTTAGCAAAAAACTTGCTCGTTATGCAAGTTTTTCACTAAGCGAAACGCTCGTTATGCGAGGTTTGACTGTACTTTCATTTTAGTACTTATGAGGGGGGGAGAGAAAGAGAGTGCTTAATCTGACAGTGGATCTAGTGGTGTATATTATAAATAGCTGAAACACAAAATGCTCTCACCACCATTCACTGTCTGAATAAGAAACTTAGAAGAAGAAATGTAAAGGAGTTTGTATACAATTTCATGAAATAAGAAAAGGA
Organism: Furcifer pardalis; assembly: GCA_030440675.1. Lineage (NCBI taxonomy): Eukaryota > Metazoa > Chordata > Lepidosauria > Squamata > Chamaeleonidae > Furcifer > Furcifer pardalis. The sequence goes on from CP126891.1 coordinate 128,168,525, forward strand.
AGATCAATGGAAGAATTTTTAGAGAGAGGTCTTAAACGTCAGAAACCCACCACCAGTTACTTTAACATTAAATTATTAATAGTGCACAATACAATTAGCACTGTTAAGCAATGAAATAACAGCAATAGTTTCCTACTTCTTTTTAAAAAGCAACTTTCAAAGCTCTCCTAGTTGTTTAGCCACTTCTCTTCCTTAGATGCTGAGTATCAGGCCGAAGTAAATAATCTGATTCCCTAAAGATGCCAATGGCTACAGGCAGATGAGCCCCTTTAGGTGGGGTGATGGTCCCCTCAGTGGAGGAAATGGCACTGAAAACTATCATATTGGGTCCATAGGCAAAATGAGCAGAGGAGGAACTCTGATTCCCAATGGTCATGGAGGTGGAAGAGGCCATGCCAGATGGACTGGCTGCAAAGGAGCACCTTGATAATATCCTCAAGGCTGTGGCAGTCCACTGCAGTCCTGATGTTAAATCCTGCGCATCACATTTCATATGTGCCTTAGGAGATGGCTCCATGATCATAGTGTATGAGCCACTTCTTGGCAAGCTGGCATCCACCTTAAACAAATTCACACCAGTGATATTTTTTCTGCTTCAGGAAAAAATGCATTCTCAGATACAAGTTGCAATCGACAACAATCTTCCTTAAGTAGGCTTTACAATTAATACATAACTGTTTTCTTCCTTTAGAAGATACCTATAAATCATTATTTATGTTTTTAAAAGTATGAATCTACCCTGCCCTTTAATCTAATCAGAAGTAGCTCATCTGGAGGTATGGGCAGAAATAACATGTTCACCTATATTTATTTTAAGCTTATTGTCATGTAAAAATGTATCAAGAGAGAACAGGTTAGGAGGGCATTGCTTCTTTATTATCAGCACTGAAATAATGGGCAATTTAAAGTACTGTATTGGTGTGTTAGAAAAGTCTGAAAAAGTCACTATACTTAAATGTGTGCAATGTCTATGACACAAACAACACATCGCTGGTATTCTGATGGAGAATGGGAGTGAGCAAAGAGTTGATACCGAAGGGAGGGACAAAGTTTATCATCTAAGGCAAATTAACTAAAGATGAGATTCCACAGTGAGGAAATTATATATACAGCTCTGTTATGATCCACAGTTTTTCAAGGCAGGTTACTCCTGGTTTCTGTTTGTCGCCCAGACAACTAGAACATGTTTTCATTTTCATTTTAACCACCAATATTTTTGAACTGACAATTTGCTACACATCTGTTGAAGTTTACTTTTTTTCTGACATGGCTTAGCACTAATTAGTTTTAGCACTGACTTTAAAGTCCTTTTTTAAACTGTTTGGCGCCAACAGGCTATTGCCCTAGAAGCACCTCTCTGTGCCAGATCAGGCAATCAAAGTGGAGAAAACAATGCCAGCATGAAGCAGAATTTAAGCCACCCCTTCTGGTTCAACAAAAAAATATATAATTCTGCACTAAAAAGAGATAGTTCCCCACTGGGCTTCCCTATGCTCAGCATTGTGTCATGCAGTTGCTAGTTTTTAACTTCACTTCATCCATGCCAGATCCAATTCAAACTACAGAGTAATTGACCAATTGTAATTTTAATTGTAGATGCCCTCAATTTGACATATTTTTGTAGCATCATCTTTGTGTTTTGTAATTTCCTTCTAAATTACATTAATTTTTAAAATAATTACACATTTGTACTTCAAAGCTCCACAATGAATCATTAGTCACTGTTTACTCATCAGCAGTTTAATGGTGTACATGAGGATGGATTTCCATTATATGAATTTTATTAAGTTTAGTCATAAATTACTAGGTTCAGGACAGCAGAAATTCCACTGGTGGTATTAAAATCTATGCACACAAGTACTTGGAATCCTAAGATCGTGTTAAAAAAAAAGAAGAATTACCAACATCCTGATAACTCCTTCTTTCTGCCCAGGAGAGTAGGAGGCCGCCATATACTGAATCAGATTTTTGGTCACCTAGCTCAGTATTGTCAACTCTGGCAGTGGCTACCCATTGCAGCCAGGTTTGGAGACTGAAACTATGGTGTCCTTTTGCATGAAAAAGACATATTCTGCCATTGCCAGTGGCCTGTTCCAACCGTGTGCACATAGTTGGAACCTCTGTGTCTAGAGGTTCCCACTTATAATGGATGGGACATTTCTCTCTTATCTTGTCCCAGATCTTTGCTATCTACTTGGCACATAGGTATAGTAAAGAAGAAGCTGTTTTGTATTGCCTCAGCTCCATGGTGCATCTGGTCCAGCATTGTCACATGTACCTGGAAATAGGTCTCCATGTTTCAGTCATGCTTCTCTTCTAGTTCTATCTGGAGATTGCTAATTTTCTCCTATCCAAGTCCCAATCAGCTACAATTCTGCTCAGTTTTCATAATGTAGAAAGATCAGGTGTACGCAGGTGAACCAGAGCGGTCAGTTTTCATCCATTTTGGTTGGCTCCTAGTTTGCCACAACACTCAAGCAAGCAAACTCATCTTGTGGAATTGAAAGATTTTATTATTATTCTGGCTATTATTTTATTTATTAAATTTGTACCGCCCTTTCCCCTTCTTGGATACACACCTTAACGTGGTAGTTGAATTGAGTTTGTCATAAAAGATGAGAACAATGACATTAGACAATGATGTTGGGAAAGCTTGAAGGAAGGAGGAAAAGAGGAAGAGCGGATTTACTCTCTAAAGGAAGCCTGAGGCTTAAGTTTTCAAGAGCTGAGCAGGGTTGCTGAGGACATTTTAGAGATTCCTTATTCATAGGATCATTATAAGTCAGGAGTGACTTAACAGCACATAACAATATCATTCCAACTTTTATTAGCAGTAGTGCTCAAGATAGTGTATGAACTTTCCAAACGAATAAGAGCAGATTAAACCACATTTAGCTAAAATATTGATAAAATCATGCTTACCCACCCAACCATAAAAAACATTAATTTCCCAAAAACAGGTGTTATGATGATACTATAACATCTGTATGATCAAAACATACACAACAGAATTCCACTTATTGTGCAATTTAATGCAAAGGTGACTAGATGAGTAGAAAAGGGCAGAAGTGCTATGAATTACTTTATCTTGCTTTTATCTTGACCTCCTCTACAAAACTGAAGATACAGTCAGGGCACTTTTCCAATTTTATCATCACAATAATTCTTGTCAAGGTCACTTTAGGGTGAGACGTAAACTTTCTTTAACAACAACAGCAACAACTGCTGTTAAGTCAGTTCCAAGTTACAGTGACCTTTTCAAATCCCAAGGCAATGGAGAGCTACATCCCATCATCCAACCTCTCCCTCGTGTTGTTATGTTACAAGAAAGTGTGTTTTATCATTTTAAGCCTTTTTCAAAGCCTGAGGAATTAGACTCAGGAAGGACATTGTTTGCTTCTTGATGTCCAACAGAAAAACAGAAGTAAGTTTATTTGAACGTTGAAACAAGCTTATACTAGAATAAACAGATTTTTTTTAAATTTCTTCAGGGAGCACTATTTCTGTTGATGTGATACCTAATTTGACCATAAGGCCTGGGAGGGAATTGTAATCATGTAAATTTATTTATCCGATAGCTAGATTTATATTTATATTCTGACTTTCTTTCAATCAGTTGAAGCGAGCCCACTTGGTTGTCTTCCTCCTTGTTTTATTCTAGCAACCACAATGACAAGTTAGTCAAGCTGAGAGAGAGAAGTCAGCTAAAGGTAAACAACTAAGTCACCTCCCTTAAGTTCTTAACTTTTAAATTATATAACATTTTAGTCATAGTTTTAATTGGTTTTAACTGTAGGTTTTTGAGAACTTTTAGAATTTTAGCCTTTTTATGTGTTTTAGGATGTGTTAAACCGCCCTGGGTCACCTTCGGCGAGGAGGGCAGTATAGAAATTTAAATAAATAAATAAATAAATACTATTGAGGACTAGAACTTGGATCTCCTGACCTAGTCCAACTTGTTAACCACTATGGTACATTTTATAATTCTTCAACAAACTGGGGATATCTATGAATACAGCAATATCATTTATCATTTTCTTGATAGTAAGATGTGGGGTGATGCAACATCTATACACAATGCCCCAAGGCATTGAAATAGGTTGGTAAAATACTGCAGACTTTAAGTCAGGATGTCATCTCTGTTAAGGTTTATTATTTAATTTAAGCAAATTTCCATCTAAAGTAGAACCTCATATTGCCCTGTATAACAATGAAATCACATAACAATTAGATGGGGGGGGGAGGGAAATGGACTCCTACATAACCATTTCCCCTATGGAAAAAAAAACAACAATCAACCATTTTTCAATGGGAAAAACCACGTAGTGAAAAAAAATCGTTGTATGATGCCTCTCATAGGGAAAATCGCTATATGATGCATTAATCGTATAGCAATTGTTTTGTACAACAATCAGCCCCATGGAATGGGTTAAAATCGTTGTATGAGGTACCTTGTCTGGGGACTTAACAAAAATTCCACCAGTAGAATCCAACAGTGAAATCTGTTGTAAGAAATAAGTGATATACTTTTAACTTGCCTCTTCTATCAGAACTCACATTTCACAGTTAAGAGTCAGGAAATTCCACTTTAGAAACCATATTTCCTCCTGCTGTGTAGATGATGGATGTTTTAAACTGTGCCTACAGTCACTTAAACACAAGTGCCACCAGTTAAACTATTTAATAATAGCTGTACAGTCAGGAAAAAGAAAGTATACTCTCCTGTTGTATTTTACCCTTATTTTGCAAGTCATACTAGATTTAAAAAATGATTAATTAGAAGTTGAACAAAATAGAGATCTCCAGGACGTGGAGAAATGGCTCTGTTCAGTCATTATATCCTCACAACTATGAGATAAGTACTAAAATCACTAGAGCCCTGTGATTCTTTTGCATACTATACAGTAAAACCTCATATAACACTAAAACCTGGTTCCACAAGTCTTGGTGTTATATGATTTTTAGTGTTATCTGATCCTCTATGGGATCCATAGAGATACATTGTAACCACACAGGCTTTCGCGGTTGTTATCTGAAGCATCCCATAGGATCTTAATGTTATCTGATGCAATTCTTCCCCCCAGATTCCTTGATGTTATGCGATTTTAGTGTTATTCGATACTAATGTTATATGAGGTATTACTGTACTTTGAATCTCTCAACATGCCTCTCTGCAATTATGGCAGCTTTTAAAAGAAAAGGAGAGAGAAGGGGAAAAAAAACCTTTACTCAACATATAATGCTAATAGTCCTATACATAGAACATAGGATGTCTCATGGGGCTCATCTCATTTGATCGTTAAGGTGCTATAAGACTCTTAGTTGGCTTTTAAAATATTCTCTAACCTGTTCAAAAAAGAAAAATTAAAACTCATGTTGGTACACACAAGCCCTTAGATATCCAAAGGGGTTCTTTAGATCCTAGCTGATTTTTTTAAATAGATGCCAATGGGATGTAAGCAATGATGAAGTTGGAGGTCAGAGCTATGCATGCATTAGACTAAGCTAGCCTGTTGCTCTCAGAAAAAACCAAGAAGACATGTTGATCCATAAAGTCCAAACTGAAAGGCAGACACTTTCATTTCTGCCTATTCTCTAATTTCAGAAAAAGGAAACTGAATGTTCCTTCACTACTATCCCATTCTGCAATTTGATATTTGAATGCATTCCAGATACTCTTTCAGAGGGAAATCTCCATTTCAAGACTGCCTTTCATGTCAGATCTCACATTCACAGCAACACTTGTTTGGTTTTGGGACATAACATGGTTCACTCCCACCACCATTTTGTTACACCATGTGGCAGAAGTCGGCTAACTTTTGTAGAAATCACAATGGTTGTCATTGCTCAACCAGCCCCGTGCTGGGGAGCAGTTTTACCGGGATGGGTGGCTGAGCACCTCTGCTCAAAATCTTAAAGGGAAATGCCACCTCTGCAGTTTCTGCTTTAGCTCCTGTCACCAGGCTCATCTCTGCTCTATGAGCGAAAGTCAGAAGCTCATAAAGCTGCTGAAGTGCTTCTGACTTTCTCCCACAGAGTGGAACAGAGCCTGGCAAGAGGAGCCAAAGCGGAAACTGCAGAGGTGGTGTTTCCCTTTAAGATATGGGTTTTGAGCAGAGACGCACGGCCGCCCAACCTGGTAAATTGGCTCCCCAGCAAGGGCCTATGTTCAACAATGGATTTTATCATTGTTTTGCCTGTTCTTTGCAGGATTCTTAGAAGATTGTGTCTACCATCAGTGCTGAACAACGATACAAGTTCTGTCTGACTAACTTTATAGGGAAGAGAAATAGCTAGCAGAAAAAAACATTTGAAATATCTAGCAGAAAAGCTACTAAGACACTAACAGGAAACAAAGTGGCCTAGGCATTGTATATCATCCAGTCTCAACTTTCAATACTGCCATGAAATAATAAAGATAATGTCAGCTATCTCTGGCACCATTACTTAAAGAGTACAGCTCATCAGACACCCATTCCTAGCTGTCTCACTCTTTTCCCCTTAGTGTGCTCTTTTAAGATGAGTCAGTTTGGGTGACAGAAACATTGCTGCTTAAATACTGCTTTTCAAGTGGCTAAGACGCTGGCTGGAAGACGGGAGGTCAGCTGTTCGATTCCCGAGCACTGCAGGACAGAATGATCTTCCGTCTCTGTCCCAGTTCCTGCCAACCTAGCAGTTGGAAAGCAAGTAGATAAATAGGGACCACTTCGGTCGGAAGGTAAACAGTGTTCCATGTGCTCCAATGTCTAGTCATGCTTGCCACATGACCACAGAAACGTCTACAGAAGCAGACAGCACTGGCTCTTTGAGTTTGAAACAGAGGTGAGCACTGAACCCTGGAGTTGGATACTACTGGTTTTCAAGCAAGGGAAACCTTTACCTTTACTAAAATTCCAGAGATTAATAATGTGGTGGGGAGGGAGGAACATTCAGTGGTAACTCAAGAGCTATAATAAGCTCATAAATTTGAGCTTAGCATCCAGTTTAAGAAGTGCAGATCTACTTAAATGGAGAGATGTAATGTAGCGAGGTTTCAGTTTTACATAAATGTGTAATTTACTAGGAAAATCTTATTAGTTTTGTTTGGTGAGTGGGATGAAAATGAGACAGATAACTGACGTACACATTTTTCCTCTCTGTAACTGTGGGATGCATAGAAGTCAGGAGGAAGAAAAGGTCTGAAAGATTACTTGTCAGCCTATTTATTGTTCCAGATCTCATCTGGCTTTTAACCATTCTTTTCTAAAACACTTTTGCTAGAAACACTTTTCTAAAAATAGTACCTGGCATTTGCAAAGAACATGTCTTTTGTTAAATAGAAAAGTTAGAAATTAAAGACTGGTATTTGTATCCAAGATGATCTGGGACAGTTTTAGTAGTTTTAATATTTACAGTACATCTCTGTGCTCATGGATGGAGAGGGATAAGAAAATGTCTGTGTTTCTAGTGTCTTGATTTTTGCTTTTTCTCAAAGGCAACTAACAGTGTGACTCTACAGATAGGTAGCATGATATACATTGCTGTATATGTGATTCACTCAATCTGGATTCAAGTCCTCACTGCATCACAAAATCCAGTTATTTTCTTAGTCTGGTTTACCCACAATATTGTTGTAAGGATAAAGCTGGGAAGGGAACCTATACCTTGAGGTCATTTGAGGAAAGGAGTGATAAATGGAAATTCCAAATAAAAACAACTGTCCATGCAGAGAAAATCCTGTTCAGTTCAGCAGCCCTATGCCCAAAGAATTATGTGTAGCATGCATTGCAATTAAAAAATGCAATCCAATACAGTATACTGAAAAATATAACCCCCAGTGAACTTGATGAGTCTTACTTTTGAATAGACATTTAGAGGATTTGCTGTAAAGTGACAAATGCACTGGAATGTTTTTCTCACAGAAAAGTATAAAGAGACAAAGATTAGATTTTAGTATGGGAGAGACCAGTTGACTAAATAGGAGCCTAACATATATTAGTTATAAATAGTGTTTTAAACAATACACTTTCTGTCCTGCACCTTATACTTGAGCTTGTGGCTACCCAGTGAAAGGAACAAGCAGAATCTGAGGATAGAGACTCCTTGCTTGTGATCACACATGCTTTGGTCACCTCCAGACTTGATTACTGTAACGCGCTTTACATGGGGCTGCCCTTGATGACCATTTGGAGGCTACAGCTGGTCCAGAATGCGGCTGCTCAGGTAGTGATGGGGTGTGGGCGTTATGCTCGTGCCTCACCACTACTTCAGGAGCTGCACTGGTTGCCAGTATGTCTCTGGGTGCAATTCAAGGTGCTGGTCATTACCTTTAAAGCCCTACATGGTAGTGGGCCAGGATACTTAAGAGACCGCATCACCCCAAGAACATCTGTCCGTCCCACCAGGGCGGATCGGAGAGGCTCTCTTATCATTCCATCAGCTAGAGAGGCGCATCTCTCTAGCACCAGAAGGAGGGCCTTCTCCGTGGCCGCCCCGGCACTTTGGAACCTCCTGCCAACTGAGTTACGCCTACAGACAGAGCTCCTGCCCTTTCGGAAGGGCCTAAAAACCTGGCTGGCAGGGCAGGTGTGGGGCTCCAGTAATATGGGGTCCCATGTTGTGTGGCTGATCTGATAGGACAGCCACCTCTCTCTCGCTCTTTTAAACTTTTTAAACCTTTTAAACTTTTAAATCTTTTTAGTATTTTGTAAATTTATAGTTTAATTTATTTTAATTAATATTGAACCTTAGGTTTTAATGTCCGAATTTGTAGGGGTATAGTAGGATTGTTTAGTTTGTTTTGCACACATGTGTGATCCTTTTCTTTTTGTAAGCTGCCTAGAGTCAGGTTTGCCTGATTGGGGCGGGATAATAAATCTAAATAAATAAATAAATAAAATAAAATAGATAAAAGAAACCTATTGATAAGAATATGAAGCCTCTTTGGGATGGGATGGTTTGCTTCATTTTCTAGCAATTACACAGTGTACATGATATACAATTGTAAACCAGTTGAACTCTTATCCAAGCCTATCTTCACCTCTTTGGATCATTGGCATTGGCTACTGTTTGTTTGTTTTTTTGGTGTGGGTAGAATCTGTTTTGGTGGGCTGCAGGTGATGGAGTGAGGTTTCCTGTCTTGAATACATCTGATTTTTGCATGTGGCTGCAAGAATTGAACCAAATGGCATACCACACCTCAAATAAATCCTGTTTTGCCTGATCCAGCTCAAGACAATTTGGCTGTTTAGTTGTTATAGGCATAAGTCATAATACAGTAGTTAAATTAAACCTCAATATCCAAACTGACATTCTGCTGATAGTGTTTTAATACTGTTGAATACTGTTATGGTTTTAAGATTTTTTTTATGCCATCTGGCTTTGTTTCCTGTTATTTTTCTTGTGTTTCTATTTGCTATTTCGAGATGTATTTTTACTATTATAATGTTTAGATACGTTGTTAGCTGCCCTGAGTGGTGTTTGCACCAAAAGAGTGGGGTATAAATGTGAATTAAAAAAAATAACATGGCTCTGATTGTCTAAAGCAATGGGTCAGCAGAAACCAAAATAAATTAAGATAGCTATCAGAGTTGAGGGGTGATTAATAATAAAGTAATTCAGCTTAAATTTTATTTCAACTATGCAATGAAAGTTAGAAATACAGTAAGTAGGAAGTTAAATTGCTTTGTTATCTCACAATAGAAAAAATCTTGATAAGAACAATTGATAGGTGCAAAGCTCTTTCTGCTGAAGTCACACCCCTTACCTGTCTACTGAAGCTGGCATAATTTGGGAATCAAATGTTGCAAGCAGACTTCCTCTCCTTTATCATTTAAGTGATTCATCTCCTTAGAAGGGGAAGGAAGAAATGACATCCTACAGCCTTGGGTCTGTTTATGGCACATGTGAGAAATATTTTAATGAGTGAAAGAAGTGGCCCAAAATTGGTCACTTAGTTAGATCTGTTATCTGTACAGTTTGAAGGATCTGGGCAAATAAGATTCCTAAAGAGATGTGTCCGAGCTATTTGTGATTCCTGCTTTGAACTCATGTTGAGCAATGGTCATCCCTCCCAGTGAAGTGCCTCCTGTCATCTCCACATGCAGCATATATTTTTCTACAATCAACCCTCCTGATCTTTCAGGCTTGCCCTATAGCCTATGGGGCTGATTAGGTTGTAATATTTTGATAGTGTTTTGCCTGGAAATATTACCTTTGGTATGTTTGAGAATAGATTTGCAACTATACTTTTAGAAATTATTACTGTCATAGCTAAATGATTGAAGGAGAGGATGGAGGAGATGTTCCCTCCTTTATAGCTTTGCAAAGTATACCTTTATAGATGCAGTGGGAATTAAAGTCAATTAGAGTTCATTTTTAAGTTCCATTGAGTTCAATGGTGCTTCCTCCTAGATAAGTGAATTAGACACTGCAACATTAATTGTGAGCACTAAACAAGGGTAAAGGGCAATCATAATGCTGCCCAATGCAGCAGTTTATGTAACTGACTCAATTTCTATGGTTTACAAACGTCTAACAGCACTTCATGTACCGGTATACTCAAAAGTAAGTCCTTCAAGAACCATTATGTCTTTACTACTAGGTAAGTGAATGATTGTGGTATAATCTGGTAACCTTAATTAATTAATTAAACTTCTATCTACAGAAATACGTATCTTACAGGAAAATAAATATATTTACATAAATTAAATAAAATATTAGAAGAAAAAGACAGGTTAGATGTGTTATGGATAAATAAAGGAACACTTACATAGGACTAAGAACACAGTAGGATATATTTCCTATATGTAAATCTGCATTATTATTATTTTTACTATAAAGCAACTAAAGTCCTGTATTTATTATAGTTCTCCTAGAGGCAAGACTCACTGGACATGGAATCTGATATTGTAGTGCATGTACAGAGTGTTGACGTTTAACTGAATGAAAATAAATCTAGTACTCTTCATTGTTTAACTTTACCATACAATTTTTTTAAAAAAATTCAGTTCATTAGATGATAATGATAAGTTAGGAACAAGATGGTGATCTTTGCATCAAGATGATATGAAGATGGTCAAGATAGTTCCCTTGTTTTCTGTACTAGAAACTGCATAAAAACTCCTCAGCTATCTCAGGAAATTGAGCCCTTGGGACTATTGTGAGGATCTATTGGAGAGTCAGTAAATTTAAAACGAGAAGAGTGAAGAGATGAGATTATAAGAGGAGGAGAGAATAGTTTTGACAGTGTGTTTGGGTAGCAAGTTTAGCAAAAATTCTTGCAGTGTTTTCCTTTTCTCCAAAGTTCAAAACAGGGGTGAAGGATAGAAGGAAAATAAAATATGGCTTTCCCAACTTATCTACTAAGGCTTTATTGTAGACATTTAATGTTACTTTAACAGCATTTTTATCATCAACTTAACTTTTAAAAAATTGCCTCCTCCTATTTAAACCTGAATGAATTCAATTTTAGGGATTATTAGCCATTACCTAAAATGTTAATCCTCTCCTATGAACTCTCCCATGAGTAGGATTTATTTCTGAGTAAATTTTCATCCTGAAATGTTAACCGACTCAATTTCCTCTCCTACCATTATAATCTCAACTCATGCCTGATTCTGTGGACAAAGGACAATACTTTACTGTCATCATTTTACTGCTAAAACAGAGTTTGTCTGGGTTTAGCACTAGGCCAAGTGAAGTGGACACCTCAGGCAGCAGATATTGCTTGTCAAGAAATACAGTAACAGCAAATTGTGACTAACTTCACTTATTACTGGAAGTATTTTTAATTCCAGAGAAGAGAAGTGCTTTCATATTTTATGCCTTAATAACTTGGCTGACATCAGATAACATAAACAGGTAATATAGGCAACAAATCCACTGAGCAAGCATTAACGCAGGCACTATTTAGTCATTCAACATGAATAGGTAAAGGTAAAGGTTTCCCTTGCTTGAAAGCCAGTCACATTTGATTCTAGGGGTCAGTGCTCATCTCTGTTTCTAAGCCGAAGAACCAGTGCTGTCTGCTTCTGCAGACGTTTCCATGGTCATGTGGCAGGCATGACTAGACACTGGAGTGCAAGGAACACTGTTACCTTCCCACTGAAGTGGTCCCTATTTATCTAGTTGCAATTTCTTGCTTTCGAACTGCTAGGTTGGAAGGATTACCAGAGTAGAAAACAGTACAGCCCTTCCACTCACTCTCTCCACAGGGAGGACTGTCCGTAAAGGACAGCTTTTTGCTACATATGTGGTCTGTCCATGTAGTAGGGGATCCTGACAAATTATGGTTCCCAGTACACATGTAACACATATGTTGTGATTGTAACTATACATGTGTGTAAACCGCCCTGAGTTGGCTCTGCCAAGTAGGGTGGTATAGAAATTCAAATATTATAATAATAATAATAATAATAATAATAATAATAATAATAATAATAATAATAATAATAATAATAATAATAATAATATTATCCACCTTCCTGTGGAGGCAATGACAGGAGCAGGATTGAGACTAGAACACTCCCTGCTCATTTCCACAATAATCTTTTTCCAAATGCTGGAATAGGGCTTCAGAAACAATGTGGTAAACTCAAAGGGTGTGACTACACAGTGAGGAAAATGTGAAATAACTCACATTATCTTGCTGTGAAGTCATACCAGGGCATTCAGTTTCCTTTGATGTAAGTGGCCACACAAGGAGACAAAATTCTTCTAATTAGAGTTCAATTTAAGCACTTGTAGGTGGTGTGGTTCAAAGGAACACCTTTAAGAAGACTCAATCTACTTCCTCATCTTGTTTTGTTCCCCCAATATCTATTTAAGTTGAAAACAAACAAATAGGAGCTTTGCCTAGGATAGTTGTTAAAAACATTTGGGAGAGCTTTTCAGAGAGAGGCATGTGCACTCTACTCATCCTCTCTCATGAGGCATGTGGTGAAGGGGAAAGTGCTTTATCAAAGCACCACTTTTTGTATGTGTACACATCCTCAGTTACTCTTTCCTTTCTGCATTGGAGAAAGCAAAAGGATTTGATTTTTCTTAAAAGTAGAAGGGTCTCTGGTGGGTAGGAAAAACTATGGCTTGAGTTGCATGACTCTGGGTTGAGTATTATTTTTTTTCTATGCCAAGGTGATCTAGCACTAAACTATATCACTTGGTATTCTTTTTCTTCTTTTCTTCCTACTTTACCCCTTTGGGTGACAAGGGAATCACTTGGTATATATTCTAAAAATTAAAGAATAATTCCCAGATACTCAGTGGAGAGATTTTAGGGGTAAGTGTCCCTGCAATCCCTAAACGTCATGTGACAACTGACTATGTCAAAACAAACCACCCAAAGACAGCCCCCACCCCAACACTTTGCATGACAAAACAACTACTCAGATGGGAAGAACTCCTTTAGAAGCTTTCTAGTTTGAAAAGAGATGAAAACCCTCAGTGGTAGAGACAAAAAACTCCACATTGGGAGCAAAAAAGCACTGATTCTACTTGGACTTTGTGTCATGTGTTCAGTAAGAAAAATCAAATTCATCTGTTTTATACCTGCAGGAAATTCTACAGTATTTGACTATGTAATTGCAGCCTTAGTAACATGGAATAGCTGTCACCATCAGACTACCTTTTAGTTCATTTAACCATATGAAACAAGGGTTGATATGATTTGAACATCCCTTACATCTCAACTTCAACAAATAAATAGAATTAACTTCTTCAGGTGCTTACTGTTACCTGTGAAGTAAACAATTTAGGAAATAAGGATGTTTCTCATGAACCTTGGCATTAATTGTTTTCATCTTTAGAAGCTATGCCCTGCATTCAACCACTAAATGATGTGGCTCACAAGACTGGGTCTTATTTGGTGGTAGTACTCTCAACCAAAGGAGCCTAGTGGCTTCTTAGTTGAAGCACATGGTTTCATTTTTAGGACACAGGTAAAACTATTTCTCAATTCCACTCATTAACTGACTTCTTTTTTTGTTGGCTTTTAAAAATGCTTTCTACTTTTAATTTTGCTGTTGATGTTGTAAATCACATTTGACCTTAGAGTCTGAAAGATAAGACATGAATGCCTTAACAAAATTAAAAATATTTTGTGGAGTATGGGATGCATACAAGTGGAGAAGTTTGAGTAAGTATGTTGGGGGTGTTCATGAGAACTATATGATGATAAGCAGTAACGAAGTATTAGTAATATAATTACTTCCTGGGTTAACTCTGTTTCAGCTCTCTCATCAGGAACTTTGAATTTTTTATGTGACATCTGTTTAATGATACTTTACTGAGGTGACATTTTGCTTAGGTTATAAATCAGTACACATTAGACCAAAGATGGACAAATATTGCAATCAATGCTCAATGAAATTGGACATTTTTAAATGTAATGTTGCAGTTTAATTAGGGTATAACTTAACCTGATTTTTTTTTTTTTGCATAGATGGGGAAGAAGTAGAAGCAGTGACAGATTTTACTTTCTTAGGATCAAAGCTCACTGAAGATGGTGATTGCAGCCATGAAATAAAAAGGCGACTGATTCTTGGGAGCCAAGCAATGAGAAACCTGGGGAGCATAGTGAAAAGTAGAGACATCACATTGCAAACAAAAATTCACTCAAAGCAATGGTATTCCCTGTGGCAATGTATGGTTGTGAGAGCTGGACCATTAGGAAGGCTGAACGCAGAAGAATAGATGGCTGTGAGATGTGGTGTTTTGAGAGTCCCCTGGACAGCGAGGAGAACAAATAGGTCAATCTTAGAAGAAATCAACCCTGACTGCTCCTTAGAAGGTCAAATTTTAAAGATGAAGCTAAAGTACTTTGGACATCAAATGAGAAGAGAGGATTCACTTGAGAAGGCCTTGATGGTGGGAAGGGTGGAGGGCAAAAGAAGAAGGGGGTGGCCAAAAATGAGATGGCTAGATGGTATTGCGGACGCAATGGCACAGAGCTGAGCGAGTTGAGGGGGATGGTGGAGGACAGAAGTGCCTGGCAGACAGTGGTCTATGGGGTCGCAGAGGGTCGGAATCGACTGTGACAACAAAAATCTCCTGTGATAAATTTGGCAAGTATAGGACACTAGAAAGAAAGTAAATTGTTGCTAAGCAACAGCTAATCAATGAATGAAATAATTTAAAAGTCCTGCTTCTGCTCCCACCCCAAGATCTTCATTGTCCAAACTCATAAAGGCTGTTAAAGTAAGCTAAAGAAAGGGTAAGGAAATATGATCATAAGGGAGGGAGAAGGGAAAACAAGAGAAAGGGTTTTGGGTGGGTGGGTAAGAAGTGGGTTTTTCTATAATTCTTCTCTCTAGAGCTCAAAATAGTAGCAAAGGTTGGGGAGGAGTAAAATTATAGATAAAATGTTTCCCCTTCATGCTGTTAAGGTCTTCAGTAATGCAATGTAAATTTAAACACCAGTTTAAACAACTTCCTTTTAACATGAATATAATTTAATTAAACTTTTAGGCTTATTAACATTCAATGTGTGACCTTTAAAAAAAACCCCTAACTTTCCAATCATTGCTTTAAAGCAATTTCATATTCCTTCTATAGTTTTCTTCCCAAGGGAAGGTGAATGGAAGGTGAAGCCCTCATCATTGCACTAAAATAAATAAATACTCCCCACTCGCCAACCCTAAGCTAGCTTTTAAAACTTTAATTTATAGGATTGATCTTTTGTTTCCTCCACCAACATGCATAAAATTGTAATGATAAAATCTTTAGGAGAGTTAAAGCAGATATACAACTACCTGCACATTACTTATGTCAATTGCAGTTCCTTCCTCTCCTCCCCCTTACTTTCAATTATAGTTTCCATGGAACTGATTTCATATATGTTACCTGTTTGTTTGTTTTTTTGCATTCTTGTAATTAGACTCATGGTACAAATGTGAATGTTTCAAACCCAGTGACATATGACATTCAGCACAAAAGATGTTCTATTGCACCTCTCAAAGGAAAAAATGTAGAAGTTGGGAGGGGGAAGAAGGAAACAGAAAAGAAAATGAAAACAAGTTACAATGTATTCACTGTTATAGAACAATTAGGTAAAAGAAAAGGATTTCTTTGGAGAGTTCAAACAAATCTTTTTTGTGTTGTTCTGAGCATATAATCCTGATACAGTACTGTACTTCCATTTTGACATAAAAACCACCCTACTGGATCCACCTAGCCTTCCTTGGCTTTACAGATTTCTGAACAGTAGTAAGCCACAATATCATCTCAAATACAGAAAGCACTGCAGTTATGGCAAGAGATCTTGAAACACTGTTATCCAAGATACTGTACTGGTCAAACATACGGAATAAGATCCTTTTATTCCTTTGTGGACAGGGCACATTGCGGCACCAGGCAGATGTAGTACCTGCTTAAAGTCCCAGATCTGTATGGTTGTTGCAATCATTAGAGTGAAGAAGCTGCTTTATGTGGAAGATTTTGGGTGTTGTGATATTATAGCAAACTGTTCTTTATCTGTAAAAAAACAAAACCCAACAACCCATGAGACTGATAGAATGAGTTATTTATGGACTCATATAATTAGAACTGTTTGTACTCATTCTATTGATCTGTTCAGTAAAGTGTAAAAGTAAACTTCACTCTTGTAACTGGACCATTACACCAATCTAGACCCCTCTTCCAATGGATGATATGGGGTATGAACTGTTCCTCTTGTCCCAGGCAACAGAGTTTCTTGGGTTGGTCCTGTGGCTTCTCACATTCAATGCCTGTCATCTCGAGTTAAAAGAATCAAGTAATGCTGCTTTTGCCAGGAACAATCTGTTTCAGATTATGCTACCCATCATGAATCTCCCTCAACCCATTCTCAGTCCATAATGGAATATACTCTCCAAAGTGACTATATCACATCCAGTTCCAGCCATGATGGCAGGAAATGGACAAAAATTATTTAGGTGCCAAATACTGGTTTTTATTTTTCAATTTAAAAATGATATATTTGGGGACTGGTGTGAAGAAATTGAAAAACTAAGTGGGAGAGAGAAAACAGATTTTAGTAGAAAATCCAGAAGCTTCTGTGTATGTGACAAGGATAGGGGACTAGAATGGTGTAAGCCAGTTAATGACAAAACAAAAAGTACAATTGCTCCTTCAATTGACATCCTGCAATTTAATTGACATTCTGCCAGGAAGAACTTCAAAGAAGGTCTGAGAGAAGGCTAATACCCTAGGCTTATCTTTGACTTCAAAAGCCAGTTTGCTTCCTTGCCCAAAGTCATGCAAATGAGACAAAAAATTACTGTTCTGTGAAAGGAAGAAGCCAAATGGGCATGGTCTGTATAAACAACTCATGTGTCTTCTACATTAAATTGAATGGTCCATTTAAGATATATAGAATTGGTTTTGCCTCATTCAGAAGAAGGAATAACTTTGTCCATGTGCCAAGCCTGCCTCTTAGGAAGAATGCTGGATCAATTCCTGCCCATTGCCATTATTCAGTGCTATATTGGAAACAGACATATACTGTATATATCCTAGAGCTAATCCATCTGTCCATTTTTTGTTGTATTCTCTGGTATGTTCATAATTCTGCCTCTATAATTTGCCTCAGTATTTTGGAAAATATTTTGGAAACTGTGTGGAACTTTATGCCTTTTGCATCTGAATTCTTTGATTTTATTTTGTTGTTGTTCAGTTGCATAGTTAAGTCCGACCCTTTGTGACCCCATGGACCATTCCACGCCAGACACCCCTATCCTCCACCATCCTCCTCAACCTGCCCAGGTCTGTGTCCATTGCATCAACAATGCCATCTAGCCATCTCATTCTCTGCTGTCCCCTTCTTCTTTTGCCCTCTATATTTCCCAGCTTCAAGGCTTTCTCAAGTGATGTCCAAAGTACTTTAGCTTCATCTTCAATATTTGACTTTCCAAGGAGTAGTCAGGGTTGATTTCTTTTTGTTAATAAGATACAAAAATTATTTCAAGGAATTGCTTAGATTTTTGGCTCAAAGTGTATCTGGTACTTAAATTCAGGTCATGCCTCGATCAGCTTCTGAGGCTTCTGGAATTTTTAGTGGGTGTAGTGGCAGCATTACTCTTGCAAGCTAGGCAATTTGTTTCCCATGTCTAGCCTTGTGGTTTTGGTGTTTTTGAACTCCCGGGGGTATTGCCAAGTTTAAGATGCATTGGAGTGTTGGAACAACATAGCTTCAGGAAGAAGAAGAAGAAGAAGAAGAAGAAGAAGAAGAAGAAGAAGAAGAAGAAGAAGAAGAAAAAGAAAGGTAGTTTTGCTGAGAGACCATTGAAGGAAGTTTTTGACTGGGAGCTGTGACAATTGGAATTTTAAAACAAACACTATGTCTACCGAGAGGTTTCACGTCTACATTTGCATTTACATGTTGTTTTAAGGAGGGTCAAAATTATTAATATTTTGTTTAATGTTAATTGAGCAGTCTAATGTTCAATTACTACAAACTCCCTCCAATAATAATTGCAGATTTGTTGTAGCTCCGTACCAATAGGGAAAATACAAATACTCTGCATTCGAAAACATTAAAAGGACTATGCTAGATCAAATACAAGGTTTATTTAGTTCATCATTCTACTGACATAGTGACCAAGTGGGTGCCAGTGGGAAGCCCACAAGCAGGAGGTGAATGTCACAGAATCCTCCTGTTCATGTTCCAGCAACAGAAGGCCTGCTTGTGTCTGATACTGGAGGGAACATGTGTGTTTAGTGTGTGAGAGAATATATAATATGCATCATTGCTTACAGCATCATCTTCTGTGAAAATATTTAATTAATTCCATTTTAAAGTAATCAAAGTTGTTGGCCATCACGACAATATATGGCAGTGAATACCAGTGTATATATAGTATTAAGTACTTCCTTTTATCTGTCTCAAACTCTGCCATCTATGCAGTGACAACCACTATGATGTTTATATATAAGCAAGGGCTCAGGCATTTAAGAACCCTAATGCAAGAGTATATATCTCTTTTGTTTTACTTACTCTAATGATGCTCCATTTCAGGAACTATAAGAATGAGAGAAAGGACTTGTGCATTTTTTTCAGACTAATTATATTTCTTTTCACTAGGTAGCATTGACATTTCAGGATTATATATGAACCACAGAATCACTGATGTTAGCTTGTACACTTGATTAAGTTAACCAATGCAGTGAGAGGTATATTTTGTTCAGAAAAAAGAAAAACAAGGGATTTTGAACACTGAAAGGCCTCTAAATGTTTACAAGTATGCATGCAAGACAATCCTCAGCTGGCATTTGGTCTTTAAATATATCCCCACAACAGCAAAATTCTATGAAACTCTCTGTCCATTTCTTGGTCAACACAGTTGCTGGCTATTTAGTAAGGTTATAAATACATGAGTTGCTGGCTATTTAGTAAGGTTATAAATACATGAGTTCCTTAATACACATGTGAATAAGGGAATTGCTGCTCCCAGGAAGCAGAGTGTTTGTTTCAGAAACCTGAATGTACATGGAATTGTCACATGTGATATAAAATTCGAGGGGGATTCCAGGGAAGTCATGATTCATCTTCCTTATACTTTTTTTAAACTTCTGTTCCATGTAGCAAGTTTCAGGAAACTTGTCCAGGGTGGTTTTTAAAACAAACCAGTCATTTCCTGCCAGATACCTGGGAGTAGAAATGTGTCTTAATCTGGCACTGAAATGATGATAAGAGATCAAGTAAGCCTTCCTGAAGAGAATATTCCATAAGTAAAATCCCACAATTGAAAAGGCCTTGTAACCACCATCAAAGACTCTCTTGGAGGAAGGGTTCATATGTTGATGTCTACAATTTTTTATTAGATACTGTTTCTCTCAATTTCATCCTCCCTTTAATCTTTTCCTCAACAATTCTTTTACACACCTCTCTGTCCCCTCCCCCTTTGTCAGCTGGCTCACTTGTACCCTTGGGAGTCCAAAACTATTAGCTTTCCTCGGACTTCTTTGCAGTCTTTAGCCTCATCCCGTCCCTGGAGTGCATTTAAGGCTTGAATCACAAGAAAACATGTCCCTCCAGGTTTTTAAGAGAATGTTAAAAACACATCTATTGTGAGAAGCATTATCTGAATGTTTCCCTTAGAAAGAGGCTTAAGGTAGGACATTGTTCGGATTCTGTTGGATTTTAAACTAGCTATTTTTGTCTGAGTCCACTTGACATTATCATTACCATGGGTTTATTTTTTAAATATGTTTTATATGTTTTATTATGTTTAATATGTTTTACATGCTATTGTAATATTGTATCTATTGTATAATATTTATAGATAATGTTATGTTTATTCTACTGTTTACCACTGTGAGAAATGTTTTGACAATAGATAAATAAATAAATAATTATGGATGGAAAATAAATAAATAAATAAGATTTCCTCATAGGGTATTTCAATCAAAATAAATTGGGAATAGTCTAATACCCTCATTCTGAGCATCTGGAATGTTCATGAACTTTGTACCAGAGCTTTGCTAGTCAGTTTTGAAAGTTTTACAAGCACCAGTGGCCTAAATCAGACCATCCAGAAAAACCAAAGTCAAATGAACACACTTCTGGCAAACAATATACCAAATTCAGCTCCTACATACAGTACATTATGTTAAAATGTGTAGTTTTGAATTATGCATTTTGGTATGCAATGTGCACAAACATGCTACATAATAAAATTATAGAGTTTGATGAAGAGGTAATCTCTGGATGATGTTTTCAAGATGACTTCCTGAGCAACTGATTTGTGTATATAAATTAATTAAAAGTAAACATTACCTCTATTAACCTCAAACCATATCACACATTGAGATGTTGCAATATTTATTTTTCTCAATTCCCTATTTAATTCATCTGTTTCTAAATGACACTTAATTGACCAAATTATCTTTAATCTGTTGACAGTTGATGCATAAATGAAATACACTCTTAAATACTGCCAGCAATAAACTTCACGCCCATCATACACTTTCTGTGTGCGTGTGAGAGAGAGAGAGAGAGAAGGAGAAAGAGAGAGAGAATGCATGAGTGAATGTTTATTTTGTTACTTTATGTTGTTAATATACAAATAATGAAGTAAAGAATTCATAATACAAAAAATTGTCTGTGATACACAGATAATTCTAATCTAAATAAGCCAAAAAGTTTATTTACCGAGACAAACATTTGCTTAGAGGTGCTATCTCCCCTTTCATCTGTGTGGCCCAATTCTTAGCTCTCAGTCTGGTACAGGATTAGAAATACTATGTTAATCTTATCTGGTTTTGGTTTTGCATTTTTAATGCTGGGCTACAGCAAGATCTATTATTGCAACAAAATTAGTGGTCAGAATCCAGTGGTACACACGTTTCGGGATCCCAATCCTTCCACCAGACATGACAACTCTTCTTCCTCCTGTAGATCCCCATGAACAGTAAAAATCTTTTCTGGAGGTTTGGAAAGCCACAAACAAGTTTGGGGCACTAGAAAGAACTACAGCAGAATTCGGAAGAGGAGAATACCTCAGTAGTACATAGTTAATATATATAGTTAATTACACTATTGGATTGTGATCTGCATATTTGTTGACAATGAGTTGTTTGGACTAAGTGCTGAAGGATGGAATCCTATTGACAATTTATTATGCATAAGTGAAACTGCAACAATCACCTCATCACTACCACCCCATTAGCAAAAAAATCATCACCACAATTTCTTTCCTACATGCACAAACACAATTCTGGAAAATAAATTTTGAGAATACCCTGGACAGCAAAGATAATAAATAGGTTGATCTTAAAAGAAATCAACTCTGACTGCTCCTTGGAAGGCCAAATATTGAAGATAAAGAGAAGATTCACTTCAGATTTTTTGTTGTTGCTGCTGCTGCTGCTGCTGTTGTTCAGTGTGTAATATTTCTATTAGGGGACTGCAGTGGCTCAAGTGGCTAAGATGCTGACTCGAAGGTGGGAAGTCAGCAGTTCCATTCCCGAGTACTGCAGGATGGAATGAGCTCCCGTCTTTGTCCCAGCTCCTGCCATCCTAGCAGTTCAAAAGCAAGAAATTGCAAGTAGATAAATAGGGAACACTTTGGTGGAAAGGTAACAATGTTCCGTGCGCTGTCTAGTCATGCTTGCCACATGACCATGAAAACATCTGCAGAAACAGAGCTTTGAAACAGAGATGAGCACTGAGCCCTTGAGTTGGATACAACTGGCTTCCGAGCAAGGGAAATCTTTACCTTTACCTTTACTACTGTTTCTATTACGTAGTATTTGTGTGTGTGTGTCTTTTGAAAAGCACATTATTCTTTTCTGCCAAAATCAAAAGTCAAGACTCTCCAGTTAAAACCCAATTAGTAATAGATTCATTACCAATTTAAAAACTGAAGCAATGATTATTAGAATTCACCATCACAGGACATGGTAACAGTATCCAGGAAGGTAATTTAAAATGGTTTATATAAATGGAAGATAAAATTATTAAATTGTATTCTTTTAAAGTTATTTTAATGACATACCAAAGCCTTCTGTGACTGGGCAATGGGGAAATGACCCTATGGTGATTCTCCTTAAAGGCAATCTTCCATGTTCTGTTTTTAGTCTATTTTTAGCCTCCATCACCACCGGTTTCCCTCAGCCAGGCTGGCTGAGGGAAGGAGGAACAGCTGAGCGGCCTGGCCTGCTGGCTGTAAGAATGCTACCACCACCACCATCACGACCTGTTTCTCTCTGCCATATAAAATGTTTTGAAATGTTTCTGTATTATGATAATGTGGTATCTTGTAATTGTATCTACTGTATATACTCGAGTATAAGCCGGGTTTTTTTTAGCCCCCAAAATGAGGTCCAAAAATGGGACTTGACTTATACTTGGGTCAATGAAAATACTCAAAAACATACCCACACAAGTGTCTAAATTCTAAATTAATTAATTTTACCATATTTCCATGTACAGTATTTTAATTATTGAAACTCACTGATGGCTGCTGCATTTTTCACCCCCGACTTATACTCAGGTCAATCTATTTTCTTACGTTTAGAGGTCCAAATTAGGTATCTCAATTTATATTCTGGATGACTTATAGTTGAGTATATATGGTATATATTTTGTATCTTTGTTAGCCGCCGAGAATCGCTTTGCGAGTGTGGCAGCATACAACAACAACAACAACAACAACAACAACAACAACAACAACAACAACAACAACAACAACAACAACAATAACAATAACAATAATAATAATAATAATAATAATAATAATAATAATAATAATAATAATAATAATAATAATAATAATAATAATAATAATAATAATAATAATAATAATAATAATAATAATAATAATAATAATAATAATAAAGGAGCTATGGTCATAAGAAGAATTTTGAAGCCAATATCTAAATAGAAGATATGAGGAACTACTTGGCTAGTTAGAGCAGGGGTCCTCAACTTTTTAAAGTTGAGGGTTGGATCATGCTCCCTCAAACAGTTGAGGGGGCTGGACTGGAAGCCCTCCCTCCATTTACAGCTGTCATAAATGAGTCTGTGGCCAATCCCAGTGGTGGCAGCGGCAGCGGCGACTGCTGAAGGTTGCAGACCAGATGATTTGGTGCCAGGGGTTGGATTTGGCCAATGGGTCATAGGTTGCTGACCCTGAGTTAGAGATTGCTGTTTATATCTCCTGTCTACAAGCTTCCCATTGAGCTCGTCAGTATGGGGAGGTGTTTGGAGAGGTGTGAGTTGGGATCCACTGTAAGTGTGTTTTACCAATTTGGGAACTAAAAGGGAGAACCTGCACCAAACTTTGACCCCTCCTGGTTTATGAAGTTTAAGGGCCTTGCAGAAAGAAGCACTACATTCAGGTACTCCCTGGAGAAATGACTAACTCTCACCGACTGCAGATCCTTCCCTTGTGATAGAGAATGAAATCCCAACAAACCACAAGAAAATTATGCCTTGACTTACTTTCCCCCCACAATATATACATTTTCCAGGCTGCCTAGAGTGTTCAGAGCATGTTCACTCTGTTTTCGGGATTTTCTGTCATTTTTTCACCGGGTTTGGGCGAGTTGAAACCCAGCATTTGTGCACTTCTGGTTGTGGGCAGAGCTTCCAGGGGTGCCTAGGAACTTCCAGCGATGCCTGAGCTTCTGGGATTTGAAGTCCAACCACAGAACTGAAAAGTGCAAGGATGTTGCATTTTAAGTTATCCAGGCATGGTGAGCACATGACAGAGGATCCCAGAGATAGAGTGAGTGCGCTCCAAGAACTCTCCCACCACCATGGGGGCAGGGAAGCAGTGTGGGCTGCTCAGGCAGCCAAAGGGATGGCATGATTGCAAACACTGGGAATGTCAGGTGCGTTCCAGAGGTAAGAAAAAAAGCAATTTTTGCAGTTACACTTGGGCAGCCTGCAGCACTTCCCATGGTAGCAGGGGAGTACTCAGAATGTGTTTGCTTCGTTTTGGGATTTCTCACCTGGGGGGGGGGGAGGTGGCAACATGGGCTGTTCAAGCAGCCGAAAAGGTGGCTTTTTTCTGATCTCCGGAATGAATTAATTGGTTTTCAGTGCATTCCTATGGAAAACTGTGCTTCATTATACAGATTTTTCATGATAAGGAAATCCCCGTGGAACAGATTAATTCTGTAACACAAGGTTCTACTGTATTTGAAAATCCTGCAGTCTCAATCCACTTAATAATCATGTTGTGTTGTTTAAATTTCACTATCCTTGGTGATAATGGAAGCAGACACATTTTTTCCAGTTTGGTAGAGGCAGTCACATGTTCTTCATCCCATTTTCCCTCAGAATGATGAAAGCCAACATAAAACAAAATATAGAATCAATACATTGGCCAAAAACCTGTTGCCTAGCATAATGAATTGCACTGGAGTAGTTAAAATGCTTGGAAAAAAGGAAAGAGAACTGTCTTAGTGAGGAAATGTAAGCCCCAGGGATAGACTGCCTCTAGATCAGGGGTTCTCAATGTTTTTCAGCCATGGGCCGGACCATGCCCCCTCAGACAGCTGAGCAGACTGGACTGGTGGTTCCCCTGCCATAAATACTGTCATAAAACATGCTCACAGCTGTCGTAAATGCATTTATGACAGCTGCAGACTCATTTATGGTTGTAATAAATGCATTTACAATGACTGCAGACTCAGTTACAGCTGTTATAAATGTGTTTATGATGACTGTAAATGAGACTGCAGCTGATTCTGGTGGTGGCGGGGGCTGGGGGTGGGTGGAGCGAGTTCAGTGGCTGGATTATTTGGTGCCATGGGCCATAGGTTGCGAACTCCTGCTCTAGATCTTTATTAGGCTGTCAACAGTGGTTCTGAAACAGAGTTGCCACCTTCAAAAAGGCCTCTATTTTATTACAGAATAGTACAGTTATGATAGAAAACTCAAGTAGAGAGTAGATCTCAAAAGACAGGCAATGAAGTGTTTATTAGCTTACAACATCATTACACACATACACTTTAATTGTATTAGCATTTTATCAAACCATGAATTGTTTAGTTTTTTGATCCAAATTATCAGACCACAGAAAGTTAGAAGTCCTAAACCTATCAGAAATGTTGCATAAGCTCCCTTTTCAAGCTCTGAATCACTTGCTTTGCATATTTCTATTGCTGCCCAGAGCACAGCTTCTGTGAGTAGAGATTATATGTTGAGAGCTATTGAGTTTGCCATGGCTCTCTATAGTTTACAATTAGAATAGAGACACCTGTTTCACTTGGGCACTTCTGTAACAGTGAAGGAGAACATCATTCAACAGCAGAGTCAATGACACTGAAATTCACTTATATGCTTCCTCAATGCACTGACATAATAAAATTCATGGTGCTGTAAAAGAATATTGCCCAACAATCTGCAATGTAACACCTGTGGGGATTTTCCTTCTCTATCTCTAGTGGCATCATTATTCATCATACAAATAGATTATCGAAACTTGTATCAAATATTCAGTGCAAAATGAGAGTGTAATCCTAATTGGCTAATATGGTGAAGCTCCTAGTTGAAGCAACACTAAGCTAATTGAAGATTTGCTGAACCCAAAGCCCTCCTTGCCTGGGGATATTGGAAATTACTTAGGATGAAAAACAGCCTGCCTTAACTTTATGAGCTGGAGGAAGTTTGGGGCTGGTATAATTGGGTTTCTCCCCTGTCCCAGTCCTTCTCTACTCACCGTTTGGTGCTTCTCCTGGCACATCTCTGAGATCAGAAGGCAGGTTTCTACTTATTCCTAACCCCTATGAACTAATAAGACTTTATGTTGGGACTATAATGTTGATCTCTCAGTCTGCCACTCTTTCAGAATGTTTCAGAACTTGTAGAGTCCTACTGAATAGATGAGGGATTCTCAACCTCTGGCCTGCAGGCTGGATGTGGCCCATGGCACCATTTCATGTGGCCCACCACCACCTCCACCACCTCCACCACACCAGGAGGTGCCATGTGGTAGAGTAAGGGGGAAATGGCCATCAGGTCCCTGAAGCTGTGTGAAGAGTATGACCTGGCCCTCAGCTTAAAAAGGTTGATAACTCTTGGAATAAACACTCAGTCAAAATAAGCAACAACACACTGGCTAGCCAAAAAGGGAGAAATAGTTTCATCTCTTTTGCATTGATCATGGGTTCTCTCCTTCTGTCAGATAACAGACCAAAAGAAATCAAAGCTCTTGTTTCAGGAGTTGAAGAATGAATCAAGAATAAATTAAAAGTTCCAATTCCTCCCCTACTTTTATACATGAAAAACAGCAAGATCATAATAACTGTGACAAAAATAAATGCTACTGAAATGACTTCACCAAAGGTGGCTTCATTTTGGCAGTTTCATGTCTGATCTAGACACGGAAGAAGAAGAATGCTTCTTTTCCATCACTAGGTTTCTTTATCCAATTTCAGTATGGGGTGACTTTTCAGAGGATTAGACAAATTCATGGAACAGAAATAAGAGTTAAAAGATACTTCTGTGTTCAAAGACCGTTTATCTGCATTCACAAGACACTAGGGACATGAAGCAGATATGGTTATGACAATCAAACCTTCCTTCTGGGTTTCTCAGAAGCAGCTGGCTAGTTTGTGTTAGAGAGATACTGCTACATCAGAAAGACTTTTTTGACATAACCAGTAGGACAACTCTTATGGCTTCGTCTTCAAATCAATTTTCAGAACAAAAAAATGCAGCTTGGTATGGCAGCAGGTGGACAAGTGTAGTCTGAATGCTAAGGGAAAGAGGTAAATTGTTTTTCCTTCCTAATGGACAAGATAAACCATTTTTGAGAATTGTTATACATCAACAGCAATAAAGAGAAAATTTCTTATATTAATATTAATCATTTAACACTTATGACTGGGACAGCCACTCACACAACCAAAAGGAGGAAAAGCATCATCAAAAAAGAAGAAGAAAAATGGATTTAGATCTCTTTTTGCAAATATTTGTGTACAGACAGAACATTAGGAACATTTTATTTAACCAAAGTAGAAATGCAATGTAGCCCTAACCAAACATTCCTTGCTGCGTTGAGTGAACATGCTAGGAAGGGAAGTGCTCTAGCCACTGTCAGTTCTGTCACCTTCCTATGCACAGAGGATGATGTATCTAAAGCAGTGGTTCCCAACATGGGGCACATGCCCTAGAGGGGGACTTTAATTCTTAGAAGCCTAAGTCAGTCCATTGGCTGATCAGTACTTTCTGGAATTGGCTTAGGCTTCTGGGAATTGAAGTCCAAAACCCAAAGGTTGGGGAACACTGGTCTAAAGGGAACAGCCTATCATACTGATGTAGGTTCCCCACATAAATTAGTAAGCGAAGGTCTTAATTCAAGTAAAAAGCCTCCATGAAAGTAGGAGCATCTTTCATTAAGACATTTTGCACAGGATGGTAATCAATCCAGAAATGCCCTCTATAAATTGAGTGGTACTGTCAGTACAGTTTTAGCTAGGCACATGAAAGGATCATACTGATCATGCAGAATGGAAACAAAGTTCACATCACCTCTTCTCACCATAGCTTTTCAGTAGACATAACTCTCATGATCAGCAGAAAGTCATTAAGTGCTGAGGGAGTCAAGTTCAGGTGGCAGCAAACTCTTGGTGTTGGATTTGTTCCTGCCAATTAATCCAAGTACAGTCAAAACTCACATAAAGAGTGCCTAGCTCAAAGAGTAACTCTTTTAAAGAGCAGAATTTTCTCTGAATGTTCGCTTCAATTAACAAATAAAGCCAACTAAAACTCGCTTAACAAATAAATCAGGGTTCACAATCCCCCCCCCCACCAGAAGTCACAATTGGTCACTTACAGTGGTGTTTCGCTTAAAGAGCAAATTCACTTAAAGAGAAATTCTGTGGAACACACTATGCTCTTTAAACGAGGTACAACTGTATAGGTAGCTGATGACTACAGTTAAGGGGGTGTTCATTCATCATATTTTTTTATTTCAGACGCCTCCTCTGCCTTAGTGAAATGGCACTTAGTGAAATGGCACATGAAATGGCACTTAGTGAAATGGCACATGAAATGGCACTGTGGGCCAAGTCTGGCCCATGGGCTATAGGTTGCAAAGCCCTGCATTAGATAGATGTGCAAATGAACCATTTGAGAAACCCATTTTAATTCCACTTGTGCCTTTCTTGTAGATGCTATTCAACCTTCGGGCTGAAAGAAAGCCTACGGAGCTACTACAGGAATCTACCAAGGATAATGCTATTTCTTAGACTGTTGTGCCAGTTGCCGCCTGCTTTATTTGATGCACGTTTCTGCAGAAAACCCGAAATTAAATCCTACTGTGCCTGCCTTAAAAACACAAACAAAACACAACATGCAACCTCATTCCTCAGAAACAAATGAAATGGTGGCTTTTGGCTGACTGCCTCCCAGGACTCCCTCTCAGGCCTGTGGCCTGTGACAGTAATCTCCAAATTGTGTCTGCAAGCAGAGCTCTCCTCTCCCTCTTCTGGAGTACATTGACAGATTAAAAACAGTAGGACAGAGCAGGGAGAAATTGCTGGGTACTTAAAGGCACTAGAACCAGGAGATCACACACAGTGACAAATGCTGATACAGTGTGTGACCTTGCCTAGCACACACATTGCGCTTTATAAGAAAGAATCAAGCAGATGTTCACAATTCCTCTTTGGTAAACGGAGGAACGCGATACTTCAGGAGTTGGGATCGAAATAAATGTACATGTCTGTGTGGATTTAAAATAATGAGGGAGTTAAAGAAACTGTATTATTATTCTAACAAAGGGAAACATGACTGCTGGCTGCAACCTATAAAGAATATTGAGGTTAATTGTAGCCAAAGGGGCAGAAATATTTAAGACGGTTATTTTGGAATTGTATATGCGTTCACACTCATGCTCTATAACTAATTATATTAACTGTTTCAGTTTAAATATGAAGTTTATTTTAAAAAATAATGAATTAAAGTAAGGGAGTAATTATACAATCAAACTCAGAGAAGGGTGGGGGAAGAGAGAGAGAGAGAGAGACGGGTACCATGCCAAAAGGAATATATTTAAAATTGTTCTTATTTGTTGCCTGATAATTTTTGACTGGACTGTGGTGGCTTAGTGGTTAAGACGCTGAACTTCATGGCTGGAAGGTCAGCAGGTTGAGACCTGAATGCTGCACAATGGAGTGAGCTTCTGTCTTTGTCCCAGCTCCTGCCAACCTAGCAGTTCAAAAGCAAGAAATTTTAAGTAGATAAATATGTACCACTTTGTTGGGAAGGTAAACAACGTTATGTCCAGTGTCTAGTCATGCCTGTCACATGTCCATGAAAACATCTGCAGACACAGACAGAGTTAGCACTTTGGCTGTAAACAGAGATGAGCACTGAACCCTAGAGTCAGATATGACTGGCTTTTGAGCAAGGGTGACCTTTACCTAATTTCTGACTTACAGCAACCATAACAGAATGTTCAAAGTATATGAGATGTTTGAGGAGTAGTTAACTGTTATCATACCCCAACAGGTTTTCATGGAATGGCCGAGGTTTTCACCCAGGTTTCCTCAGTCCCAGTCTGATGCTCTATCCATCACACCACACTGGCTCTTCTACTTTTGACACCATTTCCTCTATAGCAGGGAGATAACACACTGAGTCACTACTTGTTCTTAGACTGTAAGTCCAATCACAGCTGATTATTAGTCTCAGAACAGGGGTTGGCAAACTTTTTAAGTTGGGGCGGGATCACACTCCCCCAGACAGTTAAGGGGGCTGGACTGGTGGTCCCCCTGCTATACACACTGCTGTAAATGCATCTGCTGATGCTGTAGACGCATCTGCAGCTGCCATAAATGTAGCTGCTGTAAACATGTCTGCAGCTGCCTCTGGCAGCATCAGCGGCAGTGGCGATTGGAGTGAGGGTGGAGGCCAGATGATTTGGCACCACAGGCCAGATTTGGCCTGTGGACCATAGGTTGCAGACCCCTGCCTTAGAGCATGAGGCTGAAAGAGTCTAGAAACACATGGATGGCCACAGTTTGCTATGATGTGTGAAGAAAGTAATGGGAGCAATTTGAAATCTGAGTAAAGAGTCCAAGGAGTCTATTATTTTTTCACCACTGGTAAACCTTCCCACCACAGATGTACAAATGGATGTAATACCCTTCCAAATGTTTGGAAAATTGAGATTGTTTTTGTTTATTTTCTGAGGGGTTCTTTCATTTTTCTCCCTTTCCCCTTATTAGAACACTTGGATTTTTTGCTTTGTAAATTGATTAACTGACTAAATGTGAGGAGGCAGAGGACAACTGAAAAACTCCTCTTTGCCCACTCCCCACCAAAAACTGCTTTTTCTCTCTCATGGTGCCCTTTTCTAAAAATGACATTGGATAAAAATGGAGAGAGAAAAAACTGAATTGTGTACACACCAGGTGATTAAAGAGATAAATGGAAGAATAAGGAGATATGAAACGTGCAAACATAAGAAAACAAAAACCATCCTAGTCAAATCGCACTTAAAATACTTTAGTTTTGTTCTTCCACATAAGACAAAAAACTAGAGGAGATGGCAAAAGCAAACAAAAATGAACAACAATGAAACAGGCCAGCCTAGAATGCAAGTACTCTGGATGCTGCTGTACTAATTTATTTTAGACAAACCAGATCTGCTTTATGATTAAGGGAAGATACAACAGCAAAGAAAACATAAGAGTTAACTGTACTAAAGTCAGGGAAAAGATGTTGGAGGCAGCTTATGGCTAGTGCCTGAGTGTCACAACCCGAATTTATCTCACCTTTAGATTATGCAAATTAGCTTGCCTTGTTTGGTGATTAGTCTTCAAGATTCCTTTGCAGTCTGAATTCGCAAATATGCAAAGACTGCTTCAATCATCTCATCTACAACATTAACCTTGTAATGCTTAATTACAGGCTCTCACATTTGCTTCTGCCCTAATTCTCAAATGCATTTGTCAGGTCATAAAGTCTGATGCTTAAACATCTCTCTAAGAGCAGTTCAGCCTTTTTTTTTGGGGGGGGGGGGATCAGAAGCCTGTGTTCATCACAGCTGACATTTTCCCCCTGACAAAGCTAATTCTAGAATTAAACAGGGTATCAAACTTCATCTGGATAGCAAGGTAAAAGCTGCTTTATTGCTGCAATTATTGCACGCAACATCAGCTTGTCTATTTCTACAAGGATTATTCATCTACATTGCTTCTGTGTTCCATAGGCACAAAAATACTTTAAAGTTGTTGAAAACACATAACTATTTCAAGAGTTACAAAAACATTTCAGTTGTATAGAAATCAAATTTACAGCAGTGAAAAAGTTGTATGTGCAAATACTTAAATATATATGAAAACTAAACTTAAGTTGTTGGCCCATGATAAAATCAGAATTCAGCCTGAATCATAGGAGCATAAATGGTAGAATTTACCAAAAAGAATGTTAGACTCAAAAAATTAAGCAGCATTCATTCTAAAAAAAATGCAGGAACATCTAACCCACTAAAATCTACAAGGATTTGATAATTCAATTCCTTCACATGTTTCATTGCGTCAAATGGGCTTACTCAAACAGCAATTTACTATGCTACAGTAAGTCACAATTAAAGTAGGCCTAGTTGGGGCTCAGTGGTTAAGATGCTGAACATGAGAACTGGAAGGTCGGCAGGTCAGCAGTTTGAGACCCGAGTGCTGCATGATAGATAAATAGGGACCACTTCAGTGGGAAGGTAAACAGCATTCAGTGCCTCTGGCATTTAGTCACGCTTGCCACATGTATAAGGAAATGTCTGCAGACCCAGACAGCACTGGCTCTTTGGCTATAAACTGAGACGAGCACTGAACTAGGGTTGGATATGACTGGCTTTTGAACAAGGGTAGCATTTACCTTTATTATTTGGATCAAAGGAACTTATGGAGGAGATGACCCACCAAATGTCTGTCTGTCTGTCTATCTATTACATTTTTATATCACCCATCTGGGATATTTCCCACAATTAATTATTTAATTGTAATGGCCATGGTACATTATTCAAAATCCAACTCCAATTAATTAATTAATTAATTATTAATAATAAATATAAAATCTGATATGCCAAGACTTTGGGAGTTAGATTTTGAATAATGTACCATGGCCATTACTTTGGTTGAGGAAGTTTTCCCTTAATAATGGTACAGGTATTAAGTTGGTATGTAACAACAGACACACAAAGTAAATTTTATGGAGAAATAAATGATAGGCACCAATGTTGCAAGCAAACTAAAGCAAATTTATATCTCATAATTTGGATCTGTCACAAAATTAGAATGTATCAGACTTGTATTATAAATGAAACTGAAAACTTGGCAAATGAAATTTAATATCTTGATTCTGCAATTACATTGACAGGTTATGCTTTAACTGTGACATTGTTATAACTATTGGTTTATTTATGTAATCACAGTTGGCCAAATTACACAATTTTTTAAAAAAATGGACAGTAAAAGTATACATTCTGAAAGAATGGCTGAGTCTTGAATGAGCTACATCTTATAGGGTTGAATTGTTATTAATTTAGATTACATAAAGAGAAATAAGCATTTTGTTCTAGAAAAGTTTTATTTACCATACGTTAGGAAGAATAAGAAAAGAGTGTCATATAAAAACAAATGGATCTTTTTGTCAAATTATAGTCATCTAGATATACTACCCATATGATCTGAAAAGGATACATTATAATCAATTAATTCTTTTCTGTTCTCTTCATGTTGCTTATCTGTCTGCTTATGGGAATGGCACAGGATACATCGTGTTAGTGTTAGTAATCTTCTCCCCATTCTTACAGCCCTGAAAAAGGACAGAGGCTTTGATACTGTAAAAGGACGTAAAGGCTGCAACTCCAAGTCAGTGAACATGTTCCATGGAAGAGCGGTATGGCAACAATTTTTTTTAAAAAATTTCTTATCACCTGGGAGAGAAGCTCTTTGCTTTGTTGCTAATTAGTTCCTACCTCGTTGCTTCTCCAATATCCAGTAGGTGGCACTGCAAAGTCACAGACCATTATATTCAGGGGAAGAAATTATCGGTGGTATCTTGAGGGTGCTTTTTTCTCTCATGAAGCCTATAACAGAATAAGGTGAAAATGGTGCAGTCCACAAGTTGCGGCCTCTGTTTGTACATAAGTACATGATGTAGTATGGCAAGAGCTGGAAATACATTTTATATGGATACTGTTGATTTTCTTCCTTTAAAAGTGGATAGGGCCTAGTGATGGTGAACCTCGGCACGCCAGGCGTTCTTGGATTTCAATTACCAGAAGCCTAAGTCAGCACTTCTGTCTGATCAGAGCTTCTGGGAATTGAAGTTCAAGAACACATGGAGTGCCAAGGTTAGCCATCGCTGGGATAGGCCATAACTTGAAATCTGTTCCCTCAGAGTCACTTTTTGCTTGCTTGTCCTAGATGTGTTCCCCAGAAGATCTCCAAAGTGGAAAGACCCAGAAAAATTGATTTGCACAGAATTCTAATGATTTCCCAACTCAAAGAAGTGATATAGTTCTTTAACTGTTCCCCTCATTTATTTGTTTGTTCTAAAAGACCTCTGAAACAGTAAAAGCTAGAAATATAAAATCTAAGCAAACATTGCTGAGTGTCTTGCTGAAATAAACATACAGATTCTATCTTAAACTCAGTTGCCCCACCGTCTTTTTTCTTTGTTTATTTCAAAAGATTGAGCTGAAAGATCTTCATAACAGTGAAAACTGGAAACGCAAAATTTTGCATACTGTTGAACTCAGAATAAATAACTGGGTTGCATTCATCTCAGAGTATCCTCTCCAAGAGCTTCAGTTTTGTTTGTCTGCCCTGAAATATCACAGGAACAGTAAGAGCTACACACAAGTCATTTGACATGGACTGGTGTGTGTGTGTGTGTGTGTGTGTGTGTGTGTGTGATGTGCTGTCTAGTGGGAACAACTTACAGAAATCCTAATACTGCTTTCAAAATAAAAGAGATATTTAAGAAATAATCCTACCAGTGCCACCTCCCATGGGTGAATTTCTAATGTTCTTTTTTTTTTATTGATTTTTGAAACAAGAAAACACGAACAAAAGATTACACTAAAATACAACATAATTATCCACATTAAAGAAAATCAAAAACAAATAGAAAAACATTCAATATGACAAAACTAAACAACACCAAAACCACTTAGATACATACATCAAGAGGACATACAATAGATAAGTAAATCACCCACATCTAACCCCTCACCTCCCACGTTCCTGGACCAACACAACATAAATCCCTTCACCTCCCATCTTTCCATATCAACACAACATAAATCCCTACCACCCACCCCAAACCTTTCACCATTCTATCATCTTCTCCCCCCCATCCTTCCATTGAAGAACCGCCTCCGAGTGTCGAAGGGGGGGGGGGGCGGGACTAGGCGAATTCATATCAATGTTTGAAAGTATCAAATAAATCAACTTACTCAAAGCTATACAGTTCTTCCTTGTTCTTCCTTCCTTCTGCTTATGGCTAATTATAAAAATATTATAGAAATATAAAGAATTTTTGTTAAAGAAAGCTAAAGGGGAATAAGGGTTGAAAAACCATGGGTGAATTTCTAAGGCTGAACAGGAATCAAACCCAGGTCTCCTTAGTCTGCCACTCTATCAGCCACATCACAATGAATACCTGCTATTGATTACCTATCTTAAATAATTGGGTGGATCTTATCTCTAAATAAAAGAGACACCAATATATTACAACAAATTAAGTTATCAATATAGATGGATACTTTTTCCTGTAGCTGGATGGTTATTTTTAAAATGAAAGTGACTGACTTGAGTTGAAACTTTTGCATGATCATTTCTCCAGTAATATGTTTTTGCTTAGCATTGGTTAAGTCTGCAATTGGGGCAACAAACTGCTGTAGCTTCCGAATAACCCAACCTGCTGCCACCAGAAAAAGAAATGAAGTGAAATCCAACAACCTTAGCTCCATTAAAAATTGCTGCCCAGCTGGTTTTATTGTGCAGATAAAGTGGAGACAACCATGTGTACTGCCTTTACCTCATTGGTGGGATACTTCCCAATAATAACTTTACTCTGCAGTCACCCTAGTTCCTTTAGCAACTGCTCATAATAAACTACTCCACTAACTACCTAACATTTGTACTGCAAGTTTTAAAATGTTGTAGAATTTATTCTTTCAATCTATTTATTATCTATATATTTTAATGATGTTGTATTCTGCCATGCCATATGAAATAAAATAAATATAATTATATTCCTTTTTAAAACATATACAGTATATACACAACACCATGTTTTTATTTTATTTTTTACTTCAAACCCCTGATAGGGAGTGAAATGCCTTTTTCATGTTGGTGCTAAGAACTATCTATCTTGAAGCATCCAATGTTAGGCTTTTGGTGACATCCTATTTTTCAATGGGGAAGGACTATAATGAAGGAAGAATTCAATGCTGACCCTTTGTGTATAGCCAAAAGTTGTACCATCCAAGAAATCTGCTACACATGTAGATGGAATCTGATTGATAGAAATAATCCATCCATAAGTTGTTCTGCTAGCCATGACCTTAAGAAAATCCGTGCCTCCATGCCCACATGGAATAGACAATTTTAGGAAGAACTTTTCTGTTGGCAAGAATCACTAAATGTATATCTCTGTTTCCAGAGCCAATATCTCAGGGCAGAAATTGATGTCACAGATAATTTGTCATTCAAAGAGGGAGTTTGTTAACTGTTCAAAGTGCCTGAGTGCACATAGCAGTAGCTTTTCTCACATATATAATTCACAAATTAGCTTTGCTTTGTGACTGGACATCAAGTCTTAAATATGAGATTTTTCTGAAGTCTTATTTCTGAAACTCAAAAGTTGGCCTTAATCGTGTCTCTGTAGCATTAATGAGCTTTCAGCTCATATCATGGGCTATCTGTTTCTCTCCTCAGATACCTAATTACTCTGTGGGTACAAAAAGCTAATGAATTGGCTATGCTTCTTGCTCATGAGCTTGTGCATTGCAACAGAATATTTGCAAAATTAGATGGACATTGAGCTGATACAGCAAGACAGTTCTTACATGTAAATTTGTTACTCTCTTTCACGTCTCCTTTCCCAACTATTCTTTTGCTAGTTTCTTCTACTCCAGTATGCCTTTACCCAAAAATAGTATTTGAACTTCAGAAAAAAAGCACACCACACACCAAAGTAATGTGGTTTTTAATTGTAAGATTTTTTTAAAAGGAAAGGGGTAAAAAAATGGTTTAAGGTTATTGATTGTAATTTTTGGCTTTTTGCAATTTTTATTCTTTTGCAGATTGCACATGCATGTGCTTGCACACATGCACCCACGCACAAGTACGCACACTGCACCTAATGGGGTGGGGGAAAGGGGTGGGGTGAATGTCGTTTTTTGCAAGCTTGCACAAATATCCACTTGAGGGAGCTTCAGAGTTTGGAAGCTATTTTGGATACTTTATTATATAGGTAAAGGTAAAGGTCACCCTTGCTCGAAAGCTAGTTGTATCTGACTCTAGGGTTCAGTGCTCATCTTGGTTTATAGCCAAAAAGCCAGCGCTATCTGCATCTGCAGAAGTTTCTGTGGACATGTGGCAGGCAAGACTAGACAGAACTCTGTTTACCTTCCCACTGAAGTAGTCCCTATTTATCTACTTGCAATTTCTTGCTTTCTAACTGCTAAGCTGGCAGAAGCTGGAACAGAGATGGGAGCTCATTCCATCATGCAGTACTCAGGTATCGAACTGCTGACTTGCCGCTTCCAGTCAGCATCTTAACCACTTGAGCCATTGCATTCAGTGGACTGCAGTGTTATTATATACAGTACATACCTCATAGTAAATGCTAATAAGCTGTCTATTGGCTTTTCAAAAGATAGAGTCTAAAAGAGATAGTTTGGTTTCACAAATAATTTTAGAGTGGAATGGAAACAGGTGCCAGTTTTAACAGCCAAGGATACTATTTGATTGTCACTCTTTCATTTGGTTTTCCTTGAAATGAGACATACGATGGAAATGGATAACATTCATGGGCTTCTCATTATGTATGTAATAGTACAGTATACAAAAAATTTTTTAAAAAAGAAAGCTTCAGACAACTCAGCTGGAAGCACAACAATCACTATTGAATGAAATATTTATGGAGATTCATTTTGCTTAAGAGGTGTCATTCTCCTGCCAGAGGACACTGAGGCCAATTAACTATTTCCAATTAAACAAGCTCAAATCAAATCTCACATGGCTAGAAGGAGCTGCTAAACCATAATGTCCATGTTCTGAATATAGAAAGTCACATTTTTTAGAAGGAAAAGGAGAGGTAACTTCAAGGGAAAAAATGTAACCAATGCCATTCTG
Source organism: Furcifer pardalis (assembly GCA_030440675.1). Lineage (NCBI taxonomy): Eukaryota > Metazoa > Chordata > Lepidosauria > Squamata > Chamaeleonidae > Furcifer > Furcifer pardalis. The sequence continues at coordinate 128,206,310 of CP126891.1, forward strand.
TCATAAAAAGGTAATGCACTTCTAAACAGTGGCTAAAATCCAATGGTCACTTTAAACTATAGTAGGCCCACTGAATCAATGAGGTGTTAACTCACAAAAGCTCCATTGATCTAATCAAAATGCAATTTACTACTAGTTTTTAGCCAAAGAGTATAACCCCAGCCAAATTTGGTCATAAGACACGCAACTAATAAACAGCAAAATAGTTCAGTTGGGAAAATAAAGTGAATATAAGGTTCTTACTTTTTTTAATGTGTAAAAGCATTTACTAAGTCCAGTCTTAATAGTCAACTAAAACAGTCCAATATTGGCTTAATTTAAAAAAAAAATTGAGATGAACATTTTAAGGATTATTGATTTAAATGAAGCTTTGAAGCTGATGCCTTGCTATGATAAATGGAAAAAGAAAAGATTAGGGTTTATATCTAATGCAGGAGGGAGGGAGGTGGATGAATTCAAATGTCTCGCTAATAAAAAATATTCCTTTATTTGAATGTATTTCCTATCTGTCCCCAAGGTTTAGAGAAGGCTTCATGTAAAATTTTGTAAACTACTTAGTACAGAAAATGATTATTAATGTTCCTAAAATTGTTCACAGTGACAATATAAATTGTGATTTTTTTTAATATGAAAAAAGAAATGATTTACATAGTGGGAGTTTTGGACACCCTTTATTTCTTTCATAACTTGTTGTTTGTTAACAGCCTAAGAATTTCACAGAAAAGCAATTTCCTGCACTGTATTTCTGTTGATTCCATTTGACTTGTCGCTAGTAAATTTCTTTATTGCAATACCTGCTGGACATGGGGACTGTGGTGGCTTATTGGTTGAGATGTTCAACTTGATGACTGTAAGGTAGGCAGGTCAGCAATATGAGACACAAGTGCTGCACGACTGAGTGAGTTTCTGTCTCTGTCCTACCTCTTACCAACCTATCAGTCAAAAAGCAAGAAATTGCAAATAGATAGATAAGTACCACTTTAGTGGGAAGGTAACAGTGTTGTGTGCTCTCTAGTGTTTGGTCATGCCTGTCATATGTCCACAGAAACATCTGCAAATGCAGACAGGGTTGGCTCTTTGGTTATAAACAAAGATGAGCACTGAACCCTAGAGTCAGATATGATTGGCTTACAAGCAAGGACAACTTTTTTTTACCTTTACCACACCTGCTACATTTATGTCCCAGATGCTGTTTCACTTGTGAATTTAATGCATAAATGTTCTTCTTTATAGGTGTTTTAGTCCACAGGTGTTTTCTGTATTTAGAGTTGATTTTGTTATCTTTAACACTTCATCACTGTTTACAATTTCCAACAAATCCAGAAAATTGTGAGGCTGGGGGGGGGGGGAGACTGTAATTCCTTTGATTCCACTTGACTTCTCTCTGAATCAGGAGATTTTGTATTGATATGGGGAATAAATTTATACCCTACCACTATTTATTTAAGACAACAGTATGGTGACCTTTTCCAAGGTCTCCTAGCTGTAGAATAATCAGGAATTATTTATTGTTCCCTTTGTCTGGGGTTCTCTAAGACTTCCAAGGTTGGGTCTTTTTCTAGGAGGCACAGTAGAGAATTAAACTCCTTAAAGGATAGCCTGGTGTAGAGGAGAACCACTTGCATAATTGCTCTTGCAGTCTGTATCTCCTCAATAGGATTGTGGCTTATGTGTTTAATAATGCAGTTTGTCCCCTGAAGTCAAGATGGGGTGTGTATGGCATATGGTAGGTAAGATATTTTAAGGAGCGGTTTTTCAAGTTTAAATCTCTCAGGGAGTTTCCATGGCCAGGTAGGGATTCAAAACCTGATCTCCAGTATCCTACTCCAGCGTTCTAGCCACGTCAGAATTTTGGGTATTCCAAGTACTGTACATTAACAACAATGTTCCAAACATTTGTAATTTACTATAAGAACCTCACAGATAGTTTATGACACTGAAAGTAAACCTTTACCCTAAGATATTGAACTTTTCAGTATTTAAGTGACTACTCCTGTTTCTTTCTTTGAGTTTAGTTATGTGTACATACCAACATTTTAGTGAAATTTTAATAAGAGCAGTGGTATTAGATAGTCAAAGTACTTTAGAAGATGGTTACTTTTTGCCTTATCTTACGCATTTCTGTTGTTATCGTGTGCCATCAAGTTGGAACTAACTTACAGCAACCCTAATAGTGCTTTCAAGGACCATGGTGGCTTAGTAGTTAGGATACTGAGCTTGATGACCAGTAGGTCAGAAGAAGAGCTGGTTGAGACCAGAGTGCTACATGATGGAGTGAGCACCCGTCATCTGTCCCAACTCCTGCCAACCTAGTAGTTCAAAAGCAAGAAATTGCAAGTAGATAAAAAGGTACCACTTGGGTGGGAAAGGTAACAGCATTTCATTCACTGCAGCATCTAGTCATGCCTGCCACATGGCCATAGAAACGTCTGCAGACTCAGACAACACTGGCTCTCTAGCTGTAAACAGAGATGGGCACCACCTCCTAGATTTGGACACAACTAGCTTTCTCGCAAGGGAAACCTTTACCATTAATAGGGGGTTCCAGGTGTGAGGTATTTAAAAAGTGATTTTACTAGTTCCATTTCACCACCACCACCACCCAGATAGCAATTACACTTATATACTGTCCCACAGCACTTAGCACACTCTTTGGGCAGTTCACAAAATGACTAGCATTTTAGATTCCAACATGCTAGGTATTTATCTTACAGACCTTGAAAGGAGGGAAGGCTGGGTCCACCTTGAGCCCATTGGGATTGAACTCACTATGTAAGCAGTTTTAGCTATGATACTACAACTTAACCAATGTGCCATGGGCTACCCAGTGGATTTTCATGGCCCAACAGGGATTCAGACTCCTTGTCTATCCCACTGGGTATCTTCACAATTCTACTTCTACAAAAATACAGTATTCATGAGGTGAGGCTTAATTATGATTTCTTTCCACATGGGAAAAACAAAACATAAATTTGCTGGGGGGGGGGGAGAAGAAAATGTGTGTGAATGTGTACGAGAAAAATTGAGATAAATATGAGTGCACACATGCATGAAGAAGGAAAACAAAATGAATTAACCAAATGAGAAGTAGAGCAGAATTGGAGCAATTCACCCTATTACTGGTAAACAACAATCCAGGTATCTCTCATTGACTTCCAGTTTTTTTTCCTGTTTAGTGAAAGATACATGTCAGATCCAGCAGAGGACCCTGGACAACTATATCCTAATTTGAACCTGGAAGGTATATTCTCTGGTTCAAGGCTTCTAAGGCAGCAAGTTATTGTCATGCTTCTATGACAGAAAGTTATTGTAATGCCAATTCAGTCTGGCATTCTGTCTGTGCTTGATCAACAGAGCAATCATTTCTGCTTGTGGCAATCTAGGTGCCAACTCAAGGCAGATGCCTTAGAGCAGGGGTGCCCAAACCTTTCAGGCTGTGGGCTCGTCATGTGGTTCAGAGGGCTGGCCACTATGGCACATGGGCTGGATCTGGCCCCCAATGCCAATTCATCTAGCTCACAAAGCCCTTGCCCCTCCCAGAAGCAGATGGGCACATTTTACTTCTGCTTCCGGACTGACGAGGGTTTTGTGGGCCAGATGAATTGGCATTGGGCGCCAGATCCAGCCCATGGTCCATAGTGATTGGCCCTCTGAACCACGTGATCAACCCACAGCCCAAAACTTTTGGGCACCCCTGCTCTAAGGCATCTGCCTTGAGTTGGCACCTAGATTGCCACAAGCAGAAAGGATTGCTTTGTTGATCAAACACAGATGGAATGTCAGACCGCAAGGATGTATCTTGACAATCCAGATGAGACACTGGGCTTGCCAAAAATGGGGGCTATGCCTTTTTATGCACTCTGATGAAGGTTTTGAGGGTCAATTTAAGTGTGACTCAAGTGAAGAACAAAGGCTGGTGTCCTGTTTAACCTCATCCCTCAGCTGTTATGAAGGCAATCTTAATGGTGCAGTGTTCATTTGACCTAACAGCGCCTGTGATAACCACAGAGAATGTATCCTGGATGGAGACACAATTTAAATGAGACACCTGTATTTCATGAGCTGTACATGAGTGTGTTCTAAGAGATGTAAGCCTCAAAAAGCCCATACAGTCTGTAGTAGAAACAGAATGCCAGCCTCCACTTCCCCTTTGTTCCTACCCCCCGCCCCCCATGGAGAAAAGATATGGGGGGGAAAGCATGACAATAACTTGCTGCTAGCAGGAGAAAATGTTTGAGAGTCATGGGGAAAGTACCTGATGCCCTCTAGATGCATTGGTTTCCAATTGTCATGAACCATACTCAGCATGGCCTATAAAGGTAAAGTCCGTCTTTGCTTGAAAGCCATTCGTATCTGGCTCTAGGGTTCTGTGCCCCATTTACAGCCAAAGAAGTAATGCTCTCTGTGTCCTGAGACATTCCCGTGGTCATGTGACAGATGTGACTAGACATAGGAGTGCATAGAATGCTGTTTACCTTCCCATCAAAGTGGTACCTATTCACCTACTTGCAATTTTTTCCTTTTGAATGGCTAGGTTGGCAGGAGCTGGGGCAGAGACTGAAGCTCATTCTGTTGTGCAGCACTCAGGTCTTGAACTCCTGACCTGTCGACCTTCCAGTCATCAAGTTCATTGTCTTAACCACTAAGCCACCACAGTCCCAGCATGGGCTATAGCTAGGATTAATTCATGGAAGTTGTAGGCCAAGTTTACTGGGGGCTATGGAATTGCCTACTCCAGTACATCATTGGAAAGGCTGGCAATTGAAAACCCCATTTCTGTCTGCCCCTGTTAAACTGCCAGAATGTTCAGCAGTGTATCTGATTTTTAGAAGAATGGATTAAATATTATACATGATTTACTATATGCCACCATTACGACAATCACGGTGCTGAATATATGTTCCCCACACTATGAAGAGAAGCACAGCAAAGCAATCTGTTCTTCACTTTTTAAATAACTTGTCAGTGTTTTTATTTCACATGTAATCATTTTGGTTTGCAGCGCATGTTTTGTCTTGAGGGCGAGTTCCCCATTCCCTACTTTCACTTACACTTGTTCTACTTACAAATGTTCAAATTAGCATGCAGATGGTTTTTTGATCAGAGCATGTCCCCCCCCCCCATTGTTGTTATGTTGAGCAGCACATTTTGTTTTTCTTAATCTCTTGGTTTGCTATTTTGGATTAAGTAGTGTATTATCACAATACAACAATGTGGACATAAACACCTGCTGTTTTCCTCCCCTCCTCCATTTCCCCAGGATCTTTTTTTTTAAAAAAAACCAGAATGAGAAAAGGCAGGCTCTAAAACATTTTTTTTCATAACAAAAAGGAAGCATACTGAAGCCTCCATCTTAGGTCAAGCATACAAGGACAACATGAGAGTGTCTCAGCTGATGATCCTCAAGGCCACTATTCACTTTAAGTGTTGTACCTCGGAATTAATTATTTCAAGTAGCATTCAAAACAATTACAATCTGAGATACTTCTACGTAGAGAGTTCAGGGTTTCAGACACTCTACTTCATTCTCTCTTCATACCCCTAGTGTTTTTTTTTAAATTTACGATTCTTTTCCAATCCAATAAGCATGCGTGATTATTATAAATCTAATATAATGGTACCTCACTTAAAGAGCATAATGCGTTCCACAGGATTGCTCTTTAAGTGAATTTTGCTCTTTAAGTGAAACGCCATTGTAAGTGACCAAGTGTGACTTCTGGTGGGGAGGACTGAGAACCCCGATTTAGATGTTAAGCGAGTTTTTGGTTGGTTTTAGTTGTTAAGCGAGGCAACCATTTAGAGAAAATTCTGCTCTTTAAGCGAGTTACTCTCTAAGCGAGGCACTCTTTATGCGAGGATTTACTGTACTGTTTTTTTATCAGCTATACTACTAGTGATCTTAGTCTTCTAAATTCCAATCAAAATAGCACCATCTCTGCACAAGAAGATGGGAATACCCCACCAACTTGCAGAAGTATAGAATTTATTTAAGGTTTAAAAAAATCCTTGGGGAAAATCTCACCCCTTTACTTATTATGAGGAGAGATCAAAGAACTTAGAGAGAATGGAATAAAGTGCTTGAAATTGTGGACAGAGACACTCCACACTGCAGTGACTTGTTGCAGTACAGAAGATCCATTGAAGCATGTTAGGCCAGTATTCTGCAACGTATAACTTGTTGCTAAAAAATATTTAAACTACAGATGTTGCTATTTTACTGATACAGTATTGCTATTTTGCTGAAATTGATAGCCTTAGTATTTTTATACACTGTAATCTTAGATATTATTATATTTTAAATCATACCTTTTGTCATATTATGCAAATACTGTATTATGATTTTAGATCTTACTTACTTGAATTTAGCTAGAGCTTTCTACAATTTGTCTTATAATCTCACAATATATTCAAACTTGTAAGCATTTTATTTATAATCTGTTTTGATCTTTGACTGTAATAAAACATTGATGATTGATTGATTGATTTCCTTGTTCTCCTTTTTTGTACAATGCAATCACAGCATATAGTGCCTTACAACATGGAGTACATCAACTATAATTCTTTACTCAAATCATTTACAGAGGCAGGCAACTGACCTACTGCCATCTGTTATTTACAGCATCAAGTGGCTGTTCTTCCATAAATACTATGCATGCCACAATTCAGATCAGCGAAATACAGAACACATCAAGGCTAATGAACGACCCAAAATAGTAGAACCATCTGATGAGGTTTTACTATCCAAAAGTTTGATGTCATAACTTGGAGAATACTTAAGAGCTCAGGTTAGTTAGGTCTATACCCTGTTTAGAATGCTTTATGAACACAACTTTGTGAGAAACAGTTCTGATCTACAGCTAGGGACAGTAACACTTACTTGGAGTTTACTTGGTAATTCAGTGGAAAACAAACAGAATGAAGTAATGAAGAATGAAATGCATAATCTGTTCTACTGATCCATAAAATGTATATTAATTTAATGCTATTTTGCTGTATGATTTAAATCTATATGTATTTTTACACAATATTAAATGGTGGCTGATCCTCAAAGCACCATCAACATGATCAAGGTTTCATCTCAGCTGATCAAACTGAATTGAATGGTTCTTGAATGTCTATTAAGTTGTTTAGTTAGTAAATCCATTCCTTTTTATCATGGCCTTTCTAACCTGTGATTGCCTGAAGTTGGTATGGGATAGATTCACAGAATCAATAAACTGCCACATTTCCTCTGGCTATGTTCCACTAGCAGAAACTTAGTTATCAGTCTTATCTCATTTTTTTTTAAAGGTGATAAAAATAGCCATGCTGGATCAGACTTTTCTGATCTAGTGCAACATCTTAGTCACACAGTGACCAAAACAGTTGGTTAACTCACAAGCATATGTGACACATCTTAGATTTTAATTTGCCAAATGTAAAAGTGTAGACATATAAAAATATATAACAATTAATATGGTATCAGACAACAAAATGTAGATATAACTAAAGCTATGAGCAGTTCATATTTACTTAGAAGAAAGTCTCACAATGTTCAATGGGGCTTATTCTCCTCTAAGTGTACACAGGACTGTAACCTTCGGTGTCAGAGGAAAATATTCAGCCAGTAAATGATCTCAATACGAAGCATGGAATCCAGTATTCTTAAGTATAGTTTACCTTGCTTAAAGAGCATAATGCATTCCACAGGATTGCTCTTTAAGTGAAACACCATTGTAAGTGACCAATTGTCAGGGGGATTGTGAACCCTGATTTATTTGTTAAGCGAGTTTTGGTTGGTTTTATTTGTTAAGCGAAGCGAACATTCAGAGAAAATTCTGCTCTTTAAGCGAGTTACTCTTTAAGTGAGACGCTCTTTATGCGAAGTTTGACTTTATAATATATCTACTTGTCAAGATATGTAGTTCATTCCTTGCTAAGAATCTGGATTATAATTGAGCTAGAGACCAAGATTTTCCATGTTGCTTTACTTAGAGCTAAGAGACACAGTGCATAATATATGTGGATCTGAGACTGTTTAAATTATGAGGTATAATCTGGAGTGGGACCTCATTTTTTCTCATAAGTAAAAATAAAAGTATAGGCTCAGTTGCATGGTATGTATTTAAACATTTTGTGTATCTTAGACCTCAAATATTCAGCATGACGCCACTAAATATCCTGAAGTAATTACGGTAATGATTAGCAAACAACCAGTGTCATGACTTAGCATGACTTAATGTCCTACCTCCACCCTGATTGGAGAGCATAGATGCTGATTGATGTTTCATCAGCTAGAGCAAGAATGTTAAAAATCACAACCTGAGAAGCTATTTGCAGCTGTCTCTGCTATGCCACTGACTGCTAAGTGATTGCTGAAACATTTCAAACATACTGTCCTGTTTTCATCTACTACACACTTCAACCAACATTTCAGAACAAAACAAAACAACAAAAGAATATGTTCATATTGCCTTCAGCAGTAGATTTCAACACCTGGGAAAGAAAGTAAAAAGCCCCCAACTCTCTGTACATCTCCTATGATAAATGCCTTTCTTAACTTGAATAAGATTCTGTTTTACTAGACTCCATAAGTATGATTTCTATTGAGGTTATCCGGTTTTGTAATACATTTTTTTCTTCACATCTCAGAACAGAAGTTTTTTTCTAGACACAAACAGTTTATATGCAGCATTCACTGTTAAAATGGGGCCGATTGCCTGATTGTATTTCAAAAACACCACAATCTTCGAGAAGGCTCTATCTGTGTAACCCAGCAACACAATGATTCCCTATTTTTCAAACATATTAAATCTGATTTGTGCTCAGAATTATATTAACAATGTGTAGTGTATATGAGGAAAAGAAATATGTTATTGTACTCTTGGATTAGAAGTTTCATGTGGTGTGTTGTTCATCAGCCTGAACTGTTGTTCCAAACTAATTCAGGACTGTTTTCCCCAACCCCAGTTATCTTGCTTTCAACAGCAGATCTCCCAGTCTTCTGCTGCCTGTAGCTCCAGTACTTCTTACTCAAATGGCATAAAAGCCTTTAAGATATTTTACTAGTCCTTTGAGGAGCCAGATTTTCAGTAGGATGGAAAATGCCCCAAATTTTATAGACAATTTGAGAAGGCACAGGATTTCTACCTAACAGCTTTCTCTTTTAGCTCTAACTTTTCTGTGGTTTGTACAAACTGTTTAAGGTTTGATTTAAGGAGCTATGCCAGGAAAGAGTCCAGAGGGGATGTGTTGGGGCTTTACAACATGCAAGCATTTTGTCCACATAATCAGGCACCATAATTTCTTTGACAAATTCAGAATGGCAGTGTTCTTTACTGTGCACTGGGTCTGAGAGTTTCTGACCTTCCTGAAGCTGTGCAGCAGCAGGCAATTTGTTGCCCATGACATAAGTACCTGGTGTCCTTGGCAACTGATTACTTCAGAGCTATAATGAGAGCTTTTTTTTTTTTTAAAGTCCTCTCCCCTGCCTCCTTTTTCTCTTAGATCAGAGATAGGCAAGATACGGCCCATTGGCCAGATCTGGCCTATAGTGTCAAATCAATTGGCTCTTGCTCCAGCCGCCACTGCCACTGGAACCAACCATGGACTTATTTACAGTTGTTGTAAACAACAGCTATGGACTCATTTTACAACATTAATGGTGTTTACAAGAGCCATAAATGATTCCGCGGACTAGTCTGGTGGTAGCAGCAGCTGGCCATTAGTCCACCAATTGTCTGAGGGAACGTGACTTGGCCCCCGACTTCAAAATGTTGGCAAACCCTGTCTTAGAGACAGTGGCCAATAAACAGCATTGTGAGGAATATGGGAGTAACTTCTAAAAAACATTTCAGAAAAGACTTGTGGATGCCATTACGCAGCAATATAGCACAAGCTTTATAAACCATTTTAAGCACCAGTTGACTCCTCAGTTAACTTCTACGTATGTTATATGGTTTTTTCAAAAGGGTTTTATTGCATCATATTTATTTCCTACCCTTTGCTACAGTAGATTCGAGATGGCCAGAGTGAACTGCCCCAACTGTCTGTCAACCAGATGGGTTAGCCTACAATACCTACTATTCCCAGATAAGATGGTATCAAAATTGGGGAAAATTTGGTATCAGAACAGATATGTGACCAGTCAAATATTATGAAACATTATAGTCTAGACCAGTGTTTCCCAAATGGTGGTTTTTGGACTTCAATTCCCAGAAGCCTAAGTCATTTCCCCAAAGCACTGATCAGCCAATGTACTGTATAGAAATTGTACGGTATAGAAATATAATAATAATAATAATAATAATAATAATAATAATAATAATAATAATAATAATAATAATAATAATAATAATAATGATGATGATGATGATGATGATGATGATGATGATGATGATGATGATGATGATGATGATGACTGATGCTTCTGGGAATTGAAGTCCACTAGTGGGCTGTGTACCCCTTGTTGGGAACCACTGGTCTAGACCAGTGATGGCAAACCTTTGCACTCCAGGTGTTCTTGGAATTCAGTGACCAGAAGTTCAAGAACATATTGAGTGCCATGGGTGGTCATCACTGGTCTAGACCAGTGTTTCCCAACCTTTGGTTTTTTGGACTTCAATTCCCAGAAAACTAATTCAATTCCCCAAAGCACTGATCAGCCAATGTACTGACTTAGGCTTCTGGGTATTGAAGTCTTCCTGTGGGGCATGGGTTCCACATTAGGAACCACTGATCTAGACTCTAGAATAACATAGCAGAGACCTACACATATATATTCAAAAGTAAGTCCCATTAGCTTACTGAGGCTTACTTCTTGATGAACAAGTATTTGTAATCACTGACAGTTTTGTTATTTATACTAATTCATAGATGGTTGATATTTAGAGATCCAGAGGCTGCATGTACTCATACTAAGATGAAAATATTGAGAATCAACTATAGATGAATGGGATGAAGGACTTCCTGTCAGCTAGTAAGGTAAATGTTCCATGTTTGTACAAGTCCTTCCTTTGTTCTCCAAGTGAGTTGCATTTCTTATAAATCCTCTGCTATCTGTGAACAACTCAGAGTGTTGGTAACATATATATTTACACTATGTGTAAATATCTGATTAAAGCAAATCCTTCTCATTTCTCAGTTCTGCTTCTACATATAAGAAGAAAAAGATGTGACTGAATTGGAAAGTCCTGATGCAAAATGAAGCAACAACTACAGAAACTGCCCCCCCCCCCATCATCTTCAGTTTTAACAGCAGCAATCAACTAGACCAGTCTATAGTGAAAGTATCATAATACAAAAGGGGGTTAAACTTGCACCGCTTACTGCCCAGTTTAGAATGTGCTGCAATAAAAAAAGAAAGCAACATGGCAACAAACTCTCTCTAGGGGGTGAGGATTTGAACACGATGACTCAGTTTCTGTCTTTGTTTCCATCCATTCAATTCCATGAAGAAAATGGGATTGTACATGTGCAACTATAGGCAGAATTTGGCCAGAAGATATCCTTTGGCATAATTTTTGACCTCTACTCTTTTTTTCTTAGGGCTCTTTTAATGTGATGCCTCTCTCTGTCTAGTTTTGTTTAGTTTTTCAGATTTGGGCTTCAACTTTTATATGATGAGCCAAACTAGGATGATATTTTTCCTTCTGAAAGCAGAAATTATAGGCAGCTATCTTCCTTCCTGGGACTCTCAGCATACATTTGAAAAAGTAAAGTAAAGTAAAGTAAAGTAAAGTTCAGGCACCACAACCTGTCAAGAAATGTTGTCTATGGAGAGGCATGAAAAATCATGACCCGGTGAGGACAGTGGTGCTGAACTAAATGGTCAACTCCCAAACTCACACTGGTCTTATAAAAGGCAATTTCCTCCAAGACAATCTTAAGCCCCTAAAATACAGCTAGATAAGATTTGGCTGGAGGCATAAATGAACACTAAAGGACTTTGGTTCTGATTTGTCTTTGAAGGATGTTTGTTCATAAACATGGCAGGGGTTATGGTTTCTTTCACCATGAACACACTTGAAAAGGTCACTTCCAATGATACAGAGCATCTGTTTCATCTTGCTCACTCCCCAGTTCACTTCATTATTCCTGGGATGGACTACAGATTCTTAGTTTGGAACATGGTGGGAAGAAACTGATCTTCTAACTTTCCTTTCGCTGGAAAGTCACATGTTATGAAGTGCTTTTTAGTATCAAGACAACGTAAGTTGCATGCACTTGTTCCTTCAAAATTGACAAAGTTACTAAATTTCTCAGCCACCTCTACCAGTTAGGCACAAATAGAACTTAAGAGGGAGGTTATTCCTCTGGTGTGTGTGTGTGTGTGTGTGTGTGTGTCTGTGTCTGTGTGTCTGTGTCTGTGTGTCTGTGTCTGTGTCTGTCTCTGTGTGTGATATTTCTGCCAACTAGGGCTCACTAAACTGTTGATAAAAGGGGAAAATTATGGTGCCCATTCACTCCCCCCAAAAAAGAGTTCAAGCAAGTTCACAGAAAGAAATACCACAATTTTAATACCAGCATCTCTCTATCTCTCTCTTTAACTTACTAAAGATAGTGAGACCCTGGGGACAAAGAAAAAGAAAAGAAATCTCTCCAAGCCCGATGAGTTACCAAGCTATAACTAGAAATCCTGTTCTTTTATCACTTTAGGGCATAGTGACCCATTTTAACCTTACAACATAAACATTGAATCCATTGAAGATTAGAAGAGAAATTTGGAGATAATATAGACTCCATATTGTATGTTATTTGAACAAGGAGTTTTGCATGTGAAAATATAACTATCAACCAAGGATGACTGAAAACCTGTAAATACTTTATCCTAGTTTCTAATGATAAAATAAATGCCATACATGCCTTCAACTCTGCCACAGCCACTCCCAAGCCCAGGTGAGAAAGGGGTAGAGTTGGGTATCAGATTAATACAGTAGTGGGCTCCAAAAGATTTTACTACAACACTGGGCGTGGTATGGTGGGTGTGGCCAGAGGGAAGCCTTGCGTTGCAGCCAAATTAGGACTACTTTATTTCAAAACTTGGATGGGTGGGGGCAGCCAAGATTTCTGCTACCGGTTCTGGCGAACTGGTGTGAACTTTCTGATGCCCAGCACTGGATTACTACACTGGCTCCATAAAAATGTATTACTGAAGAAGCATATATTTGCCTGATATGCTGTAGTGTCAGAGATGGGTGTCACACAGCATAAGAATGAACTAATAAGATACATGTTTTCACTCTAGCCCTCTAAAGACCCACATCTCCATCAAACTTTTTTTTTTGCTAAAATATTTTTTTAACAGAAAGTCCCCATATTCCCTTAGAGGCCAAGGCACTATGCAGTTTTAAAGCCAATTTCTTTAAATAATAATAACAATGATTTGAGGGTGGACGGCAGTATGGGAATCGCAGGGAGCACAGGGATGCTGAGGAGGGGGCACTGCATGTTTTCCACCCCTACAGCAATATACAACATACTTTGCTTTACTGCTTGGACACTTAACTCATCCTGAGACAAAAATAAAACATATTTTTATCATTTGACATAATATGTCCCCTTGATCTAAGGGATCCACAACATGCATATCTTGTACATCAAGTTCATTGCAGGAGATCTTGCTCTGTGTCCTGTCTGTCACTTTCCTTACATCAGTGAAAATGAAGCGCAATCCTGTTCTCAGTGGGTTCATTCTCTCCCCATCAATGCCCCAAAGGGGTAACCTGGTCATTGTTTCTGATTGCAAAGGAAAAACCTGTTTGTTCCAGCATGCATTTGGAATTCAAACTAGTGTCGGTTTTATTTTATTTATACCTGCCATAAGGTATAACTGAAAGATGAAAACAGGTTTAAGAGTCACAATATCACTCAAGTAGTGGCAGCTAGTAATTCTAATTTTGGGTAAAGTGTTAATCCATAATAGGTTTTAGTCTGGTTTTTTTTTATCAGAGACATCCACAATGCTGAAACTATTCTGGGAATAGTATTCAGTACCTTGGATAGTTCATATTGTGTTCAAATTAAAATATGGAACTAATTCACAACTGGCCACCACTATCCCAAAGAAAATGCATAGTAAATTCCTTAGCATGCTGTCAAGGGGCTGTGGTGGCTCAGTGGTTAAGAAGCTCGCCTTCTGGAAGTCTGGCAAGTAGACAGTTCAAGACCCGGGGACTGCATGATGGATTGAGCGCTTGTCTCTGTCCCAGCTCTTGGAGACATGAAAGGAACTTCATTTGGGCATTCTCTGAGCAGATTTTCTTCTGCAAAACTCCTTTCAACCCAGAATAATTTCTGACATGAAATTATTATTATTATAGCATACTTTCACATAAACACTGGACACATTGGCTGGACAATTCTGAGATTTATAGTAGAAATCAACAACTTCTCCAAGTTCTGATGTATACATAAAACATGTACATTTTCCCATTATCTATACATGAAAAAAAAATCTACTTAAAAGCTCCATCCAAAGGTACAAACCTCTAAAACAAGTAGAGAAGCACAAGAGTAATAAAATCTTGTAAATAAGTTTATGTGACAAAGCCACAATCCTACATATACATAATTACAAGGACATGAGCTATACCAATAACATTAGTGCTTCTATTTCTTTCTGCACTCAGATTCATCTGTCCAATTAAAGCACACTGAATTTCAACAAATATCTCTATCAAGGTAAACAGTAAATTGTTCACTTCTAAATGGAAATGCAAACAATTAAACAAAGAAGTGGCATTATTTGTACAGCCACTAAGAGGAAGAAGCCTGATCTGTAAAAATATGTATACAGATTCTACTTGATTGTTTTCCTGAATCTCTGGAGTCCTTCATGTCTCTCAAAAACAACCACCACCACCTAGAACTCTGGTTCTTCCCTCCCCACAGTACTCCACTGCTGTGTAGGTATTTAGTTAAATTCTGGCGTTACAGATATACTCAACACAAAACTGACACTAATGTTTAGTTACAAATATTGAAGACTTTAATAGGTTGCAGCACCACTGGATACCATCTCATCTGAGTTTTGCGTTCATTTCTGCCAGCATAATTCAAACTCACAGCAGTTACGAGCCGACTATCAGTTTGACCAGTGGTATGACATGCTTACTTGTGCCTGCACAGCTTCTTCCCTCATACCTAAAGTGGTCAAGCAAGCAAAAATTGAAAATCTAAAACAGACTCCATTTCTGACTGTGCAGGGATTTAGAATTCAAAGTGAGGAACCCTAAGGTATGGGTGACAGAAAAGATTCAGTGTTAAAGGTGTAAACAACCTATATACCAGCAACTGGAATTTAGTAGTAAGAACAGGTTCTATACAGTGGCTAAAATCCTGTTGCTTAGTGTACTAAGTCACAACTAGTTGAGGCTCATTGAATTAATGGAATTTATTAAAGAGTTCACTCAATACATCCTCACTGATTTAGTAGGCATTCTTTAGTTGGGTCATCCTGAGTAGCAGGATTCCGTCCAGTATCAATTATTTACATAAAGTGAGCAGAATCCTGCCCATGAGCAGAGCAAGAGAAAGGAAAAAAATATTTTGTGAACTGTAGCTCTCATAATCGTCTAACTGACATGGCCAATGATCATGCTGGCTTGGGGATTTATATTGTTGTCACTTAAAAAGTCTTCCCCAACCTCTGAGCCAGGGGTCCCCAAACTTTTTAAGCCAGGGGCCAGTTCACGCACCCTCAGACTGTTGAGGGACAAGTTTTGTTGTCCTGCCACTGCTCGTGGTGGTGGTGGGGAGTGGTAGAGGCTTGGGGTGGTCCTACCAACACTGTTGCCCTCCACTGTCACAGGTGGTGGGATCACCCCAAGCCACCCACCCACCACTCCTCAACACCACCACCACCAGTGGCAGGGCCATCCCGAGCCACCCCCTGCTTCCTTCTTCCCTGCTTCCTAGCCTGGAGGAGCTGTATGGCATGGGTGAAGGAGGGGTCCAGGCTGTCCTTCTTGCCCATGATCAGCCAGAGCGGCCCCCAGGAAAGACATGGGCATCTGCATGCATCCACTGGGAAAGATGTGCCCAGCCACAGCAGCCACCAGGAAAGACATGTGCAGCCACATGCGGCCACCAGGAAAGATGCACTCAACCAGAGTGGCCCCTGGGAAAGACACGAGCATCCACAGCTTCCACCACCACCGCCTCAATCCTTGTCCTCTCCACTTGGCTTGGCGTGTCCCTAACGATGCTCCATAGCAGGATGGATGTTGTAAGCCTTACAACATCTGCCCTGGTATAGAACGCCAGCAGGGACATGCCAAGCCAAGTGGAGGGGGCAAGGATTGAGGTGGTGGTGGTGAAAACAGCGGCTAGAGTGAGGGCATGGGCTGGATGATTTGGTGCCGTGGGCCAGATCTGGCCCACACACTATAGTTTGGGGACCCCTGCTCTAAGCTAATGAATTGTGCATATGCCAATTCATCAGAATGAAGGGAATTTTAAACTCTTTCATCAGATTAAACAGATGCCAGGCAGTTTTAAAGGTACAGAATGTAGCAACAGTAAGTTTCTACGAAGACTACAAAGGTGAGCTCTGCTTCTGTGTATGGGTTTGTTGCTGTTGGTTTTTTGCCTGAATTATGAAACTTCTCTACACTCTGCAAAAGCTAATATAGCCATATTAATCCTTTACATTTTTATTTGCACAATGTCCCATTACTTTGGTAAAGGGGTGTTACTTTAAAAACACAATAATTCCCTAACTAGGTCAGAGAAGCTAGTCATTCTGAGCTAAAACTGTCTTTCTGACAAAAATTGATTAGATATTTCTGGGAAACTTATAAGCAAGACATAAGAGGTTAAATCAATCATGTTGAGTGTCCCTAAAACCTTATGCTCAATATATACTATGCCAAAACATGGAGGTTCCATTCAACTGCCAATGCTGATAATCTTTGCCACACTTATCCTAAATATCCACATGGCTCTTCTCTTTCAAAATGCCCGTAAAATAGATAACTTCCTTTGTGATCACTGCTCTCACTGTTCATTGAAAGGTTTTGTAGATGCATCTTTCCAATTTGGCCGCTTAAACTATAATTATTAAAATTGTTTAAATTGGTTCATTACATTATCTGTTTATAAAAATATTAGACAGCTGTCCTAAGAACTCTTTTTGAATTAAAAAGTTGGGACAAAATAGCATGAAATAAATAATGGTTAACTTTGATAGTATATCTTACAAACAAACAAAACCCAAATGCAATCTAAGAAAGATTTAAATATCAAAATGATAGGGTTCCACTTCTGTAGACACCAAGAGTTAATCACATTCCATGCACTGTGGTTTAATACCAGCTTTAATAAAATTGTTGCCTTGAGGCAAAAGACAGTTGGGATTCTGTCTCTTAAAAGTTTTGTTACCCCATTCACATTTTCACAGCCGGCGGCTCTCAGACTGCCATTGATATCAGTCCCTTTGAAATATGCTCATTTTGAAGATATTCTAAATTATTAAATACCTTATTATGGAAAAGATTAGCTGGCAGGAGGGAAAGAGTTGTATTTAGACAAAGGAGAAATGAGATGGCAAAGTAAAGGAGAGAACGGAGAAAATGTTACTTATATGAAATGATACAGCTGCATTGTTGATATAGAAGTAGTAATTCATAATCCATAATTCACTTTAAGAAATGATCCCATCATATTGCATCACAATGTGTGACAAATTGCTACTGTTGAGTTATCCAGAAATAAATTACATAGAACCATTCCTGTCAGAGTAGAAACCTCTTTATGCATTGAAAAAGCAATGTCACTACAAGGTTATCCTATTGTTCAGCAGGATTCTTGTATCACATAAACCATCTTCAGTTTCCATCATAAATTCGAAAGGGAACAAAAGGATTTTTTTTATCATGTGATGAATAACCAGAAACATTGCTATAAATATACATATACAAACTGTTGTGAATGTTTTGGGAAGGGGGAAGAGCCCATCTACTCTTTTATTTCTTAACAATACTTGTCAGTCACATGGTCTTTGTACATTTTTAAATTAAAAAAACAAACAAAAAGCAAGCCGTACCATTTCCTTCAAGTTGTCTGTCTTACTGTCTGCTTAGAGCTGCATGTTACTATGTTAATTGTTCAATTTACTATGCAAGACAAAGCCTGCTCATTGCTTTAAAATACTCATTCATGATGTCATGGAAATTAGCATACATTTCTTAATTATAAAAGAGAATAAGCTCATTTCCCCTCCTTTTCTTTCTGCAACTCCACTTGTTGTGGAAGTGACATCAGATTTTTTTAAACTAGGTAAAACAATCCTTCTGCCAGAGAGAAATAGATCAAGTTTTAAAAAGACGTAGAGAACAAAGTTTTTAAAAGCACCCTTTCTTCTTTTTAATCAGAAATGAGAAGCTGTGGTTTGTGTTAAATTACACAGGTCTGCAACCAAAAAACTGCATAGAATTTTTTTTCTGTTTCTTATAGATTTTTATTTAGTGAAACTGAGAAAAATACTTTAAAAAATCCATCTCGTCAAGTTTTCTTGCAAAACTCGTGTTTTTAGTTTACTTTAGTGTGCGGTTTGCCTTTAACTCATAATTGGACATCTTATTCTTGATTCTAAAAACCCTATCAAAAATTATTTCTTACTTTTATTTAATATTTATTAGAGCTAGAATCAAGAATAATGCAAAGAGAAAATAAGAGGAATTGTGCCGGGGGGGGGGCATAGTCAGTGGTGGGCAACAGCAGGTTTGCACCAGCAAAACCACACTACCGAGTGCTATTTCTGTTCAGTAGATGTGAAAGACTTTAATCCAAAAATAAATAAATAAAATAAAAAAGAAGATATCTTACCCAAACCTTAAGTCAGCTATTCGTCCAGTGCTTCATAGCTCTGAAATAACAATTTCACACCCACCTTCCAGTTTGGATAATATTCTGAGTGACTGAGAGGATGGAGACACATTGCCTTCCCAAGATGAATCTACCTCAGATTTTTCTGTTGATGAGGTACCTTAACTTTTTTCTCAGAGTGAGGTCAATGACCTAGCTAGAAATTTAGGCCTTTCCAAAGATTCAGCTGAATTGCTGTGGTAAAAAAAACCTCTGCTGTCACCTGGAACATCATTTTTGTGGTACAAGCACCAAGATAAAGAATTCACTCAGTTTTTCTCCAAAGATGGAAATCTCATTTATTGTAGTGATGTTCGAGGGCTAATGAAGTGCTTTGAAATAGAAAATGCTTCATCTGAGTGGCACCTATTCATTGATTTGTCTAAAACAAGCCTCAAAGCAGTCTTGCTGCATAATGGAAATACATTTGCATCACTTCCTATAGGACACTCGGTGCATTTGGATGAAAACTATAATGATTTAACTGTGATTGTTGACACAATCAAATATCAAGAACATCACTGGGGGGTTTGTGGAGACTTTGAAATACTAACCATGTTGTTAGGCCAGCAGACAGGTTATACAAAACATCCCTGTTACCTATGTTTGTGAGACAGTCAAGCCAGAGATCTCCATTGGACAAAAACTAACTGGCCGCTTCAAGACACCTTAATCCCTGGTGGGAAAAAAATGTCATTAATACAACCTTGGTTCCAACAGAAATGGTTTTATTGCCACCTCTTCATACTAAATTAGGGCTTATGAAGCAGTTTGTTAAATCACTGCCAAAAAATGGGGTGTTTCAGATATCTGTGTTCTAAGTTCCCAAAACTGTCTGAAGCCAGGTTGAAAGAGTTTTTACTGACCCCAACATAAGAAAACTGTTATCCAATCCCCCTTTTTTTTTACAAACAATGGGAGAAAAAGAAAAGGAAATGTGGGGCTCTTTCAAAGATGTAGTTCACAGGTTTTTAGGGAATACTAAAGACTCCTACTACAAAACCATTGTACAACATATGTTGAAGCTCAAGGATGCAAGATTTGCTTAAAGGTTCATTTTTTACACTCCCCATGTCGACTATTTTCCTGAAAACTTGGGAGCCTACAGTGAAGAGCAGGGTGAAAGATGTCACCAGGATGTCTGGGATATCGAGAGATGCTACCAAGGAAGATGGAACGTCAATATGCTAGCTGACTACTGTTGGATGCTTAAACAGGAAACAGAAAATGGAAAGCAAAAGCGTGTTTGGAAGAGCATAAAAGAGAAGAAAAGGTTTCACAGACAAAAAGAGTGAACACAGAATGTTAAGTATATATTATGAAGAAACTGTTTGTTTAATTATAAGAAATAATGTTTAGTTCATTGTAATAAAATAGTGATTTTCTCATCACTCATGCTTTTTTAATGCAAAACTCTCAAATGCTTTTTTAATGCAAAAACAAAAAACAACAACACCCAAACCTGTACATGAGGGGGGAAATTGAGATCATTTTTGGATTCAGCACATTAGAAAGCATAAAATTTACCAAAAATATCCTATGCAGCTCATTTTTTTTTGTAGACATGTATTAGCAGTGCAAGCAGTGATGGGATGTTACAGGTTCGCACCAGTTCGGCAGAACTGGTAGTAACTTTTCCCAGTGTCCCAGAAAAGTGTCCCGGTAGCGGCTTTTTGAGGGAACTGCCTCGGGGCTTACCTTTTTTGCCAGGTCCCCCACTGCACATGAACACCAAGTGCTTGGTGTGCATGCGCGCCTACAGCACTTGGTGCACATGCACGGCCTCCTTGCTGTCTTCCCAAGTGGGGAGGAGGAAGAGAAGCTGCTAGCCTAAAGCTCCTATAGCCTGCTCCCCAGGGTAAGTGACTCACCTTTGGGTGTGGGATGTGGGTGTGTATTTTAATGTGTATTTAATGTGTATTTATTTTTAATGTGTATTTTTATGTGTTTTATGTGTATTTAATTTGTATTTTTATGTGTACTTTTTAAATGAGTTTTTACATTGGCTCTGCCCACAAATTAGGCTCTGCCCACATCATTGGCTCTGCCCACGGTGTGGTAGTAAACATTTTGACATCCTGCCACTGAGTGCAAGCCTCCTATCAGTGTGAAGAAAAACATAATGGCTGCTGCTTAATTAAGCCAACATGTTTCCCATCTGAAAGAACAAAGTTTTATGCTCCTCAGTATTTTCTGTGCAATCTCATCTAAAACTCCATATCAAGTGAATTCTGCTTGTTTTAGAGACATATTTCTGATCAGATCCTGGCCTACTGTGTGTTACAGTTCATCAAGTTTTGGCACCTGAGTTAAGAAGTGACTCACAGATATGCATCATCTACCTTTCAGATCATGTCTTTTTTTTTTTTGCACTTGGGAAATACAATTGCTGCTAAGCTCTTATAAGGAGTCCAGACAATGTTTCAAATAATAGTACTTCCATGGTGGCAAAATGGTTCTTTTCTGAGCCAAAAGAGAGGGAGGGGGTGGGGAAGAGAAAAGAAAAAGTCAGCAATAGTCAGCTCCTTAGGCAATATGATTTTTATCAGTACCTTTTTATTAGAGATTTTGTGCTGTGTAGACTTGCTAGAGGATTTTCTGGTGGATCTAACGTGCTTATTAACAGTTCCTTGCAAAGTCACTAACAATCATAATCCTTCAATGTCCCAGGTTTTATCTAGTTTTCCTTTTTCTGAAGTTAAAATATTACTTTTTACAAATAAAATAGTATTTTTTTTTGAAAAATTAAAAAGGTAAAATATTAAAATTACAGTCTCCTGCACTTTTTAGAAAGAAAGAAAAATGACAGGCTTTTTCTCTGCGTATAAAGCCAAAGCTAGCCAAGCTAACCAACAGCTTTCAGGGTAAAGACTTTCTACCCCATGACTTTAGCTTTCTCAGTTCCCCAAGCAACATCTAGTCCATCTTATTAAAACACAATTCACTTGTATATGTAAATTAGGATGAATGTATTGACAAAAAGCTATATTATTGTATTATATTATTATTAGAAATAATAATTCTGTGTTATTAAATTGATTCTGATTTATGGCAACCCTTTCCAAGGTTTTCTAGGTAGAGAATATACAGAAGCAGTTTTCCATTCCTTTCTTTTGGGGGCATCCTGGAACTGCATAGCTGACTTTTCTTCCAAAAGGCATAGTGGAGAATCAAACTCTCAACCACACCTAAACCATATTGATTTAAATGTGCTGCTGGGCACACAGAAGTTGACATATGACACATTAGAAATAATCGACAGTAGGGGGTGCCAACCTTTTGAAATCAGGGGCTGGGTCATGCTCCCCCAGTTTGCGGGCCAGACTGGTGGTCCAGCCACCACCACCACAATTGGCAGCTGATCAATTTACAGCTGTTGTAAACACATTTACAACAGCAGTAAATGAATCCTCTGTTGTCGTAAACATGTTTACAGCTCTAAATGATTCTGCGGCCAATTCCAGTGGTGATAGTGGCTGTGGCGGCAGCTGGAGTGAGGGCATGGGCTGGTTGATTTGGTACCATGGACTGGATCTGGCCCACGGGCCATAATTTGTCTACCTCTGATCTACATAGATGGATAACATCTATATGTTGGACCTGTGAAACTCTCCACCTGGCCTAATAAGAATGAGGAGTGGCCTTGTTTCCTCCCTGAAGCCTAGTTTTACTATGGAACCTGCTTATTCACCAGAATTGAGTATGTGGCAAAATAGACTTTTTGCATCATGCATGCATGACACTAAAACACTGTGACTCCTGAGAATATATAACCAGCTATTTTGTCGTAGATACTGACAAACTGGAAGCTTTTACCTTTTTCTCAAGGGGTGCATTAATTTCTTCAATTATTCCAGCTAGGCTGCTTGCAAATAAGTGGAAGCTAGTAAGGCAAAACAGTGCATAATGCCCTCCACTTATCCAAGACAAGGTGACAAGTACTCCAAGCCAGCCAAATTATTTCACTGTATGTAGTAGAAAACTCTTCCTTGGGGTGGGGTGGTGGGGAGAAATCATGCCATATCTGGCAACGAAAACACTGTAACAGCAAAAACGCTGTAATACTTTATGCCCTTTCCAAAACCCACTGCTTAAGGTACATGTCTCATTCTGCCTAATGGTATGACTTACAGTGGGTTCCATTACAGGAGACTATAGAAGCAAAAGTCCAACTAATCTGTACTTCTAGGTAATTTGCTCAACTGCAACAGCTAGGTTTCAGTTATAATCTTCTCATGCACTTTTTGATGCAATAGCTTGTGATAGTAATGTACATCAAGTGTGCCACATTTATGATCTGAAACTCCAGAAAGACAGTGAGCAAAATAATCTTGATAGCACAGAAATTACCTATACCTTATTAGCCGCACCTTATTAGCTACTTCAGCTGCTTAGGTGGTACCACAGATTAAGCTTCTGTTCTGAACAAGGGGAGATGTTCTAGGTCAGTGGTGGCAAACCTTTTAGAGACTTAGTGCCCAAACTCAACAGGCTATTGTCCACACTGCAGAGGGTGCAGTGAACTCTGTGATGGGGGGGGGAGGAGAAGGATGAAGCGCTTCCATTGGGCTGCTAGGCAGAGGGGTGGGATGAACCATTCATTCACAGTGCATTTAGTTGACAAAGGGGGCAGGGAAGAAGCAAAGAAAACTAGCAGCCTAAAACACTGAGAAAGGCAGAAAATTGTTTGATTAATTCTGAATATCCCAAAACCACCCTATCAAATTGAAAAACACTATAATATTTCCCCTTCCAAATTGTCAGCAGTGAAGGACCTGTCGTTATAAATAATGCCTGTTGCATATTAAGTGTTTTCAGTGAAACTTCAGCATACCAGATCACCAAGGAACAAGAGCAAAGTTTGTACTAGAGTTAAAATTCTACATGCTTGTGACAACAACTTGCATGCAGGCCGTGGCCTGACTGTAACCAGACTGATGAAATTACAACCACCTGCTAAGGAAAGGGGAGGAGGGGGAGTGAAAGAAACTCTGATATCTTTTCAGAGAAGGCAATACCTAAGAGGCTTGAGCATTTCTAGCCAAACAAGTACAGTAATACCTTGCATAACGAATTTAATTTGTTCTGCGAGGCTGCTTGCTATGCAAGTTTTTCGCTATCCAAGTCAGATTTGCATAGCAAAAATTCCTATGGAAAAACTCGCATAATGAGCTTTTTAATGGGAAAAACTCGCATAGCGATTTTTTTTCGTTATGCAAGTTTTCCCCCATAGAAACGCTCACTATGCGAGCTTTTCCATAGGGGAAGTCTGACTCGCATAGCAAAAATTTTCACTATGCGAGTCTGACTCGCATAGTGAAAATATTTATTATGCAAGTCGGATTGCTTTTTGAAAAACCCGCTCGTTATGTGAGTTTTTCGTAAAGCGAAACACTCGCTAAGCGAGGTTTGACTGTAGTGACTTCAGCTCCCTTATCAAGGATGAAGCAAGCACCTGAAGCAGCAGATGCCAGGAGCAGCAGTGGTGGCTCCCTCAACTGTTCCTCCTGGATGTTGTTGCTGTACTTATGTGCCACCAAGTCCCCTCTGAATTAGGGCAACTCTATGAATTAACGGTATCCAAAATGTCCTCTCCTCAAGAGTCCTGCTCAGCAATTGTATCCTCAAGCTTGTACCCTTCCTTGATGGAGTCAATCAAATTCATATTTCTTCTTCCTCTTTTCCTGTTGTCTTCAACATTTCTCAACATTATTGTTTTTCCCAGAGAAACATGCCTTCTCTGCATTACTCTTTTCCACAAAATCTTGCCTTCTCATGATGAGCTCAGAAAAATGAGAGCCTCAGTTTCATGGCATGATTTGCTCTATGACTTATTTGTCTTTCTAGCAATCCAGTGTATTCCTAAAGCTTCCCTTCAAACAAATACCACCCTCCAAGTTTATTTTATTTACTTTCTAGCTTTCACAACCATACACAGTGTTTGGAAATAAATGAATGTGGGTTACTGCAGTCTTGTTCCCCCTTGACAATCCTTATACTTGATTATTTTTCCCAATTCATTTATTGCTGCCCTTCCGAGTCTTAGTTTTCTTCTGATTACTTGACTGTAGTCTCCATTTGGATTGAAGTCTGGATCAAGGTTATAAAAAAAATTTCACTATTTCACTTTCTTCATTTTCAATATTAAGTTGTGTAGTTCTTCTGTAGTTATTCAGTAGCAATCATAATCTTGAGTGCCTCTTCATTTTTAGAATCCAGTTTGAACATCAGGCATTTCTTGGTCCACTTGTTTTAATACACTGAGCACAATTTTGCCTGCATGGAAGATTGGAGTAATGGTCCTATAGTTCCTATACTCCTCGAGTAACTGGAATGTATATTGAATATTGCCACAATATGTCACAATCCAGCCGGCCCCCTCACTTCTGGATAACCCCTGGAAACCAAAACAAACCTACACAGGGCGAGCTGGACGGCTAATTAGAACAGAGATAGAACTCTCAACTGCTTATCAGCTCTTAAGGGGTTTTTAATTTGGTAGCGTGTTCAAAGATTTGTGTGTGTGAAAGGCAGCTCTTACCCTTTTTAGTCCAATGAAGACACGTTGTTCAGAAAAATGATGAAGATTTATTGATCAAGTTCATAAAGCATAAAAGTCAGTAGCACAGGTCAGTCCAATAAAGTCCACAGGCAAATCTAAGTAACCATTTTTAAGGAGCAAAATTGCATCGCTCCTAGGCTAAAGATTGCTAGCCCATTGAGAACTGGAAACAAAAGCTCTCTAATCAAAAACAGGTCTTAATCCATCAAGAATCAAAGACGAACTCTTTCTTCTCTCCAAAATGGAGAATTTGCAGTCAGATGGGACTGCTTCAGCCAATCAGGTATCAGCAAGCAACAGAGAAAACTTTCTCAAAACAACAGTACATTGTTTATACACGTGGACACAGAATGCACTGGGGCTAGTCATAACATTGCTCTGCTAGCTTACGAAAGATAAGAAATACTGAAAAACATGGTTGAAAAACATGCTGTTACACAGCCTTGAGGCTCAGAGAGAGAAAAATGGATTTTTCTGAGGCCTATTTGGAAATTGGCAATTTCAAGCCTTAGGAAATAGGTTCATTTCCTGACACGCCCTCCTTTCTGGAAAGGCAAACCGGGGGTTTGACTTTACCAAAAGGCATTATTTACTAATGTGAGCAAAGCAATTGAGCAAACAAGCTATCCCTTATATATGTAGGATATCAAGCGTTAAAGCTTCTTCCAGTTTTAGCTACTGGAGGTACACGTTACATAAGTTACATTCTGCATTGCAAACAAACTCAGGTATAAAACCTTGCTGGAACAAAAGACTTGGGCATTTTCAGGTACCAAAGTTTTTCCCTTTCCAAAACACATTTTGCCCAAACAGAACAACCTTTAAATCAGAAAACAGGTCAGTAACACCACACATGTCACAGAAGCCGCTTGTATGAGCCTCTGGAAAAATAAACAGATGATTAGCAAGAAACAATAACATTTCCCCCCTTCTTCTTCTTCTTCGATGTTGCACCTGCAAACAATTAAACAGCCAGTTGAACAAAGTCCACTCAGAGTTCCGTTATCAGCTTTTCTTTCAGACGACAGTAACACGTGCATCTCCTAGTAAAACAAACTCAAGAAACAACCTTTAAGGTATTTATCAGAACACAGTCCAAAGGAATCAATCAAACAACCCCGCATCCTCATCCCTGTGAGGTTTGGGAACTAAACAGGCAACAGAATTGATGGCTTGACTAGCTTCTCAACTCAAGAGCACGCAGAATTCCATTCACTCTCCTCAGTACGTCGGGAATCTGGATCTGGATCTGGCCTCTGCTATTGCTGACACCGCTAGTTGGGCTTCCCACAGCCATCTTTACTTATTACTCCCACACTTCAGCTCTTGGCTTTTGGAGGGTAGTAAAACTCAGGGAAACACTGCATCCGGCAATTATTTCCCACTTCCCACTAGCTGACCAAAACAGCGTAGTGTAACAGCCTGTAGATAACACTTTTCAGAGTGGTGGATCTGGCCCACCCACTCTAGCAAACTTCTTCCTTGGACACGTGGAGGAGTCCGTTGGAGCTCTTCCACCTTTACGCTGGTATCTCAAACACAATGAGGCAATCTGCAAACTCTCCAGGTCTTCAAAGACCAAACAGCACATGTAATCAGCAACTAGGAACTTCAATGCAGGAAAATAAATCGTATCTGAAGGGTTCCACTCCTTCTTCCTGGCTTTGGGGGAAATTAACTTCAAGGAACTGCTTCTGAGTGAAAATAGGCACTCTGTGGAGTTTTGACTCCAATTCAAGACAAAAGAGTCTTATTTAGGGCTTGGGGCTTGCTGGGCGTCTGGGGAAGTCTCAGAAGTCATCTGGACAAGCTTCACCCACCCTGGGCCCTTCCTTTTGGCTAAACATCATCTGGGCACCTTCTCCAAGATCCCATCTGGATTGGAGTCTGTCTTGGGGTCCTAACTGTGGTGAGGGGGTACATTCATCAGCCACTGGCTTACCTTCCATCTTGTAGGCTTGGAAGACGTCTCAGTCCCTCTGGACTTGCCAGCACTGGAAACGGCCCTCGGCCCACGGCCCTCAGATCTGGGAGTTTGAGAATCCGACTCAAAACTCAAAACAGCAATCAGTTGCTTTCCTTTCAGCACCTTATCTCAGGAAAACAATAGCACTTTCAAGGAGGCACTTTCTCAGCTTCTGTTGCAGACGCACACACGCAGGCTTTCAGCCCAAATAAACGAAGGCTGCTTCTTCTTGCTGGGCAGAGATTAGCATGCACACACACAAAAAAAACTTCTTCAAGAGGCACGACGTCCCACCGCTGCCTCCATGTCACGATCCAGCCGGCCCCCTCACTTCTGGATAACCCCTGGAAACCAAAACAAACCTACACAGGGCGAGCTGGACGGCTAATTAGAACAGAGATAGAACTCTCAACTGCTTATCAGCTCTTAAGGGGTTTTTAATTTGGTAGCGTGTTCAAAGATTTGTGTGTGTGAAAGGCAGCTCTTACCCTTTTTAGTCCAATGAAGACACGTTGTTCAGAAAAATGATGAAGATTTATTGATCAAGTTCATAAAGCATAAAAGTCAGTAGCACAGGTCAGTCCAATAAAGTCCACAGGCAAATCTAAGTAACCATTTTTAAGGAGCAAAATTGCATCGCTCCTAGGCTAAAGATTGCTAGCCCATTGAGAACTAGAAACAAAAGCTCTCTAATCAAAAACAGGTCTTAATCCATCAAGAATCAAAGACGAACTCTTTCTTCTCTCCAAAATGGAGAATTTGCAGTCAGATGGGACTGCTTCAGCCAATCAGGTATCAGCAAGCAACAGAGAAAACTTTCTCAAAACAACAGTACATTGTTTATACACGTGGACACAGAATGCACTGGGGCTAGTCATAACATTGCTCTGCTAGCTTACGAAAGATAAGAAATACTGAAAAACATGGTTGAAAAACATGCTGTTACACAGCCTTGAGGCTCAGAGAGAGAAAAATGGATTTTTCTGAGGCCTATTTGGAAATTGGCAATTTCAAGCCTTAGGAAATAGGTTCATTTCCTGACACTATGTGACTTGGTTTTCTTTTCCATATTTGTTAGAATATTCTTGTTACGAATCTGATAGAAACAGTCTCTGTGGCTTGAAATATATCTACTGGTACTCAATCTGTCTCTGGTGATTTATTTTATTCCTAGTGCTTTCAGACCAGCTTTCACTTCACCTTCTAGAACTGCAGTCACTTCATCATAGGATTCCTCTTCAAAGGAGTCTGTCATTCTTTTATCTGTTCTGTATCAATCTTCAGTATTTTGTCTCCTTCTTTTCTTTATTTTCTCTTGGTCACATGTGTCCTTTCGGGTTTTTAGTATTCCTAATCCAGCCTTTAATGTTCCTTTAATTTTTGGATCTTGTGGAAGAGGTCTCTTGTTTTTCCCCTTTTGTTGTTCTATATTTCTTTGCACTGGTTGTTGTGATAATAGTTCCTTTTCCCTGTGTGTGATAATATTAAATGATTCACAGTCAACACAGTTTAGTAATGCAAATTCGTTCCTTATGTGGAATTTTAAATTATTCCCAAAGTTTGTTTAAATTATATTTTGAGCGCTATAATTCTTTTTGCATTCTTTTTCGGCTTTATGCTAACATTAGATATTAACAATTCATGAACTGAACTACAATCTGTTTCTGGTCTTGTTTTGGCAGAGGGAACACATTTTCTCCATCTCCTGTTTCTAATTACATAGTCTATTGGATGTCTATATTGATTGGACTGGCCAGCCTTCAGGAAAGCTATTAACCAACAATCTTGCTTTCATGTTCTGTTGGACATGTAAGGTTCCGTAAGCAGCCAGCACTAAAAAGAGATATTTTCACCAGACACATTCAGCTTGGTGAGAACATTAAGCTGTTTTCCCCCTAGTGTTCTTTTGTTGTTGTTTTGTTATGAAATGTATCACCGTGTGAACTGAGGAAGCTTTACACTGCATGGTGCTTCTGTCTCCAGGATTTGCCTGTAAAGACAGTCATGTCTGAATGATAAAGATCTTCTATCTGGATCCTGGAAGGAATAAAATAAGCAAGCTGACTTTTATGGGAATTTGGCAGTGGCTACAGAATTCAGAGCGTTGATGGTTCCAAAGATAGGAAGATCAAGAGAACAGTGATAATATTATCAGGCAGGCAGGCAGCAGCATGATGAGGAAAAATTAAAATGGGATTTATGAAGTTTGAAGGATTGTGGGCTGCAATTTTTCAAGGGCAGACTGTAAGAATTGTGGGCTGCAAGGCACTAGAAACACCTTGCTGGAGTTGCTAAACTGGTGAAGAAAGAACCTCATAGAGAAATTTGAGTCAAGGATTGTTCCATTGTAGATTTTATCTTTACAAGACTGGAGTTGCTTCCTTACATCACTGTTCAAAGTTTTCAGAAACAAAGTTGTATGCCAAGAGTATGTTCAGAATGCTTCCATGCTTAAGATTGTGTGCAGTCTCCCTTAGCACAGTAAGCTTCTCACATAGTCACTCCCTTGCCTTTCAGATTCCTTAGCTGTGACATTAGAATTGTCTACTTGCTCAATTTCTTGAATGTGGTTAATATCAGTCTTGGAGAGCAGCAGGAATTGCCTTAAAATGAGGTTTTGCAAAATGAAGCAGTAGAGTACTGCTTCTGTATTAGTAACAATTATATCTAGCACAAAATGGTACATTTAAAAAACTTGGCCTGATTGAATATACAGTGGTACCTCGCTTAAAGAGCATAATGCATTTCACAGGATTGTTCTTTAAGCGAGTTTGCTCTTTAAGCGAAACACCATTGTAAATGACCAATCGTGTGGGGGATTGCGAACCCCGATTTATTTGTTAAGCGAGTTTTTGGTTGGTTTTATTTGTTAAGCGAAGCGAACATTCAGAGAAAATTCTGCTCTTTAAGCGAGTTACTCTTTAAGCGAAACACTCTTTATGCGAGGTTTGACTGTATTTGTATTAACAAATGATGGAAGTCATATTTACAAGATACATGTGTCTATTGTGCTACAGATGTCGTATCAGACCACTTCTTGCTTAAAGCAAATCTAAAGCTATTTAAGAAATAACTTAAGGTAGAGTTGTTTAAACTGACATTGAAAATATACTCCTTTCTCTGTAGTTTTTTCTTCTGGACTGTGGCCAAATGGGCACATAGATTTTTAGTTGTGGATAGGAAATAGTGCCGTATGTATGTGTGCATGTATGTAAATGAATGAATGAATAATTAAGTGTCCATATTTGGGCTGGCAAGAGCTAGAAGCAGCTAGGAGTCATGAAAAATATTTTTTCACAGACTCCATCAGGGCATTTCTCTGCCTGATGTGAAATATAAGGCATTCACCCCATCATTCCACATACAGAAACCAAACAGACTGACACTCCAAACTTCCTTCAGTACTGTTAATGATATTGCACTTGGGGCAGCAGATAAGCTTAGTGTATGTGTAGAGCGAGCTACGTGCCTGAGGAAGGTGCCTTGCTTTGCCTCATGGAAAGGCCAGTCCTGACCACCACTTAAAACAAACTGATTGTGAGAATAGGACCCTTTCCTAAGAGGTCACCTTCCCAGATACCAGAGCAATCATTTTCCTTGCTGGATGTGAGAACAGCACAATTTTGGATGTGACAGTTGTTTGTAAAAATAGGTCCTTGCTCATGAAAAAAATAATCAAGCTGGAACTCTGTTAAAACATTACATTCCCCATAACCTATGCTTTTTTGTTGTTGGTCAGTCCCGACCCCATGGGCCATTGTCCGCCAGGCACTTCTGTCCTCCACCATCCTCCTCAACTCACTCAGCTCTGTGCTCAGTGTGTCTACAATACCATCTAGCCATCTCATTTTTGGCCACCCCCTTCTTCTTTTGCCCTCCACCCTTCCCAGCATCAAGGTTTTCTCAAGCGAATCCTCTCTTCTCATTTGATGTCCAAAGTATTTTAGCTTCATCTTTACTATCTTTACTTCTAAGGAGCAGCCAGGGTTGATTTCTTCTAAGATTGACCTATTTGTTCTCCTTGCTATCCAGGGGACTCTCAAAACTCTCCTCCAACAACACATGTCAAAGGCATCTATTCTTCTGCGCTCAGCTTTCCTAATGGTCCAGCTCTCACAACCATACATTGCCACAGGGAATATCATTGCTTTGACTATGTGAATTTTTGTTTGCAATGTGATGTCTCTACTTTTCACTATGTTCCCCAGTTTTCTCATCACTTGCCTCCCAAGAATCAGTCGCCTTTTTATTTCATGGCTGCAGTCACCATCTGCAGTGAGCTTTGATCCTAAGAAAGTAAAATCTGTCACTGCTTCTCCTTCTTCCCCATCTATTTTCGATGGACTGATAGGGTCCGTTGCCATTATCCTGTTTTTCTTTATATTGAGTCTCAAGCCAGCTTTGGCACTTTTTCTTTCTACCTAATCAGGAGCTTTTTTAAGTCCTCCTCACTTTCTGCCATAAGGGTGGTATCATCTGCATATCTCAAATTGTTGATGTTTCTCCCAGCAATTTTGATCCCAAAATTGTGATTCCTCCATCCCTGCATTGCGCATTATTTGCTCTGTGTATAAGTTGAATAAGCAGGGTGACAAAATGCAGACTTGCCTTACTCCTTTTCCTATTCCAAACCACTCTGTCCTTCCATATTCTGTCCTAACATAAAAAACTTCTGATTTCAATCTGCCTCTGTGTGGAATTACACGGTTGCTCTGAAGATCTCAATAGGATATAGTAGGGAAGAAGTTTTGATTCTGTGGCTAGCTATCAGCCAAGCTTGATCCCTTGCTTCTCTCTAGCAGTTTTACAAATTAAACACAAGAGAAAAGAAAGTTGTTTGCAATGATAAGTGGTGAAGGAGAACAATACAGTATGGCTGAAAACGTATTCCTTTGGGCAGAAGAAATGCGAGAATGCCATAATGCAAACTAAGAAAGGCTCAAAAAGGTTTTTTTAAAAAAAAAACTTTTAAAGAAAACAGGTCTGCTTGTCTAAAATCTCTCAAAGTCTTATGGTGTTTCTTTCCCTATACAGTCAAACCTCGCATAAAGAGTGCCTCGCTTAAAGAGTAACTCGCTTAAAGAGCAGGATTTTCGCTGAGTGTTTGCTTTGCTTAACAAATAAAACCAACCAAAAACTCGAGTAACAAATAAATCAGGTTCGCAACACACACATACCACAATTGGTCGTTTACAATGGTGTTTCACTTAAAGAGCAAACTCGCTTAAAGAGTAATCCTGTGGAACACATTATGCTCTTTAAGACAGGTACAACTGTACTAATGACCTGGTTAAGTCTGAAAATTTGTAATCGTTGCATAGCAAAAGTAGATTATGTTGTGAGGGTAGCATCTCAAATATCCTTCCTGTTTTCTGAGCAGGACTGAAAGAAACTTATTTCCTGGTAGCAAAAGATTAAGATCTGGAGTGCTCAGAATAGCTCCACTCTCAAGTCTTCATAACAGATAGACTGTTCCTGCTGTTTCTGTCAACATTCTCCTTTGAAATCAGCTGACTTCATATTCCTTCAGCTGAGGAAACCCTTGAAAGCTTTTCTAAATAGTCTCCTGTGCTGAATTTAGCTGTTTGTTTGTACAAAACAAGCAAACCAATTAGCTGTTAATCAACCACATGCATATTTCTAATTTTTTTTCCTTTGCCAAAGGTAATAGCTAAAACTGTGATGTAGTGAGTATTTAGTGTATTGAAAAAATGGGAGATCCTGAATCAAGTCTCCATTAGGTCTTAAAACACGTTGGCTTATCTTATACAGAAGAGAAAAAGAAAACAAACAAAAAAGAACAACTCTCTTCCATTAGGGAAATTTGCATCAAAGCTGAAGAAGCTGAAACATCCACAGTGAAATTTATTATCTGACCAAAATAAAATAAATAGATGAAGGAAACGGTATATAGAAGAAAGGAAAGGAGGACAAATTTCTTCAGAGAAATATTTTGGTGAAAACTCAGCAATTTTTAGGAAGAAAATTAAAATTGATCTCAAAGCAATTAGAAAAAAATTAATTGTCAGGAGTAGATGGCATCAACAGAGCTATTCAAGCTACGGTGATAGAGTCTATTAAACTCTAACAAGAACTTGCCAACAATTATGGGAAATAAAATAATGGTCCATAGTCTTGAAATAGACAGTAGAGTATACATGCTAAACCCAAAGAAAAGAGATACCAAAGATTCCCATAACCATAGGATCATCACATTAATTTCCTATGCAAAACAATTCACCTGAGATGCTTGTTGACCTTTGGTATAAGAAAGCAATGGCAGCCTTGGACATAATCGCACCACTACGGCCTCTCCATGCTCATAGGCAGTACTCTTCTCCATGGTTCACAGCGGAATTGAGGGAGCTTAAATGGGCAAAGAGACGCCGAGAGTGCCGCTGGGTGAAGACTCAGAGTGAGTCCAACCGAACACTTGATAGATCTGCTATTAAGGTCTATCAGGTGGTGATGGGGGTGGTGACTCCTCGGAAGAGCGGGGTTGGGCCCCAGTTGGCAGGGGTCGGCTGAGGCTTTTGCTGATTATCTAGCAGAGAAAATTGTTTGGATTCGGTGGAGGTTGAACCCCAGCATGGAAATATTAGAGCTGGGGTTGTCCGAAGTACAATCTGGCCATGTTATCTGGGATCGGTTTGATCCAGTTGTCCCTGAGGAAGTGGACAGGCTCCTGAGATCTGTGCATGCCACTGCATGTGCATCAGATCCATGCCCTGCCTGGCTGGTGAAATCTGCCTGGGCGGTGACAGTTGTTTGGGTCGAGGCCATTATTAATTCTTCACTTCGGGAGGGTTTTTTTCCTGCAACCTTAAAACATTCTTTGGTGTGCCCTTCCTAAAGAAGCCATTCCTCGACCCCACAGTTATGACAAACTACCGGCCTGTCTCTAACCTTCCATTCCTGAGTAAGGTTTTGGAGAAGGCAGTGGCATAGCAGTTACAGGAGATCCTGGATGAAGCGGGATTCAGGCCTGGATATGGTATGGAAACTGCATTGGTCGCGCTTGTGGATGATCTCTGGAGAGAGCGGGATGGTGGACATCCAACTGTCCTGGCTCCTCTTGACCTCTCAGCAGCTTTTGATACCATCAACCACGGTATCCTTCTGGAAAGGCTCTGAGGATTGGGATCCAGGGCACTGTGTGGTCCTGGTTTTCCTCATTTCTGAAGGGCCGGACCCATTCGGTGTGGTTGGAGAGTGAAAAATCCAGTCCTAGGCTCCATCAGTATGGGGTGCCTCAGGGGTCGGTGCTTTCAACTCTCCTATTTAACATCTACATGAAACTGCTGGGTGAGATCATCTGTTCCCACGGGGTGAGGTATCATCAATATGCATATGATACCCAGTTGTATATCTCGGCCCATGGAGACCCAACCGATGCAGTGGAAGTCCTTTCCAAGTGTCTGGAGGCTGTGAGGGTCTGGATGGGAGAAAACGGGCTACAACTGAATCCTGGCAAGACTGAGTGGCTGTGGGTCAGGCCCCCCCATGTTATCTCGTTAGCTACCATCTTTGATCCTGGATGGGGCAGTTTTACCCCAAATAAACCCGGTGTGTAATCTAGAGGTCCTCTTGGACTCATGAGTGCTGCTCAAAGAGCAGGTGGCAGTCATCGTGGCCAGGAGGTTTTTGCACAACTTCATGTAATACACCAGTTATGCCTGCTCCTGGTCTGGGACTCCTTGTTCATGATCACACACACTTTGGTCACCTCCAGACTTGATTACTGTAATGCGCTTTACATGGGGCTTCCCTTGGTGACCCTTCGGAGGCTGCAACTGGTCCAGAATGTGGCTGCCCAGGTTGTGATGGGGTGCAGGCTTTATGCACACACCTCACCATTGCTGTGGGAGCTGTAGTGGTTGCTAGTGTGGCTCTGGGTGAAATTCAAAGTGCTGGTCATTACCTTTAAAGCCCTATATGGTAGTGGGCCAAGATACATAAGAGACCGCATCACCCTAATGACATCTGTCCGTCCCACCAGAGTGGACCGGAGAGGCTCTCTGAACCATTGGCTAGAGGTGCACCCCTCTAGCACTAGAAGGAAGGCCTTCTCTGTGTCTGCTCTGGCCCTATGGAACCTCCTGCCAAGTGAGTTGCATCTCCAGATGGAGCTGCTGCCCTTTAGGAAGGGGGTTAAGACCTGGCTGGCAGGGCACGTGTGGGCCAGACAGTTGCCTCAGTTTGTTGGCTCATCTAACCCCTCCCTCTCTGTGTGTGACTTGTTTAATGTCTTTTAATTTTTGTAACTTTTAAATCCTGTTTAATACTGGTTTTATACAATGTTTTTACTGTGTTTTAAAAGTTTGTTAGCCGCCCCGGGTCTTTGTGAGGAGGGCGGCATAAAAGTTTGATTAAACAAGCAAACAAACAAAATGATGCTCAAGATTTTACAACAAAGACCTTTACCACACATGGAATGGGAAGTGCCAAATGGTTAAGCTGGATTCAGGAAGGGAGAAAATACAAAAGATCAAATTGCAAATAAAACACTGGCTTCTGAAGGAAAAAAAATAAATAGAAGAAACTCAGACTATGCTTCATAGATTCCATAAAAACCTTTTGCGTAAACCTATGAATCACTGTAAAATAATGGACAATTTTTGATTATCCTGATGTATAACCAATATGCTGGACAAGAGGTCAGAATATGGAGAAACAGAAAGGGTTTCTGTTATCAAAAGTGTCAGGCAAAGCTGTTCTATAGTAGGCATATGAGAAGACAAATAATGCTAGGCAGAAGGAAAACAGGAAGATCTAGCATGCGGTGGAAGCTTAATAAATTAAATCACTGCTTTTAGGTTGAAAGACCTGAGAAAGGCTGCCATTAACATTTTAATTAACTCATTCATAGGGTCCTCCCAGCAAATATCAGCAACCTTTAAAGAAATGGATATACATATCACATTTAGAAGGCAGAATCTGTGAATGTGTACACAAAAGTAAGTCCCATCATATTCAGTGGGATTTACTTCATAACAAGGAATGTTTAGAACTGCAGAACGAGTGGAAATTACTTTTAAGTAGAACCCCATGTTGCCTTCCTAATCTCCTAAAAAAAAAAACCCGCCGAGGAGTGATGGAAAGATGCCTCAATCTTTTTGAAGATTTAAGCAAGAATGGAATATATTTTTCCTTGGAAACTGCTATTCTGTGGCAGAAGGGCAATCTTCTTGACAATCAGCCCACATCAAGCTGAAAGAGAACATGATTTGTGGAAACTTAAACTACTAGCAACATAGCTTTAATGCCAGATAGTTATCTACTCCTGACTGAGATTGAAATTTTCAAGTCCAAGACCTTCACTTTTGGTGACAAAGGAGAACAGTGTCCTGGTGTTCTCTTTCCCAACCTATGATACTCTGATTTTTACAATT
Source organism: Furcifer pardalis (assembly GCA_030440675.1). NCBI lineage: Eukaryota > Metazoa > Chordata > Lepidosauria > Squamata > Chamaeleonidae > Furcifer > Furcifer pardalis. The sequence continues at coordinate 128,243,076 of CP126891.1, forward strand.
TGTAATAAACAGAATGCCATTTGCTAAGAGTTATACTTACAGCCATGGACCAAATCCAACCAATGGTGCCAAATAATTCTCCCCCACCCTTGCTCCAACTGCAGCAGTATTACATTTACGGCAGCTGTGGACATGTTTATGGCAGCTGTAAACACGTTTATGGCAGCCACAGATTCATTTATGGCACCATTGGTGGGGTGGGGAACATGACCCAATTTAAAAAGGTTGCTGACCCCGGAGTTATACTTTTATGGTGCTGGTCCTATTATTAAGCTAGGTGAGTCAGCTGCATTAATATATTGTCACTTTACTTTTTTTTTTTTTGCCAAGGAATGGGATAGGGCTTCTGTGGAATTTGTTTGTCTTTGATTCCTAAATGTCTTGACTGAACTTTTGTTCTGTTTAAGATAACAAAACATTTTGGGCTTACCCTTTTAAGACACGGCATATAGTGTCAGATTCTCAACCCACAATAGGAATCTAGCAGCAGATGAGAATGCAGATTTCTCTTATAATAGGAAAGAAATCTCAGTGTGTATCAAGTGACAGGTTTGCCTTAATTCAAGGACAGAGAGCCTGTGGCCCTCCAAATTTTGATAGATCCTTATTCCTATAACTACTGATCACGTTATCTAGAACTAATGGGAATTGTCAAGCAATCTATGGAGGCCCTCAGACTCCTTACTCAGGTTTGGAAAATCCACTATCACATACCAGTAAAACCAAGTTTTAAATGATCTTGCTTACTATCTACCACAATATTCTACAATCTACATCATATACTATTATTGTATTTTCCAGATGCCCCCTTCCATTCAATAATAGCTTCTAATGGGTGAAGCAGTGAAAGGATGTTTGCAGAGCTCTCAACTACTTATAATGGCTTTCTCCTAGGTCAGTGATGGCGAATGTTGGCACTCCAGGTGTTCTTAGACTTCAATTCCCAGAAACCCAAATCAGCATTCCTGCTGATCAGTTGAATAACACCTGCAGTGCCAAGTTTGCCATCACTGAGCTAGGTTAAAGCATCCCTGGATTTAACCCCCTTTCCTCATAACAGACATCACAAGGCACCTAGAATTTTTACATCCTCCAATAATCTCCAGTATTTTTTCCATTGAACTGTTCCTCTTCCTGTCTGTTCCTGGTTTGTCTCTATGATTTACCACAGCAGTAGGAAATACTAGACAGAATCACTTCATATTATCTCCCTGGCAGGTGTAAGTTCTGCAAAGTTGAGCAGAAAAACATGTACATTAAACCAAACAGGTGCAATGTTAGCTCATTCATATACTGTCCTCTCCACAATGTATGCATGTATGTGTATGCTTGCATGTGTACATATGCCACAGGGGAATAGCTGGAAGAGATAAAGCACATGTATCATATTGCAAATGAAATCTAACAGGCACATTCTGTCTATAATTATTTCTGCATAATACATACACATATTTTGGCAAGGCTGCCTAATTAATCCATAAAAATGTTTCTCCACATTGCCAAGGCAAAAGCATTATTAAATGAATTGTTTTGAAACACAGCAGGTCTGGCATAGTTCTGAGCTTGCACAGATGGAGGAGATATATACCATAACAGGTTTCAGGATTCAACATTATGTTCCAATGCAGTATTATTGTCATCCTGGTGTTTTTTTTTAAACTAATGTTTAGTGTAGAATCTCAGTTATGTTATTAGCAGTCTGTGTTGTTTTTATATACCTACTTTGTTGTACGTCACTTTGGGGTCCCAGGTGGGGAGAAAAACAGTATACAAATACAGTTAATAATAAACAAATGATCAGACAGTTGTTTTAATAAAGATTTGCTCATTTCCCAAGTCTTCGGTTTCCTTGTCCTATTTAGTCTTGGCTGAAGTCAGCTGGCAGGAGGTTAAAAAAACTAGCTGTTAAGGGGAAAATTCCACATCCTTTCAGAACTCCCATGTAAAACATTTAGAGCAGATGTTTTTGGGCTTTGATTCCCATCAGTCCTACTCAGCAAAGGCAACACTAATGAATAATGGGAACTGAAATGCAGAACATGTGGAGGCTTAGAGATTCCTTACTTCTAGGCTGAAAAAGAACCATCCAGGAGAATCTCCCAGCCAGCTTATCCAATATAAACCTTTGGGGTTTTTTAAAGTTCCTTCTGAACAATCCTCCTAAGGTTTTTTTGGTTAACAGACACTGACAATGAGTGTGAAGGTCAAATTCCTGAGAAGGAATAGAACAGTTTTATTGGTGGTATAATTGCCAAGAGGAACTACAAAAAAAAAAGAAAAAAGAAAAAAAAAGAACTCTGGGATTTCAGCAATAGCCTTTGTTTTTAGTTAGTTCCCTCTTTTCCATCATCTTCCATGTTTACCAGCTTTTGTATGGCTGCAGGGAAGGAAAACTATCAACCCACTAAGAGTAAAGAGATAGAGGACCAGCAATGAGTCATTATAAACCAAGCTGAAATCTGAAGTGTGTCGCTCAACTTGTCATGGCTCAAATTGGGAGGGTCATATTCTAAACTTTCAATATTGTGTGCAGTCGTCAAAGGTTGCAACACACCACAAAACCTGTGGAGAAAGAGAGGATAATGGGATGTCTATCTCATGGGCGACCATGTTTCTATAAACTTAACATTTATCTCTTTGGATGAAAAACACAAGTATCTCTCCACTGAGGTATCTCAAAACTGATAACTTGTTTCATATTTTTCTGCTGCAAGCCTATGAAGAAACTCATGTGGCTTAATCTAAAGCAACTGACTGACTGGAAGTGAAGGGATCAATCTTTTGCCTGCAGATGTGGAGGTATTTCCAACTGATACATTGTTGCCTCTGTCTCATGTGGAGCCTAACCTTGATTTTGCTTTGCTGGCTGTCTGAGTTCAGGTGCCAAGGGCACTATATCCGGCTTGGTTCTTGAATCATTTGTCTTTATTCCATTTTCTCCTCTCTCTTCTACCTGATGAAGAGTTTTGGAGAAACTGAAAGGTTTCTTCCCTGTGGCTTTCTCATAATCTAGTAAATGTTATTTCCCAGTAATCCAGTAAATGTTATTTCCTTGCAAATGAATCACATGGCCATTTTTCATACTCTTTCTGCAACCAGCTTCTCAGCTGAGTGGAAAGAAGAGCAGAGTCTTGACAAAGTAGACATTTAGGATTGGTGCCTTGGGAGAAAGATTATGATGGAAGTCCAGAAAAAGTCACAACAAATGTGTGGCATGTTTTATGATCAATTCCTTCTTTGTATCAAATAAAAGCACAAGATGTGTGCAGAGGAAGGTGATATTTCTTCTCTAGGCAGAAGAAATGCCTGCAAAGGGAAATCTTCCTATGAAGCAGACAAATCAGCAGTGTAAGATGATCCCAAGGGTGAAAAGAATCCTTCAGTACAACACATTATAATGCATCCAGCCCACTATGAATGTAGGAAAGACCATCTGCTTCAAGCCATTTGTCATAAAGGAGTATCACTGTTCATAATAAACTACTAGTCTGTTTTATATTTATTTATTTATTTATTTATTTATTTATAAGAAGCCACCTATCTCCCAATGGGAGATAGCTCATAAAAGATCAAATTAAAATGCAATAAATTATACATTAAAAACAATTAAACTACAATGATAGTTAAAATACATTAAATGGTTAAAAACAGGATTTAAACATTTAAAATGTTTTATAGGACATTAACTTAGCTAAAAACCAGCATCCAAGGACTCAGTTATAATTATTAAAAGCCTTCCTGAAGAGATTGGTCTTCAGCTATTGGTAGAAGGATAAAAGGGAGGGGTGTCAACCTAACTTCCTGAGGGAGAGCATTTTTTTTAATCAGGGAGCTGCCACAGGAAAGGCCACTGCCATACACCTGATAGAAATAGGATTGAGAAGAGCGTCCTCTGAAGTTCTTAAGAGTCAAATAGGCTCTTATGGGAAGATACAGTCTTTCAGGTAGCTTGGGCACAAACCTTATAGGGTTTCATCAGGACAGATGCTGACTCCTAAGGAAGCTGAAGAAAACAAACTACTAGACATATATGAGTTCAGTAGCCAGGAATCAACTGAAAACAGCAGGCATGCCTCAGCTCTAAGGCACATCACCATAAAGTCAGGAATGGGTTCCATGAATTCAGAATTAGGTGACCTATTGCAAGAACATTCTGGAATTGGAACTAGAAGGATTGCAGATGGGAAAAAATATGAAATCGCAGAATCACCTCATTGGTCAATTCAACCCTAATTAAGCACATTAGACACCAAGTGATTTGACTTCCTGTGATTTTAGTGGAGGGATTTACCCATGTGAAATTAAAGTCCACAAAATTAAGATAAACAACAACCTACCAATTTAAATTTGGCTGGGTTGTACATATAAGAAGGCTCTTCATTGATTTGAGAGTGTGTATAAATAAATAAATATATTATTATTGAAAAATATATTAGAAATCCACTTCCCTGCTTGAGTATCTCACCTGGAGCTTTTTTTTTCCGGGTAGTTTTGTGCTAATCAAAAGTTAATTGAAAACTGATCTAGGAGGTTATGACCGCTTGCTCACTTCTGCACTCCCTGAACTGTCTCACTTGTGTCTGTTTACAATCTTGCGTTATCTGAGTCAAGCAACTACTCATAGGAAATACATTTTTCCTCCAGGTATTTTGGACTACAGAACGCATGATCCCTTGCAATACTTGCTGGGTATACTCTGTCAGAGAGAATACTAAGTTAAAATAGGAAGTGCCATAATAAAGAACTCCATCTTCCAAAATAAACTGAAACAAATATAAACTATATCTTGCGTTGGACAGAGATTAAAAAATATCTGGAAGTTACAGAAAATGTCACTGTTATGAACCAGAACAAAGGGGACATTGTGTAAATGGTAGGACAAGTGCCAATTATATCAGTCTTCTTCTTTACTTCCTCTTTTACCCTTTTCGGTGTCGAGGGAAATAAAATCAGTATAGAATCAAATACATTTAGTGGACAAACACTACCTCTGGAAAATCACTGCTAATTTCTATTTGTTTGACCTCATATTTGCAGTGAAGGCTCATAACCATTTAAATATCAAAGGAGAATCTTTGATGGGGTAAGGAACTATTGTGTTCTCAAAGAAATAATACTTTTCAAAAACCTTGGGGAGTGGTTATTCAATGAAATAAGAAAACTGCTTTAAAATAAGGAATGTCTGGCAATCTTCATAATTTTTATTCCACTAAACATATGCATTTGCTACATTTTGCAATGAGATAAAGTGCTTGAGGAGTAAGTGGAGTGAATATGCTGAAGGAGGAGATTTATTAGACTCCAATATTATCTCAGTGTTCCATTATCCAAATTATCCATGTATGCCTAACCCATATGACTTCACATTCTTTTTAAGAAAGTTTTTATAAAGACCCCGATGAATCAAACTGATTTTAAATTGCCTTGCTAGAAATTCAGGGACTAGTAACAAGACATAATACAGCTTAATTTAAAACACTAATAAGTTCCATTATTCTCAACTTGAATACAGTTAAAAACATGTGGTGGGTGCCAGTTGGGAACACTGATCTAAATCAAAGAGCAAATACCAAAACCTTTCAAGCTTACACTCAAGTATATGAAAAAGATAGAGGCAGTAAGGAAAAAATGGGAATTAAATATTCTTAACATTGATTTGTAAGTGTTTCTCCCTTTGTGTATACCTATATATACATATACCAGTAATACCTCGGATAACGCTAAGACTTGGTTCCACAAGTCTTGGTGTTATCCAATTTTTAGTGTTATCCGATCCATGTTAAAATCCTATGGGATGGATCGGATAACGTTAAAGCTCCATAGAGATACATTGTAACTGCACAGGCTTTAGCGGTTGTTATCCAATCCATCCCATAGGACCTTAACGTTATCCGAGGTAAACGTTATCTGAAGTATAACTGTATATACATATAGACACACATCTACCGGTATCTATCTATTTGCAGACACAGGTTTTATGTATCTGTGTGTACAATAGGCAGTGTTCAGAATTTTAGGCCTCATGAAATGCCAACCTACAACAAACATAGCATACTAGGATTTGACCAGATAAAAATGGTCTCTGCAAGATACACTTGTGAACAGGGAAAAGCGTAGCAATGCCTTTGAGTGAAATGATGCTAAACAAATTGTCAAGGAAAGTTGATCTCAAGAATGAATGAATGACACCTAGGTGTCTACTTTCAAATTAATATCCCAACCTTTAGTTCCTCTAACATGGAGAAGAGTGGTGGTGGTGGTGGTGGTGGTGGTGGTGGTGGTGGTGGTCATGATAAAGGGATGTAAAACAATAGCTTGATGACTTTAACATATTTAATTAAAACTTGTAAATATAAAATATTACTGCAATCTCCTGTAGAATACTTTGTAACTGATGTGTTTTCTTTCACTCTCTTATAATCTAGATACTTTTGCATTAGGTTGAAAGAAGAGAGTGAAAAAGCTGGCTTCAGACTCAATATAAAGAAAACCAAGATAACGGCAACAGGTCCTATCAGTCCCTGGAAAATAGGTGGGGCAGAAGTAGAAGCAGTGACAGATTTTACTTTCTTAGGATCAAAGCTCACTGCAGATGGTGATTGCAGCCATGAAATAAAAAGGCAACTGATTCTTGGGAGGCAAGCAATGAGAAACCTGGGGAGCATAGTGAAAAGTAGAGACATCACATTGCAAACAAAAATTCATACAGTCAAAGCAATGGTATTCCCTGTGGTAATGTATGGTTGTGAGAGTTGGACCATTAGGAAAGCTGAGCGCAGAAGAATAGATGCCTTTGAGATGTGGTGTTGGAGGAAAGTTTTGAGAGTCCCCTGGACAGTGAGGAGAACAAATAGGTCAATCTTAGAAGAAATCAACCTTGACTGCTCCTTAGAAGATCAAATTGTAAAGATGAAGCTAAAGTACTTTGGACATCAAATGAGAAGAGAAGATTCACTTGAGAAAGTCTTGATGCTGGGAAAGGTGGAGGGCAAAAAGAAGAAGGAGGGGGCAAAAATGAGATGGCTAGATGGTATTGTAGAGACAATGGGCACAGAACTAAGCGAGTTGAGGAGGCTGGTGAAGGACAGGAGTGCCTGGCGGACAGTGGTCCATGGGGTCGCAGAGGGTCGGAATCGACTGTGCGACTGAACAACAACAAATCTTTTTGTTAGTCAAGGTTAAAAGTTGCAAAGTGGAGGAAGGAAGGAATTTTCCTGATTGATCCATACATTCCTGACTGAATAATTTTTCTGACTTCCCAGAATAGTCCTCACTTATAATAGAATCATAGAATCACAGAACAACGGAGTTGGGAGAGGCCTATAAGCCCATCGAGTCCAACCCTCTGCTTAATGCAGAAATCCAAATCAAAGTACAGTACAGTATATCACACAGGTGGTTGTCTAATTTTCTTCTAGTTGCCCCCAGTGTTGGAGCACTCACCACTTCTCAAGGCAATTGGTTCCATTGCTGTACTGGTCTAACAGTTAGGAAGTTTTCTCCTGTCTTATTATTTTTTCATTCAGAAAGGGATGTCAAAGCAGAAATCAATAACCCAAGGGAACGTGTTCTTGCCAGATTTCCTTCCCCTGCTCCATTAATCTTTAAGAATTAACAATCGATGTTTATAAAGTATAAATCAACTTCTGCACCAAATCATCAGGCAAGAATTGCATTCTATAGTCCATAGAAAGCTCATTCCACAGACTGTGTGTGTGCCTGAATCCGCTTGATTTTCAAGTAATTTTACAGACAAAGGACTTAGGTGGGGAGAAAGAAATCATTAAAACTCCAATAAATGATAGATCACAATATTTAACTTAATTACTTTCTCTGTTTCCTAAATCATCCCGTTTATCATCTTCCACAGAGAGCAGTTAGGTCTGCTCAAATCCCAAATTATCTGTGTCCACCATTCCCAAAGACATGAGTTAGATTGAAATTCCAACCATTCACAGCATAGTGAGGATGGGAGTTGGATTTCAACACATTTGGTAGGTATCAAATATATGAAAAAGCTAGAGATAGTGATGAAAAAAAAATCTGCATTTCAGAGGACAACTCCAGGGCCATAGCCAGGATTCTAGATTTCTTTTTGAGGGAGGGGGGGTTCACGAGGGGCAACAATGTCACACACACACACTTAACATTGGCATCCCAGGGTTGGTTGGGCGAACTGTTAGCTGAGGAGGGTTTTCACCTCCCCTGGCCCCCCTCTGGCTACAGCCCTGGACAACACCCCTCAGTGAACAGTTCTTCTTGATTCCAAAGTCATGTGGACCTCTAGTCTAGGTAAGAGAACTAGTTTGGTGTTGTTGTTTTTTAAAAATAATAACTTCCACCAAGTTTTTTACACTTAGTTGCTACTGTTCAACAAACGGGGGGGGGGGCAATTTTTTTTCTCATTTCCTTTACTATATAACAGATGTGGTTTTAAGGGCTGTGAAATGCTCTTTTTCGTTGTGGGAAAAGAGAACTTAACTCATTTCTTTCATGTGGTTCTGATATGGAGTAAAGAAATAGCTGTTAAGAAATGCATATTTTTCAGGGATAACAATGTGATTTAAACATACACACATAAACATATTTAAAAGATAGAGTAGAAACAGAGACTTTGATTGTTAGCCTGCCTAGAGATATGTATTCACAAGAAACTGGGATAGGTGGTACTTAAGGAGGAACTAACAACTCCCTACAGGGGACACCAGCTTTCAAGAACCTCAAATGGCTGCAGAGAATAACTGCAGGGAGCCAGCATCAGACTGAATCATTTCCACTTGCTTTTAAGGCATTTCTTTCCAACCTGCATCCCCTCTGTAATTGCTGCTGCTTCTGCTTTGTATTTCTGAATAACCACTCACTGTTATTCACGAATCACCCTAATTGGGGCCAGGGTGCATTTAGTCCAATTGAAAAATCAAGTAAGCAGAGCAGCACGGAAACCTGATTGATAATATTGAAGCAAACCAATTCCACTCTTGCAGTTTATTCATTAGCACGCTTGATCGGTTCAAAGAAGCCCATTTCACCAGATCGCTCCAGCTCAATGGAAATCTTCTTATGCATCAAGGTGAAGGAATCTGTTTTATCTCATCCTGCCAGACTCGACTGCAGACTCCACGCCCTCCTTCCCAAATGAAAGTTATTGTCCCTATCACCCTTCTAAAAGGGGGAGGGCAAGACAAGGACCACCAGTATTCAGATTTATGGAACTGTCAAAGTTTAATGCAAACACTTTTCTGGCAGAAGTTCTGGCAATCCCAGAGTTGTGCATTCCAGCCAAGTTCTTTCCACACTACACATTGTGTGAGGTGGCTCTGCAAAGAAGATGAAGAGCCACAGGGAGCCACCGCATCTACCAGCATAATCAGCCCACGGTGGGAGTATCCCCCTTGTAGTCCCACATCAACATCTGGCACCTGTCTCCCAAAATAGGTTTGCACACAAGTTTCAAAGAGCTGAGTTTATCTGTTCTATAGTATTATGCACCAAATATAGTAATACAAACAAAGCAGGCAGACAAATACTTTTGTTTAGTGTGCTCTTCACTAGTGAAAATGCTTTTAAAGATTTTTTTTTTTTTTAGCCATCAAGCTGATCAATAACCTTCCCCTCCTGGAACACATGAGTGCAGAAACCCATCTTCCTTTCATATCTTATCATCAGAAAACTTTACATCAGCAGTGTCATAAAGAGGCAGCTCTTGGTCCCTTCCTGGCTTAAGGCAGCAAATTTGCTGCAGGGTCGAGTGTAATTTTAGCCATTAAACTTCTTGATCCTTGAATGTCATCAAGAGTTACCTTCTTAGAGGAATATCCAGTTGCACTTACAAAGGACTGCATTTAACTCTCCGTAAAATATGGATTTTATTGCAGCACTGCCAAGACCTGGTCCCACAACCACTGACCTCTGTTCTATTTGCGTATCTCCAGACTCTTAACCTCTGATTAAAAATCTCCCTCTCTCTTTCTTACTCTCTCTCTCTTACTCTTTCTCAGTGTGGAGACAGGAGCACATATCCAAGCCATGTGGGCAGCATGTTTCAATATGTTCTCCCAGAGCCACGCTTTGCGCTAGAACCCAATGTCCTACAACTGCACAACCTCCAGATCCCATTTAATCGCCTCACAACCCTCCCATCCTTTTAACACGCATTACCAACATTTTTTCCGTATTACCAGCTTTTTTCCTCCTGAAACTGCTTCGGTCCTCCCGTCTTTTCCTCTCAAGGAAAGACCCAGTCCCCTTCCCCAAATCAGGTTCTCCTCCCTCCCCATCCCTGTTTAATAAGATCAATAGCAGATCTAGCGAAGCCTATTCTCTAACCCTGCCTATTTATATCTGTCCCTTCATTCCGATAACCCAGAGGTGCCCAAACTTTTCAGGCTGTGGGCCGGTCACTTGGTTTAAGGGGCTGGCCGATATCGTTGGGGGGGGCAGATTTGGCCACTGACACCGATTCATCTGGCCCACAAAGCCCTCATAGCTCCCAGAAGCAGAAGTAAAACATGCCCATATGGGCGCATTTTACTTCCACGAGGGCTTTGCAGGCTGGATGAATTGGCATCAGGGGTCGGGGCCATAGTTTGGACACCCTTACAATAACCTTTCCAAGAAGGTCCTTCTTCTTGATGTTATTATTGTCCGCAGCATCCATAGGACTCTCTCCCGCTTTCCTTCCTTTTAAGTAAAACCTCATATAACACTAAAACCTGGTTCCACAAGTCTTGGTGTTATATGATTTTTAGTGTTATCCGATGCATGTTAAAATCCTATGGGATCCATAGAGATACATTGTAACCACACAGGCTTTAGCGGTTGTTATCTGAAGCATCCCATAGGATCTTAATGTTATCTGATGCAATTCTTCCCCCCAGATTCCTTAATGTTATGCGATTTTAGTGTTATTCGATACTAATGTTATATGAGGTATTACTTGTACTTCAAATGGCAGCAGATCAGCTCCTCCTCACAAACACCTTAAATAACTAGCCTCTGGTGGGCATCTCAGCCAGTATTCTCCACCGTCCATCTCCCCAAAGTCTAAATAAAGACGTGAAAAGCTCCCCTTGCGACTCTCTACACTGCCTTCTCTCTCTCCCCCCCCTCCATTATCAGGATAACGGACCCGCCAACTTTGAGAAATAAGCGGGCTATTACCTCAGGGTTTGCGAAGAAGAGGGAAAGGGAAGGAAGCGATGGGTTCGGGAGTGTGTGTTTTGTATGTGTGTGGAATAAGCAACCCCCACCCCCTCGGGAAACCCGCAGGGTAACGTGGGGAAGCGCCTGCTCGTCTTGGGCCAGCTTGGAAACACACACACACACACACACGCCAAAACAAGCCCTTACCGCTGAGAAGATGCGTGAGGGGGAGAAAACAAAAAGGCGCGCGGCGGAGTCAAGCGGGCCACCTCTGAGGAGAAGAAACCGCGGCCGGCGTGGGTAGCAACGGCGCCTGGTCCCCTCCTTCCTCCTCCTCCTCTTCCTTCCTCCTCCTTCGCTGGCGCGACGCGCAGGCAACGGCGGCTCCGTCTTCTTGCGCTCCTCCAGCATCACTTTAAAACTCGGGGCTGGAAGTGCGGGGAGCTATAAAGGGGCTCTCCCTGAGCGGCTGGGTGTCTTCCATGCGGCTCTCTCGGAGGAGGGCGAGGGGTGGGTGAAGAAGGGCGGTGTGGGGGGGGGGAGGGTGCCGAGGTCCTGGCCGTGCCTGGTTCTTTCTCCCCCGCGCTTTTTTTTTTAAATTTTAATTTGCCTTCCGTCTCCCCTCACAAAACGCGCGCGCCCAGACTGAGACCTCCTCGCGGCTCGCTCTCCCCGCCGCGGTTCTGAACTCCGAGGCTGCGGCTTAGTGTGGAAGGCGGGTGAGTGGGGGAGAAGAGAGAGAGAAAATAAGCGCCTCTTCCAGGCATCCAGCGATTTGCAAGTGAATGCGGTGGGAGGGACGAAGGGAAGGGCTCTGTGGAAGAAGACGCACACGCACACACACACACAAAGCCTCCGCGGTCCCGTCTTCCTCCCGTCCTTTTCTCCCGCCTCCCAGCCGGTCGCCTCATCATTCGGCCCTTCTTCTGAGGAGGGCTCCGGGGCGAGCCTTTTCGGTCGTCTCCCACAGAATGAAAAGCCGAGCCCGGCTGCGGTAGGGGACTGCCTGCATCTCTCCTTACAACTTTGGACCTCCGCGGCGTGGTTAAGGGCACTAGCAGTTACACCGCCGTCTCTGTCCCAGCTCCTGCCAACCTGGCGAGTCATTTCATTTCATTTACTGTATTCGATTTGTATACCGCCCTACTCGACTCAGGGCGGTTTACAGAAACCATACATGTCAGACAATCAGAGGTAATAAACATAATCAAAAATCATACAGTATAATGCACAGTGGTGGCACAGTGGTTGAACTGTTGTACAGCACCCAGAAGGTTATGAGTTTGATCCTGACCAGGGCTCAGAGGTGACTCAGCCTTCCATCCTTCTGAGGTTGGTACAATGAGTACCCTCTGTGTGTGTGTGTGTGTGTGTGTGTGTGTGTGTGTGTGTGTGTGTGTAAGCAGTGCAACAAAACAAAACGACACTGCAAAATAAGGTTACAGGCAGAGGCGTAGCTACCGCCGTATCTGCCGTATCAATTATATGGGGCCCCCGGGCCACGGGGGCCCCCAACGTGCTTAAGCAAAACAAATCTTTACCCTTCCTAAGGGCCCCCAAACAAATTTTTATACGGGGCCCCGCCAAGGCACGCTACTCTTCTGGTTACAGGGTACAGTTCCAGTTACATATACATAACATAGTTTCAATAATAGGATACAATATAAAAATAAAGTACATGATCTGGACAATGTCAGGGCTCTCACCCTGAAAAGCAAGAAAGGAAAAAATTGCAAGTAGATAAATAGGGACCACAGATAGGTAAACAGCGTTCCGTGGGTCTAGTAATGCCTGCCCACCTGTCTTCGGAAACATCTGCAGATGCTCTCTGGTTGTAAAGAGATGAGCACTGAAACCTAGAGTCGGATACAAGCAAGGGAGACCTTTATCTTTACCTAATTACATTTACCTACCGCTCTATGGAACTTTATACACGCTCTGGAATGTTCACAAGTTAATTACCATTTTGCACACGCACACGCACACATGCGCACACACACACACACACACACACAGAGGGTACTCATTACCATTTTGCGTGTGCGCGCGCACACACACACGCGCGCGCACACACACACACACACACACAGGGTACTCATTGTACCAACCTCAGAAGGATGGAAGGCTGAGTCAACTCTGAGCCCTGGTCAGGATCAAACTCATAACCTTCTGGGTGCTGTACAACAGTTCAACCACTGTGCCACCAGGAATGCTCAATACAGTTGTTAGGGCCGGGTCCTATTAGTTTCAGTGCCTTGGGCAGGAGAAAGCAGCAAGTGGCACACTGGCAGCCAAGTCATGGGGCACTCACGATAGCTCATCTTCTTTGGGTTAAGAATACTACAGCGAGGAAATGAAATTGTCTCACAACATACTGTCCTTTCGCTCTTTCGTGACCAGATCAAACTTTGGACTCCCAAAATGAAGCCACTTTATTGGCTTTGTCATTGGCCATAATTAAATTTTCATCAGTACGTGTTTCAGGTAATAACTGGCAGACCAGCAAATGAACCAAATTCTGTATCTCTCCACATTCACACAGCATGTTGGACCATTAGGAAAGCTGAGCACAGAAGAATAGATGCCTTTGAGATATGGTGTTGGAGGAGAGTTTTGAGAGTCCACTGGACAGTGAGAACAAATAGGTAAATCTTAGAAGAAATTAACCCTGACTACTCCTTAGAAGGTCCAATTGTAAAGATGAAGCTAAAGTATTTTGGACATTAAATGAGAAGAGAGGATTCACTTGAGAAAGCCTTGATGCTGGGAAGGGTGGAGGGCAAAAGAAGAAGTGGGCGGCCCAAAATGAGATGGCTAGATGGTATTGTAGACACAATGGGCACAGAGCTGAACAAGTTGAGGAGGATGGTGGAGGACAGAAGTGCCTGGCGGACAGTGGCGCAAAGGGTTGGAATCGACTGTGCGGCTGAACAACAAAAAAAGCCCTGACTTGAGCATGTTGGTCTTGCTTTTAGGGACTCCAATCCTCAGCTTATTCAGGGTTCTCCAAGTGACCTAGGGGAGATTTTGTTCTTCAGCCATATCTTCCTTCAGTGTTATTCTTTGTCCAGTGAGCTCCTTCCTCCATCTTCTAATTTGGTTTTGCTCTTGCCATACCCTCACGAATGTAGATACAATCAGGTGTACCTAGGACTATGACAACCTTGTTTTGCCAGCTAATCTTTCTCACACCAGATCAAGCCAAAGGAACTGTCCTTTCATGAACACCTCAGATCAGCTGTGCCCCTCTGACTAAGAGTTGGGGAAGCCCTCATGGTTAAAAAGGGGAACAAAGAATTGGCATTTCCTTCCACACTTGATGTTAAACCTGCCCAGCAGTCACTTGGTTTGAACATGTAAAGAAACTGTTTTTTCTAGACCACACAACATGCCTGCCTGCTAGAATCTCTGATGTTGCTTTCCTTGTATTGGAAGACATGGATTATCACCTAGAAATCTCATGTTAAAATACATCAGCTCTTCTCTCAAATTTAGACTCGCAGGTGTACTCTGTCAAATATTTTTTCACAATTGGAAGCTGACTTTATTACTAGCAATCAGACGTAGAGTTATGTTCATTATTTTTTATTTGTATTGTCTTCCGGTTCAATTCCATGATAAAGCTGTATGCTGGTTTTTACCTCTGAGGTCTTTCTGATTCATTAGCAGAATCCCTGGAGAAAAATCTCTCAAGTGAATCTGCCTGCCCAACAACACTCATAATTATGGATTTCATTCTGTGTCCTTTCTTCCATTAGAAGTGGCATGTGGGTCAGGGACTTTGGATTATTACTCTGAGACTGTAGAATTACTAGAGAGATTTGGGTGACTCCTTGCCTTCAAGGTTTTGGGATGGGTGTGTAAAAATGTTTATTTTACCAGGACTCAGATGTGGTTTGAATGTCACTCTGCTATTTGGACTCCTGTTGGTTATCTTTATACATACACAAACCATTTAGAACATTATTTTGTTTATTTCTTGCACTTCTTTCAGTGAGTTCAATGCAATAGCATTTCCAAGGTATCCTCTTAAGAGCCTCATGAGTAAGCTAGGTTGAAAAGCAATGACTACCTAGTTTGCTTTATAGCCAAATTGGCAAAAAAAAAAGCAACTTGAAACTGCTCATAATCTAACAGCGCAGTTATTTGCTATCGACGATATTTGGCATGTATAATGTGCTTTCCAGTGCAATCTTATACATATTGATTTGGAAGTTAGACCCACTATATCGAGG
The DNA here is from genome assembly GCA_030440675.1 of Furcifer pardalis. Lineage (NCBI taxonomy): Eukaryota > Metazoa > Chordata > Lepidosauria > Squamata > Chamaeleonidae > Furcifer > Furcifer pardalis. The sequence goes on from CP126891.1 coordinate 128,258,453, forward strand.
GCCTTTACACTCTGCTAAATTGGAATTGTAGCTTTATACTATTAGAAAAAGTTTTATATGCATATTTCATTAATGCTTGCAACACTCTATAATGTGTGATATATAATTAATCTCATTTTGCAGACCAGAGCTGACACAGAAAGATCTGAACCTAAGGACAGCCAGAAAATTCTTGGCAGTCCTGAAATCTGAACTGAGTTTAGAGATTGTTTCTGTAACTCCTACAATACACAAACAGTTGATCCGTGCTCAGTTGTGCTTAGGTCCCCTTGAAATAGAGTTATTGAACTCTCATAGTGATTTCAGTGTGAACTAAGTGTAACAAGCTAAGTTTTCATCCCATTCTATTTTTCTAACCCCATGAGGATTCTGAAAAAAACATGATAAGTAATAGGGTGGAAAATTCTTTTGGAAACCCTGAAAGTGTGCTAAGGTACTTCTGTGTCAAGTCTCCCGACCCCACCCACCACAAAAATAAAAAGTCAATTGAGGAAGGAGAAATAAGTTAAAACAGAAATATAATTTTGATCAACAATTGATAAAACCTATATACACCAGATGTTTTCTTTGTAGTACATATTGTACAAACCAGGGGGTGCTTCATGGAAAGCAGTGTTCCTGACCATGACAGACTGGGGTCAATGGGAGGTCTGAAGTGTAATCAACATACATGGACATCACTATAATTGATATTTGCATTGGCTCCCACAGTCTCCTTCCCATTTAAAGCCTTCAAGCATTGCATTGGGCTAAAATTCTGCCTGCAAGTATAATCATCAACCCTATGATGATAATTATTTCAAGACATGGATTTTGGCTATCCCCAAGTCATTCTCATTTCATTTTTTCTATAGGCATAAAAATAAACATTTAAATAGAAAAATGAAGGTTTCCACATGATACAGAGCAGTTTTCCAGTACAGGTATTCTAAATCATGTGGAAACCAGCACAGGGCCTTTCTAGAGTGGCTCATTTTGAACCTGTTTGGTAGAGGATGAGAGGGTGGGTGAAGGAACAAAATCTTGTTTGGCATGAACCCCGCATCCAAATGGGATTTTGCTTGAACCTCCCCTGTTGCCATGCAGTGGCTTGTCACCATCTGCACAATACCAGGAGTGTGCCCTGTTCCATAGTCTTGTTCCCAATACATGGGAACAAGATACAATATAGCACCAGAAAACAGCAGAAACAGGGGCTCAAAAAGTAGAGCTTTGTGGTGAGTTGCTCCACCCCAGTGCCCGACACATGTGAATGCCAGAACAAAAAGCAGGCCCACTCATTGCAAAAAGGCCCAGAAGATAAACCAAAGTCATCGTCTCCCTTGTTCGAAAGCCAGTCATACTAGACTCTAGTGTTCATTTCAGTTTACAGCCAGAGAGCCAGCACTTTCTGCATCTGCAGACGTTTCCATGACCATGTTGACTAGATGTTGAAGCACATGGAAAGCCGATCTCTTTCCTGGCAAAGCAGTGCCCATTTATCTACTTGCAATTTCTTTCTTTCAAACTGCTAGGTTGGCAGGAGCTGGGACAGATGATGGACACTCGCTCTGTCACGCAGTGTGTGGGTCTCAAACTGGTCATCTTCCAGTTATCAAGATCAGCATCTTAACCACTATGCCACCACACCCCAGGATACCCCAGAATAAATGTCCATGTAGATAATCCCATATCTCCCTTTCAGAGAGTCACTTTTCACAGCAGGAACAGCAAGTTTGGAGGAGAATTGGGCTAGCACATTTCAAGAACCCAAGTGATTATTTTCCTGAGATTCCCAATTCTGGAATATAGCAAACATGTCTCAACAGAAGATGTCCACCACTTTAGCTATGAATCCTCAAGTGCAGAGGTGAATCATTTTTCAGGAGGCAATAAAAGGTCTTCATTTTTACAACAGTGACAGATGACCAGATAGCACATCTGACGTGGTTGTGCATCATTTTGGAGGGCTGAGAAGCAATAAGTAAATATTTTCAACCAAACAATCAATCAGTCTGGGGACCTGCGTATATATCTGGCAGCTTGTATGGGGGGAAAAGGGGGGGGACTAGCAGTGATACTTTTAAAACAGCAACACTATTCACAATAAATGTAATTGTGTCATAAGTATCATTGAACTCAGTTGTACTTACTGTAAGACATATAGGGCCATCATACAAAAGAGTCCTCTGCAGATATGTTCAGTTTCTTGAAATGATGTACCAGTCTCGTGTGAGGACTGGCTAGTGGCCAATGGAAGATCACAAGCTTTGTATGCAGAAGACTCCACAAATGGTGTGAACGGAATTCAGGCACAGAGCTGGGAATTATTCAAGAACCCTGCAAACCTCTGTCAGTCACAGTACAGAATATTGAGTTAGACAAATTCCATAAAAGGCAGCTTCATATTTTCTCAGAATAGTTAAAGCAAGGATCCAGAAAGGTTAGCAGAACATTTATGGTGAGTATTAAGAACCTGCAACTGTATTGAGAAAGGTTGCTACAGAGACATATAATAATCATTGGCCTCCTCCCCCCTAAATTTTCTTACAATGAATGGACAATAATGATTTTATACCAGTATACCATTTTTTCATTATACAAGCATAGTTTGTGTTTTATTGTGTGGGGGAGGGGAAAATGCCACCCTCACATCTTCCCCAACTCCAGTCCAAATCTGAGGTCAACAAAGCCAGAATATTAATATTGCAAGATAGGAGCAGCATGTCTACCAACTCTGACCTGCCATCTGCCACATTCATTAAAATTAGATGCACATTTTCTGAGTCAGTTTCAACTTGGTCCTCAAAAGTGCTATAGAGTTTTAAAGTCCAGCTGCAATTTCAAAATGGCTACCAATGTCTTCTATAAATTGCCTAAGCATTCCCCATAACTTGTTATCCCCTTGTCCACTTGCTTTTTGTTTTGTTGGTCTGTTTTGAAATAAAATGTAGTATCCCTATTCTCTCCTAGTTCTAGAAATGAATATATCCATAGAGACTGCATGTCAGAGATTTTCACTTGCTTATTGCAATATAGAATGTACTGCTTAATGAAGATGAGGATTTGAAAATTAGACAGTTCAGGGAATATATCTACCAGTGGTTACAAATTATTGTCATTATATAATGCCTTTGGGTACTCAGTGTGGTATAGTGTAGAGTAATGGACTAGGGCTCTGGAGACCAGGATTCAAATCTCTACTTGACCATGGAAATTTATTGAGGGAATGGAATTGGCAAAACCACCTTAAATATCTCACTTATCTTGAAAGCCCTAATAGAGTTTCTATAAATTGGTTTCTACTTGATGGCACATAACTAACTACTTTACCTTCAATTCATATATACTCTGGAACAATAGTAGGAGAAGACTGCTATCTTAATATTCTGTTTGTGGGCTTTCTAGAAGTATCTGGCCATTGTGTAACAACAGGTCATGAAACTTGATAGAGCTTTGGTCTTGGCCATCAAGGTTTTTCTTATGCTCTTATGTTGTGCTCCTCTTTCACAATTTCTTTGCTAGTAGCTTACATATCTCAAGAATCTAATTCTTTGTTGAGCTTCAAACCATTAAAAATACAGTTGTATCTGGGCTTCTTTATGGATTTAAATCTCTATATATTTGTATAGGGTGGCTGGATGCCTCAGTAAGTTGGGTAGCTTGGCTACAGAGTCAGAAGTTGGGTGTTCAGTTCTCAACTGTGCATTCCAGAAGAGCCAGCTTTCAGTAAGCTGTATAGTCCCAGGATGCCCTCTTCAGAAGGAGATGGTAAACCATTTCTGAGTACAGTACTCTGTTCCTAGGAAACTCTGTAATGGGTTGCCATTTGAACCAATGTGATGGCAAGTAATTAGTGACCGTTAGTTAAGACTAAATGATTATTATTATATTTTGACATACATACATACATGCACACACACATACATTTTTTAAAGCCTTATAATGGAAATGGAAATGCATGAATGAATGAATGCAAATTTGTTGATATATAGTCTAGTAAACAGGCTATACCAGTGTTTCCCAGTGTGGGCCCCATGCCCCACAGGGGGACTTCAATTCCCAGAAGTGCTTTGATCAGTGCTTTGGGGAATTAACTTAGGCTTCTGGAAATTGAAATCCAGAAACTAAAGGTTGGGAAACACTTATCTATACAGACTTGTGTCTTAAAGAAAGGCATTTATTTATTTATTTATTTATTTATTTATTTATTTATTTATACTTGTATGTCACCCTACTCGCAGAGCAATTCGGGGTGGCTAACATAGTATCACAGAACAAAATATCAAAACCACAATCCCAGTAATAAAATCAACAATAAAATGATGAACAATCCAATAAAAATTTAAAAGATTAAAATATTTTAAAAATTTAAGAGAGGGGGGTGGTGTAATTATCAAATCAGCCAGCAGGCCAGGGTTACCGTGTTACTGGCACCCTATACCTGCCCTGCCAGCCAAGTCTTTATGCCTTTTCTGAAGGGTAGCATGCTCTGTCTGGAAACACAACTCAATTGGCAGGAGGTTCCATAGGGCTGGAGCAGACACAGAAAAGGCTGTCCTTCTAGTGCTAGAGAGATGCGCCTCTCTAGCTGATGGAACAGTTAGAGAGCCTCTCTGGTCCAATCTGGTGGGATGGACAGATGTTCTTGGGGTGATGCGGTCTCTTAAGTATCCTGGCCCACTACTGTGTAGGGCTTTAAAGGTAATAACCAGCACCTTGAATTGCACCCGGAGACATACTGGCAACCAATGCAGCTCCTGAAGCAGCGGCATAGCATGAGCATAACGCCCGCGCCCCGTCACTACTCGGGCCGCCGCATTTTGGACCAGCTGGAGTCTCCGAATGGTCACCAGGGGCAGCCCCATGTAGAGCGCATTACAATAGTCAAGTCTGGAGGTGACCAGAGCGTGCATGATCATGGGCAAGGAGCCCTGATCTAAGAGTGGGCATAATTGGCATATAAAGCCGCCGCCAGCAACACCTGCGGGTCGGGGAAGAGACCACCACCCCATCCGGCCCGGGATGCTTCCACCTGCTCCCGGAGGCTCCGCCCGGCCGGGGCTTAAAAGGCCGCAGTGGCGTCAGGTCTTTTGGTACTGTTGTAATTTTCTCTCTGAATTTGATGACTTTGTAATTTTTGGATTGTTGTTTAAAACTGATGCTTCTGAATTTTTGATGCTGTAGTGATGCTGTAATGATGTTGAGATGTTTTTTGGTATTTACACTGATTACTTTTGATATTTATATGTTGTATTTATGAACTCGCTGTTTTTCTTTGTCTGTAAACCGCTCTGAGTCGGCCCAACCAAGTAGGGCGGTATAAAAATTGGATAAATAAAAAAAATTAAAAAATAAAAATAACACGAAGCTGTGCAAAAAACCTCCTGGCCACAACTGCCACCTGCTCTTATACATCTAAATTCTACCAAGAAAAGGACAGCACAAGAATGAGTACCCATTTTGTTGGGGCCAAACTGTAGTTTGCATAGTTATCGTGTGAAGAGCCCAGCAAGCACTTAACACTGTGACATGGTGTATAAGTGGAAATGTCATCAACAATGACAAGAACAACAACATTCTTGACACAAGAAGTCTCTTTGACACTCTTCTTTGTGCATCCATAACAGTTCATGATTTCTCTGATGAAACACACCATGAAGTAAGGAAGATGGCATCTGAAAGCTATGTATTGGGAAGTGAAAATCAATAAAACCTTCACTTTATGAACCTCTGAAGAATTTGGAAATAATCTATTCCCTAGGGATTTTAGCAGAAGGTAGTTATGATGTTTACACTAAAAGTGGAGGAAGATCAATATTGCTTGAACTTTAGGATTTTCATGTCAAATTTGAATTAATTATGAGTCTTCTTTGTATCTGCAAGGCAACCTAATTTCAAGATTACTTCTTTTCATTTGGAATTATGATCAGCTCAATATTTTACATTATGATAGTGGCATGAGCAAAAGTAAACTTGTCAGAGGCACTCATAGATGCTGAAAGATCATCTCCTAGTCAAAGTCTAAAGTAAGTTTCTTAAATTTAGCTGCTAAAGATGTAGCCATGACAGGTAGAAGCCTTCCTTACTTTTAGATCAGAGTCCCTTAGAAATTCACAATCCAGATCTATATATTCTACTGCATTACAAACATTTTAAAATCTTGGGTTTTATGATCTAATAAGCTTTGTAACAGTAATTTCTTAGTTATTTAGAAGAGATACCCAATGTGTGGTCAGCTTGTGCAACACTGTAAAGAGAGAGAAGAGATTCCTGACTAACCTCTGTAGACGTTCAACTGACACCATGAGTTATGAGGCTAGAATAATATTATCTTTGCCAGTATAGCTACTGATATTATTGATTACCACAACTCTCTCCAGATCTTTGAAAATCCAGATGCATTGCTTGACTTCTTGACCTTCTGCAGTAATGAGTTCCACAGGTAGGTTATACATAGCATAAATATTTTTCTTTCCTTTGCTTTACATGCATGTTGGTGCAGATTCAAACAGCACCTAGTTCTTACCTTGTCGGGTGACAGCCAACAGAGAGTCTTTTTCTGTCATAGGCCAGCCTAGCATAATGCTTTCAGGACTGGCATACTCTTGTCAGGTTTCACATTTTTAGGTTCCTAAATCAAGTCCTTCTCTTGGCCTCTTCTCTTGTGCCTAAATACTATGCAGTCTTTCTAAAAAACAATAATCCTATTTTATCATCAGTGGTTTCTGCTTCTTTTAGAAGTCACTTTACATAAATAAATTATCTGTACAGTCATGACCTTCATTTGTGAATAAAACCCATGGAGAAAACTCACAATTATTGTGGACATTCCATAGTATTTTCTCTTCTAGGTAGTGTTTCTTGATCAAAGGGACTTAGCATATGTATGTTTTGGACTGAAATATATCACCTCACAACTTTTCAAGGGCATTATATACCCCTCCCCCCACCAAAAAACAAAACAAAACCATCAGCTATGTTCACAGTCACTCACAGTCCACAAAATAAGAGTACATTTCCAAAAATTTGGCAACACCCTACCTTAGTCCTGAATTAATACTAATATAAAGTTTTTAATAATATAATTAATAGTTAGACTGGTTTCAGGTTCAAAATATATAGCCAACATTACTTCCAGTAGGCTTAGGGCATGACTAGATGGGGGATTTTAAGCAATCTTGGACCTTTTTCTGTTGTTAAATTTAGTCAATGGCATAGTTGACTAAATTAGTTGACATTATGACATTACATTTGTCATAGCTGACATATGGATGATTTTGTTCCTCAGCTATATCCTCCTTTAAGGATAATATTAAAGGAGGATATAGTTGAGGAACTCAACCTTCCGTATGTCAGTCAGGGGACACTGAACAGGTTGAGGGTCAGATTATCTAAATGTAAGACCAACATGTTCAAATGGTGACTGCTGATGGATAGGAACATGCTGTGTGAATGTGGAGAGATACAGAACTCAGATCATTTGCTGGTCTGCCGACTACTACCAGAAACATGAAGCAATGAAGACTTAAATTTGGCCAGCCACATAAACTGAAGAATGGGGTACTCAGCAGTACTCTCAATCACACTAAATAAACTGCAGCCCTAGCACTGTGCCAATGGCGTTACTTGCACTAGTGGGCACATTCTGAGAAGTAGAGGGCTACCGTTTTAACCTCCCACAAAAATTTCTTAGAGGGACACTACATATGGGTCATGTCATAAAATGCATGAAACTGCTTAGAATTTTAGAAGGTGGGGGAGAGGAGAAGTTGCCCAGGTGTCTACGAGCAGTGAATGTTATTCAGGTTACCATAGGTGCCCAAGGAAAATGGGTGGAATTTCTAGTCCTACTATACTGTAAAGGAAAGAATATATTTTGGTAATTTATCACCTGTTTTGTGTTGCATACTTCAGCATTAAACCATTTGGGGTTTCAGGACTCTAGATTTAAGTAACTTTATCAGTACTGGAGAGTTATTAAAGTTGTAAGCGAGTAAAAATCCCTTTCTTCTAGAAAAATTAGCAGTCATTTCACTTTAATGAGACAAGTGGTCTTGTTAGTCATCACGCCAAAGAGATAAAGGCCAGCCTTTCAGACCATTGGTTTTTATAATCCACCCCCCTCTCTTGCTCATTCTACTTCAAAGGTGCCCTCCAACTCTGTAGGCTGAGATCTTTCCTAACCTTTCTCCATGAGATTATGTTAACCAGTGACTGAACTGAGGATCAGCATATGTTCTATGACTCAGCTGTAGTATAAATTAAATTTGCGTTCGACACTCAGTTTTGATCCTTCTTGGAATGTAAGACCTCCATTAGATCTAATTAGTAAAGGCCGGTCAAGTCTAGAATTCTGCTGATACAGTGGCCAAACAAATGCTTGTGGGGAACCTCACAAACTGGACAACAGCATCTGGGTGCTAGCCTTACCAAAGGGTACTGAGACACATACTGTATCTGATTCTAGACATAGCATATAGCCACCCTGGATCTTCCATGAAATTTCTAGTCCCCTTTTTAATGCTGTTCAAGTTGGCAGCCATCACTCCACCTTGTAAAAGTTAATTGTGCAGTTTAAATATGTGCCACAAGAAGATAGCTGTTCAAAAATAGCCATCATTTAGCTTCAATGAATAAACTCAAATTCTAATATTATCCAATCCTCTTTCCATTACACCATGTATAATTTTACAGGCTTCCCTGTATTGCCCTTTTAAAAAAAGAAGGGAAACTAAATAACCCTGTACAATATAACTTTTCCTCAAAAAGAAGTTGCTTTTCTCCCTGTACCTTTCTTCAGCGCTACAAGTTAGAATCTGAATCTTTTAATTATAGCCTCTAGAATTTAACCTTCCCAGATATTTTATATGGAATGAACACCATGCTGTGAAAAATATCTTCACAATATACTGTTTTTGTGGGATTTTTTCCCTCTAGTACTGTACTTATGTGAATAGGAGTGTAGAAAATCAGGTATGTAAGTAGCTATGAATACCTAGAAGGGATATTTATAAAAACTGCCAACCGATTCACAGAGGTCAAACAAGTTCTAATGATTTTAATCAGATCTCCCTCCACCCATTTGTTAATATTTCCATCTACCATGAAGATATTTTTTTTTAAAAAAGTAGCTTTTTCTTTCTTTCTTTGTAGGTACTCCAAATGTAAGCAGGCAAGAATAATTTATCTTGATTACTGGTAGAGTATTTAACTCTTTTCTGTGGGCATTTGGGTCTTCCAGACAGGGCATTTGTATGTCGTTAAATCCTGCATCAGGTATATGCCTTACTGGGATTTCCCCCACTATCCTTGTGACATTTCCTTTATCCCACTATGAATAGAAACCAACAGAGGGCTTTGTTTTGGTTTTGGTGGGGTTTATTTTCCCCATGACTTCCCATACCTTCTTGTCTCTTCACAATCCCTTGGTATATTTTGTGCTTCTTTTCCTCCTTTTTCATTTTAAAAATTAAGCCTGTGTGCCTGAAATGGAAGCAAGTGATGGGGTTGAGATGTGGTACTTCTGCAGTCCTGAAGTTCTGAAGCGACAGACGTTTTGCAGCAAAGCAATTGCAGTGCCTGGAATTGTGTTCCTATGTTTTCAGTGCCAGGCCCATCAAATGTACAGCCCTGATTATAATCTCTTTGCATTTCTTATTTTACTGCGGCATTATGAGCTGAATTTCACAGAGAGTGAGGAGGCAGAGAATGAATACAGTATAATCTTTACCGACCTTTCACTCCCCTTCTAAACTCTTCTCCAGTTTGTACCTCCCATGGCAAAAACCATCAGAGAACATAATTTATTGGATCTGTTCTTTCTCCTGCCTCTCTGAGGTCAGCAGTGTGGTCAGCAGGGAGTGGTTACAGATCCAGAAAATGGAATTTTTTTCCTCTCACAATAGCATTTCCTCAATCTCTGTCTTCACTGTGGTGCTGGTAAAATAATGAAGTTCTGGCTTTTTATTTGTCATTAATAAAGATCTCCAATGGTTGCCCCTGTCCCCTTCACAATAAAGTACAAAGACAGTACACATTCACACATCTGTACAAGCATACACATGTCACCAAACCTGCCCTGTAAATCCAGGAAACACAGAGATCTGACAAACGACAGAATCCATCTTCTCTGCTAATGGAGGTCCAATCTCCATAGGAATATATGGCCAGGATCTCTTTGAAAGCTATCCGCCGCTCTGGTTCTCTGAAGCGGATAAGGGGGAAGAATGCCTCAGTGTTGGAGCTCCCCTAGTGGTGACCATTGCAAGTAGCAGGGTAACACCTATTGATCAAAGCAAGAATGCAACAAGTAAAAGTTGATGTTTCAATTAAGGTCAAGTATGCAAGCCAGTGAAAGTGGAAGACAGGGCACCAGCAAAATAGAAATAAATGTTTAAAAATGCATAACTTGTCACAGAAATCTTGTAGAAAGTCTGGGTTTGTTTTATTTGGTTGCAAAAGGGGGAACTTACTTTTCAACATGTCTGCTGTGTGAATGTTGGGCACATAATGGCAGTATGTATTTTAACACTTTCAGATTGTGCTTGTTAGTCCAGGAAATGAACTCACTTGTGAGACCCGGAATACACTTCTCTCTTAAAGAGGCAAAGGCGACAGGCTGACAAACCTGTCAGGAATGTCGCTGGCCAGATGGCCACATCAAGGTTACCATGGACTCTGGATTAATCCCATTGTCTGAAATGAATTCCAGACAAAGAACATTTTGCACATCAAACAAAGGACAATGCCTGTTGCATCTTATCAATTGTGTGACATTCCTCAATGTGCCTGAAAGGCATGGCTATTGGGAAGATTACCTCTCTCAGGACATTTGCAAGGGCCCACACACATTGGGGCTTTTGGAAAGTCAACACGGACTTGTTATCTCTTTAACTGTAATGAACTTTTGACCTTATATGTATTTGAGTGCATACCTTATATGGATTATAATTATATGTGCTCCTTTAATTGTTCAAACATAGAAATGTTTGGTAACTTTTGTTGTTGGTGATAAATGCTTGATTGTATGGTGTAACTTCTTACACACACATCCCCTCGTGACAAGCTGCAGCGAATCCCTTTTGTACCCTTGTATACATGTGTATAAATATACCTGATTTTGAATGGTTCGGGACTGACCCCCTTTGGGCAGTCCTGTGGCAGCATTTTCATTGCACAAATATTCTTGGCCCATATGCAATAAAAACTTTTATTTTCCCTCACAGTTTGTTGCTTATTGGTCATGATTTCATCTTGCCCAGAAGGTTTTGAATCTAAATAAATTAAATGATACCAAAACATTTATAAAGGTAATTGACTAACATGTGTTTCTAGGGCTTTTTCGCCCACCTATTGTGGAGTCTCCAGACTTTGGATTTTAGGTATTTCAGGTGAGGAGTACCCCTGAAAAGGGGCACTCCCAGAATTTCAGGTATCACAACCACATGAGCATATGGTTAGCAAGATTCAGCAAGAAAAGGTCACCTTGTCAGTCCTACCACCATCATTGAAGGAACTGCGCTGTCATCATCGTCATCTGCAACTCGTATCCGAGAATGCATTTTCCCCCTGAAGCAGGAAAAATACCATTGACATGAATTTAAAGTGGATCCCAGCTTGCCATGAAGTGACCCACATACTATGATCACGGATTCTGTTTCAATTGTATCAGTAATTTCTGAATTTGCATCCACTAGCATATGTAGTTTTATGAAAACCGATGTTCCCTTTTATTTCTTTCAGTGACACATTCTCTGCTTATTGGTGATATGTTAGCAGCTACCCTTCCTGAATGGATGAAGCCAACCCTCAGTTAGAGAGCACCTTTGTTCTACATCTCAATAGGGGGCTGAAAACAGACCCTTATTTAAAACTGTCAGTCAGCCTAGATAATACTGAGCCACATATAACTGAGCCTAAACAATACTGAGCTACATACCATGTACCATGAGAAGGGTCAGAGGTACATGGTATATTACGGTATAATTCTCCCTCTGAAGAAGATTAGTACTTGTTTTTTTAACTGGCTTTGAAACATAACAGAACAATATTTACAAACTGGGTCGAACAAGATCTTGGAAGAAGAAACAGTCTCATTATTTGCTCAATAGTTTTTTTAAATAGACAATTCTTGATTAATCTGCAAAGCTGCACTTAGTGCCAAAAGAGATATATAATTGTGATGTTATTGGGGCTAGCCTGCCTCTTTCTGCCAGTTTCAGAATGAAGAGGAGGGAAAAACGAGGACTGAAAAATGTGGACAATGTTATAAATTGTAGTTAAAGTGCAAATATTATGACATAACCATAACACCACTCCGTGACTTCTCTATGAGAAGTCTGGATATTCTTACCACAGTTGAACTAGTTACAGCAGATTAAAAGAAAGAGATGAGGTGATTGAAGAAGTGTTCTGTGCAATATTCCAATTATTTAGGAATGCCTGTCTGGCTTTAGGAAAGACAAAGATAGCATCTGTGGCATGGATAGATAGGGGTTTGTTTGTTTTTTTAAAGTCAGCACATCATAATTTCACTTCTGGTCCTGGTACCACAAGCTTAGCCAGCAGTGAGGTGTGGATAGCCAAAAACAGGTAAATGAAGCTTGAAATCCCATCAGAATGGATGTCCTTGTTAGGTGTAATACATTAATGAATTAGGCCTAAGAAATTTTTCAAAGATAGACACTCCATTATTAGACTTTGGAAAATTTACAGGACTTTAAAAATAATAATTAGGAAACAAAAGGAATATAATGTACTTTACTTATTTTATATATGAAGAGACATATTGGTAAAATTCTTATTTAGCATAGTAAATTGTGCTAGAGTAGGGCCATTGAATCAGCTGGGATTTGGTGAATCTCCCTCTTCTTTAAGTTCCATCGATTCGAATGGGCTTCTTCTAACAGCAACTTACTGTGTTAGAGAAAGTCTCATATCTGATACATTACTGTACTGATTTATTGTATGGAAAACATGTTGCTCTCATTCTTTTCTGACACTGCAGGAAAACACCCAGAGATGTATACAAAATGATGTGCAAACACAATGATAATATTTTATACTTTGCCAATCCATAAAATGAACCATTTGCCCCTTGATCTGTCTTTTGGCTGTTAGTGTTGGAAAGAGGTAGGTAGGTAGGTAGGTAGGAAGGAAGGAAGGAAGGAAGGCAGGAAGGAAGGAAGGAAAGAAAGAAAGAAAGAAAGAAAGAAAGAAAGAAAGAAAGAAAGAAAGAAAGAAAGAAAGAAAGAAAGAAAGAAAGAAAGAAAAATCTGAATTACCCCATGATGGTTGCCTGTACAAGAAGAGGTCAAGCAATTCCTGTGCTCAAAGAATAATGAAGAATAGTGATGATAAGAAGAAACAAAAACTATTGTACAGTATTTTGTTCTTATTTGCAGCGAACATCTTCTAGCTTGAGCATTTGATTCACAAACTTCCTCTCCTAGAACAGGAAGGCATGAGACACTGCATCCATGGCAGGGAGTAATTTAATGTGATTTTTAAGATTATTTTGATTGCAAGAGGTCTGCTTGCAACTCCACTTGATTCATATGGATTGCTGCTAGAAATCTGGCATGTACAAATATTTTTTCCTGCTATGCAACCTCCTGAAATACATTCATGCAGCTAGGGATACACTATTTCATCTGAGGAAAGATAACAGCAGTCCATTTAGCCCAGTTCACACAAAGCATATGACCACAGCTTCAAAAGATTATCTTTGTGTGTTAAATGGCCATCACAGATGTTTATGAAACTTTAGAGAGTACTGTCATACCTCTTTCCATCAACCCAAATGATTGTGGTGGAAAGCGTTCACCCACAATGTTCCCATTCATGTACATGCCTGCAAGGAAAAAAAAACATATTGTACATGTGAAACAGGCATGATATTCCAAACATACAAATAACTGCTCGCCATTTTTTAGAATTTGTAACTGTACAAGTAGGATTCTATGCACTGTCTGGATGGGAGATGGTCCAGGAGATGTAGATGAGGGACAAGGATACACCTGTTGATGGGCTGTCATGGCTGGTCCCAGAGCCTGCTGAATTCCATTCTGTGAATTCCCAAAACAGTCTTGGCCAACACCATATCCAGGGACCCTAAACCATAACACCCCAGACACCTGGAGAATGAAGGCCTGGAGGGAAGGAACTAAGTAGGAAGCTGGAACCTTAGGGCACGATATCTGGCAAAAGAGAATCTAGGGTATATAATAGTGATGTTGGCAAGCTGAAAACCCAGACAGTTTGCTTAGCATCTGCTGCTACTTCTCTCCTCATCTTAGGTGGAGTGATACCAACAAGAGTGTATATTTGATTCATCCTGTCAATATACACATGGCTTCATTAACACGGATACCAAATTGTTTCTTGTGAATCATGCATTAGGAACACACATTACAGGCCATACTGCTTTCTTTCAAGGACCTAGCGTTGAATCTGCAGATCTTTCTGATCTGGCTTCACACATCACCATATGGATATGTTATCTCTTCCTGAAGTGAAGCCAGAGTGAGCAAATCACTTCTTGTCATCAATCTGGCATCTTTTGAGTAGATATTAGAAGAAAGAAAAATGTAGGAAGCATCAAGCAGTGAGGTGAGCATTAACAAAATGAACAAATTGTATCTGGCTTCACTATCACCCTTGAAAATTAAAGAAAGCATCTCCCAAATGAGTTCTTTTCAACCACCTGGGGGGCATTTGGACCTTTGGTAGAGACATACCACAAAGAAGTCATTGATGTAATGAATGTTTGATAGGCTAGATGTCTGGTTATGGGAGAACACCAGAAGATAATAAAAATAATTGAAACTTATTTATTTATTTAATCAAATTTGTATTGCCACCCATTTGGCAAGTGACTCTGGGTGGCTCACAACACCAAGACCATCAATACATAAAATTACCCACCTTAAACATCAAAAACCATTAAAAACACCCAAAACTACCAGTTAAAATTATAACTAAAAGTGTGAGTGGCCCTCATTATATAAGACAGCAAGGAGAGGGGGTACCATATCCCCAGTGCCCCACACCTGCTTTGCCAGCCAGGTTTTTAGCTCTTTCCTGAAGGGCAACAATTCTGTCTGGGGATGCAGCTCAGTCGGCATGAGGTTCTACAGGGCCAGAGCAGATGTCAAAAAGGCCCTCCTTCTAGTGCTAGAGAGATGAGCCTCTCTAGTTGATGATACTTTTAAGTAGCCCCTCCGGTCTGCTCTAGTGGGATAGACAGATGACCTTGGGTGACATGGTCTTTTAAGTACCCTGGATTACTACCATGTAGGGCTTTAAAAGTCATCCCCAGCACCTTGAATTGCACTTGGAGGCACACTGGCGAGCAATGCAGCTCCAGTAGCGAGGTGAAGCACAGGCATAATGTCCACACCCCATCACCACATCAGCAGCCACATTTTGGACCAGTTGCAGCCTCCAAATGGTCATCAAGGGCAGCCCCATGTAGAGTGCATTACAATAATCTAGTCTGGAGGTGACCAAAGCATGTGTGACCATAAGCAAGGAGTAGGAGTTGATTACCTATGTGGCCCACTGAGGATTATTAGTCTTCTCCCTAAAGCCATGTAGAAAAAAAATCTGAAAAGAGAGGAAGGGGAAGTTACATGTACCATGAATTTTTCTTGAACTATAACTAGAAGATCATGGAATTGGGAAGAAGAAAGGAATGATGAAGCACTTAATGTTCAACCTCATTGGATGCTTCAGCAACTGCATTTTTTCCATCCACTCAAGAAAGGAATAATTTCTTCAGTTAAGTTACATGCTTCCTATGGAAGGGTGTTTTTTTACCTTGCACACATGCGCGCACGAACGCATGCACGTATGCACGCACACACACACACACACACACAGAGCAATACAAGAACTGCCACTGCTCAAAAAAAATTAAGATGCTGTGTTGGTGGTGCTAATGTACTATCCAAAGCTGATGGAATGCAGAAGCACTGACAAGTTCATATTTTGAAGTCCTCTTTGAACTCTGAATTTCTCTTCCTCTCCCTTTCTGCATTACAAAAAGTGGATGATTACTTTCAAAAAGAGCCATGTGGAATCTTTTGATATTCCTTTTCAGCAGTACTCATATACAATTCTTAGGGAGTGGCTTTTGGCTTTGCCAGGTTCCATATCAGCAGATGCCTGAGAACAGACATTGAAGGTTTCCAGTGGTATGCAGTTTATCAGAGACTGAATAAGCAGGCAGGGAAATTCAGAACAGCAAGTGTTTATGATGAAAGTAAAGCAGAACAGCCTCCCAGTTAGTTTCATAAAAATCAATGTCAAAGCAGTATGTGCAAATGTGTTTTGCATTAGCTCAGAAAATGAAATGCCACAGGGTTGGTTCCAGGCTGAAAAGTTTAGGCTTCTAACTCACTGGAATCAGTTGTGCAAGTATGTGGAGACTTAAGTCCCATTGACTTCAATGACAGTGAATTGAAACACATATTTATCGATCCCCAGCGTAATCCTTCGAGAACCAGGTGTAAAGATATGGAGGAAATTCACATGCAAGTTATGAATCAGCTCCTGAGGTTGGAATCTCTTACATGAGTTCCATTACCAAGTGCTTTCATCCTTCCTGGAAGAGACTTGAAATGAATACTTGTTTGTTTGCATTCTTGTTTGTTTACCTCCTTTTTCTTCCTACAGAAGGAGTCACTCAAAGCAACTTACAAATATTAAAACATACTGTTGAGTGAAACATACATGCAAACTAACACACACTCTCACATACATGAGAATCAAAACATATATAGATAAGCTCTGCATCTGAATATGCAGTACGATAAATTCTACCTATGGTAGACAATCAAAGTTTGGTGCATAGTATGTCTTGGAAGTGATTGGGTGAAATGCAATTTATACACAAGAAAATGAGTTTCCTTCATGGAGAAGGGTCGAAATAAAAGCCCCCACTGGTGTTTTTTACCTGATCTGCCTATGCTAGTTTTCCGAGTTATTTTAAACCTGGATTTAGATCACATTTCCTATCACAAGAATGTTCCTCTATTTTTAAAATAGTCTTTCTCATGGGGCAAGACTTTTGTTGAAATAGATTGGGAGCTGGTTCAAGATTTCTGAAATCATTTTAACATCACATGGTCTTTCTGTCAGTGTGTCTGTTTTCATGGGATAATTTTTGTATGCTTGCATGCTGACACTGATGCTAGGAAAGATCGAAGGCAAGAAGAGAAAGGGGCAGCAGAAGATGAGATGGCTAAGCAGCATCATTGATACAGTGGGTGTAGATCTGTGCAAACTCCAGTGGAAGGCAGATGGAGGATGGCAGGTGTGCTGTGTGGTCCATGGGTTCACAAAGGGTCAGAATCAACTGTGTGACTGAATAACAAGCTGTACAGTATAAAGGTCCAGGTGACTACATGGGATTTCAAATTGTTGCATTGACAAGTGGATTGGCACTTCAGCACTCCAGGATGGGGGCAGGGGGCAGCAGCAAATATTTGTAACATTTTTTAAAATTACATTTTTAAAATTGGCATAGCACTAGATACATGTTACAGCTGAGTACAAGAGTCGCAGGTCTGGGGCTTGATTGGTGCTCCATCTAGACACCCACACAACAGCTGCCACGACCTCAAGACGGCAGCTGCCCAGCAACTTTGTTGCCTAATAAAGGGGTTGGTATGGGACCAGTTGCCAATGTTGCCAGCACCACCAACATCAGTGAGGTACCTCTCTGCAGTTTTTAGAGCTTGTGCATTGTAGCACTAAAGTTAAATCAGTTATAGGTTTTCTGGGCACCAACAATTTTGCAAATCTGAGAGACAATCTATTCCAACACAGGTGATCAGCACATGTCGAAATGTTTCAAAAATGTGTGAACACAATCAATTCAAAATAAACAACCTCCCAGGGTGTTTTTGTTTAAGAACCTACTTTCAAGCCAAATATATATATAAAACTAGGATACATAAAAACTAGGATATTGTGACTGAATTGGACCTTATTATTTTAATAGGAAATATGCTCAACTAATCATTACAGGTTTCAAAAGGCTGAATCCACAAGTTAATGTTGCTTCATACTGCCATGTGCTTACTCTCCATTGGTAAGAAGGTGACACCATTGATTGATGACCAAGTGAAAAGGAGTCCATTATTTTACTAATGGGCTTCAGCAGTTACATTGCAGGTACAGTGTGGCCACCACAGCACTCAGATGGTTGCTGAATGGCCAATAATGCCCTATAGAGCCACATAACAATCACATCAGTCATCCTATGGAGGCCTGCCAACCTAGTAACAGTTTTGTGTATGTCAATGGTGAGAAACTAGCCAGGTGGTATCTCAAACATCCAGAAGTTTGTTTGGTAGCAGCAGCATGATTCGGTTGTGTACTAATAGCCACTTTTGTGGCCCCACTTTATTCTTCATTGCCAAAACTTTGAAGAACTTCTCTTGAGGACAGCAATTCTCCCAGCAGACAGTGTTGGTTGGGAGATTCTAGGAGCTGCTGCTCAAAGCAGTTTAATCTTCGAAGACCAACTCAATCTCAATTTCATTGATCCATAGTGGCTGGCTTTATCTTTCAATAGGCGTAATGGTTATTTGAATGTTTCTACCTTTGTTTACAGGTATGTCCTAGGTATGTCTGACCTGTTTATTAAGAGTGATTTTATATTTCTACTCTTTAAAGAAGCTCCCCAAAACTTACATGAGTGTTGGGACTGTCTTTTTTCCTTCCTGTTCTTCAGTCTGATTAAATACTGATTCTTATGGCACAGAAGACTATTTCAAATATTGGCTGCAGTTGCATGTCACCTGTCAAATAAAATAAAATGCCACATGCCATTGTGTATCAGAAATCATAATGCTGTCAAATAAATACAGCTGCCAAAATTGTCAGTTCCAGAAACACAAATCAAATATTTGCTGTCAAACAGTGGTTGTGAACTACAGAATAATTTTTAATTACTGGCCAGTAGTCAATGCTCTAACTTCCAGTGGAGAACTTGTTTGAGGAACTGCATTCTGTTTTTCATGGTAAACAGCATGCACAATGTACATAGCTTTCTAATCCATACTGCTCTTTTCCCTGCTGTGCCCTGGAACATGTTCTAGTTACATCACCATCAGCTTAAAACTATGTGTTTCATTCTTTGTCGCACCTTTCTTTCAAGTCCTAATAAGTAATTTACTCTTCCAATGATGTGTGAGTTTAGAAGACTTGTCTGGAATGAAGGGGCTTTTAAAAAACACAAATTGCATGGAAAGAGAAATGTTTTTCTCTTAGAGAAAATGCTATGTCCATCATAAAGACTTTCTAAACCCAACTAAGTCATCAAGCATAGTCATTGTCAACCATGCAGACAAATGGAGCATCAACATGAGCAAGAGAACTTCTTCTGGGCTGAAAAATAAAAATAAAAAATGTGCCTGATACATGAACAGAGAGTTTGTATTTTCTTAAAACAAAAATGGAGAGTACTTCTACATGTCAGGGTGTCGATGGATAGAATCGTTTAATATATTCAGTTGGTAAGATACTCGATTTAACTGATTTGACAAGGAACTGTCCATTGAGTCTTGGTGAGTTCCTAAAATGATGTCTGTCATAATAAAAATAAAAAAGAAATAAGCCAACGCTTACCACCAATAGAACAACATGTTACTGGTCTTGTAATGGGGCATACTCCTTAATTTAGGATAGCTGTAGGTCAACATGCCCAAAATGTAGGGATTGTGGGAGTTTTGTCTGAAAGATTTGGACAGCGCTAAGTTTCCTACATCTGCTACCCTTGCCTAGAAAGGCAAACCTATACATTTTCGGACCTTGTTATCTGTCAGAGCATCTCTCTCTTAGAACAACTCCCTGCATCACCTGTCTCTTACTAGAACTAGAACTGTCTTGGTGGCAGCACCAATGCTGTGGAACACACTACTGGTGGCGCTGCACCAGGTCCCATCACTGGCTATCTTTAAGAAACTATTAAAAACTCTCTTGTTCAAGGAGACTTTTCAAGGTGTTGTCCCTTTGGCTATAAACTAGCCAGTTAGTTGATTCCCTGTGCCCTCTGATGCCAACTATTTTATTTTACTTTGGGATGTATTTGTTTGCTTGGTCTGTTTTTGATTTGTTGTGTGTTTTGTTGTGTTATCTGGTGTGTACACCGCCCAGAGTGGGAAATTTCCCAAATGGGTGGTATAAAAATGTAATAAATAAATACATAAATAAATAAAAACAAACCAATGGCATTAGGCTTCTGTTCCAGTTGCATGAATGAAATAGTGTGACAGTTGGGAGGAGGGAGGTAGTTTTCTTTTTAAACACAGATTCATGAAAATATATATTTTTTAATTACCAACACTGGTCTGACTACATAGTGGGAGACAATAAAACCTTTTGAAAAATTGAATTGGCCTATTAACAAATCAAGGAAGATTAAAACAATAAAACAACTAAAGTTCATGTAGCTTTCAAAGACTAAAAAAAATTCACAGATGAAAATCTACACACACACACACACACACACACACACACACACACACACACACACACACACACACACACACACACACACACACACACTTAAAGGGTGAGAAATGCAGACCTAAACACACATAAAATTACAAGTGGCCTCATTTCAGCACAGTCTCCATTTAATGTGAAATCGGTTTAACCCACGTTCTTGCAGTTCTTAAAATAGGCACAGAGAAGATAGACAGTGAAATGGCAAAAAAGAGAGTACCAATTCTCCCAGGAGTTATATTAACACAGGTTGCTATTAATTGTGAAAAAAGAATAGAAAGGAGATCCTAATAACACTATGTTCCTGCCCAGTGTTTATTTTTCCCTTGTTGAAAGTCTTTTTCCTAATAAAAGCGGAGGTTTTTGACTGCACTAATTGTTTCCCTCACCTCACCTTTGATATTAAAGAGCAAAACAGCATTAGCTGCTGTCTCTGCTTTCTTCTCTAGTGCACACTGTCAGTTATGGAAGGCTGCCTCTCCCTTAGGACTATACCCAGAGTCATACTGTGTCACTGTCTTTTTCTTCTTCTTCTAATCCTAAAGAAAAGAGAAGAAGAGATATTTTTTAAAAGGGAATATAAGTCTTGGTTGAATGAGAAACAAAAACAGGAACCCTATTTTAGGAAACGAAGGGCTCTTCAAGCTGAGGCATTGTGGCAGTTTTCACTGCCCTCTTTTCACTGTTTGCCACTGTTTCCTGGGATTCTTAGACAGACTCAGCCAGAAAGGACGGTGATATGAAGAACAAGGGTGTTCGCTAAATGTGGTAAGTTTTATATGCTACCAACACAAAATGGCACAGAGGAGGGAAGCAGCCCAACAGACAACAGCTATACCGAGCTGCTCTCCTTGTTTTCTCAGTAAAATTCAACTCCTTCTTAGACTGCAGGAGAGCAAGGATCACAATTCCTTCCTTTGTGGTGAGCTGATACCTGAAATCCTGTCACCTTTGTCTCTTTAAGAAGGTGGTGTATTCTGGGTCTCGCAAGTGAGTCTGCTCATTTCCTGGACTAAAAAACACAATCTGAAAGCATTAAAATACATACTGCCATTATGTGCTCAACATTCACACTACAGACATGTTGAGAAGTAAGTTTATTTTTGCAACCAAATAAAACAAACCTGGACTTTCAACAAAGTTTCTGTGATGAGTTATGTATTCTAAAAAATTTATTTCTATTTTGCTGGTCACATACTTGACCTTAATTGAAACTTCCACTTTTACTTGTTGCATTCTTGCTTTGATCAAAACACAGTTAACCTGCTGCTTACAACGGTCACCACTAAGGGAGCTCCAACACTGAGGCATTCTTGCCCCTTATCCGCTTCAGAGAACTAGAGAGGTGGATAGCTTTCAAAGAGGTCCCTGCCGTATGGAGACCAGACTAGACCGCAGCTAGCAGAGAAGGGGGATTCCTTCATTTGTCAAATCTCTGCATATACTGGGCTTGCAGGTTAGGTTTGGTGACATGTGTATTCTTATGCAGACTTGTGAATGTGTACTGCTTGTGTACTTTATTGCGAAAGTTATGGTTAGAGAGGGAAATCTTCATTATTTTACCTTTCAGTTGGACAACTCTGAGTTCTAGATTTCCTTCCTTTTGGTTCATTATCTTCAATTCAAACTTAAACTGGACAAACCTTGTACAGGAGCATATTTTCAAAATCTTTGACAGCCCTCCAAACAGAAGACTGTCATCACCCATAAAAGGGGCCGTGGTGGCTCAGGGGTTAAGAGGCTCACCTTTTTAGGTGGAAGGCTGGCAAGTTAGCAGTTCAGTACCCAGGTCTTGGGTCTTGATGGATTAAGTGCCCATCTTAGTCCCACCCCTTGGGGACATGAAAGGAGCCTCATTTGGGTGTTCCCTGAGCGGAGTTTCTTCTGCAAAAATCCTCTCAACCCAGAATAAATTCTGACATGAAATTGTTATTATTATCACCTCTAAAAGATGCCATGTGGCCATACCAACTGTAGGGTTTAAAAAAAAGGAATCAGAGCCCTTGAGGTAACTGCAAGTTTCAGCTTCCATCAGTTCGAGCTTGCAGCGTAAATTACCAATGGCCAAGGATTCTAGGAAAAGCAGTTTAAAAAATATTAAGGCTCAAAGTACAATATTGTTCAATGCTGTGTGGTCATTGAAAACATAAGAAATATATTGGCCAAGTAAGTTATGTTAAGGATAGGGAAATGCCATTGATAAACAATTACTTGAACATTTTGTCTATTTTGAAAACTCTATTAGTGGTGTCATATTTTGGAAGCAACATGATGGCACATAACAGTAATAAAATTATAGGTGAACTGTACAGCTATAGCAGTCCATTGCAGTCCTGGTGTTTAATCCTGCATGTCTCATTTCAAATGTGCTGCAGGAGATCGCTCTGTGATCATAGTGTGTAGGTCACTTCTTGGCAAGCTGGGATCCACCTTAAACAAATTCATGCCAGTGGCATTTTCCCTGATTTCCTCAGAAGGTGAAGGTGGCCTACAACCAGCTGGCCTCCAAGACCAGGCCTCCCAGGGGCAGAGAAAAAAAAACATATACTCTGACCGGGTTGTGGCCAATGATGATGAATTAAAACCATGACTTTCTGGTGCATTTTTCAGGATACCACCTTCCAGAAACTGAACTCTGTTATATACCAAGACTTATTCTATCATATATTTAGAGCATTGCCAACCCATTCATATACTGAGTTTAGTGCAAGTCAGATGGGCTCAAAATAAAAATAAACTTTGCAGGCAGTCTTCATGCTTGAAGCAAGTTCCAGTATATTTGTCTTTCATAGCTGACTACCAAATTCATTGCCAAAACTACATGCATTGATGAGGACTTGGGTATGGGCAATGACAATGTGAAGAAAGTGGTGTCATTTTGACAGTCCAGGGTTTGATCAGGACAAGAGAAAAGAATTGACAAAAATGAGGTATTTTTAGAAATCCACAGCAGTCTTTATACAGTTAAAGCTTAGCTAAGGATCTTTTGTATTCATAATCCTGGAGTGTGTTACTTAACCATTTTAAGGTGGTTTTTGTTGTTGTTGCTTTGGCTTAAAATTAATATATGAGAACCAAAATAAGCCTTCAGTGCTTCTTTCATACGTGCTACCTGACTCATGTTCCTACCTCAATGAATTCACAAGTGTCCTTTCCGAATGAGATTTATTTTATACACACCTTTGTTTTCTAACAAAATACTCTGGCAAAATACTCTGTTAGTTAGCTGCGATAGGGGACACAACACCATAGACTCACAAATTGCTAACTGTTGTAAGACAGCCATCAGCCTCTAGTGAAATCAAAAAAGTCAAACCTGCTACAGCTGATCTGAGATATATAGTCTAAGTGCCTCTGGGATAAAGACATATATATCAAATAAACACATTTTTCCTATTTCTTTCTGAGATCCTGGAGATTGTCTCTAAAAGTACATTACACCAGACGTTTGAGTTGTTTGCAGTGGGATAAAGAGTTTCATTCAATTTGTCCAATATTAAAGTAGTTGTAAGAACAATGAGAAAACATTGTTTTGTTGGGATTTTTTCCTGGAAAAAGGTAGAAACCCCAAACATTTTTGTTTATATATTGTATATATTTTTGTTTCAGCACCCTGGACATCCCTTTGCTAGCATAAGACATTAATAGAGTGGCCCTATAGTTACTGTACAGGGGCTGCTAGTTGCTTAGTGGTTACTGAACTTGATGACTGGAAGGTCAGCAGGTGAGCAGTTCAATACCTGAGTACTGCATGATGGAATGAACTCCCATCATTGCCCCAGCACCTAGAAGTTTGAAAGCAAGAAATTGCAAGTAGCTATATAGGTACCACTTCAGTGGGAAGGTAAAGAGTGTTCCATGTACTCTAGTGCCTAGTCATGCCTGCCACTTATCCTCAGAAATGTCTGCAAACACAGACAGCCCTGGCTCTTTGGCTGTATACAGAGATGAGCACTGAATCCTAGAGTTGGATATGACAGGCTTTTGAGCAAGTGCGACCTTTACCTATAATTACTGCACTCCTTGGCATTTATTTTCTTGTACAATGGAATATGTTGCTATTTGAAACACAAGCATCCTTATGTATAGGATGGGTGAGGTTATTCATAAACAATACAGTAGTTTTATCTTCTCCCTCTTACCACATACACTCAGTTCCATCCAGGCAGCCTATCCTCTTTGAGAGGCTGTCCATACATCCTTTTGTTCCTGCTAAAGAGATAGCTCCATCAGCCATTGATTCAGATTTGTTTAGCATATGTGCATGATGTTACTGGAACCTCAAATGAATCCCTTTTACTTATTTCCCCCTTCAGGATTACTTTTCCTCACTTATGATTTTCCCCTAGTTTGGGTCTTTTCAAATCTTTAATCCCTATCTGTCCTTTTGTCTCAAACAAGTCTGCATCCTATAGGAGCCTTTACAATTCGAATGCCCCCTGATATCAGGAAAACGGATTACAGATATGGAAAGTGAAAATGAATAAATCTGGATCACTAGGGAAAAGGGACCGCAGTTCCAATTCACATTGATCCAAACCACACTGCCTATCTGGACATGCCATGAATTTATGCATAAAGATGAGTGTGTTGTCCCAACTCCAATCGTCACAATTCTCGCAATGTAGAAAATAATATTCACAGAAGACAGACTCTTCTGTGCCTGGAGTCTCTCCACACAAATAGAAAACCTGTGTTTCCTGATTCCCAGCCCAATGGGAAGCCTCCAAGTGGACAGTGAATAGCCTAACCTCTTGGAACGTCCATATTTTGCAAATGGAGTGACCAGAGATGGAAAGAACATCTGTGCTCTCCTTCCCGTGTGTTTGTTTAAAATGAGAGATAGAAGATCAATCTTGTGCTCTGCCTTTCTCTCCTTCTCTTAAGGGTTAGCAACTTGTGGCTCTCCAGTGGTTGCTGAACTGCAATTCACCTTAGACTTAGGAAGTATAATCAATGCTGAGTGATGATGGAAGCTGCAATCCAGTAACACTGGATCTCTTCGTTCCTTCCATCATCCCTCTACTCAGGATACAAGAAAGGTCCCAGATGGAAGGAAGATGAGAACGTGATTGCACCACATTCTTCTGCAGTCCTTGCATCATCTCTCATGATACTTTAGAACAGGCGTTCCCAACCTTTTCAAGCTGGGGGTCGGGTCACACTCTCTTCAAAGGCTGGATGGCCATTTTACCCTACCTGCACAATGGAGTGGCCATTTTGTCCCAACAGCTTCAAAGGGGTGGTCATTTTGTTTCTTGAATGCCCTTGGAGGGGTGAGGGTGGGGACACATGAAGTGGCACTGAGGGCTGGATTAGGCCCACGGGCTTGAGGTTGGAAACCCCTGCTTTAGAGTTCTCCAGGCCTCCAGAACAGCTCCTCAAGAAGTATAAGGGGCTACGGGAGGAAAGGAGAATTATAAAATTCATATTGTAACTCCTTCTTCCTCTACTGGAAGCAAACATCTGCTACCGGTATCAGCAATTCTGGACCCAACCCATTGTCTGTCCCTCCTTACATACTTTACAATGTGGTGTCTTTCTCCTAAGTTACAAATGAAAAGGATAATATCAAAGGTGGTTTCAGCTGACTGTTCAAAGGAAGGACTGTGAACAGAAAGAATACATTTCTTTTTCTAGCCAATGTGAACTTGGCACTGATTTTAAAAGGACCTTTGCAAGCTTTCCACATATAGTGACATTTAATTGGAGCGGCTGTGTGAAATGGTCCAGTCATGAGTAAAGATAGCATCTATTGCCAGGGAAATAATGGCCTAATGATGCTGCCAGAATTATTTAGTCCATACTATGAATCATACTATGTTTGTGCTTTCTATATACATCATAATCCTTGACCCTAGTCCATCAAATATGTGACATTTGCAATCAAAGCTGAAACTGACAAGGAATTAATTTCACCCTCTTGTGCTGGCATGATTTCAAGCTATGTTTCCCATAGACTCCAGCCTCACCTGAGATTCCAGTCACCCAGGATGTCTTCAGACAAAGAGTAAAGAATTCAGTGATGGGCAGCAACAGGTTCGCACCAGTTCGCCAGAACCGGTACTAATTTCCCCCAGTGTCCTGGAGAACCAGCAGCGGCTTTTGGAGGGAACCATCTCGGGGGCTTACCTTTTCGCCGGTTCCCCCACTGCACATGTGCATCAAGAGCTTGGTGTGCATGCACGCCTACAGCACTTGGCGTGCATGTGCGGCCTCCTTGCTTGCCTCCCAAACGGGGAGGAGGAAGAGAAGCTGCTAGCCTGAAGCTCCCTATAGCCTGCTCCCCAGGGTAAGTGACTCACCTTTGGGTGTGAGGTATGGGTGTGTATTTTAATCTGTATTTAATGTGTATTTATTTTTAATGTGTATTTTTATGTGTTTTATGTGTATTTTATGTCTATTTTATTTCTATTTAATGTGTATTTATTTTTAATGTATATTTTATGTGTTTTATGTGTATTTAATTTGTATTTTTATGTGTACCCATATTTGCCGGTGTATAAGACGACTGGGCATATAAGACGACCCCTCAACATTTCCACTCAAAATATAGAGTGTGTTATATACAGTAATGCCTCGGATAACGTTTACCTCAGATAATGCTAAAATCGCATAACGTAAAGTAATCTGGGGAGGAGAATTGGATCGAATGACGTTAAGGTCCTATGGGATGGATCAGATAACAACCTCTAAAGCCTGTGCGGTTACAATGTATCTCTATGGAGCTTTAACGTTATCCGATCCATCCCATAGGATTTTAACATGCATCGGATAACACTAAAAATCGGATAACACTTAGACTTGTGGAACCAAGTCTTAGCGTTATCTGAGGTATTACTGTACTCGCTGTATAAGACTACCCCCTCTTCTGCACACCTTCCACACACCAAATAAAACGTAAAAGAACATCAGATTTGATTTCAACATGTTAATTCATATTCAAATGCTTATGACATGCAGAAAACTGTCACAAGGCTGTATGTTATCAAACATGTACAGTAAACATAAAACAGTGCAAAGTGGTACTTATTTATCTACTGTATATACATGAATATAAGCTGACCTAAATATAACCCGAGGTACCTAATTTTGACCTTGAAACCCAGGAAAATAGATTGACCTGAGTATAAGCCAAGAGTGGGAAATGTAGCAACTGCTAGTGAGTTTCAGTAATTAGAATACAGTAATATTAATTATTTTATTGATTTTTTTAGAACTGTACTTGCACCACCCACCAGTGGTGGCACTGTAGGTAAAGTGGGTGGGCAGGTCAATTGCACTGAGCAAGGAAGTGTTGGTCTAGCCTAGCCTCTTGCTTCCCCTGCAAGGAAGAAGCATGGCTTTTTCCTCCATCTTGGGCAGAGCAGAAGGTACCAGTAAGTGAAACCCTTTCTTTTTCCCCATGCAGCAGTTGGGTCATGCAGCAGTCGGGTCTCGAACTGCTGAGCTGCCAACTTCCCAGTTGTCAAGCTCAGCATCTTAACCACTAAACCAGTGGTTAAGATGCCTTTAGATATCTGATGCTTAATCTCTGTTGGATGATTTCACTCATTGATAAGGCTACCATGCAGACAGAACAGCATACTTGAACAAAGTATTTGAACACAAAAGTTGCCAGTGTGTAGAAAAGGCAGAGCTTTAAAGCAAGCTGGATTAGAAGATGGCTGAAGGGTGACAGCCTTTTGAGGCAATACAGACACTAACTCGTGAAGCAGCACCACAAAACGTTCTGTCATGGGAGACATTTTATTCCTACGTTTCTCAAAGCTTGAGGTTGTCGTTTAACTTGGCCTAAAAAACCCTTCCTCTTTGTCTCACAAGACTACGTGTCACGAGATAGCTTGTTTTTCAGTTCAAGTCAGTGTTCTCATTCCTTATCTCTAAGCTTGCTGAGTTCCCTGATGTTGTGACTACATGTTAGAGCACTGACTGTACACGTGTGTCAACAATCCTATGTTGCGGGAAAGTTTCTAATTGTCTCTGATTGGCCTAAACACGACACATGGTTCAAAATCTCCATCTTGGAGGGAGCAGAAGGAGTTTGCTTTTGGATGTCTATGGATTAACATCTTTGCCTGGGGGACTATTCCTTTTTGTTTTCATCATGGTTACCTAGATTACCTAGGACTATTGCTCTGTTTGCTGGACTGTCTTATGCTACTGACTCTTATGTTTTAAGAACCTGATCAATAAACTTAGGTTTGCTTGAAGAACGTCTCTTCATTGGACTAAAGAAAAGCAATGCATTCACACACAAGCCTCTGAATATGCTACCTATTAAACCTCCTTGCAGAAGAGAAGCAGCTTAGCTGCACTGCCGGCCAGCTCGCCTTTGGTGTAGGAGGGCCAGAGCAGAGGGAGACGGCTGGTTTCGCGACACCTCCCTGTAACTTATGTGGTCTCAGTGGCCACAACCATGTTTAAGCCAGTGGCCTCCTCTTTTTCTCATCCCAGTGCTGCAAAAGGGACCAATTTTCAGACTTGGTGTGCATGTTTTGGCAACTCTTTAGTAGTTATTTGCTGTTTTAGTCAGAAGCCTTGGTAAAGAATAACTATGCTAGACAAAATGAGACTAAGAGACTAAACATTTCCAATTTGGGGAGGCCAGCCTGGATCTATTTTGTAACAAAGGGTGAACTTCTGCAAGGCCTGTATAAATCATAGGAAGTGAACTGTCAGGTTGACATCTCTCTTGTTACTCTGAAAAAGTAAAGCAAGCAATACGCCTCCCCCTCGAGGATTTATGAGTTGTAAAAACTTTGCACTCCCTTTAAAGGAGGTGAACTAGGAACAGCCGGCTCATGGCGTGGCCTCCTCAGGGGAAAGAGTGCAAAGACGCTTTACACTTCACAAATGTTTTAAGCAGTGTCATTCATGTCATGATACACTTCTCTGGCATATACTGTACTTCAGATGTCTTCTGTCAAACAGCTCTCTCAAATGTCATATCCCCACACGTTTGAATTCAAGGAAAGCGGTGTTCTAGGGTGAAATTAAGTAATAATTGAAAGTGGGGACCTGCTGCTTCAGCACAAAATGCTCTTATTGGGGTATATTTTTAGTTGTCGGTAGGCTGCATTGATACCATGCTATTAAATCACCAAAGGGGGAAAAAAAGGAAAGCTGGTGTGTGTAGCAAAGAAACGAAGGGGAAGGCAAAAGAGAAACAGAAGAACAAAGGGGTCTTTTCTCCAGCAAGCCTGCAAATGGAAGTGACCCTGAAGATTTCAGGAATGCTGCTTTTCACCTGACAATGAACATTTTCATGCAGGGAAATCCATTTTTGAGACTCATTAGCAAGCGCTGTGATCTTGCTTATTTTCTGTCGCAGCGCCTGGTTTATTTCAAATTGATTAGGAAGCCTCTGATGTGAAAGAAGTGAATCACAGAGCTTCTCCAGGTATTTCTGTAATTGGTTATCATGCTTAATTACAAATGTTTCAGCACAGCCAATTTATTCTGAACTAGATTTTTCACAGCTTCCCTTGGTTGGTCTTTTGAGGGAGCAGTTATTGATGCTGTTTGGAACTGCTGCTTTTGGGTGGCTTCTTTAAAGTAAAGATAATTTTATCTTGCAGAGATTTTTTTTAAATCCCAGACTTCTGGATCTGAAGGAGCTGAACATTTACAGGCTGGTGGACTAATTTCAGATGTACTGCCAATAACGATTTAATGAAACAAAAGGAGAAGCCCATCTGTTGATCATCTATTTATTTGAAGGTAATTCTCTACTGATGTAACCACTCAATGTGATGGATAATTAAAGCAGTTATCCACTTCTGTTCATGGAAAATGAAGCACCAATCACTGTCTTTAGCCACAAACTATGCACTATCTCACCCAATTGCTCCTCCAAATTCCTTGTTTCTCACCTTGGATCGTTTGTTTATTTGACATGCTTTTGAATTGCTTTTATTTTATAAATGTTTTAGGTACCATAGGATTAGTACAGTAACTACCTATTTTTCTTATTTTATCTGTGAGAGAATCCAAGTAGCACACATTAGGGGTGTGCATTTTGGATATTTTAGACTACAAATCCCATAATTCTCCACTGTGGGAATCCTACCTTCCAGATCCAGCACTTACAAACACCTAAATTCTACTCACCTATATAGAAAACTCTTTTGGATAGGCTTAACATCAAGTGAGCTCCTGTTGTTTGTCCCAACTCCTACCAACCTAGCAGGTTGAAAGAAAGAAATTGCAAATAGATAAATAGATACTGCTTCAGTGGAAAAGGTAACAGTGTTCTGTGCACTCCAGCATTTAGTTATGCCTGCTACATGACCATGGAAATATCTGCAGAAGCAAACTGCACCGGCTCTTTGGCTGTAAACAGAGATGAGTGCCACCCCTAGAGTTGGACACGGCTGGCTCTTGGGTAAGGAAGACCTTTACCTTTTACTTGAATGGCAACCTGCCCTGGTGATTACTGGGAAGCTTCCCTACTGCACAACAGCAGGGGAGAAATCTGAGATCTCCCCTTTCTGAGTGGTTTCTCCAGCCATCACTTGGGAGTTTGCTTTAAATAAAGAACCTGTCCTGTCCTTGAGTTTTGGACTTTTTATGGGTTTTTTTCTTGCACCAGCCTGATGAAGATATGTAGAGAGCCAAACGCTAGCTTATGTCTGTAATTTTTAGGGGTGTAATAAAGACATCACTCTAGTTTGCCCTCATACATTTATGTGTGGATGCTGAGAATGTTCAAACTGAGTTACATCTGACAGATTGACTGCATTGCACTTAAGATATTTGATAAGCCATTGCCCTTACGTCACTCTTGAATTTTGATTATTATGTATGTATACATATGTAACTCTATATTTTAGTATATTGATTTCATCGAGGTCATGGTTTTACTGCTTAGTGACACTGACTACATCACAGAGCACTGCTTTATCCAAACTAGGCAGGATGTGTGGTAGAATGCTTATCTAGACCCTAAACATTTGCCTGGAATAAGAAAGGACATGCCACCCCAAATCCCAAAACTGGCTCTTCCTGCTAATTGCCTTTCAAAGAGCAACAGTTTCCAGAATAGAATTAAAACAGCAGCGACTATAAAGTGCACTTTAGAATTTCTTGCTGTATTTTCACTACTGTATAAAGAAATTTGAACAAATAAAAGACAAGTGGGAATGTGTTGTTTCTCATTTTTTCTGATCTTCAGAAAGGATTACATTGGTTTCAATGCATTTTCAACACTTCTAACAGTGACCATACGTTGGATCATGGAAAAACAATAACAAAGGAATATCAGAAACAAGTCTACTTCTGTTTCATTGATTACACTAAGGCCTTTGACTGTGTGGACCACAACAAAATGTGGCAAGTAATTAAAGAGATGGGTGGTTGCTAGCATGCATGAAATAAAGAAAGCAACATGCATACACTTGTAATTCCAAGTAACTGTAAAACACTGTTTTTATTACAGTGGAACCCTGGGTTCCGAATGTCTTGAGTAACGTAATTCTTGCAATGTGAAAAGAAATCCATTGAAAATGATTTATTTATTTTTTTACCTTATGAAAAGTTTTTTGGCATAGCGGGCACAATTATGCCATTTTTAATGCTTTGGCAGACTCCACTGCTTCCCACAGCAGCAGGAGGGTATGGAGGGCATTTCTGCTCCATTTCTGGAATTTTTTGTTGTGTTTTTGGTGCATTTTGACAGATAAAACATGAAGTTTTTGGCACTTCAGGAGGTAGGGGAGCTAACAGCTGATTGTTGGGGACAGGTCTGGCACATTATTAGAGCTGGCCACTAGAGGCCACTGTCAGAAGTGCTGAAAATGCATTGAAAGCCAATTCATCCCTTCCAGAGAGAAAAAAGTGGGGGAAAATGTCTTTTATCTGTTGAAACCTCTTTATAAAGTGGCAAAAATATGGCAAAAAAATTCTAAAGTGCACTTTATAAAGAGTTTGTAACAGGGGGAAAAACTTTTTTAAAAAACTTTTTTTAAAAGAAAAATTCTGACCTCTGGAATGAATTATTTGGCTTTCGATGCATTCCTATGGGAAACCACACTTCAAGATATGGAAATTTCATGATACGAAAACTCAGAGGAATGAATTATTTTTGTAACTTACGGTTCCACTGTATTTTACTTTAAAATGTCTCTGAGTGAATTATTAAGACTGAGAGTTAATGAGAAAGGGGTTGATTCTGGGAGACTTGTAGCCATTCTTCACTGTGGGTTTCTGTGTTCTACTGTGCCCCTAAAGGGAATTTTGCCTGAAGTTTAAGCTCTGCTTCAAGATTTAATCCAAATCATGTTTCCATGCATGCACAAAAGGGATACATTGGTGCAGATTTTCAGCAAAGCCTCCCTCTCTGTCACAAAGAAAATGTTTCCTAACAAATAGTTGCACAATTCTACAGCACACTGATAGATGGGATGTTATACAAAAGCATCATTTACCGCAGAATGGCTCTAAGCACTTATAGTTATGGCTGATGAGTAATTTCCATGTTATTTCCCTCAGAGAAACTAATAGTAGATATTTTGCTTTCTCTTTGTTTAGGCAACCTTTTTATTATGCCTATTACTCACTGATGCTGCAATTTTACCTCTCAGTCCTGCAATAATGTGAAAGTTTGACATCTCTACTTGCACTATTTACCCAAGCAAACAGTTTAGAATGGAAATTATTTGATACAAATTGTCAATTCCTCACCCTTCCCTTTGGACAGGACTATATTTTTTGTTCTGAAATTCATCTGATACTAGAATTCATTTTTTAAGGTAACAGCTTTGAGCAACATATCAACATTCCTGGAGGAAGATTCAGCAATATGCTGAACTTAAAGCCTGGAAGGTCGAAGTTCCATACCCAAGTACTGCATGAAAGAGTGAACTCCTGTCTCTTACCAAGCTAGCAGATTGAAAGCAAGAAATTGCAAGTAGATAAATAGATACTGCTTCAATGGGAAAGGTAAACAGTGTTCTGTGCACTTCAGTGTCTAGTCATGCCTGCCACATGTCCATAGAAACATCTGCAAATGCAGACAGCACAGGCTCTTTGGCTATAAACAGAAATGAGCACTGAACCCTAGAGTTGAATATGACTGGCTTTCAAGCAAGAATGATCTTTACCTTTATCTTTAAGTAGCAATAGCAATACCAATTACATTTATATACCTCTCCTTAGAGTCTCTGGGTGGCTCTCAAGTTAATTATCATTTGTACCCCACCAACATGCTGAGTATTCATTTTATTGATCCTGAAAGGATGGAAGGATGAATCAATCTTGATTCTGGTCAGGATTGAATTTACAATGTCAGCAGTTTTGGCTGCAATGCAGCAGTTTAACCACTGCACAAAGTTAAATGTTAAACGGCGGTTTCTTCATTGTGAGTAAATGTGGTTTTCTTAGAGATTTAGTTAGAACTGGCTGGGATCAGGTGATGTGCTGTATACATTATACTGTACTACTGTTGACTATTTGCTTTGCTTATTTATACCCTGTGTCCATGTGTACTTAGGTGTGGGAAGGAGAAGACACCCATTAAAATTCACAAAAGAGGGATGAGAAAACCTTTTTACTTGAATGGAAATGTTAAGCTGGAAGCTATACTTCCCCCCAATAAGAATAAGAATAAGAATAAGAATAAGAATAAGAATAAGAATAAGAATAAGAATAAGAATAAGAATAAGAATAAGAATAAGAATAAGAATAAGAATAAGAATAAGAATAAGAATAAGAATAAGAATAAGAATAAGAATAAGAAACTGCCATTACAGATCAAGGAAAAAAGGGAGAGGAGGCACATTCATGAATCCTACTTGTACCTTCACTTCTACCTCAATAACTATGTAAATCTGGATGTATAGAAACTCTCCCTCACTTTGTGTGAAATTTAACAAAGCAGGCAAACTATTGTTATAAATACAGCAGACCAAAAAGAAAAGGAAAAAACAGAAAAGAAAGGAACTAGAGAGGGAAGTTTAAGAGTTTACTCTCAGCATACCAAACCCTGTCATTATATACAATGATGTGACCACCTCAGGCAGCAAATGTTGGCCATCAAGAAGGAGTGGCAAATTGCTGGTTACATGGTATATTATTATTGTAAATTTATTGTCAGGAATGGGGAGACATGCTTGTGGGGTTTTCTGCTTCATTTGCTGAAACAATCAGCCATGGATGTTATGCACTTTTGTTGGGTTGGGAGGGGAGAGCACTATTTGCAGGTTTGTCAGGGACAACAAAATATCCTAGGCCTACCCTATGTGCCAGGAGTTCTCAACCTTTTAAACCCGGGAGGCAGATCACTCTCTCTCAGGCAGCTTCAGGGGCCAGATGGCCATTTTGCCCTTCCTCTATCACATGGCACTTCTGGTGAGGTGGAGGCAGTGGGGGAGGACATGAAATAGCACTGTGGGCCACATCTGGCCAATGGGCTGCAGGTTGAGAATTCCTGCTATACGCCACTGCACAAAGCTCACAGGTTTGAATTTTGTATAATTATAAAATGGATTCAAGAGCGGAAGGATTATGGAGATTGAGATGCCAGAATACCTCAATCTCAAGCAAGGGAACAATACAAAAGATTGACCCAAGATGTTTTGCTGCCTCCATTTGACCAGCAAATCAAAATCATAGTTCCAATTTATTTTTGTACAAGAGGTAGAAGGTCCTACAAGCACCACAACCCATCCCTGGAAATAGAAAATAACAAAAGTGAGGTAGGTAAGTAGCAATTCGGTGTTTCAGGGCATTTGGTCTCTAAAGACAGCTGCTTCTCTCTGTCTAATGCAGAGGTAGCCAACCTTTTTACACAGTGGGCCTGACCACAATCCCCAGACAGCTAAGTGTGCCAGACCACACACCCCAGAAGCAGAATTGGGCACATTTATGACTGTTGTAAATGTACCCAATTTCATGTTTACTAGAGCTGTGGGCACATTTACACATGTGTGGGCCTGTTTTACAGCTGATGTAAACACGACCACTTCTATTTCTGGAGGCAGTGGAGGCGGTGGTGGGCCACTTGAAATGGTGACCTGGGCCAAGGCTGGCCTGTGGGCCATAGGTTGGGAACCCTTGGTCTAGTGCCAAGACTGACCCTGACTGCAAAGTGGTTTCATTTCAGTTTCGGTGTTACAGTGTTTAGAAGAGAACATAATCTCAGTTGGACATGGCAAAATGTTTTAGCTCTGGCAATGCAAAAATGAAGTATGATTTTTTTCAGGCATATTTTTTTCATAGAATTTTATGCAACAAAATTACATACTGCTAATATATCAGAGAGTAAACAAAACAAGCAAAAAGACAAAAACATTGTGACACTTTAAAGACTAACTTTTCCTTCTTCTGTGTCTAGGCCAGATGTGAAATTGACAAAATGAAGGTAACTTTTGGTGAGTTCATTCTGTAGTTTTTTTCCGCCTAACCTAGTGTGAGAAAGATTAACCAGTGACACAAGCTGTATTTTAATGTTAGCTTTCATGGATCAAGTCCGCTTCATCAGACATAAGAGTGAGGCTTCATGACATCAATTTATACACATTAGGTACAGAGGTGCAGAATGGTTCGTAAAACAGATAAATGTACAAGTCAATATGTTTTTTTAAAAAAAATAACTGGTAATACTTGAATATAAACCGAAGTACCTAATTTTGACCTGAGAAACCAGGAAAATAGATTGACTCAAATATAAACCAAGGGTGGCAAGTGCAGCAGCTGCTGGTGAGTTTCAATAATCAAAATACAGTACAGTAATACCTCGGATAATGCTAAGACTTGGTTCCACAAGTCTTGGTGTTATCCGATTTTTAGTGTTATCCAATGCATGTTAAAATCCTATGGGATGGATCGGATAACATTAAAGCTCCATAGAGATACATTGTAACCGCACAGGCTTTAGCGGTTGTTATCCGATCCATCCCATAGGACCT
The DNA here is from genome assembly GCA_030440675.1 of Furcifer pardalis. NCBI lineage: Eukaryota > Metazoa > Chordata > Lepidosauria > Squamata > Chamaeleonidae > Furcifer > Furcifer pardalis. Next base: position 128,294,860 of record CP126891.1, read on the forward strand.
TAACGTTATTCGATCCAATTCTCCTCCCCAGATTACTTAACATTATGCGATTTTAGCGTTATCCGAGGTAATCGTTATCTGAGGTATTACTGTACATGAAAATAAGATGCAGCAGAAAGGAGTTTTCTCTGTGCCGATTGAAATGCACTGACAATAGGACGGGAGAAGTGGATGGTGAAGGCTATTAGCTGCCGCCGTCTTTTTCCATTGCATTCAGTGACCCGAGTATAAGCCGAATCCCTTTTTTTGACCTCATTTTTAGGACTGAAAAACTAGGCTTATATTCAAGTATATATAGTATTTGTGAAACTTTACCCTTTTAAATTGCAAATGATTAGTAGATGAATGCAAGACAAACATTGTGGCATTACACATTTGCTGTTGATTTTGCCCTTCACGCCTAGCATCTATTGTGTGAGTAGTGTTCCATGAAGTCCAATGTCTAGTCGTGCCTGCCACATGACCACGGAAACATCTGCAGACACAGGCTGTAAATGGATATAAGCATCACCCCTAGAGTCAGACACGAATGGCTTTCAAGCAAAGGAGAACTTTATCTTTACCTAATACTTCCTAATACCTAATACTTTACCTAATACTTCTAGTTACATCTTACGATAAGCTGCAAACTTCATGTGATACCATCACACAAAGGTGGACATTACATTGCAGGTTTGGAGAACTGGGTCACGTTCAAGCAGAGAGCAGTTCTGATTATGAATGGGGACTGACTTAGAACAAATGTGTAAATATAAACCGAATTGTGGTTTCGAGTGACCACAGGGCTGGATCAGAGAGCTCAGAGGCATATATGAAGAGGAGTGTTATTCCTCATGGATGCCTTGCATTAAATCCAGTGTTCACACATCATGATTAGCAGTGAAGAAAGGGAAAGAAGATATGGGTGACAGGTTCACACCAATGAGTAGACCTTCTTCTTTGATTCCTTCTTAGATAATGCAGGGAGCCTGCACCTCCACACTTTCTGTCTTTTCTGGGCCCCTGCAGCTTTCATGATCACTGGTTCTGAAATTATTGTTGCTGTGGCCACAAGAACTTGATGATTTAATCAATGAATTTGTAGCAAAAATGGTTAGGAAGATTCGTTTCTGAGGCGACCCACTCAGTCTCCCTCTTCATTGCTTTTTCTTTTTCTTTCGACACTTAATCATGATGGTGTGACCCCAGATGTGCCATGAATGATTCATGGGGGTGCACTGTGACTTGGTAATGCCTCTGGACTCTTTTCTCTTTCATGGAGTGCCCTGTCAACACAGAGGTACCCTAAATTTGGCTCCTATTGACACATTCATCCAAGAGCACTGCGCATGCTTATTGGAATGGCTATTTCAAATGTTCACATGCATCAAATAGAGGTTTGACGCATGTGCAGTTCTGAGCAGCCATTTTGGCTGCCCGGAAGTACACTTCCGAAGGGGGGCCGGAGAGGTGACCGAACTGGGTCCCCCGGGGGTTTACCACCCCCGGCGACCCCCTCCTGATGGGTGCTACCGGTTCAGGTGAACTGGTCCGAACCAGTAACAACCCAGCACTGGAAACAGGATTCTTACCTTTGGTCTGCTCTAGCAGGGCTTTTCTTTAATATTTATTTTGATAGTCTATTGGTTAGTTGCTTTCTCAAAGGGTTCAACCATATCAGTAGTATTTGCTCATGCAGCTTGTTCGGGTTTGGTGTGGGAAAGAGACGGCGTATCACTGTAAAGAGCACTCACAACTTTCCTGGCTCCAGAGAGTCCCATATCTTTAAAAATGAATCAAAACAATATATGTCTGCCTAACGAAAGCTTTGAAGAATAAAGGCAAGCTCAGAAGTCCTCTTCCCTTTAGCATGGATATCCCTTCTTGTCGTCTGAGAATACCACCCCCTATCAGCACTTTCAGTTTAAATCTCTGTGTGTGGAATTTAAGTTTGCAGTGAATTAAAACCACCCGCCAGCAGGACTCATTTGTGTGTGTGGAAAGAAACATGCAGGGCCAAGATATGCTTGGTCCAGTCTCCCAGCTGGTATAATTTGGATCAAATTCAACAATAATTATTGCAGTAGGAAGGAATCAATGGAATAGCAGAACATTTACATTGAAACTGACTTTGGCTCAGTTACAATTATTAGCTGAAAAAAGAGCTTAAAATTTGTGGGAAATGAAAAGTCTATTCTATGTTTCAAAAACAAACCAGCTCTTATGCTTGCAGAAAAATGATTCTATGTCTGTTTCCTGTAGAGGAGAAACCCCTGCATCTTTGTCAGACCAATCCAATGCATTACAGAGTCTACTGGAAATGTTTTGTGGGTGCACACACAAGTTATGTAGGGGGTACATCCAAGCCCCTGGGTATTATCACTGCCCCAAAATTACTGGAGAGCATCTTGAACAATTCATTGGCTGAACATTGTATAGAACGAGGACACTGTGGCTTTCAGGGATACTTGCCTACCATTATTTGTTTTGGAATCCTAGATTACAAAAATAAATAAATCCCCTAGTCTAAATTCTTGCGCAGTGCAAAATCTGTAAAGTAAGGTGCAAGCACAGCATGCTTGAGAGTTGGTTATCCAGGATCTGCTTTAAAACCATCAGTGAAAGAGAACCCACCACATTCTGAGGCAGACTGCCACCATGAATGAATCTGCCGTGCCAAAGGTGAAGCCTGTTTGTTTATTATATTCATTTAAAGATACCATTAAAATGGCTTACAAAGTCTTGGGGGGGGGGAATCAACATTTAGAAAAAAAAACATAATAAAATAATATAAATTTACCCTATCTATTTAGAGTTTGATTACCACTGTGTCTCCTGGGAGAAGAGCCAGCCTGTGTCGTCATGGACAAACTGCACAGTCTTAGGATAACCCTAGAAAAAGAAGGGAATGATAAATCACTTTTGTGCATTCCCTCCTTAGAAACCACTGAAAAGGACCACCATAGGTAAGAACAGACTTGAGGGCACATGATTATTGATTAGAAGGGTCTGTGGTGGCTCAGCAGTTAAAAACCTCACCTTGTTAGCTGGAAGGTCGGCAAGTTAGCAATCCAAGACCCGAGTACTGCATGACAGAATGAGCACCCATCTCTGTCCCAGCTCCTGCCAACCTAGCAGTTTGAAAGCAAGAAATTGCAAGTAGAGAAAAACAGGGACCACTTCAGTGGGAAAAGATCTTGGCAACATGAAAAGGAGCCTCATTCGGGCATCCCCTGAGTGGGGTTCCTCTAGCAATAACACTATGCAACAAAAAAAATTACCCTGCTACTGGGTTGAAAATATGTTCCTCATATGTGCTGAATACAGAACTGCAGTCAGATTTGACCTGGCACATCAGGAAAAATAGTTATATATGTGTAGAGGTTATCAAGGAAAATGATATTAACTATGTTGAAAAGCGATTGTGAGAAATTTCAGAGAAATCAATGTGTGTACTTTGGGATGAAAACACTAGATATTATAATTAAGAAGTGAATTATAAATGTTTATTTACCTCTGAAATGAGTCAGGGACCCTTAGTTACACTAAGATTGACAATGGCTTGGTTTAAATTGTGTAGAGCTTCTTGCTTTTCGCCTGTGAACATCTTCTGCTGCTCTCTGCAAAAACCAACAGTAATCCCCCATCATGTTCGGACTGAAGCGGCCTTGATATCTTGCTTCCATGGTGGACATCTCCTGGTGGAATCTTTCACCGTGCTCGTCACTCACAGCTCCCATATTTGACGGAAAGAAGGTGCAATGCGAATGCAAGAAATGCATCTTTAGTGACATTCGACAACCGAGGTGCTGGAAGGCGGTTAGCAAGTTGTCCACAATTTCTGCATAGTTGTCTGCTCTGTGGTTCCCAAGAAAGTTGTGCATGACAAGCACAAATGTGTTCCAAGCTGCTAGTTCTCATTCCGTGAGCTCCAATCTGAATTGTGGACATTGAATCAACTTTCGTATGTCTGGTCCAACGAAGACTCCTGCTTTCAATTTTGCCTCAGTTTTCATTTTTCCAAACTTGCCTTTTAGGTACTGAAAACCACGATTTGCTTTATCCATTGCTGCAACAAACTGTTTCATAAGACCCAGTTTGATATGAAGTAAAGGTAAAGGTTTCCCTTGCTCGAAAGCCAGTCGTATCCGACTCTAGGGGTCAGTCCTCATCTCTGTTTCTAAGTCGAAGAGCCAGCACTGTCTGCTTCTGCAGACATTTCCATGGTCATGTGGCAGGCATGACTAGACACCGGAGCACATGGAATGCTGTTATGGAGTAGAGGTAGGTAAATCTTATTACGATCCACAAGAGGTACATGTTGAACGTTGTGCTGTCTGACTATTTCTGGGTGGCCAATTTTTCACTATGTAGTGATTCTTGTCATCGCAAGTAAGTTCCACTCCTTCAGTCTGGAACCCAACAGTTCAGACTTTTCTTTCGACAGAGACAAATCGCGATCCAGGTCGTCCAATTCAGCTTGGCTGATCAAATGTGGCTTTTTAATGTCACTGTCAGGATCATTCGTGTATTCCTTAGCTCCAGCGTCACTGTCATTACCTTCAGTATCATTTTCTTCGTTGTTCATTGCATCGGATGAAGGAGGAATTGGTACAAGGTAATCTGTACCATGCGCCACAGGCTTTAGAGCAGACTGACAATCCGGATACACGATTTATGACTTGTTCTTCTTGCTGTACCCAGATATGATGGTCAAGCAGAAATAGCAATCCAAATGGTGATCTTTCTGCTCCCACCTGATCATGGGAATAGCAAAAGGCATTCGATTTCGCTTACCATTTAACCACTGGGTTAGGCCGGAGTAACAGACGGTGCAACAGAGATGAGGAGCCCAGGATTTTGTTTGATCTCCGATTTCACATCCGAAGTAATGTTTGTAAGCTATACGCAGCTTTCTGGACATGTTCTTGTGTTGGTCAGACATCGTATACTTGCCACAAATGTAGCAAAAGCAGTCCAGACAATTCACACAGCTGTGCCTATTCATCTTTCGTTTACTGAATCACCATGTACCGAATTACCAAATCCTCTTGTACAAAATCACTTAAATGCATGTTACTGCGACTGCTGATTAATAAAACACAGAACCACACTAGCATGAACTATTCGCTAGTCACCTTAGAATCAGACTGATGAACACACACATACACACATACACACACATACACACATACACACATACACAGACACAGACACACACACAGACACACACACAGACACACAGACAGACACAGACACACAGACACAGACACACACACACAGACAGACAGACACACACACACACACACACACAATCGTACATCAAACACGGCTCGTTGATGCAGCTACATATTAACCCATGTACAGGCTTTTAATGAGAGGCTGCTGCAGCTTCCAGCCCCGGGACTCTTCCCACCTGTTCCCGGAGGCTCCGCCTGGGCTGGGGGCTTAAAAGCCGCAATGGTGGCAGGACTTTTCGTGCTGCTAAGAACACCTGCAGCCAGGCAGAGAGGCTTGGCAGTCGTTGTGGGATTTAGTAGTTTTTTGCTTAGGTTTTTTTTTTTTTTTGAAATCCTTGTGAATGAATGAATATTTATTAATTGATTAGTCTTTTGACCTTATCAATAACATAAGAGTTTAAAATCTGTACAATGCAATAAAGTGCGATAAAATACAATAAAAATACAATAAAAATACAATAAAAATACAAATAAAAATACAATAAATACAATATATACATACCTGAACTACTTTTAAAGAATGTAAACTGGAGAAGGTCCCTAAATACAATTAATTCATGCATATCGATAGTCAGATAAGTGAATCTCCCTGCAGGATACCCCAATTTGATTGACATATTCGATTCTTTTAGCTGATGCCTTAATTATAGTTTGGGGACCCGGGAACATGGGTTCCCATACTAAGTGGCTTATTTAAAGGATTGCCTCCCTGGGTCTGAATGTGGGAATACTGGTGTGTAGTCTTTGTATTGTTTTAATCTTTTGATGACTTTTAATTCTGACGTTTTTTAGTGATATAGATTGTTCTATGTTTTTATTTCTATTTTTTTTTATCGTGATGTAAGCCGTTCAGAGTCAGGTTCTCCCGATTGGGGCGGGGTAACAAATGCAATAAATAATAATAATAATAATAATTATAAACTTGGCAGTTCTACACACAACGTGGATATTAGAGCCCAGAAGGAGATAAGACAGTTTGTTTTTTGAGTCCCAAAAAGTCGTTTTTTCCAATAGGGATGCAAGGTATTTAGATCTAATATCAGTGTACAACTGGCAATCTAATATAATATGAGAGCTATTTTCAACATTTGGAGACCCACATATGCATGTTCTTTCGTGATATGGTAAGTGGTGAAAACACCCATATCTATTCATGGAGTCTAATAGCTCGAATCTGGCTCTACAATATGCCCTTCTTAAAGAATAAGTGAGGCGCATCAAAACATATTTTTCAGTTTGAAATGTAATTTTGTTAGCCGCCAGCCACCTTAACAAACCATTTTTGGCCAGTAGTTCCAAGTCAGATTGTGCACTGATATCTAAGACTCTCTGTTTAAAAATTTCCTTGGCCTGAGTGGCCACTGAGAGCAAATACTGAACTGAGAACCCATGGTGAGAAATTACTTCGCAGAGTTGATTAACCCAGGACTTGGGATGATCCCACTTTATCTGTTCGGTTAAGCATAATTTGGGCAGCCTATTTGAGTCAATTGATTGGATCTTCAACCAATATGAGAATGTTTTAAATACTAAATACCGCTCCTTGAGGCGGTCTCCGTGTTGGCGTTGGAGACTCCCAGGTTAATGGTCCTGGGGGACTTCAACTTGCCGTCACTGGGGACCGGCTCTGAGGTAGCTCGGGAGTTCATGGCTTCCATGGCAACCATGGGCCTGACCCAGGTAATTCAGGGTCCTACCAGGAGCAGTGGCCACACCCCGGATTTAATCTTTTTGTCGGAGCTGTGGCAAAGTGATCTGAAAATACAGAAATTAGACATCACTCCTGTGCCATGGTCAGATCACTATCTGGTGACTCTGGACTTTCTGGGGGTGAGACTCCACTGTAGGGAGGCAGGGCCAATTAAATGGGCCCGCCCCCGGCGACTAATGGATCCGGAAGGATTCCAAAGGGAACTGGGGTGTTGTCCTCTTGACCTGCAAAGCAGTTCGTCCGAAGCACTTGTTGACTCTTGGAACAGAAGAGCGACCGCGGCTCTGGATGTAATTGCTCCACTACGGCCTCTCCGAGCCCGTGGGGATCAATCTGCCCCTTGGTTCACAGAGGAGCTAAGGGAGCTGAAACAAGCTAAGAGACGCTGAGAGCGCCGCTGGGTGATGACTCGGAGTGAGTCTGATCGAACACGGGTTAGAGCTGCTATTAAAGACTACCTAGTGGCAATGGGGACGGTGAAATGCCAATATTTCACCGCCCTCATTGCCTCCGCAGATAATCGCCCAGCTGCCCTGTTCCGGGTGACCAGGTCCCTCCTTGGTAGAGGGGGGTCTGGCCCGGGTTGGCAGGGATCGGCCGAGGCTTTTGCTGATTTTCTGACGGGGAAAATCGCTCAGATCCGCTCAAAGCTTGATCCCGGCGTGGAAGGTATGGAACTGGGGTTGACTGAAGCCCAGTCTAGCCATGTTATCTGGGATCGGTTCGATCCAGTTGGCCCTGAGGAAGTGGACAGGCTTCTTGGATCTGTCCGCGCCACGACCTGTGCACTGGACCCATGCCCTGCCTGGCTGATAAAAGCCTCTAAGACCGTGGCAGTTGGGTGGGTCGAGGCAATAATTAACTCATCGTTAAAGGAGGGGCTCTTTCCAACATCTCTTAAATACGCCATCATGCGCCCCCTCCTAAAAAACCCATCCCTCGACCCCATGGAAATTATTAACTATCACCCAGTGTCCAACCTACCCTTTTTGGGTAAGGTTTTGGAAAAGGCAGTGGCGCGGCAGCTACAGGATGTCCTGGATGAAACGGATTATCTAGACCCTTTTCAGTCAGGATTCAGGCCCGGATATGGTACTGAAACTGCACTAGTCGCACTGGTGGATGATCTCTGGAGAGAGCGGGATGGAGGGGATCCATCTGTCCTTGCTCTTCTTGATCTTTCAGCGGCCTTTGATACCATCGATCACGACATCCTTCTGGGTAGGCTCCAAGGGTTGGGAATCCAGGGCACTGTGTTGTCCTGGTTTTCCTCATTCCTGAGGGGCAGAACCCAGTCGGTGTGGTTGGAGAAGGAGGAGTCCAGCCCCAGGCCCCTTCAATATGGGGTGCCTCAGGGCTCGGTACTCTCTCCTCTCCTATTTAACATCTATATGAGGCCACTGGGTGAGATCATCCGTTCCCACGGGGTAAGGTATCATAAATATGCTGATGATACCCAGCTGTACATCTCGGCCCGTGGGGACCCAGGCGGTGCAGTGGAAGTCCTCTCCAGGTGACTGGAGGCTGTTAGGGTCTGGATGGGGGCAAACGGGCTACAACTGAATCCCGGCAAGACTGAGTGGCTGTGGGTGAGGGGCCCTGTGTTATCATGGGAGTTGCCAACTTTGGTTCTGGATGGGGCAGTTCTGCCCCAAACAGACCTGGTGCGTAATCTGGGGGTCCTCCTGGACTCACGACTACTGTTCGAAGAACAGGTGGCAGTCGTGGCTAGGAGGGCTTTTGCACAACTTCGTGTAATACGCCAGTTACGCCCGCTCCTAGACCGGGACACCTTGCTCATGGTCACACATGCTTTGGTCACCTCCAGGCTTGATTACTGTAATGTGCTCTACATGGGGCTGCCCCTGGTGACCATTCGGAGACTCCAGCTGGTCCAAAATGCGGCGGCCCGAGTAGTGACGGGGCGCAGGCGTTATGCTCATGCTACGCCACTGCTTCGGGAGCTGCATTGGTTGCCAGTATGTCTCCGGGTGCAATTCAAGGTGCTGGTTATTACCTTTAAAGCCCTATATGGTAGTGGGCCAGGATACCTAAGAGACCGCGTCACCCTGAGAACATCTGTCCGCCCCACCAGGGCGGACCGGAGGGGCTCTCTTGTTATTCCATCAGCTAGAGAGGCACACCTCTCCAGTACTAGGAGGAGGGCCTTCTCCGTGTCCGCCCCAGCCCTTTGGAACCTGCTGCCAATCGAGCTGCGCCTACAGACAGAGCTCCTACCCTTCCGGAAAGGTTTAAAAACATGGCTGGCTGAGCAAGTGTGGGGACATAGAGTCGTGGGGTCTCATATAGGGTGGCTGATCTAGTGACAGCCACCCTTCGGTTCATCTGGTGTGATTTTTTATGCTTTTATGAATTTTTTAAAGTTTTAACATCAAGTCTAGGATATTGATATTTTAGTCTGTAAGTCGCTCAGAGTCGGGCTTGCCCAATTGGAGCAGGGTAGTAAGTACGAATAATAAATAAATAAATAAATAAATAAATAAATAAATAAATAAATAAATAAATAAATAAATAAATAAATGGCTATACAAGGAGTGGAAGCCCAATTCTGCTCTGACTGCAGGAGCAGACGTGTTGCTATCAGTTCCTAAAATACTTCTTAGGAACCGGGACTGTATTTGTTCCAGAAGTGGGGCTCTATTTAGACCCCACAATTCTGCCCCGTATGACAGCATTGGGACAATTTTTGCCCTGAACACTTTTAAAATTGGGGACAGGGTGCCAGGATGATTATAATTAAATAGTTTATACAGTTTCTTTGTACTTATGGCAGCCCTTGATGAAATTCTTTTAAAATTATTTAGCCACGACCCTGTATTGGTGAAAACCACTCTAAGATAGTTAAAAGAGTTAACTTGTTCAATAGGTTCCCCATTTATCTGCCAATTATAGATTTTGCTTCTCCTACTAAAAACCAACACTTTGGATTTGCTTTTGCTGATATTTAAAATATTTTGAGCACAATATGCATTTAGTTTTTGAAGCAATCTCCTCAGACCTATTTGTGAATGAGCCATTAAAATCATGTCATCAGCATATAAAAGAGTATTAATGTGCTTATCAAGAATCTTTAACATATGGGTCTGTGTATCAAACAGAAATCCTGGTAAGTCATTAATATAAAGATTAAAAAGCATTGGAGCTAAAATGCAACCTTGTCTGACGCCTTTAAAAGTAGGTATGCTCTTTGTTAAGGAACCATTTACACCAGTCCGCACTTTCAGGTATGTATTTGAATATAGAGCTCTAACTAAGAATAAAAGTCTAGGTTCCATTTTTAGGAAATCCTTGTGTATACTTGATGAGTTTTGTAATTTTTGATTGTTGCTTGAAATTGATGCCTATTGAATTTTTGATGCTGTAATGATGTTGAGATGTTTTGTGGTATTGATACAGATTGTTTTTGATATTTACATGTTGTGTCTATGAACTTGCTGTTTTATCTGTGCTTGTGAACCGCCCTGAGTCAGTCCAACTGAGTAGGGCAGTATAAAAATTGAAATAATAATAATAATAATAATAATAATAATAATAATAATAATAATAATAATAATAATAATAATAATAATAATAATCCTTTCAACCCAGAAAGCACCTTGGTGTGCTTCTGACACAATTTAAAAAAAAAATTGAAAGATATCACTCACCCTTGTCTTTGGACTGTTAGGAAGTGTGTTGTATAGTTTTTGCAAAATCTGCTCCTATGCAATTTTGCATCACATGTTTTACCTTCTGGACCATGCAAACTGAGTTTGTAGTCATTTCTGGAGGGCAGCCCTTTGGATACTTGTAGGTTGGTCTCATGTTGCAGACAGTACTGGCTCTTTGGCTAAAAATGGAGATCAACACCAAACCCTAGAATTGGATATGACTGGCTTTCAAGCAAGGGCAATCTTAACCTTTACCTAATCTCAAAAATAGACTACTGTAATACTCTCTGTGTAGAGCTGCCCTTTAAAACAGTACAGAAGCTTAAGGGAGACCAAAAAAATGGCCAGACTGATTGCTGGTTGTAGTAAATTCAGTCATAGATCCCCAGTCTTGGCACACTTTCATTGGCTCCCTTTCAGCTTTCTTGCTCAATTTTAAGAGCTGGTCATGACCAATAAATAACTTTACATTTAAGAACTGTTGAAAACAGTATGAAAATTCCTACAGGTCCAAAATGTGGTAGCTAGACTGATTTTGGGGATTAAAATGTTCAATCATATATTCCCAAGTCTTGGCTTGGGTATATTGGCTCCCTATTTCCTTGCCCAGTTCAAAGTGCTGGTGGTGACCTATAAATGGTTTTGAACATCAATATACATCATAACATTTTTCTTAGGAAACACCTGTCAATTTCACATGCTGCTCCCAAACCTTATTGTTAAAGGTGGCCAAACTGAGGGAAGCCATAAAGATGGCAGTGAGAAATTGAGCTTTCTTGGTGGTGACTCCTACCCTGTGGAATAAACGTCCATCCAATGTACACTAGGCTTTGTCCTTCCAGATTTTTAGAAAATCATTGAAGACAGAATTGTATAAAGGAACATTTAGGAACATATCATTTGCTGTTGTGAACTTTTATTTTTTAAATTTAGTTTTTTTCCTTTCTTTTATGTGAGTTGGTGATCACCATATAGTTTGTTCTTTGTGTCTGTGTGGTATCTGTGGGGTGGCTGGATGTTCATTGGTCTGTTCTGTAAACCACATGGGATAGTGGCTGTCCCTAAGTGGGGAGGTATACAAGATAGATAGATAGATAGATAGATAGATAGATAGATAGATAGATAGATAGATAGATAGATAGATAGATAGATAGATAGATAGATAGATAGAAAACTATTGTCCATGCTTTAGACATTTAAATTACAAATGTTGGCAGTCTGGGAAGACAAGTGTAATTAACAATATGCATGATACTCTCCTTGTTACCAAATTATCAGCAGCATACATTTTTAATTAATAGCAACACAAGCAGCAATTTGGCTGTCAACAACCATCAGTATTGATGTGTGCAAGTGAAGCATTGCAACATAGGGAAGATCAAAGGGGTACAATGGCTGAAACAAACAGCAAAAGATGGTGAGTCAGCATTTTGGGCAGAAAGCATAAAAGTCCTTCGCTCCAGGCAACTGAAACAAGAAAGAAAACGGTGATGGGGAGAAAATTAAGGCAAGATTTTAACAGCAGAGAATATTAAATCTTGTTTAGGCAAGTGAGGCTCATCTTGTCACATACACACAATTTTTATTCTTATTTCCATCAGTTAAGAAATTGATGAGAGAGGTGAAGTGTGGGCAGAAGGAAAACAAGTCATACCATCAATTACATTTTCTCATAAAACAAAAACAATTGGTCTTTTCACATTCATTTTTATTGCAAATAGCAGGACTGGAACAAAGAATCCTAAATTTGTATCAACTGGATTATAGAGAGAAAAAATAAATTATAAAACAAAATAAGCTGCCAGGTTCCCCCTCCCCCCCCAAAAAAAAGGTCAACTCTTCTCCCTTTCCCCAAATGTGTAGAGTATTTTTCTTCATATTTAATAAGGGTAATAGTTCATCTTGATATAGTTATGCAAACCTATCCAGGGGTAGCTTGTGGATAAGGGATGGATGTGTGTGTCATACATATGTACATATGAAGCAGGAACAGCATTTCCATTGCCCAACCATGAGCCAACTTCTGTGAGCCTCTTTTGTTTGTTTGTTTAGAATTGTATAAATTGAAAGACACACACCATGACCCATCCTTCAAGTTCTCTTATAAGCACAAATAATAACAATTCTGTGCTGTCAAATCAATTCAGGCTTAGGGCAACCTTTCCAAGGTTTTCTAGGGAGAGAATACACAAAAGTGGTTTCCCATTTCCTTCTTCTGAGGACGAAGCTGAAATTGTGGAGCTTGTGCAAGACAACACAGGTTGATTCTTCTCTTGGGAGGAACAGTAGGAAGTCGTCTCTCAACAGCTGGCTCTCCAGCCAGATACCTGAGTCACCGAGCTATCCAGCCACCACTGCTGTTCCTCCCCCTGGAGTCAACTGTATAGCTGGATGCGAGGAGGTTCAGATAACATGAGTACTATTTCCTGCTTCTAGGCTAGGTCCTTTCACAATATTCACATGCTCTCAGGTACCCAGGTTTTTAAAACAAACAAAACTAAAACAAGATGCACACAATGCATTGAGGGTGACGGGGGAGAATATGTCTCTTGTTCAAAACTGATATTGGCAATGTGTGTATCACAGTTTAACCTAATTGAGAATTGCATTTGTCATTATATTTAATCCATATAAATTTGATGGGGGGGACTTGAGCTTATGCTGCTTTTGAATGTGGAAGTGGCATAGCATGGGGGCAGGATGGGGTGGGGTGGGCCCCGCCCCGGTTGGCACTTTTTGGGGCAGCAAAATTTCACAATAGATAGGACTTCAACACCGCCCCTGGACTTCCTAGCAGCTGGGGCAGAGATGCTGCTGCGGGGAAGGCCCCTGGGACCCTCCACCTCCAGCAGCATCCTGGGCCCCACCCCAGGCCAGGGCACAAAAGGCCACTATGGGAACCGGACTTTGCCACCGCCGCCCCCTTTAGACTTCCTAGTGTCTGGTGCGAAGAGACCACTGCTGGGATGGGCGCCAGTGTCCCAGCAGCTGAAACGCATGCTACGCCGTTGGAATGTGTAAGAAGTCAAAATGGATGAATCCATTCATTTAGGTAGTGGGCTTTCAGTTCTTAAAAATCTGGTTTGAAATCACAGGGTATGTAAAGATATTTGTGGTACATTTTCAGCTTGCCACTTCTTTCTGATTGAAGTTTTGTCTTTCACAGTGGCATGATGGGCAGGCACAGTCGGGTCAGTCTCCGTCAACTGGCCAAAACAAATGGGGAAGCTCCTCCCTTCTCTTGAGCCTCCCAAAGGCTTCATGTCAAAAGATTTATCCAAGGAGCCTTGAAACCTAATTAAAGTTTAAAGGATGTGGCTGATGATATCATTAGCCTTAAATCTGTGTACTTGCTTCAACGGGATTCTGACCATGCTACTGCTGGGGAAATATTACTGTTATTCTAGTTCACAAGATCATGGTGCATTGTATTACAGTAGAACCCCATATGATGGATGCCTCATACAGTGAAAAAAATCATACAATGAAGATTTGAATAAACCATTGTGCCCCGTATAACGAAAATTTTCATTATCTATGGGGAAAATTGTACTACAAAATCTCTATGGGAAAAATCACACGAGTTTTTTTTTGTTGTACAATTTTTCCCATAGAGATTTTCATTGTACGATTTTTTCCCATAGGGATTTCTGTTGTACGATGTATACATCATATAACAAAAAAATATATAACAAAGTGCCTTGTAGAATGAATCATTTTCATTATATGGGGTTCTACTGTATTTTGATTATATGGTAATGGTTACTGATGACTGGTTGTAATTTATAGTTTGAGGGATGAAGATCCAGCACATTTAAAAACTGGAGGCTGAGAGTCATGTTCTGTGAGGGTGTAAGTGTGAAGGAAAATATATAAGATATATTTGCAGAGTTGGGATGGGAAATGGTTTTGGCTGGTTATAAGCCTCCATGTGTATGCTGTTTACCACTGGGGAATTAATATTCTAAAAATGAGTGCTTTCAATGTTCTTCAATGCTCAGTAATGCCATGGGTCTTATCAAAGCAATGTAGGTCTCTACTATTATGTCCTCAGTAGGAAACGGAGCCTGTAATAGGATAGGATCAAGCAGGAGTGTAGAGGCAAATTTGGAAGGGCATGTTTTTATCATAGCAGAAGTCATATTGTCATCCCTATCAGATATTAAAAAGCCAGACAACTGGATCTATCTGATTTAACAAAGGAGAACAAATGTTTTGTAAAGTCAAATGGGTTATAATTTCCCATTCAGGAGCAAACCATACTCAAATATTTGTGACAATACATTGTTCCTATGAAAATCCATTTCTTTCCAGTCATTGTAGGGATTGCATCTGAACTCAGAGACATCAGGGAAGCCTGCAGGGAGAGTCAGAGGCAGATCATGTCCTATTCCCTCCCTCTCAGAAAGTCCCAGGACATTATCTTTCTAACCGCTGGCTTCTCTACACCACTACACCACTGGATTCAATGCATTTTGTTTCATGAAGCAAAAAACAAAAACAAAACAAACAATCACACACCAAAGAACAAAAAAACAATTAAAAAAACACTGAATGGTTTTCTTTCTTTCTTTCTTTCTTTCTTTCTTTCTTTCTTTCTTTCTTTCTTTCTTTCTTTCTTTCTTTCTTTCTTTCTTCATTCATTCAATTTGTATAGCTGCTCCAATTGATGTGCGACTCTGGGCGGCGTACATAAAATCCCCAACGTTTAAACTATAGAAACCTTTAACATTCCTAAAAACACTGAAAAACTACCTCCCACCTGCACCAGTTAAAAATCTACTTAAAAACTATTAAAAGCATGAGTGATCCTCCTCTAAATAAGTGAGTGGTGGTGGTGGTGGTGGTTCCTGATTGCACTCCTCTAAATGAGTGATCACTCTTCAAAATGAGCCAGTAGGGAGTGGTTCTCCCTCCTATGCCATGTATGAAAGAAATCTAGCCCAACAATCTATTTCAACCCTACTGGCAGTATTTGGTACTGTACCTGAGGGCAGCATGATCATTTAGAGCAGTGGTGCCCAAACTAAGGCCCGGAGGCTGAGTGCGGCCCCCGATGCCAATTCATCCGGCCCGCGAAGCCCTCATCACTCCTGGAAGTGGAAGTACAACATGCCCGTACCTGGCCCGCACCCAGCCCCCGGGCCTTAGTGACTGGCTCCCTGAACCACATGATCAGCCCACGGCCCAAAAATTTTGGGCACCCCTGATTTAGAGGATACAAGGCAAGACCTGTAACACACATAGAAGGAAATGGGTTGGGGGGACTTAAGAGGAACAGCAGGGGCTGTTCACTCATTTACCACTGGACACTGCTTGTGTCATTCATTTAATCATAGACATCTAACCAGCTTCTCCTAGAAACTGGAAGGGGGAGAACAGAATTGTATTGTAGATATGAAGGTTAGTCCTTTGGGCTGCCAGGGTTTATTATTTTGTTTTACGGATCAAATATAGTGGATAAATATCTCTATTTCAGATCCCTAATGGTCTTTGCCAGCCAAAGTAGAAATCTAAGGTGTGTCCTGCCATAAGGCAACAACTTCCTATGCTTCCATCAATTAGGAAAGTGAGGGTCTTGCCAAACCTTGCCAACCTACTTTAACTGTATGTCTCAGTTTAACAAAGTTACCCATCGTAACAGCACTTTTGCATTATTATTTACTTAAGAAGTCTTTAAGTATCTGGTCCTTTCCATTACATCTGAACCAGGAAACCAAGGATAGCAGTACTTAAACAAGGCTAGAATTTAAAATTGACTTTACATTTTTATCCACACAGGGGACCTTTTCATTTGCCCACAAACCAAGACTGAAAACTATATTTCAAACTTCTATTGAATTAGATCACAGAGATTTTCCCCCCTATTCCCTCACCTATCCATTTTAATCTTCATTCACTGCCCCTCTCCCTTTGGTTTAGTAACATTCAATAAAAGATCCATTGTCACCATCTATGTTGCTATGTTTATTAACAAATACTGACATATCTCATCTCCTATATTTCTATTTATAAATAATGATAATGAGTTTATTTCTTTGCAGCCTCTGCAATCAGGATGTTCAAAGGCCCATTAAAATGCAATTACTAAAACAAATAATCAACAATAATTAAAACATCATAAAATAAAGCAAAACAAAAGGGAATTTTAAAAAGTGACACTGTTAATAGATCTAAGTGAACAGTTTGCCATGAACAACTTTATTCATTTTCTTTAGCATTCATGGTTGAAGTTTTCAAAGGGATAGCAATGTTACTCTATGCATTCATTAGAATGAAACTTATATGGCAAATATTTATGCATAATCTCCAAATAAAGTGAGAGTGGTTGAGTATGGGTTTCAAAGTGGCAGCTGTGTTAGTCTGTGCAGGCACATTAGACAGGAAATGAAACAAAAGTAAAAAAAATTAATTAGGGCCAAAACATTGGTGCATCTTAAAAACTAACAGCTATATTTTAATGAGAGCTTTTGTGGATGAAGTCCACTTCCTCAGACAACTTTGAGAATGGAGTAAACTATCCAGATACCTTAAAACAGGGGTGTCCAAACTTTTCGGGCTGAAGGCCAATCACGTGGTCGAACATACCAGTCATGTGGTTCCTTCCACCTGGAACCGAAAGTAGAATGTGCCCATGCATGTGCAGAACAATGCTATAAATTAGCCATGGCTGTCATAAACATGTTTATGAGAGCTGAGATAATTCACGGCAGCATTCTGTGCACGTGTGGGCATGTTCTGTGCACATGCATGTGTGTTTTACTTCCGCTTCCGTGAGAGGCGCGGGTGGCGCGGGTTGGATTAATTGGTACCGCAGGTCAGGTCCATCTTGTGGGCCATAGTTTGGGCACCCCTTCTTTAAAAGAACAAGCTTCAAAGTATAAGGCTTCAAAGGAAAAGAACTGAATATCAAACAGGGGTCTTGCATCATCACTAGGTATAAAATACACATTGGCTCATACAAATTTCAACTTGTGTCTATTCATAAACCACCAGGGTCATGTCTAAAAGTACAAATATTTGCTACATAGCCTTACTCATACATCTGAGGAAGTGGATGTGGTCAACAAAAGTTTACATCGAAATATTGCAGTATCTCAAAATTTTTGTCTTTTCTGTTTTTGTTTTAGCTTTAGCTTTGTTTTTAGCCTTTATGTTATTTATGCAATTTAGTTTCTGTTTAAGGAGCAACAATCTATGGGTTTGGGTGGATTTATATTTATCTTATTATTATTTTTTAATAATAAAAACTCAGGCCTGGCACTGAGAAAGTTACATTCCACGCTGGAGAAAAAGTGAGACTGAAAAACACTGCTTTCTAGAAATTATATTATAAACACTACATTAAGAATATTTCCCCTTTAATGATCCTATATTCTGAAAAAGCATTGAAAAATGCCTTTTTCAACTAGAGTTCCCAGAATCCCCCAGCTGGCATGACAACTGAATATGTGTGGCTATTCTAACTATGCAGGTTAGGCTCCACCAATGGGAGTCTTTTCCACTCAATTGCTCACTTTCAGAAGCATTCATCCAGTTCAGTGGTTCCCAACAAGGGGTACACAGCCCACTAGTGGACTTCAATTCCCAGAAGCCTAAGTCAGTACATTGGCTGATCAGTGCTTTGGGGAAATGACTTAGGCTTCTGGGAATTGAAGTCCAAAAACCAACAGTTGGGAAACACTGATCCAGTTAATATAGCCATTCTTCTTAAAGGTAGCTTTCCCTGGTTGGGAGGCATGAAATGGCTAGTCTTTGAATTCTTTATGAAAGAAACAGTACTGGTTCTTTAAATTTCTTACTGGATTTTCCCCTCCTGTTACTGAAAGAAATAACACCCAATGTGGTGCAATGTGGTGTGATGGCTCAGAAGACCTGGATTCAAACTCTTACTCAGCCAAAGAAACTCAGTTTGTGCAGCACTAATAAAACCTCTCCTAAAATATCTCACCCATCTTGAAAACTCTGTTAGGGTCACTGTAAGTCAGATGCAACATGATGGCATAGGACTCTGAAGGAGACTCCTGTAGAATTTTCTGCACCATGACTGGTTTCTTTGGTACAATGGACCTCAACTTGGATCTGTCTGTGTGAATCTGTCACAGGTTGCAAAATGTCTTGAGCTAGCTGTGGATACTACTTGGCTAAAAAGGCTCCTGTGCAATTACCTGACATCTATGGTTGCAGTAGTACATGATAATCAGGGATTGTATCCTCCACTGAGAGCCATTGAAGAACTCTTAGCAGAGGTGAATGCATTTTTTTTTGTAGAAGAAGAAGGTGATACAAATTCTTTTTGTGTTCCACCATCTTGAGATGGCCAGTCTTGCCTAAAAAATTCACCTCTGTTGAAGAAATCTTACCAGAGGTGAGTTTTTAGGCAAGAGTGGCCATCTCAAGATGGTGGGACACCATGCTAATTATTTTACAGCTCATGTGGAAGTTCACACCTCCAACATGAGGCTGAAGTATCAAACAGTTCGTTTTGTCATGTTTTATGCAATTCACACTGAATATACAGTCAAACTTCGCATCAAAAGTGCCTCGCTTAAAGAGTAACTCGCTTAAAGAGCAGGATTTTCTTTGAATGTTCGCTTCACTTAACAAATAAAACCAACCAAAAACTTGCTTAACAAATAAATCGGGGTTCGCAATCCCACCCACAACTGGTCATTTGCAATGGTGTTTTGCTTAAAGAGCAAATTCACTTAAAGAGCAATCCTGTGGAACACATTATGCTCTTTAAGCGAGGTATAACTGTATTTTATGTAAAACTCTAATCTCTTTGCAAAAATTGTATAATTTTTTTCTGTGTGAACCTACACACGTACCACAAATGCAACAGGACTGGCTGATGAATCAGAAGGATACCAAAAATCCATCCACTGGTTAGTCTATGCGACAAGACAAACATTAACACATTAATATTTTGTGTACTATATGGAAGTCTTTGAAATTGAGAAAATTTCTCACACATCAGCCAAAAAAACCAAACAAACAAACAGCAACATAAAAACATTTCCTATATTGTGGTGAGGATAATCCTTCCTTCCTTCCAGTTGCATTGGTTTATTTTCTGACTACTATGCACCTAGTAAGGATTTACATAATTATTGTTTAGCACTGGCTGAAATTGGACATACATTATTTATCATCTTCCTTCAAAACTGTTTTGGTAGAATTCCATTCTTGATTCCATTCTTACCTATTGACCTATTGACCCATTTATCCACTTTGATTCCCCCCCCCATTTCTGTCTGTCTGTCTGTCTGCCTGCCTGCCTGTCTCTAACCAAAAATATTATGTCCAGTCAGGTGAAAGTAAAAGCCTTCAATTGGCATGACAAGCATCCTTATAGAATCCCAATGGCTCTGTATCATTTCTTCAGTTCTCTCATACCTCCTCACAACATCCTTGTAATTTCTAGCAAGAAGCCCAAAAAATTTCAATTCATTACAACATGAGATTGATACTCTTCTTTTGCTGCACACTTCAAATAGAAACAAGAATAGAAAGCCTTTCTCTCTCTCTTTCTCAAACCTGTGCACATTAGAACCTACATTCTTTCCCCCATTGTTACATCTATCTGCTTCCCTTTTTTGTATTTAATGAAAATATGAAATTGGGCTTTTTAAAAATAAATAAACTTCTTTCAAGAAGCAACAGAGGAAAACTCTTCTATTTGATCCTCAAGATGTTCCCTTCCTGACACCCGACACCAGTGTGGCTTGGACATACCTCTTTTATTTACTATTCTCTTTTAAGTGTCTCCTGGTCTTTGATTTCTTTCTGTTTCTCTCCCTGTAATAGCAATTGGGTAGGGTGTTATGCTCAGCCTTGGCCTGATGTGAGGTACCTTTTATTCCATTGAAGTTACATTTATCCTGGAAATACAAGCCCACCTTAGACCTTTGCTAGCTGAATTCAGAGATGCAAGACCAGTGAACGAAATTGAAGCTGCTATCCTATGCACCTATATTAATGAGTGGAGGGGTGTGTGTGTGTGTGTGTGTGTGTGTGTGTGTGTGTGTGTGTGTGTGTGTGTGTGTGAGAGAGAGAGAGAGAGAGAGAGAGAGAGAGAGAGAGAGAGAGAGAGAGAGAGATGTACATTTGAGAATCACACAGTATATGTGCAGATTTATTTTGGGCCATTGGCTATATCTGAAGGTTTTTTTTAGCAGAGTTGAATGTTATTTTCCTTTTTTCAAGGGGGGAGGGGTTAGCACTGATGTAAGTAACACCCATCCAGGGTGCATGTATATTGCACAAATATAGCAGATTGATCACCATTTAACTGTTACAACTTCACCATACACAATTCTGGGATTTGTAGTTTGTTGAGGTACTTAGACCTCTTAGCTTGAGAGCTCTATCAGCCTCTCTGGAATTCAAAGTAACTCAGAAAACTAGCAATTTATTTAAGGCAGAATCATGATAATTAAAGAGGTGTGAATCTTTGCACAGTGAAGGTAAACTGTTTCTGACTCCTGCATCCACAGTTACTGTTGCCCTTCCTTCCTTCTCAAATGACTTCATTTGCCTACATGGCAGTGGGCC
The DNA here is from genome assembly GCA_030440675.1 of Furcifer pardalis. NCBI lineage: Eukaryota > Metazoa > Chordata > Lepidosauria > Squamata > Chamaeleonidae > Furcifer > Furcifer pardalis. The sequence goes on from CP126891.1 coordinate 128,316,018, forward strand.
AGGATACTTAAGAGACCGCATCACCCCAAGAACATCTGTCTGTCCCACCAGAGTGGACCGGAGGGACTCTCTGGTCGTACCATCAGCTAGAGAGGCCCAAACCTCCTGCCAAGTGAGTTGCATCTCCAAACAGAGCTGCTGCCCTTCAGAAAGGGAGTGCAGTCCTGGCTGGCGGGGGTTGTATGGGGTGTGGGCCAGGCGGTCAGCTCGGTCGGCTGGTTCCTGTGAATAACCCCACCTCTCTCCCTGCTTTTGTGGTTTTAACTTTTTAACTTTTAACTTTTTAACCTTTTAACTCTTGATTTTAATTTTTTGTTGTTGTAAATACTGTGTTTTAATTGCTCTTAACTGTAAGCTACCCTGAGTCCTCGGAGAAGGGTGGGGTATAAATGTAATCAAATAAATAAAATAAATAAATTATGTGTCAGAATGAGTTTGCAGATCTAATCAGTCATGTCACATGTCCATTGTTACATGAACCTTGATCACCTAGGATCAACCTTTAGATTTTCAAGAACATTGCTAACGTACTTCCTGGGCCGGTTGCCTGTCACCTGAAATTGCTACCATTCAAGAAAGCCAGGCTAGCTAACCCTCCCTAATAATAATTGTGTGTCAGAAATTATCCTGGGTTGAAAGGATTTTTGTGGAAGAAACTCTGCTCAGGGAATGCCCAAATGAATCTCCTTTCATGTCCCGAAGAGCTGAGACAGAGATGGGCACTCAATCTGTCATGTAGCACCTGGGTCTCGAACTGCTGACTTGCCAACCTTCCAGCTAACAAGGCGAGCTTCTTAACTACTGAGCCCCTGCTAACTCACTCTCTGTCAACAACCTACAGAAACAGTGCCATGAAAATGTTCCTGTTTCTAGTTCAACACTCCAAACACTGTATATAATAATTTAAATGGAAGGCATAACTTAAATGGAAGGCACTTCAAGTAATTCAGAAAACAATGACTATGTATTAGGGAAGGAATCTCAGCAAATGTATTTTCTAAATCATCATTCCTGTGCAAATATTGTTTCTTCTGGTTTCTCCCCTTTTTAAAATAATGTACTCCCATTTCCTTTAAAACACATAATTCCATAGGGTCTGACAGAGTTAGGTGTCTCTCTTTTGGCAGTAACGTGGAAAATGTATTGATAATTTGAGCACTGGGACTGAGTTTGTTCCCCAGTGAATTCCTCAGCCTGATTTCATACAGCTTGCCATTTTATGAACACGATTTGGAAGAACAAGAGAGTCATGATGTGCATTGCATGCTTGTAGCTCTTTTCACAGTGGAACAATGCTTCTCTGGTAGCTCTCATATAGCCCCAAGACAAAACTACAGGACTGCAAATTCCTGTTCCTTGATACCCAAATTTCTATGTGGGATGTTTCATCATGTTCACAGCAGGAATCTGCCATACTAATGAATTGGCCCCAGTTAGATCAGTGGTAGTTCATCAAAATCCAAGTGAATGCATAGGATAACATATGAAATATGTATGGTAAATGGTGGGAAGATGGGCCCAACTGTTATTCACAAATCAGAACTCTCCACATGTTTCCCTAAGGTGGGACTGGGTTTAGATATCACGTCAAGCAGTACCACATTGAAAGCTTATGCAGACAAAGACTTTGCTTCAGCATAAGCAATATTTTTTTTCAGCGAAGTTATTTTTCCTGCCATCAAAATGACTTAAGGTTTGTCTCTCTTAATTCAATGCATTTCAGGCTCACTTTCCATGACCCGTTGTCCCTTCTGAATGCACAGTTTACTTTACATCTTTCTTTGTTCCAGAGGACAGAGCTGAGCACTATGGGGCTTCTCAGCTGAACTGCATTTCCAGAGTAAGAGCTTACTAGACATAAGCTTTCAATTACCATGCCAGATAAAAGTACCTCCACCAGCAGCAACAACAGCAACAACAACACAAAACCTGTTCCAGCAGTGACTGAGATTTCATCATTTTTTTTCTTAAAAGATTTCATGGGTATTTCTTAAAGAGAAATATCTTTTAAAAAGAGAAGCTGGCATGTTTGAATGCAAAGTCCAGTAAACTGTGTACTCCTTCAGCAGTAAGCATTTGTGTTTTAATACCTAAACAGAATCTTTCTGGGAGTCAAGACACACAGCCAAGATTCATATCCAGGATGTATATATAACTACAAAGTGCATTTATTTGCTTGTCATATTTATCTTGTCTTTTCTCCTGTAAGCTCAAGTTAGTGGACATGGCTTTTCTCCTCATCACATCATCCTCATAATAAACATGTAACACACGACATGCTGAGAGAGGGTGACTGATCCAAAGTCATCAGTGCATAGAATTCTTGAATTCAGACTTTAACCTGGACCTCCAAGTTCCAGTCCAAAATTCAAGATGCTATACACTATACTGGCTCAAGATGTGGCCCCTTTGAAAGACCATGAGTTGTCGTTGTTTGGAATTTTTGATTTTGATTTGTAATTATGATTGGGGATTTTTGATATGTTTTTGACTGAATTATTTGAAGTGTTGCTGAAATATTTTAATAATGTCTTGATTTTGTAATTGTGATGGGTTTTTTAAATATATATGTGTTATGTGACACTTTGATATGTGATACCTTAATATGTTTTGTCATGTGATACTGTATTGTATTGTTTATGTTGTTAGTCGCTCTGAATCGCTTTGGCGAATAGAGCGGCATGCAAATACAAAATACAAATACAAATGAAAGAAGTTCACCATGATTTGTATAAAACAAAAAGCAAATATTTTCAGAAAAACCAATAAATTACTTTCAGATTTTATGCAGATGTTTTGGGACAAGTACAGGGCTGCCATTCTCTTCTATTACCGTATTTGCCAGCGTACAAGACGACTGGGCGTATAAGACGAACCCCCCCCAACATTTCCACTCAAAATATAGAGTTTGTTATATACTCACCGTATAAGACTACCCCCTCTTCCGCACACCTTCTACACACCAAATAAAACGTAAAAGAACATCAGATTTGATTTCAACATGTTAATTAATATTCAAATGCTTATGACATGCAGAAAACTGTCACAAGGCAAGGCTGTATGTTATCAAACATGTACAGTAAACATAAAACAGTGCAAGTTTATTAAACGTAATTCACCAAAGACAATTCACTAAAGCTGAATGGAACAATAAACCTATGGGAGCTGCCATGCTGTTTGTTTTCTAATCTGTTAACCAAACTGGAACTGTCAATGATAGAAGGAAGATAACAAATAGAGGGAGAGAGCAAGTGCCAGGCAAGTCCCTAGCAAGTTTGCTGGTGTGACAGTTTCCCTTTAAAAGCCTTCAAACTCCTGTTCGTCATCTGATATTAAAAGTTGTTATCCGATCCATCCCATAGGACCTTAACGTTATTCGATGCAATTCTCCTCCCCAGATTGCTTAACGTTATGTGATTTAAGCGTTATCTGAGGTAAACGTTATCCGAGGTAAACATTATCTGAGGTAAACGTTATCTGAGGTATTACTGTATTTTATTCAACTGAAGTGCACCCGGTGTACAAGACCCCCCCCCCTTGGAGGCATGTTTTTCAGGGGTAAAAAGTTGTCTTATACCCCAGCATATACGGTATTTTATTTTCCTTCCTTCTGCTGAATCTTAGTTTCTACCTACAGTTAAACATTCCTGGCTAAATGTTCCTATACAAAGTTTACATATGGAAGGTAATTAGAAATGAAACATATTCCAAGATGAAGTCTCAACCTTAAAGAATTATTAGAGCTATCATACACAACTCTCCCATGTTTATTACTCTCATTTTTCATACATAATGCTTATATCCAATAAATTAGGTTCTATTGTTTACACAAATCATCCTTCAATTCTTCATAAATTGAATATGCAGTACAGTATTGTGCTTCTAGATCCATAATTTAAAACACTAGAAAATGGCCCAATATTGTTGCATATATTGGCCCAATATTGTTGCATATATTGTTGCATATATTGTTGCATATATTGTTGCAATATTGCTGCGCCCTCCCGGCCTCCGTCACCGGCCGGGAGGATGATAAAAGGGGCCTCCCTCGGCCAGGGGAGGCCCGAAGCAACGCCGCCGCCGCCGCCGCGCAACAGATGCCGCCGCCGCCGCTGCGCCCTCCTGGCCTCCGTCACCGGCCGGGAGGATGATAAAAGGGGCCTCCCTCGGCCAGGGGAGGCCCGAAGCAACGCCGCGGCCGCGGCCGCGCAATAGACGCCGCCGCCGCCGCTGCGCCCTCCCGGCCTCCGTCACCGGCCGGGAGGATGATAAAAGGGGCCTCCCTCGGCCAGGGGAGGCCCGAAGCAACGCTGCCGCCGCCACCGCCGCGCAACAGACGCCGCCGCCGCCGCCGCGCCCTCCCAGCCTCCGTCACCGGCCAGGAGGAGGATGGGGGGGCCTCCCTCGGCCATTTGGCCCCGAGGGGAGAGAACTTGGGGGTCTTGGGGCGGATGTGGAGGACTCGATGGGGGGGGGTTGGTGGGATATTGTTTTGTTTTTGTATAATGCCGCCTAGAGTCAGGCTTGCCTGAGCGAGGCGGGGTATAAATTTGAAGAATAAATAAATAAATAAATAAATAAATATCATGTCTATATTGCCAGCAGGAAGAAGAATGTCAGACTTAACCTTGCACAAGGCAGCCTGAATGTTGACAACACCAAAGACAGTGGTCAAGATGGTCTACAGGGTACCCTCTTGTACTCACTATCATTCACACTTGTCAAAAAACAGCCTTGACAATTGCTTTGTGTTTGGGTGAGACATTATCTGATTTTAAAAAATGAGTCACCTTTTTGGAGTATCCATTGCTTGGGATCTGTATGTGATGTGTACTGTGTAGACGCCCTGAGTCATTTGTGAGGAGGGTGGCATAGAAACGATTAATAAAATAAATTAATAAATAAATAAAATAAGACAGGTGGAATAGGCAACATCGAAGCTCTGCTAACATCAAGTAAGACTATCCCTGGTCACAAACAAAAAAACCAGTAATTTCATATCTTAAATGAATGAGCTTCTAAATATTGTTTGTTATACATTTAGAAATATATTTAAAATATTTTTACAACCAGAAAGAGAATCTCTGTTGAATGCCTGTTTGGTTAGGAAGATGCTAACAAGTTTTCTTGTTGAGTATCAACTAATTAGGCCCTGATTGGCAGGGTCAAAAGTTCAGATTGCTCTAGGATCAATGAACTTGCAGCAATTTACTTATACTCTAGACTATTCAGTACATCTTCAAGGGTGTTTTATCCTTTTGAGAGGCCATTTTAAAGGATTGATATTTCAATCCCTGCAGCTAGGATTTCTTCTAAATAAAAATATGTGAGTGGGAATAAACAATCTTCTTCAGGATAAGCAAGATTTATCTTTTCAGTTTATTTGCCCCATTTTAAATTTGGGGACATAAAAGGTTGCTTGTTTCTGTATGGGGTTAAAACAGGTTTTTAAATCATAACGTGAAAACCCTTAACTAAACTTCCCCACATTTGGCACAGAGCAAGAGTGGACTGCATGTTACATCTGTACCAAATTTGGGCTTATTCAAATTCCATTTCCAAAGTTACGTTTGTTTGTTTTCATCCCATTTTTAGAATTGCCTTGTAGAACATTGGTTTGCTCCATTGCACAGTAACATAGCTGCACTCCCAAGGAGCTATACTTTTTCCTGTAGGAATGCTCCCTCTTATTCACATGTTGAGATATGGTTGATACATAATGCTCTTGCATCCTTTTTTTAAAAAAATTATCATCACTTAAATTATTATGTGAATTCTTATTTTTTTAAACTGGATTAGAAATTATCCGTTTAACTCGGGGGTGGGGGGATAAAAAACTTTTCCAGTTTACCCTATTTGCTCTTTCCAATTGATTTCCATTAAAGCAATGCACAAACTATATGGAAGTGTGAAATATATCAGCCAAAGATGCCATCTTTGAAATCAGACAATCCCTTAAAAGTTGTCTACATAGTTTATTGGTTTGGAACATGAGCTAGGAATTCCTTATTGTACTTCCCAGGAGAAGAGCCAGCCTGTGAGACTTTGGCCAAGACCGATGGTCCCAGAATGTCACCATAAAGAAGGATTGGTAAAACTCTTTCAGAGTACTTTATATCTGGGAAAATGGGGCAAAAGGTTGTCAGAAGCCAGAAGTGAGTTGGAAAGCATATAATAAATTAAGAAGTAAATAAATTCTGATTATCTTATCCTGAGCTTATTTTATTTATTTATTTATTCTTCAAATTTATACCCCGCCTCGCTCAGGCGAACCTGACTCTAGGCGGCATCCATACAAACAAAAACAATATCCCACCAAACACCCCCTATTGAGTCCTCCATAGCCGCCCAAGACCCCCAAGTTCTCTCTGAGGCCGGGTGGCTGAGGGAGGCCCCTTTTATCTTCCTCCCGGCCGGTGATGGGGGCCGGGAGGGTGCAGCGGCGGCGGCGTCTGGCGCGGCGGCGGCGGCGTTTCTTCGGGCCTCCCCTGGCCGAAGGAGGCCCCTTTTATCTTCCTCCCGGCCGGTCCACAAGTTTAAATTGTGTTTGACAATTGGTTGTTGAGAGGGAATAATGGACTTAGTTTGGAAACTGGTTGTGCACACCCAGCAGGTTTAAAGAAATACTTTTATAGATGGATAATCTTTTATAATGCTGTTCTAAAATTCAAAGCTAGTACCTTGTGAACATGCCCTGAATAAACAGCTATATTGCAACTAAATAATGCCAAGAAATAATAATGAACACTCACTTAATGAATACAACAGCCTTTCAAGCAGCATTGCAAAACTGGTTCTCTGCTAGGTCTTCCTGAATGGATCTTCTGGCATCTTGTTCCAGATGGTGGAGTGAAGGAAAGCAGCTCCAGAAATGCTCTCAGCAAAGAGTTTGAGCCAGTCATTCTTTCCCTACAGCTTGCACAGGTAGTTCAGTACTAGAAACTTGTACAATAAACATAGTGAAAGTGTGGCTAGTTTCTTTACATTTCTTTTAGTCTGACTTATCTTTTGGTCAGTTCAGTATTTGGCACTGGATGAGGGAGAAATCACACTAGCTTATGCTGCCCACAGGGCATTGTATGATTTGCTGCAATACATGAACATCTGTGTGGTATATGTCAGCTGTTGATTTTCTCTGTTCATGTCCTCCCTTTTAGGTTCTGAATGGAAGAGTAGTTGAGCGCCTTTCTTCCAGCTGACAAAAATGTAGCATATGGTCAACACATGACGTACTGGCAATATATCTTCCTGGCTTTGACCCAAGCTGATCTTGATTATGCTTAAGTGGCTCCTTCTCCTCTGGAGATAAAGAGACAGATGCTGCCCTTTAGCATGACTAAGACTATAAAAATGGCATTGCTGAAACACAATCTAATGCACCTGTGTGGAAAGGAGACATGGGATTCCACCTTGCACTCAACAATATGCAGTTCTTACTATGGTAAATTTCCTCAGGGAAAAGCAGAGTTTATATGACAACACAGCTTCACTGCTCTGCTCAATCCATATTTTGGGCTATAAGACTGAATATTACCATCATCCTTTGTTTCTAAATATACAATGGCTAAATTCTGTTGCTAAGCATAGTAAATTGCACTACATTAAGCCCATTGAATAAATGGGGATTTCATGAGATTACTTAGCCATAACTTTCATTGATTCAAATGTACTTACTCTAAGTGCAACTTACTTTAGTATAATAAGCCCCAGTTAGAATAGGCCCATTTCAATCAATTGAACTTGTAAAGAAGTTGATTCATTAACTCTCCTTGGATTCAGTGTGCCTATCTAATGCTATTCAATATAATAAGCAACAGAATTTTGGCCAGTGAGTTTCAATCATTACTGATTGATTTGGCCAGGGAGTTTCAATCATTACTGTACCTGATTTCATTTTGACTTCAAAAGCTAAGCTGGGACAGAGTTGGGGAGTTCTTGACCCCAAGAGAATACTAAGGCTCTCTAAATAGAGCTAAGAAAAAACTCTGGAAGGAAGGAACTGCCGTCCCTAGTCAACAATATTGATCTAAATGAACTGGTGATTTGATTCCTTATAAAACAATTCCCATGTTACTTTATTTGGTACTGAGATCCAGTTTAGCCTTCTCACTGGAAGAAAGGTGGCCTCCAACATCAAAATACACTATTCTGGATGGTCCCTTCCCAAACGTCTACAACACATTTTCAAGGGCATGGGAGACATAAAGTTCTTCCTATTCATTTATCAGATCACCCAGTTTGTAAAGTTCTCCTGTCTGTTTCTGTTGATGTCAGTGAGATATTTTTCATTCTTACTAAGACAGCTGGTGGATCAATTCATCAGCTGGTGCTGGCTTTTGAACCAGTTTACTGATGAATGAATAAGTTACATCTAGCAAAAAGTATTTATCATTCCTGTAACATCAGTGGAGGTCCTTTTAGATCAATGAACAGGATCAGAGATGTTTACAATTTTTCTTTCCCTTACCTATTACTGAAACACTAGAGAACCCTAAGATACATAAAAATACTTTTTTGGATGCAGTGTTTCCTCTGCTTTTCCATTAGGGTATTAAGGTACAAGGTGGGGTATTTTTCTCCTGCTTATCTCTGGTGTTTGAAATGGTTAGGTAGGAATGAGCAGATATGTGCTTTTGGACAAAATCTCCCAGGATTCTCCAGCTAGCATGACCATCAGCTTTGCTACCTTAGAAATTCTGTGTACTGTTGTCCAAAAGCACAACCCTAAATATGTCTAGGGAAAAAAATGCAGAAATAGCCACCATATAGACCATATTTGAGAATAATATTTATATCAGGGATTCTCAGCCTGCAGCCTGGGGCACCATTTAATGTGACCCTCCACCACCTCCACCACACCAGGAAGTTCCATGTGGAGGAGGAAGGGCAAAATGGCCATCTGGACCCCGAAGCTGTCTGAGGGAGCATGACCCGGCCCCCAGCTTAAAAAGGTTGAGAACTCCTGGTTTATATCACTAGACACAGCTCAGTGGTTCTGGTATTGGGCTGCAGAGTCAGAGATTGAGAGTTCAATCCCACACTGTACCTCCTGAGAGAAAAGCTAGATTGTGTGGTCTTGTGCATGCTGCACAGTCCTAAGAGTTGTCCAGAAGAAGGAAATGGTAAATCCCTTCTGAGTATTCTATACTTAGAAAACCTATGACTTGATGGGAAACATTATGATCAGTGGTGGGATGTCAACATTTTTACTACCCCGCCGTGATGTCATCACAGTGTGGGCGGAACTAACATCATGATGTCATGACATCGTGGGCGGGGCCAAAGAAAATAATAATAATAATTTTTGTTGTTCAATAAGCACACACACACCTCAACCCACCCACCCACAACACAAAGCTGTAAATAAATTAAATAAATTAAATAAAAAAATTAGAAATTACATTAAAATACACCCATCCACGCACACCAAGTGCTTGGCACGCATGCGCAGTGGGGGAACCAGTGAAAAGGTAAGCCCCGAAGGTGGTTCCCCCAAAAAGCTGCTACCGGTTCTCCGGGACACTGGGAAAAGTTACTACCGGTTCTGGAGAACTGGTGAGAACCTGTTACATCCCATCACTGATTATGATTAAAGAGCATCTAGGTCCGGAATGCAATCTGATATTTTAAAATGAATAATCTATCAAACTGAGCATTTATAGACCTTGGGGATTACTCCATCTGTTGACACCTTTGAAAGGGGCACTGGTTTGGTGGCATGGGGAAGTTGAAGTAATCTTAGAGGGAACAGATGGGCCTGTTAGCAAGGTTTTGTTATATCTTTCTCTTGACTGGTTTTCTTCCCCAGTTTCTCTACCAAAGGTAGTTCAGATTAGTGCAGATTTACTGGGCTAAAATGGTGCAGTTATGTGATTTTGGCCTAGGACTCCCAGAACTCCCCCTAGTGTTCCTCCTAAATCTTTCCCCTAATGAAGATGTCAGGGGACAGAAAGTGTGGCTTCTGCCTTGACTGTAGGTTTGTAGCAATACCATGCAAAGAGTAAAGTGCAAAATATCTCCCAAAATAAACAGATATGCCATTAACCTCCAGCTTCGGATTAAAATTGTCCCTCATCTATTAAAATTGGCTTCTTTTGATAAGTTAACATTGGTTGATTAATCTACCAATTAAAGCCAGGAGCTCTGGAAGTTTTCTTTTCTAGGGATGAATCTTACATTTGCCCAAATCAATATGAAGAGACTGATGAAACAGGTTAGGGTGGAATTTGAAGCAAAATTTTAACATTTGTATAATTAATTAGGTTTCTTTAAGGGTCAGGTGAGGAGAAGGAGTATTGGGGTTGGGGGAGGATGGTATGTTTGTTCTTATTTCAAATGGCTTCTGAAATGTATGGTACTTCCAGACATCAATGTGGTCTTTGAGAGGAAAATGAGTCTATTTCATAAAGCCAAAAAAGCACAAGTCCATTGCACATTACTGCATGTTACTTTTGGGCATAGCCCAGCCAAAATTAACCCCTTTACATTCCCATTGACCTCTGCAGAAGAGATCTCAGCATAGACTCACCTTGCTTGTGCAAAGCAGACCAAGTGCCCTTTGACTGATTGCGCCCATGCTGACAATTTGACTGTTACACCCATGACAATTAGTGGAGAGCAAGAACTAGTACTGTGAACCCATGCGACACACCAGAATATGCTACAACTCAACACAACTGGGCCAATCAAGCCAGAACCAACAGGGAGTTTTGGTGGGTTGTTTCCAAAGGGTGGAACATTAGAGGGCTGCATGTGGTAGATAAAGTCTCCTCTCCAGCCTCTGGTATATTTTAATAGGAACGTCTACACAGTTTCAGACATTCTGTCTTCTAAAGTGTCATTCTGTGCAGACTTCCTTAAGCTCTGTGGCACTTGTCTCCAAGCAAACAGAGGCTAAGAATATAAAAAGATACTTAACTTTGGCTGGATAGTTTTCAATTAGCTATCAGGGTGAGCTAATCACCTCTACCCACCATGAAATGCATATTCATGCCTCATTCTTTATTTTAAAAAATCACCTTGGAATGTGAAACCTTATTTGCAGTGGGAAAAGAACAATTACAAATCTGAACACTTTTCTTTCCCCTAAAGGTGAAACATAGTTTTCTCCCCTCATCTACCCTGCCTTGTTCTGATAGGAAATGCTATCATTGATCAGGTTGCTTTCCTTTTCAAAATGAAAGGGCCCATGGAGAAGGTTGGCCGCTCCTTCCCCCATTCTCCTTACCTGTCCCTTAAAGAATTCTAATTATATAACTCTTCCTAGGGAGAGACTCCACTGGGCTACTGGCATGTTGTTTGCTCCTTCCCTTCAAACCTGTTTCCAATTAGTCCAAGCATCTTTATCAAGCCTCCCAAATCCCATATTGTTTGTGGTTATGATCATTGTGGCAATGCAGGGAAATTAAGAGCCTTGGTATTAAAGAAGGACCTATAATATATTTGAGTGCTTGAGAGAGAGCAGATCAATATGTTATATATGCAGGAAGGGAACTGCTGTGGGAGGTGTATATTTCATTTGTTTTGTAAGGCTGCCACTAGAACCTACTCTGGTTGCATTTGTGTGGGATGTAAGGCTGTGTTGATGCTTCCTGGGTGTACAAGTGAGAACAAAATGACGTTGAACGATAGCCTTGCGAAGTCCAGAGGATGAGAGTGAAGGCTCTATTTTCATACCTGCTATTTGCTAAGAAAGGACTCAAGCAGGTGAAGAGTGGAGGTTTGAGTTTACAATTGCCCTCATGCTAAGGGCTTTAATGAACTATAATTAATGGCCTGGCAGAGGAATTAGGCCATGTGAGGCAAATTGTTTGAACAGAGAGCAAACCTTAATCTACCCAATTCTTTATAATCCCAATGCTAATGATCTTCAAAGCAAGGGCAAATTAAAGCAATAAAAAGGAGTGCATTTGAGTGTTAACTCTTGATGGTGCCAGCCTGACAGGCCATTTACTGTAAACTGTATGGGTTTTATTCCTATTCAAAGTCAGTAGTTTACTTTGACTCTATTATTATTTAGTTTCAGGCTGTATGCCTTTGTTTGAATTGTGCCTTTCCTATGTGTTTATTAACCTACAGTTGAGCTATATTCCCAGTGTGAGACTTTCGTCTTTTCTATCCACCAAGTGTGGGGATTTGGGGGTCTAAGCATGCTCATTGAGTACAGATAATCGCTGGAACCAAACTGACTTCTTGCAGAGAATTTGACTCCATTCACAGCAAGGGAGCAAAGAGGAAATGACCTGAGGCAAGTCTTGCTAAGCTGAGAAAATGAATTAGACACACTCCCAAGCAGAATGTGAAAACATTACCTTCATTCAGCAACGAAGGAGAATAGGTTGGAGAGAGAAGCTTTTTTGCCACTTCTGATTGGGGAAGTGGAAAAACACATTTGCAAAAGGGAGAAACACCTCCTTATGATTTGAAATTTATCTTTCAATTATTTTTTCTAGAATATTGTGGCATAAGACTATACATGATTCCTCTGACATAAATGTCATGGAAGATTGCATAAGGTTGCACATATAGTGTCTGCCCCTCACCGAAAATTGTGCATAATATTGTAATTGCTCCCCTACAAATTTATATACATAGGATGAAGTTCTCCTGCTTAGCATAGTAAATTGCACTAGAGTAGGCCCACTTAAAAAGTGGAGATTTCATGAGTCAGCTTCTTCATAAATTCCATTGATTCAAATGGATCCATATTAGTTGTGAATTATTTTAACATAGCAAGTCACAGCTAGAATAGACCCATTTAAATCACTGAAATTTATGAAGAAGCTGACTCATCAAATCTCCACTGTTTCAGTGGGCCTTTTCTGGTGTGACTTACTACCTAGGCACCAGGGCTTCAGTAATGAGTGGGATGGAAGATACTGAAGTAAATATCAATTCATTCAGTAGAAAATTGCTGTGATAATGTCCAGTGAGTAGTTGTTATATCCATCAAAGTACAGCCTTCCTTCTGTACTAAAATAAAAATTAAGAAAGGAAAGGAAATCTGGACAATCTATCATAATCACTTGCAACAACTTCTTCTCTTAGAACTTGGGGTTCTTTATTGGACTTGCTATGCCATGGGTTCCAGAAAAAAGAAAGTGGGTCTTTAAATAGATGCTGTGATGGTGATGGTCAGCCTTGTTATACCAGCTTAATAGTGTAAGCAACCATTTATGAAAGCTAGTTATAGGCAAGGCTAGCTCAAAAAGTTTTTGTTGCCTTAGGCCAGGGATCAGCAAACTTGGCTCTCCAGATGTTCTTGGACTTCAATTCCCAGAAGTCCTGATCAGCAGGAATACTGACTTGGGCTTCTGGTAATTGAAGTCCAAGAACACCTGGAGAGCCAAGTTTGCAGATCCCTGCCTTAGGCAAAGAAGTTGATGGTCCCTCCTCCTTCTATGTCCAGAAACTAAACGGAGTGGCCATTGAACCTTACATCTGCACTTGTGGTGGGAGTGAATCTCTCACTGCTCCTTGGCACACCAGTTTAATGAACTGGAGACTTAGTTCTGTCCTCCAGCAGAGGAGAATGCCTGGGGAGGGAGCTCAGGAGAAAGAACCAAAGCAATGGTGTTTGTTTGTTTGTTTATATTTATTATCCCGGCCCAATCAGGCGAACCTGACTCTAGGCGGCTTACAGAAAAAGAGAAAGATTATACATAATGAGTACAAAACAAACTAAATAAATCCACTATACCCCTACAAAATTCAAAAATTGAAACCCTAAGGTTCAAAATTATTTTTTTTTAAATTAAACTATAAATTTACAAAAACTCAAAAATTTAAAAGATTTAAAAGTTTAAAAGGCTTGTTGTTGTCTGACTATATTTCAGACCTGTGAGAACTGCCTCATTATGCCTACTTATAGGGCAGAGCAAGTTTTCATCTCTGTACCAAAACCCTTTCAAAAAGAAACCACTGGGATCATGATAAATGGTCATATATATTATGGCTCACGTCATGGTCACATGACAAACAATGGGTGAGCGATTGGCATTTGGATAGCTAGACTGTTGAATGTGGGTTAGGAATGACTGAGCTTTTCTCACTCATGAAACTGAGCGGGTGACTCACAACCTGTCATTATCTCTCAGTTTAACTGCCCTACTGGCTCTTCTTTTGTGATCAAAGTAAATCACTGTATCATCAACTGGTGAGATATTTTCATTCTATTCTCTATTAGCATTTAAGGTTTTATGCTGTTTTAACATGGGATTGATTTAACATTCTTGATGTACATACCACACTAAAATCTGTTTGTGGATAACACTGCAATTTACAAAACCTTTAAATAAATAGAAGAGGGGAGTCCTTTGTCCCCCACCCTGAGCATCCAAGAGTAGGAGTAGATTGGAAATAAATGATAAACGCCGACGCCGACGCCAACAACACAACAACAGTCAGAAATTATTTTGGGTTAAAAGGATTTTTGTGGAAGAAACTCAGAGAATGCCCAAATGAGGCTCCTTTCATGTTCCCAAGAGCTGGGACAGAGCTGGGTGCTCAATCCGTCATGCAGTATACGGGTCTTGAACTGCCGACTTGCCAGCCTTCCTGCTAATGGCAATAAGAGATTAAAAGAGGTGGTTCCATCATGTCCTGTTGGCCAAGAATCTTTAAGATCAGCCTTTCACAGGTTTGGTCTTTTCAAGAACCTGGAAAGGTTGCTCTATAGATCCCTTCCTCCTCAGTAAGTATAACGTAGTCACAGTTTAAACAAAAAAATTATTGGTTGCTTCATAAGATGGGCTGAAATCAGTCTCTACCCTAGAACACTCACATCTTTTCCACCCTTGCCCTAGTTTTTAAGAGGTAGCATTTTCATTTGCTCTTTCCGTAAATGGCATTGTTTCCGTCACTGGGTATGCTGTATAAGGATGATTATTTTTTTTCCTCAAAGGTGTGCGAGACCTATTTTCCAGAAACAAAGTGAACCGACCTTTTTCATACAGAGTGTTCTTTTCCTAAGCAAGTTCCTACACAGCAGTTAAGAGTCGGTGGGGGAGAATGGAATGAGAAGGAAGAGGAGGAGGAGGATTGTCAAGGATGTTTTAAAGACTGCAGTACAATATTTTCAGAATAAAAAAAAAAATCTGGCTACAAAGACTATGCAAAGACAAAGTCTATGAGCCCTCATTTTTTGTCATCAATTTGTAGTGAAGTTAAAAAGCAAGAAGCCAGAGGATCAGATCATATGTTCAGGTTAATGGGTATTTTGTCCACTTACAGTATTCTCCCTACAAGCACACAAATCTGTTAGAGCTACGGGCCAGAGAAACTGGACTTGAAAATGAAGCCACACTTATCTTGGAAAGGCCTATTGTAAGCCCACAGCAGGTTAATTTGTCACATGCGGATCGAGGCAAGCTCATATTATAATACAGAAGCAGTGCAATTTTCTTGCAACGTATTAGCTGCATTGTCTAGCTAGTGCTTGAGATGGATCCATAACATTATGTAAGGATGGTTGTGTGGGGTCACTTAAATATATATCTGCTAGTCCTCTCGAGATCCTGACTGTGCTGGCTGAGGAAACCTAAGAACTGTAGCTTTAAAAAGTAACATTGGCAGGTTCTGCTTCACCAGATGTCACTTTTCATATGTGTGCTAATAGGAATAACATGTAGTTGTCCCAGCCTTTCGCATTTCCCCCTCCTATTTATTGTGTGTGTAATTTTACTAAGAGCCGCCATGCTGAAAAGCAACACAATTGAATACCATGCCTCTGGAAGTCATCCATCTTTGTACAGGCCATGTAATTAGCCTGAGAGGAAGGAACTGTCAAACCATATTTGAAAACTATAATTTACTCTCCTGTGGCTCATGTGTTGACAAACTCAAATGTTAATAACTACAATCCTATCCATTTGAGGTTTTTACTGGGACTTTGCTTAGAATGGAAATGGTGAGATGTTGACTGTTTTATACCCAGAATTTTTAAAAAATTATAATTCAAATGATTTTTTAAAAAAACGTTAAAAATGTTTTTGTTTATTTTTTGGTGCTTCTTTGGTGATGCTAATGTCATGTCTCTCAGAAAAGAACCACTATAAGACTGTGTGTCCAATGTGTTAAACTGTTTCACCTTAGGAAGTGTGTCAAATCTGTCATGTGAGAATGATCCTGAAGCTGTAACCACAGCAACAACTTAAAATGTTGCAGAGATGCCTACCATTGTGCGGATTCCTCGCTGAATAACAACTCCAAGACACCCAAGATAATATTTCCTTAATTCCTTGATTGACCAGACTATGAAGGAATAAGTTCCGGCTGGTAGCAATTCATTTTCCAATCGATTTGCTGCTGTGCTCTTCTTCTCCAGGTTTGACCAAAACTTTCACAATTGGGTCTTCCCATCTTTTGTGGGTCTTTTTACTCCCCTAGGATACCACTCAGTGACTGCTGCTGTCCAATGCCCCTCCATTATTCGAGAGACATGTCCAGCCAAGCCCAATTTTCATTTGTGATGTCCAGCAACAGCTTCATTGAATTGAAATTGAATTGAACAGCTTCATTGATTCCACTTTGTTCTCTTATCTGGACATCGGGGATGTGGTTGCGAAGGGATACCTTTAGCATTGATCTTTCATGGCTCTTGCAGCTCTTGATAGTTCTTCTTCCTTGGCCTTCATTAATGACCATGCTTCACTCCCATATAGGACCGCAGGTAGTACAGTAAAACCCTGACTTACGTATACCTCAAGTTATGTAAAGTACAACTTAAGTAAGGATTTTTCACTAAAATGGTGTCCCAAGTTACGTAAATTTCCCAATTTATGTGATACTATCTCCTATGTTTTAACACCATTCATTTTTAGGCCACATTCTTACTTTCTGCGTTGAGCTTACACAGCATTTTTTTTAGTCTTTGAGCTTTTCTGGCAATTAATATTATATCATCTGCAAACCTGAGATGGTTTATCTTATCTCCATTAAGTTTGATACTATCTTCCCAGTTTAATCTTCACATAATTTTTTTCTAAGCATGTGTTGAAGAGCTTTGGCGAGATTTTATCTCCCTTCTTGACACCTTTTCCCACCAGTATTCCCCTTATGCCTTCCTCTCTAAAGGTAATACAGTCAAACCTCACTTAGTGAGTGTTTTGCTTTGTGAGAAACTCGCATAATGAGTGGGTTTTTGAAAAAGCAATCCAACTAACATAACGAATATTTTTGCTATGCGAGTCAGACTTCCCCTATGGAAATGCTCACATATCGAGTGTTTCTATGGGGGAGACCACGCATAACAAAAAAAAATTCACTATGCGAGTCGGACTTTCCCTATAGAAAACTCGCATAATGAGCGTTTCTATGGGGAAGGCTCACATAATGAAAAAAATTCGCTATGCAAGTTTTTCCCCTCAAAAAGCTCGTTATGTGAGTTTTTCCATTGGAATTTTCGTTATGTGAGGTATTGCTGTATTTGTTAATGTATATAATGATATATGAATCCCACATTGACGATTAAAACTTTTGAGATGGTCTGGAATGTATTGAGGAAAATGATCCCTGCTGTTTCTCTTTGTAATTTCCTTTTGCATGTTTTTATACAATAACTTTATTTATTTATTTAGATTTATATCGCCACCCACTTGCCATGGTGACTCAGAGTGGCTTACAATCAGCAAAATAACATAGCACAAAAACAAAAAAAAATACATTTTTCTAAATAAATAATAGATTTCTCTCTCTCCTCTGGCTGTGGGTGGGAGCCTTGGGTTTGGTGGTGAAGACCTCAGCTGCCTGTGAGGTCACAGCAGTTCTCTCTCCCCTCTGGGTGTTGGTGGGTACCTGGAATATCTTGTTCAGATTCCAGGAAATTTACAGAGACTGATTAAAGCCATCGTTCCCAATATGGGGCACACGACTCACAGGAAGGCAATTTGATTTTTAAGGATGGGAGGGATTAAAAAATGAGTTACTAACAGTGAATGGTTTTTTAGGCTTCCTCCATGTGAATAGGGGTTCACTTTTTGAATAATAAGAATTATATGTCAAGTGGGGGGGGGACTCAAGATTTCAGAGATACTTAGGTAGGGCATGGCAAAAAAAAAAAGGTTGTGAACCACTGGATTAAAGTGTTCTGAATCAGGTATTTATGTGAGGCTTTTCTGTTATCAGATTTGTGTCCATTAATTTTCTTGCATACAGATTGAATGGTTTGTCCAATCTAGAGTCCAGAAGTGCACTGCTGGTAAAGGATGGCACAGCTCAAGTTGGAAGGTGAACAAGTAAATGAACCTCTGATGTGATGGGTGGCATTGCTGAGACCTCTAATTGTGCTGTCAGTAAGGGTGTAGGGCCATAAGTGGCATCCAGGTTTGTACCAATGTTTGGTTCCAATACCTACATCAGTGTTGTGGTTCCAGCAATTGTTTGAGTTTGGAATATTGCCTGTAAGCAGGTACAGGCTGACCACCAAGGACTTGGGAGAGAGCTTTTGTTATCTAGAGCTGGTTGTGGATCATTGATGATGTGCATGAGTGGCTTCTGTTCTGAGCTGAAGTTAACAACCAATGATGCTCATTCGCTTTTTTCTTCTGTCTTGCAATAGGTTGTTTCCAGTATCAATCTTGCCCACTAAAGGAGTTTTAAAAACCATTTTGAGTGGATATTGCTGTCCAGAAAACACTTTTTGTGGACCTATGAGTTTAGAAACCCTTTCAAGTGGATCTGAGCATGAGTGCTTCCAGTAGATTTTTTGAAACTAGTCCAAATTTGTTCCATGACCAGTTGGACAATTTTAGTCCACATTTTAGTCTGGGTATAATCTTTTTACCTTTATTTTTGAACTGGGTTGAATCAGCTGGGACCAGTGGAGTGCTGGCCCACAGGGATTCAGGGACTCATCCCCCTAGAGGCAGGCAGATGTAATGGGAATGTATGGTATTTCTATCTACAACCCCCCAATAGGTGCTCCATTATTTCCTGGCCACTGTACTTCCAAGGTGCCCAGCACACCCCTGGCTGGGACTGGGTTATGAGTGCACAGAAGGATCACTTTAAATGAGATCAGGCCTAAGGAAGTGACCCTTTTCAGTGTGATCAGATGCAATCCCGCTTCCATGTCTGATTGTACCCTAAACAGGGATTTGAATTTAGATATCTCAGATACAACTCTGTAACTTTTATATTATACTGGTTATCTAAGAAGAGCGGTTGCATAAACGATACCAAAGCTGAAACATATTGGTAGAAAAGCAGTGGAACTAGTAGTGCATTTAATTCACACTTTTTTGTATAATATGCAAATTGAACATTAACAGAGAACTGGAATACTACTAAACTGTGTTTTTTTTTTAAAGTAGAACATGCAAGCAAATATGTGATATTCATGATGTGTCCTTTACAGTACCCACCTCTCTTTGTTTGTTTCCCCTTCTCCACCTTTCAGACTTGGTTTTCTGTCAATAGTTTCTCGATTTCCACAGTTGTGCATTAATGTACCTCCTGCTTGGACCAAAGGCAGAAAGTATCTCACAGTTCTTTTGAATGAGCTGTGGAGGCTCCCTCTCTATTGCCCATTTAGTTTCTCCCAATCATGAAGAATTTGCAACCTTAGGACTGCTGACTTTTCCCCATCTTAATCTCCTTTCTCACTTGCATGATACATGGGCCTTATTTGTCTTTTTTTTAGAACCCTTCATATATTTATAGCAATGACCTTTTCCAAGACGGTTGATATATGTGTGATAGATTTTAGAATTACAGGCTTTGCTTGGACCATATGTCATTCAGCACTACATTTTTTCTGGTTTTCTCTGACATAGATAGTTTTATTTCTCAAGCTTCCATTGTTTGGCTGCTGTGGGACAAGAGGACGATCAAACTGAAATCTCTCTTTACTGAGGCCCTGCTTGTGCTGCTGCTCAGCTTTGGAAATTTGGCATACAGATGGTTTAGCTTCTCCAGACAAACCAGGATGGTCCCAATGCTTGCAGATAGTTGTAGCAATGGTTTTCTCCTAAGGCTTAAAATAGGAGCAGGTAATACCCAGAAGCTGTGGGTTGATCCTGACTAACTTCTGGTATCCACTCCTATATTTAGAAAAGAACATCCTGAGGGGCATGAATGATGACTTCAGACCATTTCCAGGCACACACTCACTAATTTAGGTCCATCATGGCTTTATCTCCAAACTGAAAGTGAGCAAAAATTTGGAAGTGGTTAGGATTAGAGTGGGACCATGCAACTACCAGGTTGCACTTTTCAATAAATAACTGACTTAAAATCAGGACCACCACATACATCAGCTAAATACTGGAACAGGCATCTCCTATCTGACTATCCTAAAACCACAATGAAATTTCTGTGGACCTACATTACTTATCGGTTAACTGGGTTGAGGATTGAAAGTGTACCATGTTTTTGTAAAAGAAAAATTCATAAAGGAATTTATGATTAGGCTTCAAAACAGTTGTCTGTCACCCTGATGATTAGCCCATGTGAGAAGTCTGTGTCATGATGGGCCCTGTACCTCAGCCTTATGTTCAGCCCTTACATCCATTGTGGCTCCACTTCACTGAGGACAAGGTATCATCTGAGATCCCCATGACTTCACCCATGCCCAAATGCTGGTAGGCATTTCTAACACTTTATGATTGTGTGCATGACTGATGACATGTTTGTGGGATTATAGAATTACTTGAGCCCCCTTCTTTAACTGAAACATATAAAGAAGTCTATGTCTTCATCTTCTGTCTTTGAGCAACAGGATCTAAGACAGTAATGGCAAACCTTTTAAGGACTGAGTGCCTAAACAGGGGGAGGGGAAGCATTCCCATTGGGCTGCTGACAGAGGGTCAGGGTGAACTTTGCACTGGGGAAGAGAAGAAGCATTCCCATTGGGCTGCTGGGCAGAGGGTCAGGGCAAGCTCTGTGCTGGGCAGTGATGGGATGTCCCTGGTTCCATACGGTTCCCTGGAACCGGTAGGAACAATCCCGGAGAGTTCTCCGGGAGGGTAGACAACTTTTGGACGCCTCACCGAAAGAATTTTTTTAAAAAAAACGGAGCCAAAATGGCTCCGATTTACTGCGCATGCACAGAAACTCAATCTGCCGCATTGTGCATGCGTCAGATTGAGTTTTTGCGCATGCGCAATAAAATTGGAGCAATGTTGACTCCAATTTTACTGCGCATGCGCAGAAACTCAATTTGACGCATGCACAATGCGGCAGATTGAGTTTCTGCGCATGAACAGTAAATTGGAGCCATTTTAGCTCCAATTTTTTAAAAAAATGGCAACACCGGCAGCGATAGTGGTGGCGGCAGCGATGACGGCGGCAGTGCTGACGGCGGCGGCAACACCGGCAGAGATAGTGGTGGTGCTGACGACGGCGGCGCTGGCGCTGGCAGCAACACTGGCAGCGATAGTGGTGGTGATGACGATGGTGGTGATGACGGCGGCGGCAACACCAGCAGCGATAGTGGCGGCGATGGCGGCGGCGGCAACACCGGTGGCGACTGCAACGGCGGCAACGATGGCAGCGGCGATGACGGCGGCAGCCGCGGCAGCAACGGTGGTGACGGCGATGACAGCGACAGCGGCGATGGTGGTGGCGATAATGGCGGCGGCAGAGATGGCAGCGGTGATGACTTCGGCAGCGGCGTGGGCAGGCAGCACCAGCCCTCAGAGGAGGGCACCTCCCCCGGGGCCGCCGAGCCCCCACAGGCAAGCTGAGGCCTGGCCTGCCCTGGCCGTCCGCCCCTGCCGAGCCCTCCCAGGGGTAAGTGAGGGGTTTGTGTTTGGGGTTGTATTTTTATTTAATTTTATTTTTATTTATTTATTTATTTAATTTATTTACGGGTTTGTGTGGTGGGTGGGTGGGTTGGGTTGAGGGTGTGTGTGTGTGTGTGTGTGTGTGTGTGTGTTTATTTTATTTTATTTTTTATTTTAAGGCCCCGCCCACAATGTCATGACGTCATGACGTCAGCTCCGCCCATGACATCATGACATTGGCCACGCCCATGATGTCGTGACGTCATGGAGTGGTGGTAACAAATTTGTCATCCCATCACTGGTGCTGGGGCAACTGTATGCATGCCCATGCAGAGGGCTCTGGGTGCCCCTCTGGAATGCGTGCCATAGGTTCTGCACCACTGATCTAGGGCATCTGTCTACAAGAGAAAAACAGGTGTGCTTGAAAATAAGAGGGCCAATATCAGGATTAGATATCTTCAAACAATTTCCAAGGTTAATGTCTTAAGAGGGTCTTACTGCTAACCACTTGGGCACTTTGTCCCCGTTGCTTCTTTTCCTTGCTATCCCTTGCTCCTCATTTGTCTGATCTAAACAAGACTGACGAGATGGACCAGACTAGGCCTTAAAAGGAGAATGCAGAGAGAATGGGCAGTGGTGACAAGAGACAAAAGAATGTAGGTCTACTCTGGGCTTGAATCTGCTGACCACATCATGGCCAAGATATCTCACCATCCCTCCTGAAAAAGATTTGAAAGAACATTGACTGTGGACATTGTAGAGAAATCTCCTGGGGGTGGTGGTTGGAATGAAAGCAAAATAACCATGTATGAAACAGTGATGGCTCTTCCATAAGAGCAAAGGAACCCCTGCTCCAGTTCAAGGCTTCACTGTCTGTCTTCTTCCTAGAGGGCTTCTGTGTGTGCATTATGTGGAAATGCTTGTCTTCCTGTGTGTGTGTGTGTGCACGTGCACCTGTGTGTGTGTAAATGCTTGTCTTCCTCTCTCTCTCTCTCTCTGTGTGTGTGTGTGAGAGAGGGAGAGAGAGGGAGATATATAATGCCCACTATTGGTTGAAGTGCCTTCTACTAATCCCACTGGGTTTCAGTGGTAAAGAGTCCATGGTTCTGGTCCATATATCTCTGTGTGAATGTAGGCTATTTGCATATTTCATACTAAGCTACATTCCCAATAATAAAATATGGAAGAACCCTGCATCTTATTACCATCTGCCAGGGGAAGAAGAAGCCAGGGTAGAATGAGGACCTTGCCGCTCCTCCCCCTGTCCCTATATCAACTGCCAAGGGAAGAAGAAACCAGGGCAGGATGAGGACCTTGCCGGCCCTCCCCCTGTGCCTATACCAACTGCCAAGGGAAGAAGAAACCAGGGCAGGATGAGGACCTTGCCACCCCTCCCCCTGTGCCTATACCAACTGCCAGGGGAAGAAGAAGCCAGGGCAGGATGAGGACCTTGCCGCTCCTCCCCCTGTCCCTATATCAACTGCCAAGGGAAGAAGAAGCCAGGGCAGGATGAGGACCTTGCCGCCCCTCCCCCTGTGCCTACACCAACTGCCAAGGGAAGAAGAAGCCAGGGCAGGATGAGGACCTTGCCACCCCTCCCCCTGTGCCCACCCCAACATATTGTATTATAATGTAATGTAATGTATTGTCTGTAAGCCGCCCTGAGTTGCCACGGCAATATAAATTTGAACTAATAAATAAATAATAAATAAAAAAATCATGAACCTATTAGAGATGTTCTACATTCAGCTTGGCCCTTGACCATTTCCTGTTGAAGAAACACCCTGTAGCTGTCCTCCTTATTTCAAGAGGAAGAATTGAAGTGCTACCCCCACTTCACTTAGCAAAGAAATCTGGTGCAAAAAGAAAATTAGCAAAAAAGCAAGCTACATGTCACATATTTGTTCTGGGATGAGTTTAATGCCTGAGGTTAAGGAAAGTTTGAAACATGAACTTTGAGTCTGAAGCTTGTCAGATGCAATTCACCCAGTGACAAAAAGATCAGAGCTATTCAGCAGTACTCAGAGTTTCAAAGCAACAAGCTATAAACTACAATTTACTTGTGCTTAATGCATTCCCCCAATAATGGAGAGTTTACTATATTACATTACTGACAAACTAAGGAAGGCCAACTTTTTCAGCCATAACATTATGCAGTAGAATTACATTTATAGTTTTAGATTTATGTTTATAGTTATAGGATTATGACTTCACTAAATGGTAGAAAAAGTGCATGTGGTTAAAGTGCAGGCTTGTGCTATATTCCATACTTTAAAAGTTTGTTTTGTATCGGAGGCCATCAAGTCGTACCATTCTGATAGTTATTCAGCATAGGTTACTTTTGAGAAATGTGGGACATATAGGGTATTTTTTTGAAATTTTAACCAAAGTCTGTGTCCAATTAGTAATCCCAACTAGAGCATGCCCATTGAATCAAGAGGATTTAAATATATTTTGGATTTACTTTCCAGCAATTGATTCGGTGACTCAAAATCTTCTCACACAGGTGAGATTTTTCAGAGGGGAATTGCCTCAAGTTGAGAAAACTCCATAGACATTACCTGTTGCATTTTGAGTCACTCTAGGTGTGCAACAGGTAATGTTTACAGAGATTTCTTACTCTGGGGCTATTCACTTCTAAAAGTTACATCATTTGCATTACTCCTGTTTAACCAAGCAAGAGGATTTGGGCCAGATTTCCTTAGTAACTGCAGGTAGCAAGTGGATTTTGGCCATAGATAATAAATCACAGATTCAAGGATCTTGGAACTATGGCACAAATCTTATTAGTTATGTTGACCATTTTTAAAACAGCATAAATTTGGGTAGTGATTTTTTGTAATGTAAGAAAGTGGTACAGGTGTTTGGTGTTATGTCCCTAACAGACACCAACAAATGCCAGTAATGTCTTAACTTGCTACAGTTTGTTGTTGAGATTTACACCTATCATGTTTTGCCAGCTTAAAAATAGATGATGTTGGTTCTAGAACTGCAACTAACTGCTACCCAAAGCAATTTCCAAGTTTTCGATGTAGCCATAGTCTCTTCTACAAAATGGATCTTTGACAACAGTACTTCATTTCAGTTTTAGTCCAGGACTTAAACAGCCAGTCTGGTACTATCAGGATTTTTTTTAAAAAGGGTTTTTTTTTGAAAATGAGTTATTAACAGTGAACGACCTTATAGGCTTCCTACACATGAATAGGAGTTCACTTTTTGAATAATAAGAATTATATGTTATTGGGGTGGGGGGTAGGGGGAGAGATCAGGATTTTAGAGATGCTTAGGTGGGATGTGACCAAAAAAGGTTGGGAACTTCTGATTTAGAGTGTACAGTAATACCTCTGATAACGTTTACCTCGGATAATGCTAAAATCGCATAACGTTAAGCAATCTGGGGTGGAGAATTGGATCGAATTAAGGTCCTATGGGATGGATCGGATAACAACCGCTAAAGCCTGTGCGGTTACAATGTATCTCTATGGAGCTTTAACATTATCCGATCCATCCCATAGGATTTTAACATGCATCGGATAACACTAAAAATTGGATAAAACCAAGACTTGTGGAACCAAGTCTTAGCGTTATCCGATGTATTACTGTAACTTACATCTGGAGACAATGCCTGTTTCTTCCCTGCCCACATCTTGCTTCAAGCAAAAAGGTAACATTTTTTGACCAGGTTGATTATAAGACCTCATACTTCGTTGTCTATCTTCATGCATTTTCACCTTGAAATTATATTTTCACTTGAAGCTATATTGCATCCAAATGTCTTTCATACTTAGGTAAAAGTATCCCTTACTTGAGAGACCAGTTATGTCTTACTCTAGTGGGTGGTGCTCATCTCTGTTTACAGATAAAGAGCCAGCTCTGTCTGCATCTGCAGACATTTCTGTGGTCATGTGGCAGGCATGAATAGAAGCCAGAGCACATGGAACATTGTTACATTTCCCCCTGAAGAAGTACCCATTTATCTACTTGCAATTGCTTGCTTTCAAACTTTTTTTTAAATTATTATTATATTTCAATTTCTATACCGCCCTACTTGGCATAGCCAACTCAGGGCGGTTTACAATACATATAAAATTACAGTAAAATTACAGTTACAAGTTCCTAGACAATATATTAATAAATCATAATAGTCGATATCAGCATTACAGAATACCAAAGCATAGATATTATTACAGTAACAACGAATTCAATAAACAATAACAAAAAATTCGATAAACCTCATTCAAATTTACAGAAAGAAACAGAATTAAACAAAGCACCACGACAGGTAACAAGCCTCTTCATCCACCATACAGCGTCTCTTAAAGCCCCTCAGCATGCCGCGATCTTGGGGGCAGGTGGAACGAGTCCAAGGCTGAACACCACCGCAGCCACTCATCTCGGCTGTAAATGTCACTTGTGCGGCGGCCACCCGCACAGCCGGGTAGCGTCTTTTGGCTAAGTCTCCTGCCATCGGTCCCCTACAAACCCATCCTCCGGACAGATGCCGTGAGTCCGCGGGAGAGGGCGGAGACGGCCATGGTTGCCTGCCGCCTGGGTCCCGCAGCTGTTGCTCCTCATGGCCGGCTGGCCGAGGGGGAGACCGGCAAAAGGCGGCGGTGGTCTTTATCGCCGCTCGGGTCCCGCAGCTGTTGCTCCTCGAGGCCAGCTGGCCGAGGGGGAGACCGGCAAAAGGCGGCGGCGGTGGAGGTCTTTATCGCCGCTCCGGTCCCGCAGCTGTTGCTCCTCGAGGCCAGCTGGCCGAGGGGGAGAGCGGCAAAAGGCGGCGGCGGCTACATTGCCTGCTACGTTGGCAGGATCTGTGGCAAATGACAGGAGCTTACTCCATTGTGCAGTACTTTGGTCTCCAAGTGTTGATCTGCCGACTTTCCAGTCATCAAGTTTGGTGTCTGAACCACTAGGCACCACAGTCCTTAGGATGCTGCAAATCACATAAGACTAGCCCATTTTGCTCTGCCTTTTTACCACCATAGTGGCACCATCCTTGGGCAAGAGGAGGTTTGGATGTGGCATAACTCAGTTTTCTCTCAATTTTGCCCCATTTTTTTTCTCCTGGAAGATCTTCACTAGCAGACCCTCTGCCAGCAGATCTCGGAGACCATCCAGATCAGGGTTATACTAACACAAGGACATTTTGCCAGTGTAAGAAAATTGTTTTCTCCTGATAGAAGAGATGTCTTCTTCTTCCCAGTCCCCTACTATACTTTTCTTCTGGCAAACAGCTTGTTAGAAAATAATGCTGCTGCATGCAGATTCCTACCAGTATCAGTATTTTTATGTACCCTGTTTCCAATACCTGTATATAATTGCATGTGCTGCTTTGTTTTGTTTTATTGAGACAACTGCTTCACAATATTCTGAGAAGCCTAAAGATAATGTTCTAATTCATATATTAATTTATGAAGTGTGATCTGCATATATATTTTATAGAAATGCAAATTAAACAAAAAAAATCTCTTCAAACTCCTTGGTCACAGAAATGAGTGTTTACCTGCATGCAGCCCGATCTTAGGAGTGAGTCCTCCTTTGTTCAATCAGGCTGCCTGCAAAATGAGCATGGAGCATATTGTCAATTCTGAGTTTAAAAAGAAACAAACAAACTATCAAATTTGATTTTTATGGAGGGTATTTCACTTGCCTTCTTTACATGGGAGGTTTGCATCCCCACTGAGCCCCAATTTCATTGATGACTGTTTCACCATGGGAGAGCTCTGTATTTCTGAACTGTACTTCCTCCGACTCTTTCTCTCTCTTTCTGTAAACCCAGAAATTGTCTGAATTCTCAAATTGATGAAAAGCCTAAGATGTAGAAAAGCAAAGCACAGTGTCAGCGAATCTAATGCCTCTAGCCCAAAGTAATAAAGGTCTTCCGTGGTCCTGGCACTCCTCTTATATCTCAGAGGTTTTAAAAAGAGATAGAAACTCTCTGAAGCTGATTGCAGAAGACTCACTGGGAGCAATGGAACAAAATGATCAGGCAGACGTGCCGGTTTTTTTAAATAGGTATGAAAAGGCAGAGCCCTCCCTTTCACTCCTGATTTTGGGAAATAGCACTGAACTTTTCATCTCTAAAACAAAAGCTTGAACTTGGAAGTACTGATAAAATGTTATAAACAGTGAGTAACCTGCAATTAATTTCAGGTGAGGGTCAAAATAACTCAGTTGCATTATTACTGTAATGTAAAAAAAAATGATGTTGTTCTTCCTGCAGTGGAGCTGTTCCTAATTACCTGCACAATTACCAAGGTTTGTGGCCACCCTACTCAGGTAGCTTCTACCATTTTGATGGAGTTTCTCCTTGAAAGCAAAAGGTAACTGTTTTATTTGGTCATGGGTAATGAGAATGTAAAGAGTTACATCAAAAAGGTGACTTGGAACTGGATCAGTGGTATGGGTGTCTTGCTGCTATGCAGAAGGATGGAAGGCCACTGTATTATATTCTCAGGATAATCTTCATGCCTTATCGCAATGATGATCGCCAATATTCAGAGTCAAATACAGCACAAGAAGAAGAATTATAATTTTCATACCACTTTTCCTCTCAGTCTGTTCAAAGCAATTTAGGGTGTGACCACACGGAAGTTTATCCCTAGCATATATACATCACACTGGCATTTAAACTGCTGCTGCTGTGGGTCACAAAAAATGTTTAATTATCCTGGTAAAATGTGTTCCAAATGCCCATGTATCATACTGTGCTATTTTCTCTTACTCTTCTCTGCCACTATTGCTATCCTCTTACTCACCCATTTTGCTGCCATTCAAATCCCATCATTTTTTTTTTATGTTGAGCAAGTGAAATAGGATTGAACCGACAAGACATAGCAGGCATTTGAATAAGTGTCATATCAGTTTTGCGCTGAAAACTAAACTAGAGAGGAGATATTTGTAAAAATACAATTCAGAAACTGCATTGCAGTTGTAGTCCTTACCGGTGAGAACAAAGCAGGCAAAAGGAGCTAAGACCCAGCCAAACAAAATATACCATGTACTAAAAGATAGACTCTGCTTTGCTCTTATGTGCTTTTAGAGGATTATTCCTCCTAAGCGCCATTGTCTTATTTTGGGGCATTTCTTACAACTCCAGTGCAGTCAGGAATCGTGCTTAGTTCTTTTCCTTCCAGATGTTTTTGTTGCTCCAGGAAAGTAATTAACTATTTTTGCCTGAGATGGGATGCTGTTCTTTTGTTAATGTTTGGCAAGCCAGAGATATGACACTTCAGCAGTGGAGAAGTCAGCTTGACTG